>BSBK01004527.1:92500-820106 GCA_027943335.1 Chamaecyparis obtusa
AGAGTAGTTGTTGGTTTTTTGCTCATAACTTGACCATTTAATATCAAAATAATGCAAACAAGATATCGATCGAAAGCTAATTTTGATGTCGACATTTCTAGCATTTTAGATTCTTCACCATTTTCCTATACCAGGTCTCCAAAGTCAGGCTTCTTTTTTAAAATTATGGAGCCATAATGTGGGGAAATGGACTCTATTTTTCAACTCCTACACATTCTTGGAAAGCTCTTGGTATCCTCTATACAAATCTTAGGTCCTTATCTACAATTTTTTTAGAGTAATCAAAGATGTCAATCTTGTCTTTTTGGGCTCTTTCTTGGAAAATGCACAAATCAATTAATATTTTTGAGATTTAAGTGGAATTTTTGGGCATATAGAGGATCTATATTATTTTTGATAATTAAAAGAAGAAAAAATAGGGTGTTGTCCCTTACACCATCCCTAAGGCAAAAATAAATACTAAATACAAAAAGGTCTAGAACAAACCATTAACAACAAACTAGCAGCACAAAAAGTAACCCACATCATGGGAACAACTCATTGAAAAAGAATTGTCAAAGTGATACTTTAAGTAGGTACCCACCACTAGGGGGGGGTTGTGGAACCACCTTCTCAAGACAATCAACACTAGGAACAAATTTATAGCAATTCTATGCCTCCATAGCCAAAGGTTGGAGAAGATAAGGATAAATTGTCATAGGAGGGTCTGTCGAACAAGAGGTGACCATGCTAGTAGAAAGAGGTGGAGTCCACTCCAAAGGGTCTGTTGAAACATTTGGAGCTTCACCCTAGGGAAAGTCATCATTACCCTATGAAGAATTAATAAAGGAATAATCAAAGGCCTGGATGGTCAAATGATCATCATTTTCATCCTTGCACCAAGTGGCAGTACCTTTATGGTGCAAGAGAGAACAATCAGTAGCCAAATGACCAGTAGAGAAGCATTGTCAACATCGAAAGGGAAGACCCTCGTGTTGTTATATGGAGCCTTACTAGACTCATGTTATTTTTTCTCCACTTTTATTGGTTAAGTTTCCCTCAAATTATTGAACAGAAGTTTGGGGACAACACCCCCAAGACAAGGTCAAGGGGCAGTGCCCCTAGCACACTCCTTGTTGTGGTATAGGACAGGATTGAGGGGTAGCTCCCTTGCAGAGTTTTTTTTGGGAAGCAATCGTGAAAGCTCAAATGAATTTTATTACTTTACAAAGGTGTTGGGAGTTAATTTTCTATTGGATGACATATTCTAACCTTATTTTTCTAATCGACATAAGTCTTGATAAAATGTCTTAGGGTTAGAGTTTTTTCATATGAGAACTTTGTAGTATCTTGCAACAACATTGAGTTGCAAGGGATTTCCGATTGTAATCGGTTTGATTTTTTGGATAATTATATTGAACTCTCTGTTTGGTGGATGTAGCCTAAGTTTGGGTGAACCGTGTTAAATTCTTTGTGTCTTCTTGTCTTATTTTTTGTGTTTTATTCCTCTATTTTATTGATCAAATCTACATTTAACTATTAGATATATGCCTTCTAACCCTAACACCTCATAATCTAGTGATTTAGTCCAAGGCCTATCCCCAACCATAAGAACCACATCCCCTGAAAGGGTTGTGGAGACATTAATTTCCACTAGAATGTGAGCGAAGGTAGAGAGGCCCATAGTTTTTGTAGCGTCATCCACCTTTAAGGAATGACCAATAAAGTTTCCAATGGTCTCAAAGAACCAAAAGTGAAGGGGAATATTTGGGAGATGAACCCACACTAGATGCACACGGCTAGATGCACACATAGTGGTTCAGTAAGATTGTTAAAGGAGATTGTCTACTGCTTGACCTAGAGATGGTGATTCCCACAACCCCACAACTTGCTCAACACCAAATCACATTCTTCATAAAAAATAAGAAGAGAAATGAAAAAACCCTTTGCAAAAGGGAAAAGCTCAATTTTATTACATACTAAGGATCTTCAAGAATAAAAAACCCAATGATGCAGATTCAGAAGGGAGGGCCAGAAACTGACAAATCTATAGACCAACCCACAACTTTGATAGGAATCCACATTCTCCACTACATCCAGACCACACACCACCATAGGAGATGTCTTGGCACAACCAAGAGATCGATATTTCTCCTTTGAAGGAATAACTATAGTAGATTTGTCAACGTGAGAAAAACTACACCCACCAATAGTAGTCTTTGGAGGGGGGTGGGAAACCCTTCCACCAGTATTTGAAAATTCTAAATAGCCATTAATAGGGTGAGGAGAAGACACCATCCTAAGAAAAGAGGGTCCAAGGTGAGCCCCACATAGCCAATCAAAAATAATGACAGGAATGTCTACCATTGCAGGCAAAGTAGTCAAATCACCCAAAGGGTAGAGTAGTCGGTCCAACAAGCATAGAGGTCTTCAAACTCAATTTTTTTGCATGGGCAGGAATACCCGTTGGCATGGTAGTGGATGCAAACACAAAAAACATCTTAAACTCTTTGGGAGTGTTGTATTTGAAATGAACTTTGATTGTAAGTTCTACAAATAAGAAGCCCCACTATTTTACCAAGGATCAAGATCAACAACTCTCCATTGAGAACCACAATAGAGGGAGACCCTTTAGGGTCTTGAACCTTGGTTGCAGGAGCTACAAGCAAGAAGCCCCACCATTTTAGAAAAGGGTCAGACCCTATATGTTTCTTAAACCTTAGTTGTAATCTCTATAAGAAAGAAGCCCCACTATAATACCAAGGGTCAAGATCAACAACTTTCCATTGAGAACTATGCTAGAGAGAAACCCCATGGGGATTTGAACCTTGGTTGTAGGCACTACAAGAAATAAGCCCCACCATTGGTGTAATGAGGCTTTTGGGACATTATGCATGTCTATGTCTCCAAATCTCCCCTTTCATGTTGATTCTTGCACTACATCTAATCATATTTGGACTACATTAGAGGACTTGTTTGGGAATCAAGATATATTAAGGGGGCTTCAATTGGAGAATGGTCTTATTGGCTTTAATCCTAATTATTTTGATAGCATCCAAGACTTCTTCACCAAACTCAAGTCTCTTATATTATAGTTGAAGCAATGCACAATTGAGAAGGAGGACTCTCAATTGATTCTCTCTATCCTTGCCAAGCTTAGTCTTGATTGCTCAATTTTTGTTTCCATAGTTTATGCCAGTAGGGATGCACTTAGTTCTCAATACACTATGCCTTCACTTGATGTATTTTATCAACTCACACAAGAGAAAACCAATTTGGTTCAAATGGGGAGATTGAAATCATCCAAATCATAGGTTCTTATTGCTTCTAAGAGTTCCACAATTAGAAGGCTTCACATGAGTAGCATTAGAACACAATCACATAATTCTTGGGATTCCTCTTCCTCTTCCAAGAGGTCGCCATTGAATAAGGATAAGCTAAATTGTGCATATTGGAGAAAGCCAGGACATGATGAGAATATATGTTGTGCAAACAAGATTGATGGGCTCACACATCTTCTAAAAAAGAACAATATTCAACCACCTTCATCTCATGCATCCTATTCTACAACATTAGGACCTAGACATTCTGAGTCAACTTCTATGACACATGGTGAAGTCAATATTAATTCCATGCCCTCTTTGTATCGACAATCACTCAATCTAATAGGTGGCTTATTGAGTCAAGAGCTTCACTTCATATTGAATCTTTAGAGGTTATGTTCTCTTCTTTTGAGCATCATTCTTTTCCATAGATTTTGATGGTTAATAACACTTACATGAGTATTTATAGGAGTGGTTCTAATGAGGTTGATGATGGGACATTCAATGATGTTCTTGGTGTCCCTTCACTATCTTCCAACCTCCTTTCCATAAAGACAGTTGAGTTCACCCCTGATTCAATGCTTATTAGAGATCACCAGAGTGGAGAGATCATTGTAGTTGGTAGAGTTGATCATGTGTCATGAATCTATGAGTTCTCTTATTTCTCTCAAATTGAGCATGTAATTCTATTGATTGGTCCTACCTCTCTATTAGGATTTAGGTGTCATCAACCTTGTAAATCCTTAATTTATTATTTTCCTAATATCTTTTTTAATTTACCCATAAGAGGTTGAACTGTTTAACCAATGGTGGTGAAAGAGACCATGTAAAGGAAAAGTTACTTTTACCATTTTCTATATAGGAAAGAGACAAAATAGCTAGGTGTCCCCTCTTGTAATCCTCTATTTTGAGTTGGTTAGACATTTTTTTGGGTTTGTAAGAGCATCTATGAAAGTTATGATAGTTGTCGTAAAATTCTATTACAACACTTATGACAGTTTATGACAGATTCTTTACACAGGTGGACATACATGAGAGATGCCTTATGATAATTGTAAGAGCATCTGTAAGAGGTTATTTTGGGGGGTGGGCATGAGGTTTTTCTAGGTGGTTTTATCGCCTATTTTTATACTATACCACAATGGTATTCATACTCACAAATTCCTATAAATTGGGGCCTTGAGCTAGAGTTATTCATTCAGTCTTATTTAGTTTGCAGGGTAATAGATTGATGTAGGATTTCTACAAAGGTCTATAGAGAAGTGTATTGTTGTTATATTCTTCATTAGATTACTAATATATTCTGGCATTATATGTGCAATGGTTTTCTTGTTCTTGTTTTGATCCTACAATAACTTTGTTGAAGATTAATCTTTGGTTTCAGATTTGCATTAATATTAAATTTAAGTTCATATTGAAAGCTTTCTTCACCTTTCTTTATAACACTGTCATGCATCGAGAGTGGATTAGGTATCAGATGAGAAGTTTGGTCACTTAAACCTATGTGTACTTCAATCATCCACAATGTTCTTGAGAATTATTTTAATGCTCCTGAACCTCTTCTTCTTTAGAGTCTGATTTAGTTTAGTAGGATATTTGTTCCCTTCCTATTTTTAACAAAGTCAGATGAGTACTTGGCAAATATTGAAAAATTATTTCATACAACACACACACTCCAGACATTAGGTACATGATTGAGGATATTCCATTCCTTTTTTTACGATAATTTGAGCATTACTATCATCTCATCATCAATGTCTTCAGAGATTGTTCATCACGCATCTACATAGTTGTTTGGATTTTCTTCAATTGATTTAGATAGTAGGACAGTTGAGCAATCTTCAATGTCACACATCATTAGACATTTCCTTTTGTTCATGCTATTGCTTCAGCCTTGGCCGTTTGATTGGTTTCTTCCTAAGGGGATGAATGTGGTTTGTCACTCTTGGATCTTCATCAATATTCATCCCCAAGCCTTTATCTTCGACATTGGAGCTTCTCTCTTATGGGGGGATACATTGTCTCTTCTTATCTCTCTTATTTGGGGGATTCATTGTACTTATGTGACCAATATAATTCAATAATTGGGAGGACACTTGGAGTCCATCTTAGTCACATGTAGTAGCTTTTTTCATCTATTTTTTATTGCATATCTCACTTTTGGAGAGTGGTTTTTCCATGTAGTTTTTCTCCTTTTCTCCATTTAGAGAGACCTTATTGGTATGAGTTGCATTGATTTGTAAATGAGTAACTAATCATGCCTTTGTTTTATGGATTCATTTTGCTATTTCATGCTTAAAGATTTTTTGTCTCCCTGGGTTTTACTTAAGGGGGGTGTTAGAGCATGCATGCTAGTTGCATTAGGCACACTTGCATCTATTACTTTAATTAATTATGCACGTGCTCAAGAATACTTTCACGCATAATTTAGCACATGGTTGCACATTCATGCTCTAGCTTAAGTTCACTTAGTCAAGTCTAAATTTAGGCTAATTCAATCTAGTTAAGTTCTAGTTTGCACATTGTACATATCATGCACTTCTAGTTTTCATATCTAGCTCTAGTTTGTTATTTTTAGCTTTAGTTAGCTTCTAAATTTTTTATTACTCTTTCTTTCTATAAAGAAAATCATTTTATTCATTGTAATGTATCTCAATCCCAATCTCAATTTCATTTGTGCAATCAACACATAATTCTAGGGTTGTCATTGAGCATATTATCTTTGCTTGGTCTCCTTTATATGATGGTCATTTCGCTTGCAGATGATTCCTGGCTCTTGTGGTTGTTTCATCAAACTCCTACACTCTAAACCAATAAGAAGGAAGAAAATCTTAATAGCTTGTATTTGCATTTTTTTGGTATTTTGGCCAGTCTCAAATCTATATGAAACTAAGTCTATTATTAACTAAAACTAAGTCTGGACAAGGATAGATTAGACTCCTTTTATGTTACAACTATACTTGTCCTTAAAGTCTTGTTTGACAAGGAGTGGAGATTGTTGGTTTGTGATAATTCCTTATATCCTTGGAATGTGAGTTTATTATCTAATTTGAACCCTAACAAAATTAGTTATCAAGATTAATCGTGATCAACCTAGGGGCCTAGGTATGTGATCACATAGTCATGGATTGTTTGGTGATGTAATTGTCATTAGGATAGTTAGTCTGCAAGGTCATGGAGACCCAAATTTAAGAAGTCAAAAGGACTCTTAAACAAGTTTGGTGGTGACAATGACAACACAAAGTACAATGCTTGTACCTTTAAAACCTTGGCCAAGATGAAACTATGCTACAAGTAGTAATTGTCAATTACTAGAACCGGTAGGGCAATGTCTAGCTAGGAAGGTCACTCTGATAAGAGAAGATGCCTATAGGTTTGAAGTTAGTTATGTTATAAAAGTTTTAAAAAGAATTTCTTTTATTTCCCTTGAATTGTTCATTATTTGATTAAATTATCCGATAGTTACATTTGGTATGTTACAACCATCATCAAAGTGAATATTGTCAACATCATCAAATGAAGTAGGATTTTATGGGAATGAAGGTACATGTGGATCTCCAAAAAATCTTCCAAATAATGGTCCAAATTGTGTGTGGGCACTAAATACCTCTGAACATGGGCTAGACGTCATGGAGGAAATATTGGATGATACTACAACCTATCAAACCTACGATATGATCATTCTTATCACCCCAAACTAATTGCTTCCATGGTGTCTTTGGTCGAAGAATGAGTTCATAAAAATGAGGCAAGAGATTAAGCCACCAACAATGTGTGATGATTCCTTTTTCCCATGACTCATAATTATCCTTAGTTAAAGTGATAACAAAAGGATGCATTGCATAAACCATGATTACATCAATGATACAATTCCCAAATCATATTTAGAACAAATATTTTGCAAAACCAAGAAATGACTTCAAGAGACAAAAAATGACATCAATGAACAAAATATCTAAAGAGTAGTTGAACCATCATGAAGTTGACAAAAAGAGCTTTCTGTCAATATCTAAATTGTTAAAAATGGCCTTCAAGTGCAAAAGTCATGGAAAATTCAAAAAAGGCCTAGAAAAAGGTGCTTATGAGACATTAGAGGGGTAATGTATGATCATCCATGTAACCATAGTGGATACTAGGCAAAAGATTGGGGCCCTATAGGCCAAGAAGGTTTTAGTTGCTTGATTAGGTGCTTGGAAACCCTCGCCACCATAACTCCTCTAACGGTCTCACGACCAAGCTATGAGTCGCACAAATCACAATAGGCTTTGAATGCCAATGCATATAAAGAGAAAAAGACCCTTTGTGCCACCAAATGTAGGATTATTCTCAAAGAACAATGCCCAAACCATTAATATGTAGGACCACTACAATCAAACCATACCTTAAAAAAGACACAAGTATTTGGGGAGACTTAAGAATGTTATAAAGTTTGCACCAAAAAATGAGTTGGCTAGGGCAATGATCTTGTGCTTTTAAGTGATAAAAAACTATAGCCAATGATGAAGAGAATGTTATTACTGACTGGTTACTGAGAGGGGGGGGTGAATCAGTAAGAACTATTTTCTACTGTAATTCAAATCTTGTTTAGTACTTCTTGTAATCTAAGCAAAGGAAAAATAAACATTCATAACTGTAAAAGAAGTACACAGATCAACACAAGATATATACGTGGAAACCCTCGGTTAGAAGGAAAAAACCATGGTGAGACAGAGCTCGCAACTTCACTACTGCAAAATGAAGGCACCCTGTTAGGAGCTTACAAAGCACTGGTTACGGTGCTACCTAGTTAAGGGATTTTACAAAAGATCGGTTAAGATCTGAACCTTGTTAAGAGCTCCCTGGTTATAGGACTTTGAACATCAACAAAGATGTTACCCTGTTAGGGGATTTTACAATGAACCAATTAGGTCCACCCTAATAAAGGGATTTCAATTTGCTTTCACACCTTATAAAAGCAATGATCTTATGTGACATTGATTGTCTGATTAGATCATACCTGTTGATCTCTCTTGGTTTGCTTGGTTGTTGAATCTTTTCTGCCTCTATGCCTTTCACCTTTGGTGACTGTGATTTCTATGCAGATATCTCTTCACTGCTCTAACTCCTCAACAATTCTCAACAACCTTCAACAACATAGTTCTTGCGTCCTATGAACTGTATTTATATAAGAGTTCACCGTAATGAAACCCTTGACTCATAGAACCGCCAGGCTATAAACTCAGCAATAGATCATGCAACTAGTAGAAAGGTATGCATTATGATCTGGATTTTACCTTACAAAACATCCTTAGAAATAAAGCTAACTTCAGTTAAAAAGCTAACTCCACTTCTGAGTGGTGGATGTCCCGTATAATCTAGTTTTAATTCAATTGCTCCGCAAAATCTGGTGCGGATCTTTAGGCAGTTTAGACCGGTGTAACCTTTATTCCCAATTCAACTTTGTATGCACTCTGAGATCGATACTATGTACTTAGATCGGTCTACCGATGTATTCCCTTTTCTTTAACTACCGGTGCATACACTTTGTTTCTTGTCTACCTGTGTCTTCTAAGTAACGTGAATGACCGATGACCTTTTACTGGTGCATGGTGTTTGTGAATTTACACTAATGACAATCTTAAATTGCTAACAGAGAAAAAGGACTCGTACGATGGAGATAGTGCCTATGCAATCCATGAAATTTAGGATGCAAATTTGGCGTGCTTTCTTTATATAAATGTTATATAAAGGATGATACAAGCATAAATGAAGATGTCATTCACCAATGAGGAGTGAAGAAAGTTGGCGAAACATTAACCAGAAATAAAACTTTTTTACGACAATAAAACAACATATTTTGCAAAAGTGACACCTTCCAAACACTAAATCACCCACCTTGTTCTTCAAATCACTCAAATAGAAACACAAGAACCCACTAATCTTAATTTGCAGGTTTAAAACACTCGGCCAATTTAAACAATGGATGCTATCACACAAAATAAGGTCGCTCAAAAAAGAATGTGATCCTCAAAACTCCAAATGATCAAACCAAACCTATGAACAACCAAAAATGAATACTAACCACTAAATAATTTAATTATCAAATCCACTAACCAAAATAAAAATGGCATCCACCAAATGAAAGCCCACACAAGCCAATCAATTAAATATGATGTATGCTACAAGAAAACGTCGACAAACGTGAGTTACCAATAAAATGAAGTTGTCCACCAAACAATACAGGGGTCCCTATCTACAATATGCCTATCACACAATGCATTAGCAAAAACCATTATTGATACAAATAATAATCTAGAGCTTCCTGGGATCTCAAAATACGTAGGCTAATGAAAACTCTCAAAACTAGAAGAGGTTGTAGATTGTTGGCTGTGATACGATATTGGTGTAGGCTCCAAAATCAGGATCAACAACCTACAATATAAACTTCAGAGAGAGAAGCATAAAGATATTTCACCAATAAGATGCATTATACTAAGATACAAATAACGTACATATGTCTTGCTTATAAAGCCAAGGAGAGTCGATAAACATAACTAACAACCAACTACCAAAACTAAAGGCACCAAAAATTAATAACTAATAATGCCTAAGTAAACTTAAGCATGGGTAAATAGGATAAATCAATATTTACTCCAACACTTCAAAGGGCTTGGAGAAAGAACAAGGTTGTGATGGACCGTTGCCCAACTCTTCAACTTATAGAAAGTGGGATTATTTAAGGTTAGAGATGTTCTTCAAGAGCAACAAATAATCACTCGTATTAATACAAGTATCACCCATGGCTAAGAAAGGACTCCATATAGAAGAATTTGAGAGTCAAGGTAAAGGTAGCTAATAAATATAAAGTCCCTTGCATCACAAGATTTCCAATATGCTTATACAATTGGGGGAGCAGTTGAATGATAATTTATATGTGGTGAACATAGGGGACATTGATGTGGTCTTATGAATGTAATGGATGAGGACACTGGTTGAGTTCACAATGAATTTACAAGTTGTGGAGATGATATTTGAATCTAATGAGAACAAGCTAGTGCTCAGATAGATTCAGTGGCTTGACATTAGTCTCCCTTAAATGAATGGGGAGGCTGATTTAACATGATCAAGTGGGTAGCACACTGTATTACAATGCCTACAATCACAGAGCAACAGAAGAACAATAAACATCCAGACATTCAGAAATAGTTATCTACGCATGGTAAGGTGTTTAGTAGTATACCACCTGGAGTACCACCAAAGAGGGACATATAACATGTCATAGAGTTACAGGAGGGTCCTAAACTAGTGATAATTACACCATATAAACATCCAAAGAGGAATAAGAATTAAAATAAAAATGCCATCAAAGAGCTACTAAAGATGGGCTGCAATAGGCCTAGCAAGATCCCCTTTGCTTTTACAATAGTGTTAGTTAAGAAGGATGGTACAATGTGGATTTGCATTGATTACCAAGCTCTCAATAAGAAAATCAAGAACAAGTGCTCTATTCCTCAAATTGATGAGTTGATTGATCAATTACATGATGATTTCTATTTTTCTAAGATTGATTTGAGAAATGGATACCACTAGTCAAGATGAGAAAGGAGGATATAAAAAATGCAACTTTCAAATGTAATTTTGGCAACTTTGAGTTACTGGTGATACCAATAATTTGATTAATGTACTAGCCACTTTCTAGTCTTGTATGAAGCACGTTTTCTAGAAGAAGTTGAAAAAGTTTTTTAATATTTTTTTATGACATCCTATTTTTTAACAAAACTTGGGATGAACATCTTGTTACAATATTTCATTATTCATAAATGAGTAATTACAAATGGAGACGTAGTCTCCAAATATAGATTTACAAAGATGAAGTCTCTAAACAAAACAATCGGTAACTAAGACCAAGAATAGAAACTAACTAATAAACTAAAGACTAACTACAATGACCATTAATAAAACATTACAATATTCTAATACCCTCTTTTAATGGTCATTATCTAACTACCCTGCAGAAGACTATAAATGTCTTGTGGTCATAAATTCTTCACAACATTCTGATGTTGTTGAGACCCTCCCTAGATTTGTAGAATGTTAATGACCAAAAGTAGCCAAAATCCATCCAGAAAAATAGTGAAGGTTGCTCCCTTCTTTAGAATGCTCTGCAACAAGAGACAAGAGCTTGTCATTGACTCCATGGCTAAATTGAGTCTACCACTAACCCTCCTAGAATCTACAAAACTTCTGACCAGAAATCATCACAAAACATCCAACCTGATGTTGGATAACAAAGTTGTCAGTCCATGTAGGCACAAACACACATTGAGAACAATTGTCACAATTTTAAGGAAAGATTGGCAAACCCTCCCAACTTTTCTAGATGAGCACGACACCTTAGAACAAACCGCAAAAGGTCACATTTTTTGAGGAAAAAATTGCCAAACCCAAAATTACAAATCATTTTTTTAGAAAAAGTGTAAAAACCCACAAAGGAATCTCACACAACTTTGCAAATTACAAAACCCAAAAATGTTTTTTTAGGACAAAATTTTTAAAAAAACCAAAATAATTTTATATTATGGACAAAATTATAAAACTCTCCCAGACATTTTTGAGGGAAGAGATTATGAAAAACCAACAAAAAAAATTTAAGGAGAAAAAATTATTAAAAACCTGAGCACTAATTTATTTTAGGACAAAAATTAGAAAACCCATCAATATTTTTGTAAGGGGCAAATTAATAAACCCACCAAATAATTTTTCCAAGGGAAAAAAATTATAAAACCCATCATAGAAACCTCCATGCGGCAAATCACCAGACTTCACAACACACACAAACAATATGCAACTCACAAAATGCACATGCAACCCACAAAATTTGCAAACTTTTGCTCAAACAAGGAAACCGCACGACCAAAACACTCGACCAAGCTCACAATTTTTAGTGAAAAATCCTTGATTCCACCAATGAATTTGCAAAGTCATTTTTTCATAAAAAATCATTAAAAATTTTCAGGAATAAATTCCAAGGCACAGGCTACGAATCTTTTATTAAAAAATCCACCAAATCTTAAAGAAGCCCATCGATCCACTCTAATGCCATGTAACAATATTTCAATATTCATAAACAAGTAATTACAAATGGAAACGTAGTCTCCATGTATAGATTACAAAGACAAAGTTTCTAAACGAAACAATCGGTAACTAAGACTGAAATATAAACTAACTAATAAACTAAAGACTAAATAGATTGGCCATTAAAGTAACATTACAATATTCTAATACATTTGAGACATCCTTGAGGAGGTTTTGAGTATATTGGAGAGTGATTATATGCTGAGTCAAGTGTGATTTTGGCATGAAAGAACTTCTCTACCTTGGCTATATCATCAATTTTAAAGATATGAAAGTTGATCTTGAGATGATTAAGATTATTGTTGATTTGCCTACACCTATGAATCTTTCAGCTTAAGCGATTCTTTGGATTGTGACGAGCAGATACAAGTTTTTCAAAATTTGTAATATAGGAGATTTGTTAAGGGATTCTCACAAATTGTAGCTCCAGGGTAAAAGCACAATAAGTTGTCACCCTTTTACAAAGAAAAAGGCTAACAACACCAAAATTGAAAAACTTCAAGGGCATAAAGTCACATTTTTGTTGAGAATTTGAAGATGATGTAAACTGATAAAATGTGTGAAATAGGATGAATTTTATGCCTATAATTTTTAAAAATTAATTTGAACAAAAATTAATATGTTTTTAAAAAAATTTAGGTCTATTTTTCATATCCTAAAAAATATTGCAAAACAGGGAGTTTACTTCCCGTCAAATTATTATAAGTAAAACATTGTTTTTCCCTCCAATTTCAGAATATGTTTTAGATGACACGTATATCTAGTGCAGAAAAAAAGAAGTGTTTTCGATCTATAGTTTACCCGTTATAAGTATTCAAAGTCGAACTTACTTGAAATCAACAGTTTTTGTCTCACGCCACTTTTCCCCTATCAAAACTATACCAAAAATAAAATAAATTACACATTCTTGAAGATGACTCTCTTATCTAGTGTTGAATATGATTTTAAAAATTTTGTGAATTGATTTAGCATTTTTCTATATTTTCCGAATCAACGTCTTCTCAAAGTTTAATATACCTACATGTAGTTTTTAAAAAATTTGTTTAACGTTTTGTAGTTGAAACAATATAAAATTTATATGTCTAGAATCATAGTTCCGAGATCTAGAAAAGGGTACTTTTAGTTTTTTGACATTTTCTATTTTGATCAGAGAAAGGAACATCAGAAGTGCAAAATTCTAGTTTTTTTTTGTGTGTTTGGAAGTTTGGCTGCCAACATGGTATGCCACCTAGGTGGACTCAGCCGAGTTCGACTAAGCCGAGTCCGACTTAGTCGAGTCCTACCAGGCCGAGTACCCATAGCCCTTCAATGTGCAAATGAGGGGCTTAGGGCTCTTTTTGCTATTTAAAATAGCATTTGGACTCGACCGAGTCCTACTTGGTCAAGTACCACTCGACCCAGTCAATGAGGCCACGTAGGCGCCATTCAGCGCCGCATGGCACCTACGTGTACTTGGTTGTGTATGGCTCGACCGAGTCAAACTAGGTCGTGTCTGTCAAGTTAGCTTAAAAGGCGACAGATTACTGTGCTTTTACCCTCCACTCACAAACCTAAACAAAAATGAGGCTTTCATGTGGTCAGATACAACACAGTAATGTTTTGATAATTTCAAACAAGTAATGAACAATTGTCTAGTTCTATTTATTCTGAATTTCTTCAAACCCTTCGAGCTAGAGTGTGATGCTTTAGGAAGAGGAAATAGGAGAAATATTGATGTAGGAAATGCACCAAATTGCCTTCAAAATCAAGAAGTTGAGGTGCAGAGAAGAGCTATCCAATTTATGACAAACAGATGTTGGTCATCATGTATGCCCAGGTCAATTTCAAACCTTATTTAGTGGGAGGCAAGTCCATTGTTAAGACAAACCACAATAGCTTGAAATACTTCATGAATAAAAAGGACTTGAGTGATAGACAACAAAAATGGGTAAGTAGAATAGATATATGATTTTGACACAATACATGTTGAGGGAAAAAATGTGCTTGTTGATGTACTTTCTAGGAGACCCCACTTGTGGTCACTAGTTGAGATTACTACTAGAGAGAGAGTACGATAAGGACTCACGAGCAACATGTACCATAGATGACATTGATAACTTGGCTTTACAAGTATATGACTTGGACAACATTTCTAGGCTTCGCATGGCTTCTGCCGCTTGCTTTCCTACTGGCTTTGCGGGTTTGAATGTCACCCCTCTACGATATTTGGTAGAGCTTCTCCCAGCATAGGTGGGCTCTTGCCACCATCAAACCCTTTGGTCATTTCCGCTTCGACAGGGAAGCCTTCTGCCGCTAGGGTTTCTGGCTTTGGTTTGGTGGCATCTTCTCTTAAGGCTCTTGTCTTTGACCGTGTTTTGGTGTTAGGTGGAACATCGAGTGGTAAGGATGCTTGCCCTCTATCTTCTCCTGGTGTGATTGTTCATGTTCTTTCTTCTATTGTTTCATCTGTCTCTCCTTCGGTCCCAATGTGTGTTACATTGTTGCTTGGTGGGGTAGCGGAAGGTTGGCTTGGTGCTCTTCAGTCGAAGCACAAACAAGTTGTCAAAGGGTTCATTCATGTATCTAGTGTCATTTTAATGAGACTAAAAGAGGAAACTGAGAAGGAAATAGATCATAATGCATTTGTTTTCTCCTCTCATGTTGTTATCTGTCGATTCAGGGGTTTTTGGCCGAGTCTTCCTTAGTTGCATGCTTGGATCTCACAACAGTGGGAGCCCCTACTTTCGGGTATAGTTCATATCTACCCTATGGCTAAGGAGTTTTTATATTGCTAAATTTGAGAATGCTGGAGACAAAAATGTTATCTTGTGTGATCGCTTTTTTAGCTGGCAGGATAAATTTTTGTTAATGGTTAAGTCTTGGCATTCTGATTTCTGCCCTTCCTCAGAAACGTTTAATAAGATTATGATATGGGTGCAACTTCCTCATCTCCCCCTTCATCTATGGGTTGATTCTCTTTTAGAGGAAGCAGGAGACTCACTTGGTGACTTTCTGATGATTGATGTTGACTCAACTAACATTTTTCATTCCACCTTTGCTCATATTCTTGTGGAAATGGATGTCTAAAGGGTTGCTTGCTAAGATTGTGATTAATTCTTCAAAGGGTAAATGGGTTCAAATCTTGGACTATGAGGGGGTTCCCTTTAGATGCAGAAGATGTTTTAAGACTGATCATGCAGTTGCTCAATGTGGTTTAGAGAAAAAAAATTATCGGCTTCATGGAGGAATGGTTCTTCGAAACAACATTATACGGTTAAGAAGAAATATTATAGGAGTTTCTCCCAGGGGGTTGTGCGGGATTCTGCATTGACCTCTTC
Source organism: Chamaecyparis obtusa (assembly GCA_027943335.1). Classification (NCBI taxonomy): domain Eukaryota; kingdom Viridiplantae; phylum Streptophyta; class Pinopsida; order Cupressales; family Cupressaceae; genus Chamaecyparis; species Chamaecyparis obtusa. The sequence goes on from BSBK01004527.1 coordinate 108,234, forward strand.
TCAAGATGATTTGGTTTCTACTGGAGGGAGTGCAAAGGTTGGTTTTCCGCTTGTTGTACCCCCAAATGTAGGTGGGAGTGTGGCTTGACCTTCTACTCCACGTGATAGTGCTTCTCTGGATGTGCGGGGAAATGGGCCCCTGATGTCTACTTCCTTTGTTAGTGATAGTGTTGTGGATATCAATTCTTGTAGCCTACTTGGTGATGCTATACCTGTAGGGAGAATATGGGTGTTCTCTCTGCTGGTATTTTTTCCCAAGATGTTGGTGTTCCAGCATTAGGTTCGTTGATTTGGCAGGATGCGATTGCTAAGGTGGAAGAGGGCTAGATTACTGTGAAAGGAAAGAAATCCAAGACATCTACACCCACTTTTGACATGACTCTTCGTTCCTACAAGGGAAGTGCTAATGGTAAATCTTGATGGATCCCGATTGTGGGTGTCTGGGTTGGAGTTTTCTTTGGTCTTTTCTGTGGTTTTTGGGATGTTTGCTGACTTTTTTAAGCAGCTTTTGTTTCAGGTTGTGGGAGTCTATTGTTAAAACCAATGTGGTTTTGTTCCGTTCTATTTTGGTGCGCTTTCATGGTACATCATATGTAATCCTTTTGTAAAGGGTTTCACGTCCCTTGAAGACCTAGTTTTTCCTTAATAAAAAACATGTACCATAGATGACACTATACAAGATAATAATTTATAAGGAAAGAACTATTTGGTACATAATTCGAGAGTAAGGTGAAGATATTGAGGACTTTTCATGATGCACCTATGGTTGGTCACTCAAGATTCTTCAAGACTTAAATGCAAAACTAGGAAAGGTTCAAATGGAAAAAAAAAATTAAAATGAGATCCTTAAGTATGTTCAAAAGTGACCCATATTCCAATAGAATAAGAATGAACATACTTATCCAGTTGGTTTGTGATCTGAATCATGAATCAGATTAAAATGCCTAGTGTGAAACCTGCAGTATTGTGAAATTTGACATAAAAGCTGAAAAGACTAACAACAAGATTGCAAGCCAAAAAGTGTCTCCATTCTATTCAAAATTGGAGTTTATACAAGTCGGATGGATCCCAAGGGTCACACGAATCCCTTGGAATCGAAATGAAGAGTCTTCATAATGTTTATTACAAATAAACTATTAAAAGTATCAAAATTTATCAAAAAACTATATATAAAATTTAGGTCCACTTGGAAAAGGCATAACTTTCTCATCCTAGCTCTGAATTGCGAACCGTTTAATGCGTTGGAAAGGTATTCAAATAATCTTGAATCAAATTTTGAATATAAAAACGGTTCATTGGTACTTTCAGGCACCCTCCAAGCCCAGAAATGCACCGAAGACCCTCAAAATTGCAGTTTACTAAAACATAGGAAATTTTGAAAAATTAGATTTCAGTATTTTCCCAATTTAATCCTGATCATTCCTCCCCCCTTAAGAGACAATGGGCCCCATTGCACTAATCTGCTACAACATATGAGGAAATTGTTCTTCAATTTGTTTCTTAGTAAAACACTTTCCTTGATGAGAATGCTAACCAGCTCGAACCACCCGATACAGAGGAATGTTCTGATTTCTCAAAGTCTTTAAAATGGTTTCAGTAACATGGTCACACTGGACTAGAGCAGTAGTAGATGGATTTAACTCTGCAGCTTGAACATGTTTAGTAGCTTGGGAAATGTCCAACAATGGAGGAAAATAGGGTCTCAACAATTCCACATTGAAAACTAGATGCAGTCCCAAAAAGGATGGCAAATTAAGTTCAAAAGCATTCTCACCAACTTGTTTTACAATAGTGTATGGTCCATAATGAAGAGGACGAAACTTCCTATTTGGTCTGTGCAAGCGCTCTTTTTGAAGATGTAACTATACCTTGTCACCAATCTGAAACTGATGAGGAGTTCTATGTTTATCATGCCTTTCCTTATACTTCTAATTACTCTGCTCCAAGATCTCATAAACTTGTTGCAGATGTCTAATGTTATCAATGAATTTTTCTGCTTTATCTACCTCCTTGTCACCATTCAATGGACTATTAGATTGTAGAGATGGTATTGCTACATCCATAGGTGCCAATGGTTGGTACCCAAGAGAAACCTCAAATGGATTGTGCCTTGTAGTACTATGGAGTGCACGGTTGTAGCCATGTTGCACACAGGGTAAGCTTTCATCCCATGTGCGAGGATGTTTTGAATGATACATCTGTAAAAGATGAATAATCATTCGATTCACCACTTTTTTCTGCCCATTTGTTTTGGGATGGAATACTGTGGACTTCGTCAACTTGGCGTCCATTTTAGCCCATAGTGCAGACCAAAATTTGTTCATGAACCTGCTATCCTTATCAGAAATAATAGTTTTTGGCAAACCAAAATGAACCCAAACATGTTCAAAAAATAGCTTGGCAGTATCTTCTACCGAAATCATCTTTTTACATGCCACCATGATAGCCATTTTAGAAAACCTATCTACCACAACATATACACAATCATGCCCCCACCTGGTAGTTGGAAGCCCAGACATAAAATCCATTGAAACAGACTGCTATGGCTTATCAAGAATAGGTAATGGTAAGTATAGAGCCAACTTACAGTTTGTTGGCTTTGCAATTGCACAGGCTACACAAGCTTGTATATGTGAAATGATATCTTGCTTCATTTTTTGCCAATAAAAATACTTTTGAAGGATAGCAGTATTCTTACCAATACCAAAATGTCTTGCAACACGATTGTAGTGAGCTTCCCATATCATTTTCTTGCGTTCCTCGGCGTGTACACATATGTGACCATTATGGCAAAGCAACCCATCCTGCAAGTGAAAATCAGAGACAAACTTTCCTTCTACCAAATTACTATAGGTATTAGCAAAATCAAGGTCAGTACCATATAGTTGTTCCCAAGTGGATGATTGATGACCGCATGAATCCAACACTATTGTCAAACCTGCAATTGGAGGCCTACTCAAACAATTTGCCAGCTTGTTACTGCTTCCTTTTTTATGACGAATGTTGAGGTGAAATTGTTCTAGATAGGTTGACCACCGTTGATGTCTATCATTCTGCAGCTTCCCTTGTGTTTGCAAGAATTGAAGTGGTTTATGGTCTGTATGTATAACAATTTCCTTTCCCAGTATATAATGTTTCCATTGTTTGTCGGCCTGAACAATTGCATACAACTCCTTATCATAGGTGGGGTACCTACATACTGTATCAGAAAAAGTTTCACTGTGATAGGCAACAGGATGCCCATGTTGCATGAGTACCGCACCAAGAGCATAATTAGATGCATCTGTTTCTATCTCAAATGATTGGTGTAGATCTGGGAGGACCAATACTGGTGCTGAACATAATCTTTTTTTTAACTCCTCAAATGCTCATTGATTTGCCTCTGTCCACTGAAATTTTGCTTGAGCTCCACCCCTTAGTGATTGATTGAGAGGCCATGATATATGTGAGAAACCAAACACAAATCTACGATAGAAGTTGGCTAAGCCCAAGAAGCTGCGAAGCTCTGTGAAATTTTTAGGGGATGGCCAATCTTTGATTACTTGAATCTTTCTTGGATCAACATAAACACCCTCAGTATCAATGATATACCCTAAGTATTGAATACTTTGCATACCAAAAGAATACTTCTCAATGTTGGCTTAAAGTTTTTGTTTTTGCAGAGTTGAAAGCACTTGTTCAACATGTTGCAAATGCTCAGACCAAGTTCTACTAAAGATGAGTATATCATCCAAATAAACAACCACAAAAGAATCAATGAATGGTCTAAGCACATCATTCATCAACCTCATAAATGTGGTTGGGGCATTTGTTAGGCCAAAAGGCATGACCAACCATTCAAACAAACCTTCCTTAGATTTAAATGCAGTCTTCCACACATCTGCTGGATCAATTGGTACTTGGTGGTATCCAAACTTCAAGTCAATTTTTGTAAAGAAATTAACCCCCCTAAGTTGGTCCAACAAATCATCAATTCAAGGGATTGGATATCTATTCTTAACAGAGATTTTGTTCAATGCCCTATAATCAATACAAAGTCTCCATGTCCCATTTTTCTTTTTAGCAAGGACAATTGGACTGCCACAAGGTGAAGCACTTGGACAAATGTGTCCTTTCTAAATCAACTCTTGGATTTGTCACTTAATCTCATCATTTTTCAAAACTGACCTCCTATATATTGGCTCATGTGGTAGTGGTGTGCCTGGGATTAAATCAATCGAGTGCTTGACTTGATAGTGTGTTGGTACTCCCACTAGTGGTTTAAACACAGTATGATATTCTTTCAGAATTTTATCCATCTGATTTTGTTGATTTTTTGTTATGGTTACCTTAGCATGTGTATTAAGAACAATTGACTTTGTTTGTTCAGGGTGAATAATGAGTAGAACAAAAGCTCCAGTTTGAGCAATCAAGTGTTTACATTGTTTAGCAGTAATTACAGAAGCAGTTTGTGTTGGACATACCTCTGGTACTTGATATCTCTTCCCACCAAGCTTGATTGTAACACTACGTGGCCTGGACTCATACATCCCATGCCTCTGATACACGTATGGTTGCTCCAGCAAGACATCACATACATCCAACGATGCTATATCACATATCACTTCATCCTTGAAAGGCTTGATTGAATATGGTAGACGACATTGTTGATTTATTTGAATATCTTGTCCCTCATTTACCCATCCCATAGAGTATGGTTGTGGGTGTCTTGTCACTTTGAAATTTAATCTTTTGACTGTCTCCCTAGAGATCAAATTCCTTTGACTCCCACTGTCAACAGTTAAATGCAGAGGCTTTCCATTAACCCACATTTGTGAATGAAAAAGTCTCTCTTCATCTTCACGGGGCAATACTTTAGCAGTTTCAACTACGGCATATGGGTTTGCTTCTATGATGGAATCATTCTCCTCTTTCTCAGAGTTATTTATTGGTGACGATTCAGGTTCAACTTCCTCTCCTTGTATTTCTATCATCAAATTTTTAATACTTCGACAATCCTTTGTATTATGGGTCGGGGACTTATGCATCTCACACCACATGCCTGTATCTGTTTGTGTCTTTTTAGCAGCCCACCATGTGTTCTTTGGTGAATTTGAATGAGGTTCCTTGGTCACTTGTTTTCCTACAAATTTATTGCCACCTTCAACCCTTGGCTTATTATTTGCAAAGTAGTCCCTCTTTCCTTTCTACTTGAATTTCTCTTCAATTTTTGTAGCATATTTATAGGCAGTTGCCAATGTCTCAATATTCAAAAATTTCATCTTTGTTTGAATATACCTGTGAAGTCCACTCCGATATTTCAAAATCTAATGCTTCTCTGAATCCTCAATACCAAGTTTTGCTGAAAGTGAATGAAACGTATTGGTGTAATCTTACACAAACTAATCCCTCTTTTGTCGAAGCAGCTGCCATTCTATGTATTTTTGTTCATACACATCCTCAGGAAAGTAAGCTTATTTTATGTATTCCACAAATTCTCCCCATGTGGGCTTCTTATTAAGAGATAATCCAAAACTGTCTTCAGCAGTTAATTCTCGTTCTTTATTTGCTACTTTGGTTTCCCATGCTAATTTCACATGGGTTTCAGCTTTGAGGAGAGCAAATGTTATTTTTTCTGCATCTGAGAAATCATTTACAGAAGAGTATTTATCCAACTTTGATAACCAATTATCAATAGCTTCAGAATCGACTTTTCCTTCAAAATTTGGGATGTCAAAATTAACCTGCACCTTGAAAGGGGTACTTCCATGAAATGGTGTTCCTAATCCAGAGGGTTTTTGATTCTGTAGAAGGTCTGAAAATTGACTCATCATCTCCTCTTGTTGCTTATTTAAAGCTTCCTCTATCGACTGCTTAATAGCATCGTCTACATCTTTGATCGTGTGCGTCTCAAAGGTGGATATTTTGACAAATCTTGTGTATCCAATCCTAATCATTGGTAGAAAGACCTTGTGTGAATTGGCATAAAGGAGCGTTCCCACTTTGATACTACTGATCTGAATTATGAATCAAATTACAATACCTGGTGTGAAACCTGCAGTATTGTGAAATTTGACATAAAAGCTGAAAAGACTAACAACAAGATTGCAAGCCAAAAAGTGCCTCCATTCTATTCAAAATTGGAGTTTATACAAGTCAGATGGATCCCAAGGGTCACATGAATCCCTTGGAATCGAAATGAAGAGCCATCATAATGTTTATTACAAATAAACTATTAAAACTATCAAAATTTATCAAAAAAACTATATATAAAATTTAGGTCCACTTGGAGAAGGCATAACTTTCTCATCCTAGCTCCGAATTGCGAACCATTTAATGCATTGGAAAGGTATTCAAATAATCTTGAATCAAATTTTGAAAGTAACAAATTTTCGTTGGTACTTTCGAGCACCCTCCAAGCCCAGAAATGCACCAAAGACCCTCAAAATTGCAGTTTACTAAAACAGGAAATTTTGAAAAATTAGATTTAAGTATTTTCCCAATTTAATCCTGATCAGTTTGCTTCAAGCCCTACCCATTCTAAATTAGAAATGGGAATGTATCTCGATGGAGCTCATCACTAGGGTACCTAAGGTACAAGGCAATGATTGTATACATGTTGTGATAGATAGGTTAACAAAGTTTGCCCATTTTTGTAACATACATAGTGGCACAAGTAGTTGATGTATTCTTTAGGGATATTTTCAAGCTTCATGGTATGCCCAAGAGTATGGTTAGTGATAGGGACAACAAGTTCCTAAGCTTCTTTTGGTAGAAACTTTTCAAATTGAGTGGTATAGAGTTCACTCCCTGCACTAATGACACACGTGTATCAAGATGTCACCATCATGTCATTATACAAGTACAGACTCCTAATTTTGTTGATTTTCTCTTTGAGAATAGTAGAGTGCCTAAGGCATGAGATTTGCTAGAGAGGAATCAAGATATCATGTAATCATTAAAGGAAAACTTGCAACATGAATAAAATCAACAATATTTGTATGTTGATCAACACTATACAGAGTGCAGTTTTGAGGTTGGTGACATGGTTTATCTAAGACTTCAACCATTCAAACAATCCACTCTCAGTCTCAAGAAGAGTGGGTCAAAAAGACTTAAGCCTTAATGCTATGGTCCTTTCAGAGTCTCAAAAAGAGTGGGAGAAATGGCTTATGAGCTAGAGTTACTAGCTAGCAACAAAGTACATAATGTATTTCATGTGTCCAAACTAAAAAAAAAAAGCACTTAGCATAATGTGGTTCCTTCATTAAGTTTACCACCATTAGACGATGAAGGGAAGTTGATCTTGATTCCGGAGGCCATTATTGACTATAGGGAGTGTACTCTGTAGAAGAGGATCATCAAAGAGCACTTGGTCAAGTGGAAGAATTTATCGGTAGAGGATGCCACAAGGGAAAATAAACAGATATTGCAGCACCTAGAATTGCAATTGCTTGGGAACAAGCGATTTTAAAAAAGGAGAACTATAATGTCCTCTTCTTAAGCTCATTTTTCATTCTGTTTGATTTGGATTTTGATAATAGAACTTGCTAGATTGAACTTCTTTATCCTATGGCTTTGTGATGATGAAAACCCTTGCAGAGAACATCTTCTTCATTAGTGAAAGATCTGACCCGGGAGATTTATTGATGGTTTCATTTAGAAATCATATTTGGGCTTATTTGGAGATTGTTTAGTCGGTTAAAGCAAGAGATTCATAGTGTAGATTACAGGAGTAAGAACAGACTTAATTGAGGATTTTATGCTCCTTTCTCCATTCATTGCTGGTTGTCCCTCCTTCCAAAAGCAGGCCGTACATTTTCTAAGGGCATAAGGACTCGTGGTCATAGGGCATGGGCAGATTAGAGTTGAGTCACCTAGCATTGGGGTGTGATTTCCAGTGAAGAGGTGACACCTAACATTTGCAGACCTTTGGCATTCGATTTGCAGCTAAGAAGACAATTCCTTAGGCACGGGGTTGCATAGAAGACTGGGAGTTGTTGGTTTCAAACAATATTGTCCCATTGCATCTTATGGGTATGTCTGTAGTGTCATTACACAAACATTTATCCATCTGGGTATTGTTGTTATTGATCATATATTGCTGTTTACAATTTGTATTAAATCTGGACGTTAAACTCCAGTTGTGGTTATTGCAAATATTGAAGATTGGATGTTATTTCAATATCATTAGTGCAAATCTATTCCCTGCAATTTACATTTCTGTATATCATTACTACATCCAGAGACAAGTTCAAATCAGAACTTCCAATATGAGTGTGTGTGTAAGGGTGTATATTACAGTACTCAATCATGTTTTAAATATCACTGAAAGCACTTTAGAGCCAACCAGATAACCTGTGCAATTAAAGTCTTATTGACCTGCTTTGGTCATTTGTGATTAACATAGTAATTTCTTTCTTTTGTACTATAATTCGGAAATATTTTTCCCAATTATTCTATGAATCTAATTTTATGGAAGCAACAATTACAGAATCACCTAATGGTTACACCTGAAATATTGGCTAAATACAAGCTATAGCCATAATCTCCTTCGCTTAGCTAGTCATCATTATCCGCTAAAAGGACACCTCTTTGCTTAGCCCTGCACAAGTGCAACACAAGTGAATAATGTGGAAAAGAGCCAGTTTAAGCAAATCCCAGAAGATTTCAAATGAGATAACTCTTACCTACGTGATGCTGGAGCTGCACGAGGCTTATTTTTAACAGTTGGTGGCTTACACAAAACAGGAGGTTGTGAACCTTCTGTAACTCAAACAAAGAAATCTAAATGTAATACCAGGAAATGAAGTAGAAGAGTGAAGTTCCATCATTAGAAAACTCATTTATAAACTAAAAGTTCTACTCCAAAAATTCCAATGTTCTGAGACCGAATTTCATGGCCAGAGATTTTTTAAAAATACAAATCTGTGACAGATAATCTCCTATTTAGCATAAATTATGAAGTAGCAAATTTAGAAAATATTCAACATTAGAGTTAACAAAATCTGACTGTTATATACAGACATGTGATTACTTATTTCAATGAAACATGTGAAAGTTGAGCCACAAACAAAACTCCTGAGGTTATTTCTATTTTCCAATATCATTAATAGGTTCCCTCTCCAATATAAATCATTAAACAGAAAAGCAAGAAAATAGAGTATATATACAACTCAAATGAATTAAGATATTTTTTAACGCTGCAAAAAAGATTGCAGAATCATTTCTCTGACTAAAATTAAGATGCCGCTTTTGAACTATGTCAAATATGAACAAAGTTAATTAAACTCTAAATGTGCTCAACCATCTATAATATAAGTTTTTGCTTCAACCGTGCCAAGCAAAAGAGAAGAACGGTCTTTCATATAAAGACATTGCATAAATCAAAGAATAACTTTCCATCAAATGTCTTTTGTACTTGTTAATGGAGAAACCTGTGAGAAATTTCTCTTTTTATTTGGGATTAAAATGAATTAATAAATTATCTTATATTTTATACTGGTCTCTCATCCCAGGCATGTTTATCCTAAGAAAACTGAATACAATGATCGTATCATTAATATATATCTTAAAATATTCTTAAGTGATGAGGAAGTTGGTTATTCCCCCTGAACCTCTCCTAAGATCTATAGCCTATACATCAAAATTGTACTTGTCCAAAACTCCAGATAGCACAGATTAACCAAAGAACAAGTACATGACCAAATTTGGCTAACATGAATAAATTTATAAAAGGCTATCGATACAGCATGGGGATTAAAGAATTTGAAAGTGTAGGAAATTTATTCTGAGAAGAATCAATCGTTAACCTTGTTTGGGCATAACCTTGTTTGGGCATAACGGCTGCATTCCTGTTAAATTTATGAGCCAGAAATAAATATTGCAACAATTGAAATCACAAATTCAATACAATCAGATCACACAATGCATTTATCCTGGGAAAAAACCTTCTCGCCGAGGGAAACAACCCAGCCCACTGAAAGATAGTTCCTTTATTAAGTTTCTCAAAACAAATTACAAAATCATTTGTTTATGATTGAATAAAGTCTCAGTCAATCAATAAGCATTCTTTATGAGTTTTCTTCAAGTCAGTCTCAGTCTCTAAAATACTCTGAATCACAAAATATATCTCTGTGATACAAAAATGTATCTCTGCTGTACAACAGTGTATCTCTGCAATACAACAAAGTTTCTCTGCAACACACCAAACAATATAAGACGATAACTGAAGCTGCTCACAGCAGACAAGCACAAAGCTCTCTTTTTTTTTCTTTCTTTCGTAACACCAACAAAGAATCGCACACACTACAATAGACCCAATACCATAGACACATAAAGATTAACCAACACCCGACGGTCACAATATTCATTGCCATATGAAGAATATGAATCGAACAAAATAATAAGCATAAATTCACCAACACTTAATATGAATCGGTAACAATAAGGAGTCTTGTTAAGGATCAAAATAGGAACCAAAGCCTCTAAGAAAAATTCTTGACGACAAGGGGAAGAACGTAGATACACACACACTGTCAAGTGTCCATGAAGCCACATGTACTGACACATACGCACGATGCCAAGAGTCCATGATGCACAATAGGAATAAATGTAACCATACACAATTCTGAAATAATATGAAGCTCTCCAAAACTGTGAACACGATAGGAGAAGGAAGAGAAAACTCGAACACAAAGAAATGAATACGCATATGTTTCCCAGCTGAACAGTGCCTCAACACAGTGTTGTGAGGTTTTCACACCATCACCCCAAAATTCTTGGGGACCCCCGTTTTAAACTTTGGGCCTTTATCTTGCCTCCCGACTTGAGCTGATAATTCGTAGATCCTGATGGCATTGATAGTTTGCTTTGCATTCATGGCTCGTCCATGGTTTCGAAATTTTGAAGATGGAGTGATAAACATGGCTTGATTTTTGAGTGAGGATGAATTTCAATTGCAAAGATCGTGATGATAATTTGAAAATCAATTTTTGCCTTGCATTGAGATTTGTTTTGGGATTTTGTTTTGCCTTGTAATCGAATTTGAGATTTTTGGATGAGTCTCTTTGTTTTCAATCTGAAATGTATCTCTTGTTATTTGCCTTGATTTTTACTTCTAAATTCAAATCTTCTTTGGGCAATAAGCAAGTTAAATCTGAGATTCACTATTATTTTCAAATTTTTAAATGCTTGCAATTTCGAAATTTTTGGGCAATTGAGATAATGAGGTTTTCATGGTAATTTGCATAGGAGACATGGTTTTTCGATTTTTGTTTTAATTGCTATTTGGAGTTGATAATTTCGAAAATCTGAATGTTCAAATTCGAAATTCCATGCATCAAATCTTAAATTTTCATTGGGCAATACAAGCATATTTTATCTTTGATCAATTTGCAAATAATAAGAACATTTTTTTTTATCTCTCAAATTGATTGGGCAAACAAAATTTGAAATCTGGAAATGGCATTGTTATTTTCGATTTTCTAATCCTTTTACATTTTCGAAATTTCATTGGAGGCATGTTAATTAAGATTTGGGAGTTTGTATTTTGCAAAGTCAAAATTGGCATTGAATTTCAAAATAGCCCAGCCCTAGTTTGCAATTTTGAAGTTAATTTGAAAGTTTTTTTTAATTTTTCGAAATTTATTTGGCCTTTAGGCCAAGTCGGCCCCAATAAGCATTTAATTTATTTGTTTTTTTTTTTTTGGAAACTTGTAGGCCTGGGTCGGCCCTGAAATTAGGGCAGAGCATGAGATATAAAAAGGGAGCGTCTCCCTTCATTTCAAACACAACAATTTGGTTCTCCAGCTCTGCTTATACAGCAAAAATTAGAGGGTGTTGTCAGCTGTTTTCTCACCACTTTGGCAACGATTTGGAGCATGTTTAGCAGAGATTTTCGAATGCAAAGAGGTCACGATTAATTTCAGACCCTTAGAGGGCCTCATTTCACATGTCTAGGCTCCCAAATTCTGGCTTTTAGAGACAGAATATTAGCATTTTGTCCCAGACCCGAAAATCAGACTTTGGCAGCGTTCTTTCTTCAAAATTTGGCGGCAGGCTTCTTCAATTCTGGGCAGCGATCTCAGTTGGATGGTGGATGTCATTGTTTGGGGGCAGTTTGTAGGGCAGATTCAAGCCCTGGGATCACTGTTGTAGCAGGCAATCAGAATTGAATAGGGGGCGTCCTTGTTTTAGTAGCAGGCCTGGGTGTTTAGAGGCAGATTTGAAGATGTTTGAGGGCAGATTTAGGGCCCAAGATCAGCATTCTCAGTCATGGAAAGAGCAGAGATATACAAGTGGTGATTTGAAGACCTCTTTCCATCCATTTTAGCATCCCAAAATCGAAATTCTAAGGGCATTTTTTGTCAGAATTATTGCAGATCCGAAAATCAGTGGTTGTGATCTCATTTTCCAGAATTTGAGGTTTAGAAGCTTGGCAAGTTGACATATCATTTCCAGATCTGCTAGAAGATGGAGTTAATTTCTTAAGGCCTCATTGCAAGATTTTGAGAGGCAATTGAAGGGAAAATTTGATCTATTTGGGGGTGATTTTCTTGCTTGTGGAGTTAGAGAATTTTTTTTGAAGATCAAGCCAAGGCAATTGCATTAAGAAGGGATTTTAAGCGTTGTATTTGGTGAGTGGCCTATCTTTTCCTCTCTCCTTAATTGCTTTCATTTCATTGGTGCTAATTTAGGTGTTGAAAACTAATTTCAAGAGTAGAGTTAGGTGTTTGGTTAGTAGGTTGATTACTCGATTGTCTTGATTGACTTTTTTCCCTCAAGTTCTTGCTTGCATTTCATCATTGCATTTCACCTTAAGAGGAAGATTTGGAGTGATGAGTGTAGTCCATCTTAAGGTAACGGCGGGGAGTGATAAGTGTAGTATTCCACCCCTAGGGAGAAGATTGGAGTGATAAGTGTAGTCCATCTTAAGGCAAAGGCGGGGAGTGATAAGTGTAGTTTGCATCATTGCATTTCATCTTAGGAGGAAGATTTGGAGTGATAAGTGTAGTCCATTTTAAGGTAACGGCGGGGAGTGATAAGTGTAGTGTTCCACCCCTAGGCGAAGATTGGAGTGATAAGTGTAGTTTCACCAGCATTGTAGAAAAGGCGGGGAGTGATAAGTGTTTAGGATGGCTGATGTTAATGCAAGCAAGCGACCCAAAGGAATTAATGCTGAAATAGGAGACAAGGAAGTCATGATACCCAATTCCAACTTCCGCTCAAAATTGAAATACATTGGAGACACCAACATTGGTACCTTTGATATGATTCAATTAAGAGAGAGGTTGAGAGACAGCCAGTCACCTGTGGCAAAGAAGATCAATCAGTATGGATTTGTGCAAGGAAAGGTTCAATCTACCCCAGCAGCGGATATGATACAGCAAGATTAGTTAACACCAAGTCATCAAGGCTCACCCGATCAGATCAGCAAGTCAGAGTGCAGCAGCTTCATTGTGCTTCTCAACCGGATCCCAGGCTCTACAAAAGGTACACAGTTTGATCCTTGGATGTTTTATTTTATTGAAGAGATTGAGAATGGTTAAGGAAAATTGATTGGATTAGGATCACTAGCATGAATTTAGAGTTGCAACTTAAATAGTACAAAATCGGGGGCAAATCTACATGGGGTCCTACTTCTTCAATTCGGGTGCAAGACTACTAGTGATGCTTTGCCAGTCGAACCAAATCTAATCTTGGGGAGATGCATTGCACCACTATGGTTGAGGCAAGTACTTATGCCAAAAGGGCAAGGTTGTGGCAGTTCGAACAGTTGAAGGCAGTCAAGGGTTAACCAAGGAGGAAAGCATTGATGAAAGCAGTTGATGAACTCAGTGATGGGTGGATTGTGGAACAATCAAGGAGATATGGTGAGGGCAGGTGCCCCAAAACCCAAGGTTATTGAAACAAAGATGCATGCATGCAGATCAAATCCAAATAGGAAGGTTAAAAATGGCAAAGTATTGAAGTAAAGAGGAAAGTGATTGAAAGGTTGAGAAGGTCAAGTTTGATTTCAAGGCGGTGGCTAAGAGCAAGGCTCTTAAATTGCACAAGGTTCACATCCAGGCAAGCCACCAAGGTCAAGGCAAGATTACCCCAAGTGCATGGAGACCTCACCCTTTTGAGGTCAAGACATCAAGTACAAGCAAGTTCAAGTGGTGGTGAGAAAATTTCTAAGGACAAGGTCAAGCATCCAAGGCTTCATCTCATCTCAAGGATTAATGAACTTTATAAGACAAGGTTGATGAGGTGGCAATTTCATGTGCATGCAATCAAATCATGCCATGTGTCTTATGTTCTCATTGGTTGACAGATTATTGTAATTTTCTCATTGGCCCACAAAGTTGGTGCCCTCATGTAATTGGTTGAAAATTTGTAACCCTAATTAGGGTTTGTAAAGTTTAATCTTGGCCCTTGATTTTGCCTCTTAATCTTGGCCACTCGTAATTTTGAGCCTCTATATAAGGCCATTTGTACTATCAAAATTGTTCTCTATTCATTGTTGTGGTTTGCATGGTGGATATACATGATCATTTTGGTGTATTGCATGTTTCTTCTCATCTCTCAAATTAAAGTAGAATTTCATTTCAAAGTTGTTAAAGTAAGGATAGAAGTAGATGATTAGTTGTAATGGTGATGTTGGTGAATGTTTGATGAGGATCTTATACTAGGCCACTAGCATCTTGGCAGCTTGTCAAGGAGCCTTGTGTGGTAATCTAGTCAATTGCTCCCAAGTTCTACTTGCATTTCATCTTTCCACTTGTACTTCAAGTTGGGTTGGAAGATAGGTATTAGTGTGAAAATCTTAAAAGTTTCCCTTAGAATCATCGCACCAATGGAGGTAGCGCCGCTGGCAAGTCTTCATTAGGTTGATCCCTGTCCATTTGCCAATCTTTCCATTCAGTAGGAGTAATAGTAGAAGTAATTAGTAGTTCAGTAGTTGAAGTTGAGAAGTCGAAGTTCGAAAGTTTGAAGAGCAAAGCTAGAAGTGGTATAAATTAGTTTGACGAGCAAAGTTGGAAATGGTATAAAAGAGGAAAGTTATCTCATCATCATCATAACGAGAATTTGACATCCTCAAATGAACAACGTAAGCCTGCCGAAGTGATTACCAGCAGATCACATTTTATAACTGAGTTAGTATCCACAGGTGTAAGGAACCTTGGAGTATTCTTATATACTTTTCAAGAGAGGGTTGAGTGTTTGGTACGCTGTATCAAGTATTTCAATTGCTATATGTTATGTAGTGGTACAAAACTCACATCAACACACAGGTATGAAGATTTGTCTCACAGCTATAACTTCAACACTCCCTCTTAGCAAGAGAGAGATTTCAAAATGTCATCACATGACAAGTGCACATAGCTGCAACCAAAACGGATGTCAACAAAAATCTCATCACAAATTTTCTCAATAAGAATTATTATCTCAACATAATAATATTCACTACTCCTAGAGGGTGAATTAGAAAATAGAAATAAGTTATGGAGTCACACACAAGACTTTCACCATGGCTACTCCCAGAGGATGGATCCCCCATAGCTACTCCCAGAGGATGGAACAAGGGATTTCACCTCGAACTTCTCTCGTAGAGAACTCATTAACAAGGGATTGCACCTCAAACTTCTCTCTCACAAAGAGAACAACTCATTAATCATATCCAAAGAATTAGTGAAGCTAAGACTCTCTCTCAGCAAGAGGATCATTCTCCACGATACCAAGCTTATCCCTGAAGTAACAGAATCTCACTCTCGGAAGTGGCTTAGTGAGAATGCTTGCAGTCTGCTCCTCTGTAGAAATGTATTTGAGCTCAACTGCATTTCGTTGAACCATATCTCTCAAGTAATGATATTTAATTTCCACATGTTTGGTTCTATCATAAAAAACTGGATTAACCGAAAGCTTCACACAGCTTTGGTTATCACAAAGAATCATTGTAGGTTCCAAAGGCTGCCCAAACAAACCTACAAGCAATTTTCGAAGCCACACAGCTTCTCTTGTAGCCACACAAGATGCAACATATTCTGCTTCAACTGTACTCTGAGCAACACAAGATTGTTTCCTGCTGCACTAGGAAATCATAGTTGAACCTAAGTTGAAACAACAACCTGAAGTGCTCTTCTTGTAAAGCACACAACCTGCCCAATCTAAATCAAAGAACCCCTACAAGTTCAGCTCTACACATGAAGAATATTTTAAACCATATCCCACTGTACCATGAACATATCTCAATGTGTTTGGCTGCCACAAGGTGAATTTGTCTCAGTTCACACATGAACTAACTCAAAGTATTAACAACATAACAAATATCAGGCCTTGTATTAACCAAATACATTAAGGAGCCAATTAACTGCCTATACATAGTAGGATCAACTAAATCTGAAGTGGCTGCAACCTCATGCTACTTTTTCAAATTTGCTTCCATAGGAGTCACCATAGACTTACACTCTTTAACATACCAAATTTCTTCAAAATATCAATAGCATATTTTCTCTGACTCAATATAATTTTATTTGGTCTTTGCCAAACCTCTAGCCCAAGGAAGTAATACAATAAAGCAAGATCTTTCATTTCAAATTCAGAAGCTAACTCCTTACATTTGATAATGAGATCATCGTCACCAGTGAGAAACAAATCATCAACATAAAGCACAAGAATCAGCACCTTGTCATCATTTACCTTGAACTATAAATCAACATCATTCTTTTGGAAGCCCAAACTCAAAAGATAGTGATCAATTCTGTCATACCAAGCATGGGGAGCTTGCTTAAGGCCATACAACGCCTTTTTCAACCTGCACACATGAGACTCCCTATTATGAATCACAAAGCCCTCTGGCTGCTCAATGTATACTTCCTCTTCAATTATTCCATTTAAGAAGGTTGTTTTCACATCCATTTGATGAAGTTTCCAACCCTTCACTGTTGCAATAGCTATGAAGGTTCTGATGGAAGTGTAAAAGTCTCTTCATAGTCTATGCCTTCCCTTTGTGAAAAACCTCTAGCTACAAATTTGGCTTTATGTTTTTCTATACTTCCATCAGCTGCATGTTTAATCTTAAACAACCATTTACAAGAAACAACTAATTTACCTTTGGGCCTTGGAACAATGTCTCACACATCATTTTTGATGATGGATTGATACTCCATCATGACATCCTTCCACACTTGCTGATTTGAAGCTTCTTCAACACTAGAAGGCTCGGATGCTATAATGTGACTCATCAAAGCTACATAACCTACAAACTTGTGAGGCCTCTTACTCTCTCTAAAAGTGCCACGAGGGGCTGCATATTTTTCAGCCTCTTCCATAGTGTGTCTAGCCCACAATGGCCTTTTCTTATTAGCTGAACTATCACTGGGATCTATAGAAGTATCTATTGGATCAACTGGATCAATACGATCAACAGTCTTCTAAATCTGTATTCTCCCTCTGAGTCTCTGAAGGTGAGACCGGATCAGCCATATCTACGTCTTGAGGATGCTCAAAGTCTTCTCTATCAGATTCCATGTTAGACTCTTTAGATTTCTTGCAAGCTACATCTTCATCAAAAGAAACATCCTTGTTGATTTCAATTTGCTTTTGACCAAGAATGTAGATTCTGTATGCTTTTGAAAATTCACTATAACCAACAAAAATGTCTTTCTTTCCTGAAGGTTCTAACTTTGTTCTTTTCTCTTTTGGAACATGAATGTATAGAAGACATCCAAAAATTCTAAAATGACTAATATCTGGTTTGATACCTATAAAAGCTTCTTCTGGAGTCATGTTGTCTAGAATCTAATGACTCCAATTCTAAATGTACACTATTGTCCTACAAGCCGCTCTGCCCATAAAAATATTTGAGGGCTTTGATCATGGATCATAGCCTTCACTGCCTCAACAATTGTCCTGTTCATTCTTTCAGCTACATCATTTTGTTGAGGATTATAAGGGACACAAAACTCCCTCTTAATCCCAGGTTCAACACAAAAGTTATGAAAGATACCAAAAACATATTCTCCCCCATTATCAGACCTTAGAATCTTAATCTTCTTGTTAGATAAATTTTCAACAAGTATTTTATATTCTTTAAAATGGGACAACACTTCATCAAATTCTTTAGACTTAAGAAAGTAGATCCAACACTTACGAGAAAAGTCATCAATGAAGGTAACATAATACCAAAAACCAATAAGGGAAGCAACTGACATAGGACCACATAAAGCAAAATGAATTAACTCTAGAATTTCCTTTTCTCTACTTTCACTACTATGAAAAGGACTTTTAATGTTCTTACCTAGAGCGTGTCCCTTGCAAACACCTTCATGGTTTTGGTTCAACTTTGGAAGACCAACTACAACCTTCTCCATAGAAGACAAAGTTATGAAATTTAGATGTCCAAATCTTTTGTGCCATAGCTCACTTGAACTTGAAGAATCATGAGCTAAAGCTTGAATAGGACGGGTTAAAATCTTGTAAATACTATCATGACAAACTCCAATCTCACAAACTGATTGAATGTTCAAGTTCTTCCATGCAAGAACTTTTCCATCAACAAAGGTAACATGATAACCCTTGTCTTCTAATGCTAAAATAGAAATCATATTCCTCTTAATGCTAGGAACAAAAAGAACATCACTCAAGTGAAGAGGAATTCTGGAATCCAATTGGATGGAAGTAGAACTAGCACCCTTCACGGAAAAACTTGCATCATCACCAATAATAACTTGAAGATGAGAATCTTTTTCCTTCAAGTTGAAGAGGTGCTCACGATAACCAGTAATATGACGAGATGCTCCACTATCAATCAACCATGTATCAGTGTTAGTAGGAACGTTACTAGAGAGTGCAGAAATAAATAAGAATCCTTCAAAGTTTTCACTTGACTCTCTTTGAGGGGAAGAGTTCTCACATTTGCAGTAGCTGCTTGAGGTACAATCTCTAGCAAAGTGTCCAAATTTGTCACATCTGAAGCACTAGATCCTAGAAAGATCCTTCTTTTTCTTGGAATCAAGAATTGACTCAACGTTCTTATCTCTGAATCTTTCAAAATTTCTTTTCTTCCCTTTTCCTTTTGAAGTGTGAGCAGCAAGTAAATGATGATTCTTATGTTGGCATCACTAACTAGTAAGCTCTCTACCGGTCCAAGTATTGTCGTTGATTGACAAAAGAGGATAGAGATTTGTTGTCTCTATTATAAAGGGGACTCTTCATCAAGAGAGGCTGTGAAACCGGTCACTGCACTAAGCATCAGCAACCGGACAATGTACTCAATAGAGAAGAGTGTATCCTAGTATGAACCAAGAAGGACCGACCTCAACCAGTATAGACTGAAGAGCACACGATTATACTGAGAGGGGGGGGTGAATCAGTATAATAACCTTTTTAAAATTTAAATGCTTTTATTTAAAGATAACTTCAATTACTCAAATAAACAATTATGCACATGAACACAGTATTTACATGGAAACCCAATATGGGAGAAAACCACAAAATAATTTGCTTTTATATAATATTGTTTTTACAATGTTTTGTAGGCTCCAACCTACTAGAGACTCCAACCCCTATGTTTATGAGCACCGACTCACTGGAAGCACCAACTCCCACACTTCGCAAGCACCAACCTACTGGAAGCACCAACTCTCACCACTGTCTTCGTGAGCACCAACCCACTGCACATAAATTTCTCTTCCACCTTGGCAATGTTGCTTTCTTCAACTGATGATGGACATTGCAATCTCTTCATACAAGTCTGTCCTTAATTTCTTCATATAATTCTGCCTTGAATGTACTTATCCTTTTCTCAAATCTGCACTTTTATTCTTTCATATCTGCACATATTATATCTCTATTTGTTTATATGATATATCTTTATCATATCTCACACATTTTATTTTACTTACTCTTCTCCTTCAATATGCCTGATATAGTTTTCCACTATACATTTTCTTTTTCCACACTTTTAACTTTAACTTTTATCTCTTATATATATTATTTATATAAAATCCCTTTTATTATATTGGCATTAATTCTGATACATATATCAGATTAATAAGTCTGATATATACATATATCTGCTTTCCACCGATATCTATTTCTTCTTAAAAACACACACTACTTTCTCAATACTTCGAAATCTTATTTCAATATATATATACCCTCATCTTTCTCTTAACGGATGTGACTCTCTTTAAGAGGCATCTTAATGAAACGTTTTCTTGCTTTCACGTAACAAACTGAATGATCGCACCCTTTGTATATTTAATCATTTGCGGATTTTTTATTAAACACAATCGCTGTCTTGTCTAATGATTAGTCTACAAAATCATTGTCTTTTATTAAAAACTTATATCCCTGTTGCCGTGTATCTCTGCCGTATTAATATTTTATCTTCTTCGATGGAAATCTTCAACATATATTCTTCGATGTTTATACCGCTGTAACTTTTTCACAAAATACTTATATACTATTTTCATCGGAAGATTATCACTGTTTGTCTTCGTATCTTTTTGTGTTTAACCTTCGATATAATATCTATTGTCTTCAACGTATGCTGCATATTGACTTTTAACCGCTGCATATACACTTTTATTGTCTTCGTATATATACATCTCTGTTTGCTGTTTATCTGCATACGTATGTATGCTGCTGTTGCCGTATATTCAATCTTCATAGACCTGTTTGTATACTGATTAATATTCATATACTGTTGTATCTTCACTGTATGAAATATATCTTCATTGCATATCGATGTGTGTCGTAATATTCAACCTTCTATAAATAACAGTATGCTCAGCCAACTTGGTGAAGTTTCCTAGGAGACAAAATTGGTAATTCAAGATCTGCAATAGTGATATCCTTGCAGAAAATGATCAACATATCAATTCAATACATTCGGCAATTCTAATTATATCAGTGATAATCATAGCAATTTCTATATTGACCAAAAGCAGAAGACATTGATAGCATCGATAATGTATCTTGGCGAAATCATTGCTATCAAGACCTCTCTCCCAATAGATCAGAACATCAGAAGTATTATACCAGAGGCATCTCACTGTGATAAAATCATTGAGCAGCAACGATACATATCAGTCGCATCATAGTAGTATTGGCACCATTAAGCAGCGACATATATCTGTAGTATCATAGCAGTGAATGTTTCTGAGCAGTGACACATCTGCTGTGTCATATCATACAGTGAGAGCATTCTTTTGCAATGATACATACATCCACATCTGCGATTTCATATTGGAGAAGCAGCATCAGTCAGCACCACCTTCAGCATTGGAAGCAACAAAGACTGTGATGGCAATAAATCAGACATTCTGATACTAGCATAACCAACATACAAACTTATGCATCTCAAGCATACTGACATGAGTCTTCACGGTTTATATTGCCTTTGATATATTGTCTTCACGGTTTATATATCTCTACATCTTGGGTATCTTCTTTCTCGGATAATGTCATGGATCTCTGATTTTGACATCAATGGCTATATGGTATAGTATTCTTTTTGACATCAATGACAATTTTCCATCATAGACAAGTACTAATACAAGCATATCCAAGTAATATCTATAACACAACCGGAACAGTGCAACCGGTAGTCCGCGCAAAAGAAGCACACCTAAGGACGTGTAACCGGTAAGCCAAGAAAGAGACAGCAGCAGACTTTTACCTGTTTATAGCATGAAGAACTCAACCGATATATTATACACACTCCGGTATGTACCAAGGAAGTCATAATCGACTGTCTGTTCCAACCAGCTCTTCTTCACTGAGATTTATTACAGTAAATCTGTGTGATCTTGAGTTGTCTTGGTGATCGGTTCGAGGCACAAGTAAAGGATTTAAAGCCGGAATCAATGGTTTCTTGAGGCGCAACTGAAGGATTTAAAGCCGGAATTAGTGGCTTTAAATCAAAGTGTTATCTCGTGTGACGAAAGGTTGCCTGACACGCAATTGTTGCTTTCTTCATGAAGTGGATGACGCTAGAGCTTGCATCGAATGATTGCTCAGAGAACAAACACTTTACTAACTAATGAATTCATTGGATCTCAAGATTAGGTCATGTATTTGAGGCCAGTCAGGGCAACAAAACTGAATATATTCTTATGTCTGTTGAGAAGAAGAATTGCCTTCATTCTGTCGAGTTAAAGAGTGAGCCTATATGCTATAGAAGCAAGGGTTAGAAAAGTATCAAGGGTTAGAGAAAATCAAGAGAGAAAAAGTTGTGCAAGGCAACACAACAACAGTTGAGAATACACCTGTGTTAACCGGTGGTAATTCTCTGTAGAGCACAAATAGAGATCACATCTGGCTAAGAAGAGCCTTCAGTAAAGATCTTAATTCTATTATTTTCTAGCAAACTACAATAGACAAATCTCAGTATTTGGGTGGACTCTAACAGGTCCCTTGTATCAAAATCCCTTAACCGAGTGACATCTTTCAAGGTGTCTTAAGTCCCTTAACCAGGCAAGTCTTAACAGATCTTACTATAACAAATCTCTTGACTGGGTCGCACCTAGCAAGTGCATTTTATCCCTTGACTGGGCAAGCTCTTAACAGGGTGTACTTCAGAAAAGTACAAATATTGTGAGGTCTCCTCACACCGTGGTTTTTACCCTAACCGGGTTTCCACATGATAAATCTGGTGTCACTTTGTGTTTGATTCACTTACTGTTTTATTTTCTTAAAACTGTTTGTTATGGTGTTGTAAGTTTACTTCACTGGATTAAAGAAAGAAAAAGGGAAGAAATTTTTAAGTGTTGATTCACCCCTCCCCTCTCAGCACCGGTTGGGACTGTCACTTGGTATCAGAGCCTAGTTCTGTTTTTCATTGTTGCTTAACCACACAGGGAGAAAGCTATGATGATGAGAAAGGAACGACCAAAGTTTTCCAAAAAAAACTTCACCTTATGGTGTAGCAGAATGAAGCTATATATGAAAACCAATGGTGATCAGTACTGGAAACATGTTACCAATGACTACAGTGAGCCCGCTAGTACCTTGACACCTGATGAAGAGAAAATTAAGACTGAGCATACAGCTGCCATGGACATGATAGCTAGCACCTTACCCGACCACGTGTATGCTGAAATTGAACATCTCGACTCCGCCTGCAAAATGTGGAAAAAGTTACAAACAGTCTATGGAGGAGATCCCAATGTAAGGTCGAAAGCCTCAAGGGAAAGTATGATGACATGAGGATGAATGATGGAGAAGATACCGAGCAATATAGCAACCGAATCAAGGAAGTGATCAACTCCATCAGAAGCGCTGGAGGCAAGCTGACTGAAGAAGAGGTGGTGAGAAAAATACTAAGAACTCTCAAACCTCAGTATGCCATAAAGATCTCTGTCATTCAAGAGCTCAGATCCGTGAGCAACAATCAAGTCACTCTTGACTCCCTAATCGGTAAGATGGCTGCCTTTGAATTAAGCAACTTTGATAATAGCTTATCTGTTCAGGAAGCAACATTTAAATCATCGGTCAATGCCTCTTCCACCAAAAAGGGAAGAGAAACTGGTAGCTCTTCTACTGGTAAGATCGGCAACCTCATTGAGAATCTGCTCTCAGAGGAGACGGAGCAAGATGAGTTTGAAGCTCTGAATGCTACAAGATTCCTCAGAGGGAAAGGGAAGTATAAAGGGAAACTCCCTTTAAAATGCTTCTCTTGTAACAAAATAGGACACATTGTTGCCCGATGTCCAGATAATGAAAACAGAGACAAAAGAGACCGGTTCAAGAACAAAGGAAAGTAGGAATGCTATCTTGCGGAGGAAGGAGTCACAGACAATGAATTTGAAGACTCAGAAGATCCAGAAATTGCATTTGTTGCAATAAAGGAAAGCCCAGCTCTTAATGAAGTTGCACTCATATCCAATTCACATCAGTATCACGATTGGATCATTGACAGTGGATGTACTCACCATATGACCGGTGACAAGAGCAAGTTCATCAACTTGGAGCTCGACGACAGCGGATCAGTCACATTTGGAAACAATGCCCCTTGTGCCATCAAGGGTAAGGGATCTATTGTTCTCTGCAATAATGTTGTCTGTGAAGACGTGTACTGGGTCGAAGGACTCAGGTATAACCTGATGAGTGTTGCACAGCTAAACAACAAAGGTTTCCAATTGGAATTCAGTCAAGGCTCCTGCGTAGTCAAACATTGCAACCGGTAGACAGAGCAAAGGCAATCTGTTCTACCTAGACTCAACAGAAGGAGCCTGCTTAATTGCTTCTGTCAAAGGAGAATCAAGCAAGATTGGTCTCATCTCGAAAGAAGACAATAGCTGGCTATGGCACAAGAGACTCTGTCATATAAACTTTGACAGCATTGTCAAAGTAAGCAGGAAGAAATCGGTCAGAGGACTCCCAGAAATTGCAAAACCCATGGGAGGTATTTGTAAGGATTGTCAGTTAGGAAAACTGACAGGAGCAAGTTTCGGTAGCAAGTCTTTCTCTACTGAAAATGTTCTAGATCTTGTACACACAAACCTGTGTGGACCAATGAGGACAAAGAGCTATCATGGAGACCGGTATTTCATGTTGTTCGTAGATGATTTCTCGAGAATGATGTGGACACTCTTTCTCCGTGAAAAATCGGAAGCCTTTCACATGTTCAAAATTTACAAGGCTAGAGTGGAAAAGGAAACTAGTAGAAGCTTGAAATGTCTGAGGTCGGACAGAGGAGGTGAGTACACCTCTCAGGAGTTTACTCATTACTGTGAGGACCATGGTATACAGAGACAGTTCTCTACACCTAGGACTCCTTAGCAGAATGGAGTAGCAGAAAGAAGAAACAGAACGTTGATCAACTGTGCCAGAACCCTGTTGATCCAAAAGAATCTTCCTCATCACTTCTGGAGAGAAGCTATCAGCACCGCTGTATATACAATCAACCGAGTTCAAGTCAAAAAGGGAACCGGTAAGACGCCTTACGAACTATGGTTTAAGCATACTCCTAGTGTAGGCTACTTCAGAATCTTTGGTAGTAAATGTTATATCAGAAGAGAAATGTTTTCTGGGAAGTTTGATCCCAAGAGTGATGAAGGAACATTTCTGGGTTACTCTACAAAAAGCAAAGCCTATCGGTGTCTGAACAAAAGAACATGCAAAATAATTAAAAGCATCAATGTAAAAATTGATGAATCATCTGAACCAAACAAGAGGACCAGACATGTCAATCATAAAAATTTTAAACTTACTAATGAAGGAAATGTCTTTGAGTTTCATGAAGCAACAACTGAAGAAGAGGAGACAACTCCCACTGACAGAAATCAAGACCGAGAGACTGTGCCTGAAGCTGATAGGACACCCCAGGATCGTGAACAAGTAGATGTTCAGAACCATGACGAAGATATTGCTCAACAAGATGAACCGAAGCAGGAACAAAGGCCAGCTCTTCCAAGGTATATCACATATCACTCTACTGACAATATAATTGGTGACAGACATGGGAACATCCTAACCAGGAAAAAGGTCAAAGAGAACATATGTCTTCTCTCGTGTGTTGAACCTAAAACCACCAGAGAAGCCCTTGAAGATAAAAATTGGGTCAAGGCCATGGACGAAGAAATTGAGGAAATAGAAAAGAATGACACATGGGAACTTGTGCCAAGACCTCAAGACAAAAACGTAATTGGGACTAAATGGGTGTACAAAAACAAACTGAATGAGGATGGTAAAGTCATCAGAAATAAAGCAAGGCTAGTTTGCAAAGGCTATGCTCAGGAAGCTAGACTGGACTATGGAGAAACTTTTGCACCAATAGTCAGACTGAAAGAGGTGAGAATTCTTCTTGCCTATGTAGCTCACAAAGGGTTTAAAGTGTACCAGATGGATGTGAAGTCTGCATTCCTCAATGGAATACTAGAAGAAGTCTACATTGAGCAACTGGAAGGGTTTACATCTGCTCAAAAGACTGATATGGTCTGCAAACTAAAAAAGGCTCTCTATGGGCTCAAGCAGGCCCCAAGGGCTTGGTATGAAAGATTGCATTCATATCTTATGACAATTGGATTCATTAGAACCGATGACAACAGCAATATGTATCTTAAAACCGAAAAGGATGGAAATCTAATTGCTGAGATCTTTGTTGATGACATCGTCTTTGGAGGAGATGACAAAATGAGCAAAGCATTTGCTGAAGAAATGAAGAAAGAATTTGAGATGTCTATGATAGGGCCCATAAAATTATTTATTGGACTACAGGTCCATTAGCTAAAAGAAGGTATCTTCATCTCTCAGTCCAAGTACATAAAAGAAATTCTCAAGACTTTTGGACTAGAAGAATCCAAACCGGTTGGAACTCCAATGATAACTAATCTTAAGTTATCAAAGGAGGATGATGCCAAAGAAGTCAATGAAACAATGTATCGGTCCATGATAGGAAAATTGTAGTATGCTGTTCACAATAGACCAGACATTGCTCATGCAGTTGGCATAGAAGCAAGATTCTTTGCTAATCCCAAGGAAACACATCTAATTGCAATAAAGAGAATCTTCAGATATCTAAAGGGAACCAAGGAATATGGCTTATGGTTTCCACACAAGAATGGATTCCAAATTAAAGTCTACACAGATGCAGATTGGGCTAGCAACGTGGATGATAGAAAGAGCACAAGTGGTGGTGCATTCTTTCTAGGTGCAAGAATAGTATCGTGGACAAGTAAGAAGCAGAATTGCATTTCACAATCCACTGCTGAAGCTGAATATGTTGCTGCTGCAATAAACTGCACACAGGTGATCTGGATCAAACAATTGCTAGAAGGTATTCAGGAACAGGTACCTGAACCGATCGCAATTCACTGTGACAGTACCAGTGTCATAAACATATCCAAAAATCCTGTTATGCACTCCAAGACTAAGCACATTGCCATCAAGTATCATTACTTGAGGGAACTTGTACAAAACAAAGAAGTAAGATTGGAGTATGTTTCCACAAAAGAACAGATTGCTCATATATTCACGAAGCCATTACCAAAGAGTACCTTTGAGTATCTCAGAGGTAGACTGTGGGTTGTACCCCTCTCAGATCATCAATAATCATCAACAGGAAGTCATCAGTTCATTATGATTCAAAAAGTTACATCTTATCTTCTATGAACTAATGAAAAGGACTGTTGCTCACAAGGGGAGCAGAGTATGCAAATCTTCCTGATTAGCCTTTTGGCATTCTTTTGTCAAAAAAGGGGGAGAATATGATCATATTTTTGCCATCAATGCTAAAGGGGGACATTGTTGGCATCACTAACCGGTAAGCTCTCTACCAGTCCAAGTATTGTCATTGATTGACAAAAGAGGATAGAGATTTGTTGTCTCCATTATAAAGGGGACTCTTCATCAAGAGAGGCTGTGAAACCGGTCACTACACTAAGCATTAGCAACCGGACAATGTACTCAGTAGAGAAGAGTGTATCCTAGTATGAACCAAGAAGGATCGACCTCAACCGGTATAGACGTACTAATACAAGCATATCCAAGTAATATCTATAACACAACCGGAACAGTGCAACCGGTAGTCCGCACAAAAGAAGCACACCTAAGGACGTGTAACTGGTAAGCCAAGAAAGAGACAGTAGCAGACTCTTACCTGTTTATAGCATGAAGAACTCAACCGATATATTATACAAACTCCGGTATGTACCGAGGAAGTCATAATCGACTGTTTGTTCCAACCAACTCTTCTTGATTGAGATTTATTGCAGTAAATCCATGTGATTTTGAGTTGTCTTGATGATTGGTTCGAGGCGCAGGTAAAGGATTTAAAGCCGGAATTAGTGGCTTTAAATCAAAGTGTTATCTCGTGTGACGAAAGGTTGCTTAACACGCAACTATTGCTTTCTTCATGAAGTGGATGAAGCCAGAGCTTGCATCGAATGCTTGCTCAGAGAACAAACACTTTACTAACTAATGAATTCATTGGATTTCAGGATTAGGTCATGTATTTGAGGCGTAGTCAGGACAACAAAACTGAATATATTTTTATGTCTGTTGAGAAGAAGAATTGCCTTCATTCTGCCGAGAAAAAAAGTGAGTCTATATGCTACAGAAGAAAGGGTTCGAAAAGTATCAAGGGTTAGAGAAAATCAAGAGAGAAAAAATTGTGCAAGGCAACACAACAACAGTTGAGAATACTCCTGTGTTAACCGGTGGTAATTGTCTGTAGAGCACAAATAGAGATCACATCTGGCTAAGAAGAGCCTTCTGTAAAGATGTTAATTCTATTGTTTTCTAGCAAACTACAATAGACTAATCCCAGTATTTGGGTGGACTCTAACAGGTCCCTTGTATCAAAATCCCTTAACCGAGTGACATCTTTCAAGGTGTCTTAAGTCCCTTAACCAAGTAGGTATTAACAGATCTTACTGTAACAAATCTCTTGACCGGGTCGCACCTAGCAAGTGCGTTTTATCCCTTGATCGGGCAAGCTCTTAACAGGGCGTACTTCAAAAAAGTACAAATATTGTGAGGTCTCCTCACACCGTGGTTTTTACCCTAACCGGGTTTCCATGTGATAAATCCGGTGTCACTTTGTGTTTGATTCACTTATTGTTTTATTTGCTTAAAACTGTTTGTTATGGTGCTGTAAGTTTACTTCACTGGATTAAAGAAAGAAAAAGGGAAGAAATTTTAAGTGTTGATTCACCCCTCCCCTCTCAGCACCGGTTGGGACTATCATCTTACGTCCATTGCCTCTAGCTTGTAGTCTGCATTCTTCTTGAATGCAATCAGCTCTCAACCTATCAAATTTAGAAAGATTGTCTCTCCCACTGACACCTTGGATGAAGGATTCCCAAGAGTGGGGAAGTCCATTCATGGAAAGCATAACCAAATCCTTATCTACAAAAGATTCTCCAATTGCACTAAGCTGGTCCTTTAACTCTGTAATCTTCATAAAATATGAAACAACTAATTCACCTCTAGCCATTTTCACATGCAAAAGTTGACGTCTCAGGGCTAGAGCTCTACTGGTATTGTTGAATACATACAGGTCCTTTAGAGTCTGAAACATCTCTTTGGCTGAATTCAACTTTGAGATAATGGGAACCAGATGATCCTTAACCGAATCGATCATAATCTTCTTTGCCATGATCTTGTTCTTTCTCCATTGAATTTTCTCAGCATCATCAGATGGTTCTGCAACTTCAGATTTCACATAGTCAAGAAGACCATTCTCTTCAAGTGCAATCAGAATTCAAAACTTCCATGAAGAGAAGTTTGAAGAGCCATCTAATCTATCGTCAACTTTCAAACCATTCACCATTGTCAATAGCTGCAAATGACCAACTGTAAGTAGAGCAAATAAAAAAAGTATAACAATACTTTTGGTTCTGGATCATTTCCTTAGACCCGCTCTGATACCATGTTAAATTTATGAACCAGAAATAAATATTGCAACAATTGAAATCACAAATTCAATACAATCAGATCACACAGTGCATTTATCTTGGGAAAAACCCTCCTCACCAAGGGAAACAACCCGGCCCACCGAAAGATAGTTCCTTTATTAAGTTTCTCAAAACAAATTACAAAATCACTTGCTTATGATTGAATAAAGTCTCTGTCAATCAATAAGCATTCTTTATAAGTTTTCTTCAAGTTACTCTCACTCTCTAAAATACTCAGAATCACAAAATATATCTCTGTGATACAAAAATATATCTCTACTATACAATAGTGTATCTCTGCAATACAACAAAGTTTCTCTGCAACACACCAAACAATATAAGATGATAACTGAAGCTGCTCACAGCAGGCAAATACCCGGATAGTTCACGATACACAGACAAGTACACAGCTCTTTTTTTTTTCTCTCGTAACACCAACAA
Source organism: Chamaecyparis obtusa (assembly GCA_027943335.1). Classification (NCBI taxonomy): domain Eukaryota; kingdom Viridiplantae; phylum Streptophyta; class Pinopsida; order Cupressales; family Cupressaceae; genus Chamaecyparis; species Chamaecyparis obtusa. Next base: position 138,044 of record BSBK01004527.1, read on the forward strand.
AGAATCGCAAACACTACAATAGACCCAATATCATAGATGCATAAAGATTAACCAACACCTACGGTTACAATATTCATTGCCATACGAAGAATATGAATCGACCAAAATAATAAACATAAATTCATTGACGCTTAATATGAATCGGCAACAATAAAGAGTGCTGTTAAGGATCAAAATAGGAATAGAAGCCTCTAAGAAAAAATCTTGACGACGAGGGGAAGGAGAACGCAGATACACACACACACTGCCAAGTGTCCATGAAGCCACATGTACTAACACATATACGCACGATGCCAAGAGTCCATGATGCACAACAGGAATAAATGTAACCATACACGATTCTGAAATAATATGAAGCTCTCCAAAACTGCGAACACAATAGGAGAAGGAAGAGAAAACTCGAACACATAAAGAAATGAATACGCATATGTTTCCCAGCTGAACAGTGCCTCAACAGAGGTATGAAGATTTGTCTCGCAGCTATAACTTCAACAATTCCTACTGAGAATCAGTGGACGGTTACTAAATTGCATTACTTGTTAGTTGTGTACTTACCTCTAACTCTCAGCACAGAGCCTATTTATGCATTCTATAAAAATATTCATAAGAGTATAAAAAAGAGTATTTTTCTTTGTCCTTTTAATTGCTCATATAGGCTGATGCTGGTACACCTGTACATGAAGCGAATTTTGGGGAAGGTGCCATGTTAGGGCCATTAGTTCCAAACTGTCAGTGCTTGATCAGTAGGAGGTTGGTGAATCACTGAATAACCATGATGAAGTGCTCCATGGTTGTTTATTTACAAGTTAGATAAGGTCAAGGAATAAACAAGGGACACACACAAGCACAAGGGTATTGAAGAGATATAGAGAGCCAACAAGGGTGTTGGAAGAGTCCATAAAACCATCTTTTATTTCCACAATGAAAACCTTGCAACTTTAAAATAACAAGTTGTTCGAGCATTGTCAATGAGGGGGGTTTAAAAATGATAATGAATCTTAAACATTATGATGTGCTCCCTGTCAATGGCAACTTTTACTAATTTGTCCTTTGTCATGGCCTGAAACATAATTCAGGAAAATACTGAAAAAAAAAACAACTTGCTTTTCTCAAATGGTTCCCTTAGTATGCAGAAAATTTCAACAATTATTCAGATGTAAAAATGAATAGTAAAGCTATAATAATGTCCCTTTCTGATATTTTTATTAACTCTAAATTTTATTGTATTTCCTTTCTAAGCAATATTAAGGAAATATTAAAATGCTAACCAGCAACATGTTAACACTAACATCAATGATCAAACTTCTTGCATGGGAGGTAATATTAATATTGCAATGGGCAACTAGCTTACAAAACAGCAAACTGATATTAACTAAGTACTGATGTAAATAGCTGCATACAGCCAACCCTTATCCATTTGTAATTCAAAATTACATAGAATACACTGGCTAGTGCAAATGATTACTAATACAAACTGTCGTTCTAAAAACTCCTCAGAATGACATGGTACTGTAGCAGTATTGTGGCAGTTTTGTAGTGAAATGAATTGTGGATCAGTCAATTGGGTTATGGTATGGATGTGTGTATAGTATGCTGGTGTGGGATTTTTTTACGAGGAGCTGGCTACATTCTAGGTGTGTGTGTACAGTGTGCATACAAAAAAAGAAAATTTTAGAGATCAGCTGAAATCTTTGGACAATTTTAGAGATATATGATAAACTATTATCTACACCCAAAAAAATTTCAAATTTGTAAACACACATTTTCCAGAACATAAACTGATCCACACTTCCGAATTCACAAATAGGAAGACTGTCATTATATTCAGGACCATGAAAAACTCTTGTACTTCTAATTTGTCCAAAAAAACTCACCAGGGAGGGATTGTGTCGGCAATGGTGTTGCATCAATTTGACATAGAAGTGATGTATCCATCATTGGAGGGTGAATAGATTGAGATGAAGCCACCTTCCGTCCTTTCTTCTTGTTTGTAAAACCGTATATTTCAAGCTGTTTCTGAAGTTGTTCTGTTTTCTCCTTTGAGGATAGGAAGAATCACACATGACTCATCAATTTCAATTCCATTATAGCATGAAAAATACATAAACTACAATTATTTATGAAAAAAAGAAATCTCTATCAAGGCTACATAAATCATTTGCACAAAAAAGCAAAAACAAAATCTAATTTACTATTTGACATGGCTTCCCCATGCTTGTAATTTTCCTTCTTTGCATTGTCAAGCACCAGTTTCTTTAGTTATGCTTAAGAAAAAAAAAAGAAAGACAACTTTATATTCTAATACAGCTTAGAATTCAACTGAAAAGATGATCCATTTTTAAAAGGAAGAAAATCAAAGATTAAGTCTAATAAACTCAGGTTGTAGCCTGGATCCTTGGAAATTGGATATATCAAGCCACTAATACACAAGATTCATGCCTATTTAATCTATAACTTGTAGATTGCTCCCAATCCACATCACACATGATCATTTTGAGACAACTTGTGAAGGTGTTGGAGGCATTGGGTACTGTGGCCATTAGCTACAAATGGACTATTTGGACACTGTCAAATTTAGAGAGAAACCAAAAGGTCTAGTCATTGATCTCGATACCTGGATAACAATTAGGGGCTCATGTGGACTATGTCTTGTGTTTCACTGAGCCTATCATGAGTATGATTATATTCATTGATATAGATCAGCCATGTTTAGGAAAAATCTATGATACCATCAACCACTAGAGCAAACCCCAAAGAGACATTTTTAATTTTTTTTGAGATGTGGAAAAAATAAAATTCATAATAGTACAGAAGGAAAATGATCCCCAGAAAACATTTTTCTTAAGTATAGAAAAATCATTCATGACCACTAGAAGAAGATGAACACACCCTTGAATCTCCCTGCACATACATTATCCCCAAAATATTATAGCGCTAAGATACTTTATTTTCTAGGGAGAACAGTACCACAAAGATAGTGAAGTTGCTAATGGGCCATTAGCTACCAGTGGAGTATTTGGAAGTAGTCGGATCTAGAGAGAAACCAAAAGGTCTAATCATTGATCTCGATTCCCGGATAATGATTAGGGCCGCATGTACAGTCACACTGTCTTGAGTTTCACCGAGCCTATCATGAGTATGATTATATTCATTGATATAGATCAGCCATGTTTAGGGGAAATTTATGATACCATCAACCACTAGAGCAAAACCCCAAAGAAACTTTTTTTTGAAATGTGGAAAAATAAAATTCATAATAGTACAGATAGAGAATGACCCCCAAAAAACATTTTTCTAAGGTATGGAAAAAATCATTCATGACCACTATAACAAGATAAACACACCCTTGCATCTCCTTGCACTTACGTTATCCCCCAAATATTATAGCACAAAGATACTTTATTTTCTAGGGAGAGCAGTACCATATAGAGATAGTGAAGTTGCTAATGGGTATAAGATAGCATTCCAAAGAATCTTCTTAGATCCAAAATTGATGGATAATGTTAGAAAAGAGTTTGGTAAGTTCACCTCAAGATGAGATCACAATAGTTGTGCTCTTCAAGATCAATCCAAGGAAGATGCTCATACAAGGTGGTACCTCTATGGGCTAGATTATATGTTCCTCCGACCTCTTGCAATTAAAATTCTATCACAAGTAAGCATTTGTATTGACATTCTTAGTACTTACGATTCTTTTGCATTTTTTTCTCTTAAATTTTGTTCTCTCCAATTTCAGCACGTTGCAAGTTCTTGTTTGCCTAAACAGAACTAGAGTACATACTGCTTCATCAATTCAATGAAGCATAACCAGTTGGCTGCCAGAAAAGAAAAAGATGGTCCACATCTATTCCAACTCATGTCTCCTATCACATAAGGAAGTTAGCTACAAGGAAGGGGCAATGATGAATTAGGAGATAACCCCTAAGTGTGCCAAGTTGTATGCATCTATTGTGTAATTTGCCAAAATCAATATAGATGGTTACAAGGCTCCAACACATGATGCACCTAGTGGAAGTAGAACTCTATTAGCTTGTGGTCCAAGCAATATTGAACCAATTGATGAATTCAATCTAGATTCTTTTTGATGAAGATTGAAGACCAATATTGACTCTAGAATTCTAGATACATATGATAAGTAGCCAAATCGCTCCCTGTCATTGACTCCAGGTATGAATCGTCTCGAATCTAAACTGGAAGCGAATCACCTGTGGGTACACACAAGGGTCAAAATATTTGTCTGCGAATCATTTCAAACCAAACACATTCGATTCCAAGAGATTCAACTGGTGACGTGGCGATTCCAAGGTGATTCTTTGTCGATTCTTGACCGGTTTGACTTGGAAAAGCAAACAAAAACCCTAAAAGTTTGATTGATTGTTTTTTCTTTCACGCGGTTGGCTTTTTATTTTTGATGCAGTTTTCCTTTTGTCTTTTTTCTTTCATGCGGCATATGCAACGGTAGAAAATGAGGAATGGATGAAAACAATGCAAACATAGCATAACATAGCAGACGACAGACGACGGACAACATAGGAAACAAACGACATAGATAGCAGACGACAGACGACAGATGGTAGACGAGTTTTAGCAGACGACACAATAGCATTTCCCAGAGGCTTCAAACATTTCCAAAGGAGACGAATTTCCAGAGGCTTCGAGCATTTCCAGAGGCTTCAAACATTGACGGGAACTCCAAAGGTAGGCATTATTATTTTATTGTTTAAATTAGTTTTGTTTATAAAAACTTCAAACATAATAATAATTTGTAAGATGTCATTTTGTTCCTAAACCCTAAATTTCAATATTAAACTATTATAAATTTATAATATAATTTATTTTATTTATAAAATTTTATTTCCAATCTTTGTAACGGTAATACTATTTCTAATATGGTATGTGTATTAATAATAATTAAATAATTTATTTATTATATATTTTTTACTTTTAGTATAAATTTTAAATTATAAATATTAAAATATTATTTATACATCATATTTAACATCAATAATTTATTAAATAATTAATTATTATTTAAATTTTAATTTTAATTGATAATTTATTTTTAAAGCTTTACTCTTTTATCATTATGTATAAATTGCAAGGTGCTATACAAATTTATCATGGCAATTGGTTCTAATTCAACTGAGACTTCTCGATTCACTGGTGACCTAGCTTCACCATTATGGAGGCATGTGCAAATATTACAGCATGTTCCAAGTGGAGGGACATGCCTTTGGATATGTCCCGGGTGTGGCACACACTATACAAGTTCCTACAGCCAAGTGAAAGGGCATTTGTGTGAAATTCCTAGAAAGGGAATCAAATTTTGTCTAGGAAAAAAAGGTGCACCTATACCAGCTTCTCAAGTAGCAGCATATATTAAGGAGCAATAGGAAGCAAATGCAAGGATTCAAAATAGATTGGGGCATCCATTGAATAAAGGAAAGGGCTCACGGAGGCCACATGGTTCATCATCTCATGGTGTTGCTCCTGATATTGTGATAGAAAGCCATCCATAATTGAGGAGACATGAAGATGAGGCTAGTATTCCAAAGAGAGCAAAAGGACCATTGGAGAGGGCATTTAATAATTATGCTAGAGATATTGTTGATGAAGCGATTGCTAGGTGCCTCTATGCAAATGGTTTATCATTCAATGTTGTTCGATCACCCTATTGGCAAGACATGGTAAGAAAAATCAATAAAGCTCCAATGGGGTACAAAGGCCCAGGTTATGAGAAGGTGTGTACCACTTTATTGACAAAGGAGGTCAAACATATTGAAACTTCATTAGCTCCCATTAAGGCCTCATGGAAAGAAATAGGTGTCTATTATTTTTGATGGGTGGAAGGATGCAAAAAATATACCCTTAATTAATGTGATTGCAATGTGCCCTAAAGGGGCAATGTTTCTAAAAGTTGTTGATTGTGAGGGCCAAGTGAAGGATGCACAATTTATTGCTGACATTCTTATACAGTGCATTAACGAAGTAGGTCCTCAAAATGTTGACATGCTAAGACTACACCTTACAAAATTGTAACTTTAGGCAACGATATAGTGAGATAAATCTCTCCTCTCAGCAATAGGGGAGGCTCCCTTCTTACCGCAGGTGGCTTCAATAGGACTTCAACTGAAATTAAATAAAGGGGTGATTCTTCCAATATGTTCCTCTTTTTTCAAGAAAGATTCACAAGTAACTACTTTCTAACTCTACAAAGATCTCCTACTATGATAATACTAGTGACTCGGTAGTTGACGTAAGAACAACTCCTAAGGCAACAGTTATAATTATATTTGGTAGATTAAGAACAAGGGCCCAAAGTCTCTTGTGATTAATCCTACTTGAAGAATAACTAGAACCAATAGTGAGGCTCAAAGTCTGTCACTAATAATCCTGAAATTGAAATAAAACACTCAAAGCTGAAGCTCAAAGTCTTCAACTCCTAGTATTTGCAGCCACTACCAACTATAACAATTTGTCCTCCTGTAGCACAAAGTCTTCAAAAGTTCAAATTGGCTCTAAATACAATAGGCAGCGCAAAGTCTGCACAAATGAATTTAAATCCCTCTTGAGCAAAACTCCAAAACTCACAATCAATATCCAAAAAATGTCATCACATAACACCTTGAATCGATACAAAGTTTGAAAGCAAGTTGTCTCTTTGATTGAAAGCAATTCAAATTTACATCTAAGCTCAAAGTCTTAGAGTGTAGATACAAACTGGCAGAATTTTCTTATCTTGCCAAAAGATGATTATTTACAATGAGCTCCCTCCTTTATATAGGAAAAAAGGAGAGAGAAAGGTGGAGAGGAAAGGGGAAACCCTTTAACCACCTTGACTTATTCTCTAACTAACTAACTAACTTTGACTTATTCAATGCTACAAGGCCTAAAACACTTGCAACCTAATTAGATGTTACAGCTTTGCACATGATGCTATCACATGCAATTACATTGTGTTGTTACATTACATGTAATATGTCAAATACAAATTACAAATGCATAATGAAAATATTCTAAGTGTCTGACAAGACACAACCCTTATTACATCATCCATTGTTGGTCTTCATGCTACAAGGAGGCTTTACGATTGATGTGCTCGGTTTGGTGGAAGTATCTTGATCTAGAACAGGAACTTGCATCCTTGCCTGTTTTGCACATTTGTTTCTTTCCATCTCCGTGTTGAAAACATTCTATGCATGCAATCATTCTTTCACCTCATTGTAGGCTTCATTATGTGATCGTTCTCGCCTCGCGTCCCTCTTTCTTCTATGCATGTCTGGGGTTATGCATGTTGTCATTCTTGAGTTTCCAAAAAAAGTCATAACATGGTCTTTCAAGCTTGAACTTTGCATATCTAGAAGAGTATGCATATAGGATATAAGTGGTAGGCCTTTGAGTAACAAAGAGAGAAGGATTTTAGGCAAAACCAACTCTTCAAAAGAGGGAAAAACTCAAAAACAGGATTTTTTGGGAGCATTGCATATGGAGGATGGGTGGAAACTTTTGGGACAACAAATGGATATGTGTTTGAACCCAAAATGTATGCTTATATGGCAGGAAAACCCAAAAACAGGTTTTTGGAGGGTAATAGTATGTACAGACAACAAACTTTATGCGTGGAAAATGCACGGAAAATGAGCAGCACAACATCTACTTATAATGAATTATTATGTTTTCATCATTAGCAAGTGCGCAAGCAACCACCATCATGAGTTTTAAGTCACATGACAGTGATATAACAAGCGCGGATGAAGTGTATGCAAGCGTCAAAGTGGGCTTTTTGGGTGCAAAAGCATGTGCAAAATGAGCTTGCTTTCCTTGGTAGTTTCATTCAAGAATGAGGTTTTTAATCCCAACTGCATATTCAAGCAAGTGGAGACTCTTGCATATGCAACTTGGAGAAATGAAGATGGAAGATAGAAGGAGCACATAAGAAGTCACAAAACAAATGCAAATTTGAAAATGAAATGAAGAGATTTGCACAAAACAAAAGAACAAACATATATACAAATTTGCCACATGGCAGTGATATAACAAGTACGGATGAAGTGCATGCAAGCGTAAAAGTGGGCTTTTTGGGTGCAAAAGCACATGCAAAATGAGCTTGCTTTCCATGGTAGTTTCATTCAAGAACGGGGTTTTTAATTCCAACTGCATATGCAAGCAAGTGGAGACTCTTGCATATGCAACTTGGAGAAATGAAGATGGAAGATAGAAGGAGCACATAAGAAATCACAAAACAAATGCAAATTTGAAAATGAAATGAAGAGATTTGCACAAAACGAAAGAACAAACATATATACAAATTTGCCACATGGCAGTGATATAACAAGCGCGGATGAAGTGCATGCAAGCGTAAAAGTGGGCTTTTTGGGTGCAAAAGCACATGCAAAATGAGCTTGCTTTCCATGGTAGTTTCATTCAAGAATGGGGTTTTTAATCCCGACTACATATGCAAGCAAGTGGAGACTCTTGCATATGCAACTTGGAGAAATGAAGATGGAAGATAGGAGCACATAAGAAATCACAAAACAAATGCAAATTTGAAAATGAAATGAAGAGATTTGCACAAAATGAAAGAACAAACATATATACAAATTTGCCCTATGAAAATCACAAGAAATCTTACCTCTTTTCCACAAAAAGCAAAGGAAGAAATCTCTTAAAATCTCTATACAAAATCTGAGATAAATCCAAGAAGATTTTCGGATTTAGAAAGATTGCAAGAATGGGACTTAAATAGATTTTGAATCTTGACTCAATCCTTGCAAAATGAATGCATTTTTGAGTCAAGATTCGTTGCTTGCCAAGTGTGGGAAGTTGGAGATAAAAAATACACAATAATAGCAACCATTTTGACCAAAACATATGCAATATGTAATGCATAAAAAATGGCATCTAAGGCATCAAATGCAACTTGAAAAGAATTGTAAACAAGCTGCAAATTTTAAGTAATGCCAAAAAACTCTCCTTTAATAGCAAACATTTGGATTTGGTGGAAGAAAATGGCCAAAAATGGGTCGTTTTTGGGCAAAAACGTGCCCTAAACAGGCTGTTTTGAGAGTAAAACACCTTCAATCTGCAAGTTTGATGAGCCAAGATTGATCCTTGATGGATTTAAGGCAAAAATGATCCTATTGGAGGAACAAATCTGCAGTTTTTGATGATGAATCTTGTGTGTTTGTCCTCCGAAAACCCCCAAAAAGAGTGGGTTTTTCTAACTCAAAAACATATGTTTTCTTCTCAAAAATCGTCACTATGTGTCTTTTAATGAAAACATAAGCAAGAATGAGTAAAAATGCACTTTTTGGAGTCAATAACATGTATTTTAGCTTAAATGGTTAAAAAAAGTTTTTTATATATGCATTTGCATATAAAAATAACACTTTATAACTTAAGTGATTAAATATGCACTTTTTGAGTGCAAATACATGTTATAAAAGACATGCATATGCTCCCAAATTCGACATCCTTGGCAACTTGATAGAAAGAATGTGTTAAAAACATTTTTTATATGTGCATTTGCATATAAAAACAACACAACACAACTTAAGTGATTAAATACACACTTTTTGAGTGCAAATACATATTTCAAAAGACATGTATTTGGCTTGGAAAAAGCCACTTTTTCACTTAAGTTATAAAACATAATATGTAAATGTATTAAACAACTACATTCACACATGTTTTATACTTAAATATATGCAATTGCATATAAAAAGTCCGTTATTGTGACTGGGACTTAAATTTATCGAAAGTGGGTTTTTAAAAATGACTTGCATGTGGATGATATGCAATGAATGATAAGAAACCCACTTTTATGCACTTAAGTGACTAAATTTAATTAGATTTAATATATATAACTATAGTTTTAATAAAGTAACATGAAAATAGACTAGAAAGAACCAATTTTCATGAAAACATTAAAAACTATGGTCAAATCAACTCAGAATGAGTTGAAATGTAAAAATAGATGTCAAAATTCACCTTAGATATTAAAAATAATTTTATTTCGTACAATTGACAATAAAAAGTCCACTTTTGGAAGATTTTTAATAAAATGTGCAATCGGCTTGAAAAACCCCACATTTTCCTTCATAACTTGAGCTAGACAACTCTGTTTGAAGCCTAAGATAGCTCGAAACAAGTGGAATTCTAGGGGCTATTAACCTAAGGGAAAAACAAGATTACAACCTATTTACAAGAAAGGGGAAAACAAAGAAAAAGACTTGAAGGTTGCCAAAAATCAAGTGCTTGTAGTCGAGAAGAAAAACTCGTCCTGGCAAGCAATAAGGTGATCAACTTGATGGAAACCCTAAAAAAGGATGCATGAAACGTGCAAATAAAGGACATTTCAAGGATGATGAATTGCCTTTACAACGCATTATCCAACACATCAAAAACGTAGAGGATACACCTACGAATCCGTGAGAAAATTGCGTAGAGTTGCCCCAATTTTGTGATGTCAAAATTGAGGACAACATAACGGACAATGCAAAGAATTGTAGAGCAGCTGGTATGTTAGTTGAGACACGATTCCCCCATATATTTTGGACACCTTGTGTCGTACATTCACTCAACCTCATGCTACAAAATTTGGGTACTAAAATAGCTTGGATTAAAGAAGTGTATGATGAAGCTCAAGAGATCCAAATGTTCATAACAAACCACCACTTCTCACAAGCTATTTTTAGATCATTCTCGTGGCTAGAGCTATTGAAGGTAATTCAAATTTTAAACAGTCCAATTTTATGTTTTACTTTAGTGATTTATTTCAACAAAATTAAATATATACATATTCTTCTTTATTATTAATTACTTACTTTTTTAATTTTCAAATAGGTTGCTGAGACTAGATTCACATCGAATACAATTGTCTTGAGACGACTTGTGAATGTTCGAGAGGCACTTTCTGGTATGGTCATCAGCCAAGCATGGACCATATGGAGGCAGTCCAGTACTGAGAGGGCAACAAATGTCAAGCAAAGGATTTTGGATGACACTTGGTGGGATTGTGTGGAATACCTTCTTAGTTTCACAGAGCCCGTCCTAGGTATGATTTTCTTTATTGACATCAATAAGCTATGCTTGGGGGAGGTTTATGATGAAACAAACTCAATGATTGAGAATATGAGATCCATTATAAATGCAAAAGAGCAAGATCCTAAAGAAACCTTCTTCAACGAGGTGCAATCAATTTTTGTTGAGCGATGGAACAAAATGACTACCCCACTCCATCTTCTTGCCTTCTCCTTGACTCCCAAATATTATAGTGAAGACATTCTTTCTATGCCAACAAGGGTGCCACCATATTGTGATGTAGAAGTAGGTGAAGGGTTTAGAAAAGTTGTTACTAAACTCCTCCCTGATACTGAAATGGAAGATGCAGTTACAAGTGAATTTGTTGATTTTGCAGCATCCATTGGTCATAGTCCTGCTGCTCTTCGTGACAAGTATAGGAAGAATGCTCACTCTTGGTGGTACCTCAATGGCCACAAATCACCACACCTCCAACTTATCGCGATCAAAGTTTTATCACAAGTATGTTTATGAATTTTTATCCACTTTCCAAATCTGGTTGTCATTTAAAAATTACTATCTGTCCTTCGATTTACTTAAGTTTTAAAGAGTCTAATGAGATCTTCCTTTGCTTCACTAGGTTGCTAGTTCTTCTTCAGCTGAATGAAATTGGAGTACATACTCCATCCATTCAATGAAGGGCAATCAGTTGGCATCAAGCAAAGCTGAGGATTTCGTCTATGTGCATTCCAACTTGCACCTTTATACTCACAAATATGATGAGTACAAGGAAAGGGCAGCAAAGTTGTGGGAGGTAGAACCAAAGCGTACTGACTTGGATCCTTCTATTGCTGCACAAACTTTAACAATTTTGGAGTCAAGTAGCCAGCATAATTTTAGTGCAAGTAACAGCGGGGTTCAATCATCTAATGTCAATGTTGATGACAATCTTGATATTGATGATGACCCATATGGTTCTGATTGGTGAATTGATTCCTAGTATTTTTTCTATGTTAGACAATGACTATATATCATGAGATTCTAGTTCGATCTTTTTGATATCGAAAACTGAATTTAAATTAGTATGTTATGTTTCAAAATCTGAAATTTGTAATGGTTTTGTTTAGCATATGTATTGGTATGGGACATTGTTAGCTTAATTTGTTTTTTAGCTGCACATATATATATATATATAACAACCTGCCATATACATGATTGGTATTTGCCATTTTAAACTTACTTTGTTTTTTAGATGAACACATACACACAGATATATATATATATATATGGACGTACCCAAAACATACCCAACCCCCTAAAAAAATTTCTGCCATACCAGTGTTTCGTACCCACGTACCCATACCCGTACCCGTACCCAATTCAGCTACTTAGGATATATGACATAAAACTAAAAAAATTGATCCAACAATTGACATCTAATACTATCTTTGTAACTATTATTGATCAATGACGAGGTATCATATTATCAAAGATTCCAATGTCATTATTATTATATGATATATCAAGTGTATTTTCACCTTATTCACCTTACCTTGAATACAATTATGGCCTATTGATATCTACTAGCTACAAAAATATATCTATCATGACATGAAATTCTCTCAACTCCAAAAAAAAGCTATAAAATGAAACTTGCTTCACTACCAAATTGAGCCCAATTTTCAATTTAATCACACATTTAATTGGCTATGATTAGGTATGTAGCAATAAAAATATTCAGAAGCATAAATGTGATTAACTCTAGAAACGAACAGCTGTGAAGTCCCATCGAGTTGAACATCATTAGTTATTCCATTGATTAAAAAATCACAATTATTTTCATTGTATCTCAATACATTCTTGATAGGTTCATAATATAATGGCATATAGATTACACAAGTATTTAACAAAGTATTTTCCCATTCAAACCTTAAAATAAATGATATATGCAAACTTTGAATTAAGATGTCTTAAAGAAAATACATGTCAAAGTGGTACATGTAATAGATACTTGTTTATGATTCCTACTACTATTTATCTGTTACTAGTTAAAGAAGGGAAACCATCTTACAAAAATGAACTGGCAATGGACACGCATGATAATTAGTAATGAATCACATTATTTGGCATAGCTATTAATAATTTTAATTATATATAGATATGTTTTGTAAATCTCGAGGACATTCATTAGTCATATAAATGATTTCGACACACGTTTAAGTGGTCTGCACTTGAACTATCTAAATTCTTCTCTTGTCCTTTTATATGTATTCATCGGTGCAGCAGCCCCCTCCATAATGGAAGGTACTGTCAAGAAAATTGCATTAAAATGTATACTTACAAGTCATATGTTGTGTGTACGGATTGTTTTCCAAACTCTTGAACATGTTCAGTTCTCCCATTCAAATCTTCTCACACCATTCTTCCCTCTCTAGCTATTTATATCTATTTATAAAGAATAATTAATAATTGTTAACATTGGCTATGTGTACTATATTTTTATCTTTTTATTTCAATTATTATAAGAGATATACATATCTATAAAAACATCTTCAATGCTCCCGATGGATCCCTCCATGCACTGACAAATAAGAAAAATCCAAGTTGATATAGGGTGTACTATGTGCCTATATGTAATGTCCCGTGTGCGGGTAGTGTTCCCCGCAACCACGTGTCCGGGGACTACGTAATTGGGGGTGGTCCCCACCCTCGTCCTCCGGTGATGGGAGATGTTCCCCACACCCTTAACACCCTGGGTAGCCGCCCTTACCACCAAGCTGGTCTTTTGGTGTAGTGGTTGGGGCCTAGTGGTATCACAGCCGAGGTCTCGAGGTCAAGACCCGCAGAGCGTGGTGGGCTGTAATGTCCCGTGTGCAGGTAGTGTTCCCCGCAGCCACGTGTCCGGGGACTGCGTAATTGGGGGTGGTCTGCACCCTCGGATGCTCCGGTGATGGGAGATGTTCCCCACACCCTTAACACCCTGGGTAGCCACCCTTACCACCAGGCCGGTCTTTTGGTGTAGTGGTTGGGTAGACTGTGAAGAGCTGAACTTGGCTCTCTATAACGAACTAACTCTTCCACAATTCAATTACTCATCTTGGGCAGAATTTTTATATTGAACAATTGAATCATAACAAATGTTTCCCAAAATTTTAATTAAAATAACAGCAGCAAATTTCGATAATACTTTCACCAAATTTAAATAACAAATTCCCAAACAATTAATATTCCGAGATAACGTTCACCACTATGAATTCTAATTCCAAACAAATTTGATAATAATCACATGTCATTAAATGTGAAATGCGGATGCACCTATACTTCTGCAAATGTTGTAAGAATGCATAGTTTCCCCAAATATTACCACACCATAGCTAGAATTGCTTGTTGTTTCTCTACAAGCAGACACGTGACTGTTATTTTAAGACAAGACAGGGTCCGCATTAATTCCTAGACCCTGCAGCATCACATAGGATCTTCTATGCAGATCATGAGCAGTAGTAGGAGGTTGTTGTGTCCACAAACTCCTCACGCGGCTCCCTTTTTCCTCCAAAATGCCCACACGTGAATGGACGGAAGCTCTAACAGCTTACGCGTAGCCCTAGGTGTCAAAATAGCAGTCTATGGATGAGCCATATACAATGCAGCAAGCTGGCGTGAGGCTTCCAGAATTCCAATCTCATGTGCGGCCAATACTAGCATGCCGTCAAACAATAACAATTCATCTCAATTCTGAAACGCAGCTTCATTACACCTCCATATTTGCACAAATCGATAGGCCTTTCACACACCAACTTTCGAATCCAGTATACCTCAACACTGGATTTAATTCAGAATCAGCAGTGCGAAATTCACCATTATTAGACAATAGCTCAAATCACCAGAAAGAGGAATCCGTCCTCGAAACCCTAGCCAAGGCAATTCTTCACAAACTTCAATAAAATAATGATTGCATAATGAATGCCAAAAGTGCTTTTTCGAGTAGAATATATAGGCTTTTTGGAAAAAGCACTTTATAATATTTTCACTTAATTGGCTTAATAAAATATCTCCACTTTATAATATAATATTATAAAGTCATTAGTTATTAAATTAAATCAAAATAATTTAATTTAATAACACATTTAAAATATAAGCCACTGAACCATCTGACTGCAATCAACGAACTTCTGACAAAGCACCAGACCAATTGCCCAGCCAAGAATAGACATTGCCCTACCAAAAATAGCCACTGCTAAAAATAGACTTACTAAAAATAGTAAGTCTCTCAAACTGGAGATTCTCTGAAACCCAATCCTGAAATGTCTAACACTCCGTGCAGACACCCTGCCAATCCTGGCCATACCCGAAACCCCACTTACTAAAAATAGTAAGTTGGCCAAAATGACCTGAACGAAGAGCAGACCTGATAATCTGAACCCCCAGAATGGAATCCCAATGCTAGCTCCACCATCTAACCCCCTCTGATTGCCTGATTACCCTGTGTGGGTCGACAAACCAAGCTAATCCCATGAGTCTAAAAACGGGGACATTACACCATAGGAAAAAAAAGTGCCTTCCATAGTATTGAGATGACAATAAGTGTAAGTCAATCATCAAAGCCATGTTGCCTACAACACGAATATGTATAGCATTTGAAATGGGAATAGAACCATAAACACAACCAACAAGTTTGGGAAACATGGACATTAATATTTGAAAAAATGTAACTACATAAATAAAGAAATTCACAAATCAAAACTGTAATTATATCAAATTACAAGGAAAATTAAAAAGATTTCAATAAATAACAAATTGAAAAAATTCAAATTTACTTATTGCATCAAAAATAGTATTGCACTGCACTTTATGATAAACTAGACTTCATAGATTAGTCTTTACAAGCTAAAATTTAAAATGAACAACATGTTAGCACTTTAATTCACATTTCAATGTTTTCTATCTAAAATAGTATTGCACTGCACTTTATGGTAAACTAGATTTCATAGATTAGTCTTTACAAGCTAAAATTTAAAATGAACAACATGTTAGCACTTTAATTCACATTTCAATGTGACAGAAAACAAAACAAATGTGCGTTAAACCACTCTTCTTATTATATAGGGAAGCTCCTTGTAAATAAAAACTAACCTAAAACTAGACAATATGTACTTGCAATCTACAAACTTACAGCAGTTTCCTATGATGATTTCACATTCAAGTTGAATACTTTAAATGTATCTCTTGGGTTTGCCTGCCATAAAAGACTCAGACACACTCTCCACATAAGGCAAAACATTTTATGCTTTTTTTATTGAAATAAATCCTATGACTAGATGCTTGCACTTTTCAAGTAAAAACGAAAAATAACCAATGCAAGTACACCTGGGTTGTATACGTTAATGCATAAACACGAACGTTGTGATAAATTAAAAATAGGAATTGGTTCAAAGCTAAGTTACCGGTTCGAGTTCGGGTACAAAGGACTGGTTCGCCGGTATGGCAAAATTTTGAAAAGAGGTTTGGGTTCGTTTGAGTTCGTCAGTACAAAAACATGTAAAAATTATATATATACATACTTATGAAGCCTAGAAGCATGAGTTAAAATTAGAATGTCACATAGTATCATAAAAACATTTAAACAACAAAAACTCCTTGCACAACCAAGCTCTTGCTCAACCACCTATTTGCTCTTACTCAAGACAAAATAACCTATTTGCACACCACAAATGAGAATGAGAAGTCAACATAAGCCTTTCATATCCACGTTTTAGGGTGGGTTGTCGATGCCAAAATTTTATAAAATTTGCAAAAGAAAATCACTTAAACCAAGCCGCAGGTCCCAGTTCGATGTCAGTTCGATTTGGGAACGCCTAGTCCGCACGGTTTCGATCACATTCCTTGCTGGTTCGAACTGGGTGTGTAAATTTCGTACCCTGCTTGGACCAACAATTGAACTGTATCGGGACCAGGTACCAATTCAAACTTTGTCTAGTCCGGTGGGCAATTGGGGCGAACTAGGTAACTTAGGTTCAAAGCCACAATCTACAGCTTTGAGATGACCTACAATACAAAACTTACAAATTTTCCAAAGTAATTTAACCCTCGACACACATAATAAGACATCTCAATAAACCTTTATAAAAAGATAGGCATAATAAATGTCATCAAATGAATAACAAATTTAGGATCACAATAATCATGAATACCCAATAAATAGCAATTACAACAATATTTTGGCTTTGAGAATTTCCATTAGCCTTCTAAGTGCGAAATGGCATTTATTTCTACTACATCCAAAACTACTACATGAAATTAAATAAAAGCCAACTACTACTTATTATCTATAAGACTAATTAACTACATCAAAAGCAATTTTATTACAAAATATCTTATCCACTAAACTTAAAAATTAATCCATGCCACTACCAGCCCCACTCCTCTTTCTCAAACATCCTTGTTTTATGATAGAAGATGATTGACTAATGGCGACTAAAACTTCTAATCAAACCCACTCATTGAATCCACAAAACTTGTAACAACAACCTCATAAGATAAAGAAACATTTGGATCTTCTCACAAAAAAGTTAGATGTTGAAGAACAAAACCAATTTCTAACATGAGATGCTTTGTTTCTTCATTAGATATCTTCTGAAATTCCTTATCATTAGATTTGAATTCGAAGTTGAATTATCATGAGAAAGAAAACTATATTTGTCTTCTTACTTGATTGTATGTAGTGGGGGTTCTTCAAAAAATGTAATGTCCCATTTTTACAAGTTAAATATCATTTAATTTCCTAAAGGTTAAAATATATCAAAAATGGTATTAAAATTAATTATTTATGGTCACCTTAAATATTCAACTAACAAAATAACAAATTAAAAGTAACTTTACAAAAACAATTAATTAAAAGATTTGTATTTGATTGCTTGAAATATTATTACCAACTTGTGCTTAATTTTATATGGAGATTGCAGTAATTTGGCATTGGTATTATCATATATCTCATGCTAGAGGCAAATGAAATAAATGAATTTATAAAGTATTTTCAAATATAAATGTATGTTGTGGTATTTCAGTAATAATATTATTGCTTCTATTATGCCACCAACAGAAGGGAAAATTGGGAAATATTTTGAGAAATTATTAGGTGAAATATTACTACATCTTATTGTCATGATATTCTATTCAAAATGAAGTGATTCAATAAGAAGGAAGTAATAAAATTATGGGCTTAATGATATGAATGAATCGATGAAGGCATTTTAATGATGTCCACAAGACCAACAATCTAAGGGACCTAGAATCAAATCTTAGGTCAACTTCATGTTTTTCATGATATCAGCTCTCCGGTTATGAATCTTTATAAAGAAACTAGAAGTTTTGTGAAGCCTTTCCTCTTTGAAAAGTTGGTTTAGACAGCCCTCCTTACTGGTCACGGATATCTTGGTAAGCAGCACACTCAAAAAAGAAGTGTCATTCAGTTTCAACAATTCCTTTGTTGCAAAAAATACATGTTCTTTCTTCTCAAATCTCTTTGGGAGCCATCCATCTACCTATCTCGCACCTTAGATGGTGAGACCTGGTTCTGAGTTGCATCACTAACAATCTAGCCTTACCCTTAATTGCCACTAGTAAGCAGTCTTTCTCGTCATGACCCCAAGTGGGATTGAACTTTTCACATAATGGGCTTTTTTTCACCCCATTTGCTTTGTCCACATGGCAGCCCTGGATTTTTCTAACACAAGTCTTTTTATCTCTTCATTAGTATTGAGACACTTTTGCATGTCAATGTCCCATTTACTCAACCATTCCTTATTTTGTTTCATCCACATTTTCTTTATATGAACTAGCCTTTTCCCAACAATCAGCTTGGGCCAACGGTGTTTATCCATATTTTCCACTTTATTTAGATAACTTAACAAATGGATAACCAATGAAGCTTCCATCAGAAACATACCTGATTCAACCAAGGGTATCTCATAAGAAACCATCGATTTGATTTTAAGGCTACTAATGATAAGATGTTTTTCTATTCTTTCAATTTGTTTCCACTTGTGGTTTGAAAGGCTGTTCCCCCAAACCTTGCAACCATATAGGACAACAGGCGTAACCAACAGACCAAAAAGAGTCTTCTTTGTCTTCCAATCCCATAGCTCTGCTTGTCTGCACCTGTTTTGCAACACGAAAGAAGCTCTCCAAGCCCCTTACAGCTATTTAGTTCTACAAGTCTCCCAGCTCACCCTACTATGAAAATCAATTCCCAAGTACTTGTATTCCTCCACAATCTCTAACAAATTTCCATCAAAGATGAAGTTAACTTGCTGCTTCTTCCTCTTTAGAGAGAAAATCATGATCTGAGTCTTGCTAGTGTTCTACTACATCTCAACCTCGTGACAAAAACTATCTAAAGCTTTCAAGTGTTCTCTCAAATCATGGCCCATTTGTACAATTGAAATGAGATCATCCACATAAAGGAGCAGCTTCACCACATACCCAGCAAGCTGAACACGATCCCTAGTAGTTTTGTTCAAGCTTGCTTTTTCAGCATGAGAATAATGAAATATTTCCTATTTTAATAATCATGGAGTATAAAGTTCAAATATCGGCAATATAAATTATATTTGAGTTTCGTACTTTATGAAAGAACAGTCCTCCTTGAATGATTGTAAAAGGGGTTGATTAAGAAATAATATTGCTGCTGGGATTCATAGTGCTTTTGTAATATGCTCTTCCGTGGTTGAAGACTCCATGTGAGGAAACTATTATAGCATATGGGCTTCAATATTTGCTAATATTATTATTATATTTGATGTTACGTGATTGTAATAAAGGATCGAATAAAATATTTGGAAGCCAAGCTGAATTTGGGATATCCTCATTGAAATTTGTTCTCAAACCTGGAGATTATTATCGGGCACTCAATTGCATTGAAGATATTGATGGACATATTGTCATTGATGTCAAAATCAGAGATCGATGACATTGGAGAAGTTAATATACGATATAGTATGAAGGTATATGATACACTCAAGATGTAGAGATATATATATAGAGCATGTATGCGTATATATCAGAATGTATGCATATATATCAGAATATACTATACAGCATGTATGCAGCGATGGAGATTAGCAAAGTTTGATACAGTGAATACGACATATATATATATACTGCAGAAGACAGCAGCGATTAAGATATATTAACCGTAATCAGCATATTTGATACGGCAAAAGAAAAGGGAGCCCAGTCAGGATACAAAGATGTTAGATATTTGTCATTCATGCCAAAATATATTAGAAAGTCGGATATTCTGAAAAATCCAGATCAAGTGACAATGAAGAACATACTTTTGATTCATATATCTGTGATTGATAAAGTTTCAGAATTAAATCAATTCTGTGGAGGTTTAAAAAGACATAGAAACTTTACTTATGTTACATGGAGGAGCATACAGATTGTATTTCTGCATTACATGAGTTCAAACAATGTCTCTGTCCCTCGGGTTTCAATATATTCATATCAGAAATCATAAGTAGATACAGGAGTTTCCAACAGAACATGGGCCCTGGTTTCATCATCAGCGACTTTATTAAGAAATGATAAACAAACAATTAGCAGTTAGAGGTATGAATGAATCGATGAGATTGAGTGAAAGAGGAATGTTGAAAGAGTTGTGATTGTGATTGTCATCGATATACAAGTGGTAAGGCCAAAGCAAGACTGAAAGAAGGAATCGTTTATAAAGGATATAAATACTCAATGACAAGTATTAAGAAAGCAAATACAGAGACCTGAAGATATGTTGCAGGTGTAAAGTTCTTCCATTGAAATTGGATGGTGTAATGCTGAAAGTCCGTTTATAATGTGCATTCTCTAGACTGGTGATATAACATCAGCAGTTCCACGGCATTAAGACATCAATATTCTGTTATATTGCGATGGCATCAATAAATATTTGCAGCGATATGAACAATCGAACCACAGATACACAGCAGTTTGAATACAAACAAAAATAATCTTCACATATTTAAAATCCAGTTGCAGTGATATACGTATAAACAGCAATATACTGTGAAGGCAAGATATTATATGTCGAAGAATGATATTAAAATTTGAGATGCGATAAGGTATTATCGTAAGAAATAATATCATTAAAAAAGGGGATGCGATGAATACACAGCGGATATTATACTGTTAAACAGCGATGAAGATTATATGATTGCATATAAGATACGAAGATATATATATGTAATACGAAGACATAATAACCAGCGTGTAATATGCAGATACAAAGATACGTATATAATACATACGTATAAAATAATATTATAAAATGAAAGCAGCAGAGACGGATAATATCATGAAGATATCAGCGGTTGAAGAGACTATCGAAGTATTTATAAAGAGTTTGATATTAAGTTTGCCGTAGAATATATAATACAAATATTTGATTTGCGATAAAGGTTTGTAAACAGCAGTTAATAAAGGCTAAGGAAGATTAAAGTAATTAAAGTTAAGAGACACCTATTCATATGTAAAGAGTCATATCTGTTGTAAGAGACATATTGTTTCATTAGAGATATGGATATATAAATATTAAATCTTTATTTTGGAAATAGTGTGTAAGAAGTGAGAAATAAAAGGAAGAAGTATAGAGGATAGTGAAGAGCGATATGTGAAGTATATGTGAGTAATGTGTGATGTAAATGATAAAAAATATATTATATATATTCAGGTCTACAAATCTGAGATACATTGCAGAACTATAAGAGTAGTGTATATGAGTTTGAACAAAATATACAGTATATGAGAAGAGTGTGCTTTGAAGACAATCAGCTTATAGGTATATGGGATGGAAGAAAATATAATGAATATCATTAAGTGATTGTGATTATCTTATGGCAGATTTATGACTATAATAACAGCAGATTGAGGAAGGAAATGTATTCAGATTGGTACAGCAAAATAGAATCCATCATCAGTTGAAGATAGCAACATTTCCAAGGTGGAAGAGAAATTTATGTACAGTGGGTTGGTGCTCACGAAGACAGCGGTGGGAGTCGGTGCTTCCAGTAGGTCAGTGCCTGCGAAGTGTGGGAGTTGGAGCTTCCAGTGAGTCGGTGCTCATAAACATAGGGGTTGGAGCCTCTAGTAGGTCGGTGCCTACAAAACATTGTAAAAAGAACAAGTTTATTTAAAAGCAAATTATTTTGTGGTTTTCTCCCATATTGGGTTTCCACGTAAATATTGTGTTCATGTGCATAATTATTTATTTGAGTATTTGAAGTTATCTTTGAATAAAAGCATTTTAATTTAAAAAGGTTATTATACTGATTCACCCCCCCTCTCAGTATAATCGTGTGCTCTTCAGATATTATTGAAAGGAGCCGGCCATTGACATGGAATATTGATCGCATCATTCAAAGCATTGTATTGAGCCTCTCTTGTCAACCAAGAGTGGCAGGGTGGTGTTCCTATTGGGGCAGTACAGATCTGGTCTTCCAATTATTCCCAGCATGTAGACCTCAATTTGCTAAGGTTTTATTATGCTCAGTTTGGTGTAAACACTGGTGTTATTGAGGTTGATATATCATTGCTATTAGATGTTACATGTAGTCCGCTGTTCACATTTAAGCATCATTACCGGATGATTTTCTATGAATTCAAATGAACAAGGAAGAAGTGTTAAAGCATTTGTAAGGTGTAAAAAATCTCTGTGAAGTTTTTAACTGGGATATTTGTGTACGAGCAACAGCCTTCAGTTGTACCAATCTCTGAGTGTGTTCTATGAATCTGTGTATCTCTATATATGCCTGGACGGGGGAGGTAAACTGAGACAGAACTTTCTACATTTTTGTAATAGCCTACGTTGGTATCTCTGTATCAATCTGTAACGTTCCTTATTCCCTGTTTAAACTCACAGCATGAGTGCAATGTTACCCACCTCTATTACTATAGTTTCTATTTGAATGAAACTATTGAGTATCAGTTTTTTATGACTATGAATACTCAATAGCATGCATAGAATTACTATTAAAATTAAACCTGAAATGTAGTGTTCCTGTAACCTTGCAATTACATCTTCATTGTAACTATTTGACAAAACACATAAGAAAGTAGCAGTACGATTTTGGGTGTAAATTAGAGAGGCTATTACTATTAGAATATTATTATATTTGTTTATTACTTTAATGGTCATCTTTTGTAATATTATGTAAATTAGATAGATAAGATCGATTACTTGATCTTTTGTAGTTTCTTTTAGAAACTTTCTATTTCGTTCCTTTGTAAAATTATTTATAATGATCGACTTGATCATTTGTTAATACATCAAATTTTTCACCAATTACTTTGTGCAATATAGTATCAGAGCCTTCTATAAAAAAATTCATTTTTTTATTTTTTTTAAATTTCTAGCCTTTTTAAAAAAAATGATTTTTTTTGTGTGAAAAGTGTTTGGACCGAAGTTTTTTTCTTCAACCCAAATAGGGTCGCAAGCATTTTTTTAAACTCGTGCATCACTTCTGCAACACATTTTTCATGGCTGGCTGGGAGTCTTCACGTCTTCTAGGCATCCTTTTTCTTGCAACCATAGCCATTCTTTGGCCTAAACAGCTCTATCTTAGGGCGGATTTGTGGTTGACGATGAGTCTAGCTACTTTCATGCCATTTTTTACTCACGGCGAAGGTTTCTTCTGAGCCGCACGATGGGGTTTTCTACTCGTGTCTAAAAAAATGCAGCTTATAAATGCATTAGTCTGTTATGATTCAACGGCTTTCTACACCATTTTTTACCATTCTTTTGGTCGTCTTTTGCCATTTTCGACCATGTATGGTCATTCTTCTGCAAACAGTGGTTATTCTCTGCCATTTTTTTATGTTCGTAGCAGTCGGCTAGGGTTTCTTTCGAAATCCCCATTTTCCATGTCGGATTTAAAATATTTTTGCAAATTCTTGGTGGGTTTTTTGAGATCTCAACTAGGTCGCTTTCAAATTTTCCTGGGTTCATCATTTTTTGTGTCTTGAATTTTGGGCCAGCAGATTTGAATTGACTTCAAATTCTTTCTAGGTTTTTTGCAAGGATTTTTGGGTTGTCTTCGGATTTTGTGGGTCTACTGGAATTTTTTCTCGAAATTTGTACCAAACGTACATCACTTTTTTGAAGTATGTACCTAATTCAGCCTATGTTTTCTGCATTGGGATTCATGTTTTGAATTCCATGTTCGCACCTCTTCTCTATTTCTCATTTTTTGTGCATTGGGAAGCGTACAAGATGGTGTCATTGACCAACTTGATGTTGGAAGGCAATCAGAGATTTAACGGCCGCCGCCGCAATTATAACACTTGGAAGTAGCGCATGTTGACCATCTTCGAATATCGCCACTTGGATACTCTTGTTTTGGGCACTAAGACTCATCCTACCACAATCCAAGTAGACCAGGACAAGTTTGATGATTGGAATTGAGAAGCTGTCATGCTTCTCAAGCTCTCTATTACAGATATCAGTTGCCTCAGATTCCTTCTGGCAAGTCTGCAGCAAACATCTGGAAGTATCCGAAGGAGTTGCATGAGACATTCAAAGAAGCGGAGCGTTCTTCTTGAAAAACCAGTTGTTCTCCATTATTATGGATGAACACATGTCCTTATAGGAGTATCTCACGAAGATTAAGGACATCTGAGATCAGCTCGAAGCTATTGGTCGGAAAATGGAGAAAGAAGATATGGTAGTCATCACCCTCAAAAGTCTACCAACATCTTATGAGCACTTTATAGACTCTAAACATTACTTCTACAGTTCTACTAATGTTGATCTGAAGTTTTCAGAGTTATGCACCAAACTCCTGCAACAGGATCATTGGAAACAACAGTTTGGTAGCAATGCCACCTTGTCCTCCTCAGAGCAAGCCTTTGCAGCTAAATCCTTTCACAAGGATAAAGGCAAATTTCAACCATCTCAGTCATCTCAGTAGAAGGGCTCCAGTCAATCTCAAGATTTTTCGAAGAAGGTGTAGTGTAACTACTGTCACAAATATGTCCATTTGCTCAATGATTGTCGCAATCGGTTGGCTTCTAAACAGCCGAACCAGGGAGGGTCTTAGCCTAAAGCCAATGTTGCTAAGCATACAAAGCAGAAATAGTCTTCCTTTTACACCTTCATGGCTAAAAGACCTGCAGACCATGTCAAATCTTCTACTTGGTATATTGATTCTGGTGCTTCTCGCCATTTTACTCACAGGCATGATTGGTTTACAGATTTTTCTCCCTTTACAGATTCAGTTATATTTGGAGGAGGTGAAGAGTATACCGTTGTCGGCAAGGGCAATGTTCAGATCCAGTCTAGTGGGAGGAATCTCATATTCCTCAACGTATACTATGTTCCTGGCATGGAACTTAACCTCTCTCAATGAATCAGATAATGTGGCATTCTCCCCAGCTTGATGTTGGATTCAGTACACACAAGTGCTCGACTGTTGATTGTGCGACATGCACTACTATTGTTGTTGGCGTTGAGGATCATGGTCTATACAAACTTGTGGATACAGGTGATTCTCTTGAGCATGCCTTCACAACAAAATCAGCCTCTATCAACAGTCTCTGCCATCAACAATATGGTCACCTAAACATTCATTATCTTGCCCAGCCTGTTCGGGATGATTTAGTACTTGGTCTACCTAAAATTCAAACTCAGAATCAGCGATTTTGTGGAGCTTGCTAGGCTGGAAAGCAACACAGGCCACCATTCAAGGATGGTGACTCATGGCGAGCCTCAAAGGTACTACAGTTGGTCCATGTTGATGTATGTGGTCCAATGAATACTACTTCTGTTACTGGGTGCAAGTATTTCTTACTCTTAATTGATGATTTCAGTAGGAAAATGTGGCTGTACTTTCTTAGACAGAAATCAGATGTGTTTACTGTATTTCAGAAATTTAAGGCCTTAGTAGAAAAAGAGTCTAGGTATTCTATTATATCTCTTAGGTTTGATAATGGGGGGGAGTTTTGTTCTACTTCTTTCTCTACTTTCTGTGATAGAGATGGCATAAAATGTCACTAGAACGTCGCAACCGCAACATCACAGAAATGGCTAGGTCAATGATGGAACATAGAAATGTTCCTAAGAAAAATTGGGCAGAAGTAGTGTTTACTGCGGTCTATCTCCTTAATAGGTCTCCCTCACATGCTATTAAGGGGAAGACTCCTAAGGAAGCCTGCACTGATTGCAAACCTAAGATCAGCCATCTGAAATTTTTTGGCTTTTTAGCATATGTATGGATTCTAAATGCGTAGCGCTCCAAGTTGGATTCCAAGAATCGGAAGCTTGTGTTTACAAGTTATAGTGACAACCATAAGGCTTACCTACCAATTAATGTAGACATTGATCGTCTTATCTTCAGTCACGATGTTGTCTTTGATGAAGAATGAGGACCATTTCAGCTTTCCTCGTCTGAGCGAAATTCAGAGAATCCGCCTTTGAAGGCTTCTGATTTGGGTGTCTGTCTTCCATTGGGCCCACCTGATGGGAGGGATGATGCAGATTCTACATTTGATGATGCGCTACCTGAATTTCCTCCAGATGATGTTGATCTTCTACCTGTTGCAAATCCTCTTCCTCTAGATCCTGTTATTCCTCCTCTTGAGGTTGGCACATCTACTCTTCGGCCTAAATGGTGGTCTAAAACCATCAGTGATCTTCGTCCCAATGAGCTCATTGAGGGTAGATCTTATAGAAATAAGGGAAAGCAACAAACTACAATTAACTTTTCTCTCATGGCTAACCTTCATAGTATTTATGAGCCTTGGACATTTAAAGAGGCAACAAGGATTCCAGAGTGGGAACAGGCAATGGATGAAAAATACTAGAGTCTTCTGAAGAATCACACCTGGGTTCTCTCTGATCTTCCTCCAGGAAAGAAGCCCATTAGCTGCAAATGGGTGTATAAGGTCAAGTATCATCCAGATTGTACCTTAGATAAATACAAGGCCAGATTAGTTGCCCGAGGGTTCACACAACAAGAGGGCATAGACTGAGGAGACTTTTGCTCCTACTACCAAGATGAGTACAATTTGTCTTCTTCTCACCATTGTAGCCCAGTTTGGATGGAAAGTCCATCAAATGGATGTTAAGAGTGCCTTCCTCAATGGTGAGTTGCAGGAGGAAGTCTACATGACGCAGCCTCATGGTTTCAAGGTTGCCAACAAAGAACACCAAGTATGTAGACTCCAGAAAGCACTCTATGGACTTAAACAGGCTCCTCAAGCGTGGTACATCAAGATTGATCAGTACTTGGTTGCTCATGGTTTTCAACATTGTCCTTCTGACATTAATCTACATATCACGCTTTGGTGATGATATTCTCTTTCTTGTTGCCTATGTGGATGACTTGATCATTACTGGCAGTTCAACACATTTGATTGTAGAAATCAAACAAGACTTGTGCAAGGATTTTGATATGACAGATTTGTGGCTTCCCCATTATTTTTTAGGTGTTGAGGTTTGGCATGTTGTCGGGATAATTGTTTGTACGGGTTATTATATTAATAAAGTATTATGTTAGCCTCGATCGTTAGTGACCGAGAGGTTAGACATTTACGTCACAACGTTTCGGTCGTGGCCCTTCGGGTAGTTTATATACCCTCTCGGAGGATAGACACGGGAGATATTGTTGTATTATCCTTACGATGTAAATGTACTTGCCAGTCTGGAGTACTTAATGAAAGCATCTATTATTCTATGATATATTCTGTATTTATTATATTTCCTGTACTATGTCTATGCAATATTAAGTTTACCCCAGCAGGCAAACATCTGGTGCCATTGCCAAATGTTGTTGGGATAATTGTATGTACGGGTTGTCATATAATAAAGTATTATGTTACTCTCGGTTGTTAGTAACCGAGAGGTTAGACAGTTATGACGCGACGTTTCGGTCGTGTCCCTTCAGATGTTATATGTATGAACTTATTCTGTGATGAAGACACGATTGTTATGTACGAAAACTCTTATGATTACATCAATATAATAGTCTTTTGTATTACATGTGGAGTATTTGACTATGTCTATGCAATTACTGTCTGTTACCCCACGAGAGTTAACATCTGGCGCCGTTGCCTAGATGCACTCGGATGGTGTGTGGACATAATGGGCTTACCTGTTGGTGAGATAAACCCGGAAGCAGATGATGCCCGTACAGAGTTGTACGAAGGGGAAGATATCCAAACACGGGAATTTAGAATCTTATTCCAAGTAGCACTTGAAACCTACGTTAGAAGAGAAGCCACGAGCGAGGAAGTTTCAACGGGCGCAGTGTGGGACGCAATTGGGGCTAACCCTACAGCCAATCGACTGCTGAACCATCTTCCTCGGTTGCTAGCACAAGCAGCATTGGCACAACGCGCTCGTCAGGAGGAAACTGCCTGAGAGGAACACCTCCAAGAAATCCTCCGTGCATACCACGCTCGAGAGCATCTCCACTACCGTCAGGAAGAAGGCGATGGCAACCATTGGGGTCTTTGAAATATGAACGGAAGAGGGAAAAGAACACATAAACAATTGTAATGCAATTGGAAATGTTGTAAATCAACATGAATAAATAAAAAATAAGTGTTCTTTTGATTGAAAGGCAATGTTTTTTGTTCAATCTTGATGCCCAATACTTTAAATAAGGATAGAAATAAGAAAGTAATAGATGACGAAGGGGAGGCCACACACACGACTTTGATCTCCACACAACAACGTGAACGTTGGTATAGGCTAAGGCAACTCGCCAAAGACCAGCTTGCCGGAGGGTTGCTCGAAGGGAATCCCGGAAGTGGTACAGAGGGTGCACAGGTCGACGGAGAACAGTTCACTTCGTCGGAGACTCCGAGAGTGCAGAGTAGAGAAGAACTACTCGAAGAAACACGATTGAGAAAAGTCTTACTACAGGAAGGGCGAGACCAGTTTGAAGATTTAACCCGTACACCAGGTGCGGAGAACCAAACCGGCGGAGAGGACGGTACTGTCGAAGGTGCTACGAACGCACAGGCAGACCCCCCATTAGAGCCAACGACTACACACAATACGATTCCACCAGTTACACAGGGACAAGGACAAGTGCCATTGGTGAATACTATACAAAACAACCAAGCAGGGGTGGGTGCGAGTGCTAGCATAGGCAGTGTCGAAGCACAAAACCCACGACCAAAACCGGCCCAACCACCCATGGCGAGACACAAGAAGTTGCCAAAATTTCATGACGACGGAAAGGATGACCCAGCACGGAACTACTGTACGTGTGAAACCATCTAGTCAACCAATGGGGTTACTAACCAGGATGAATGGATGAAGCAATTCCCCGCCACACTAAGAGGAGTTGTCATTGACTGTTACTCAGACTTGGATAAAACCAAGATAACCACGTGGGACGAACTAAAGAAAGCATTCGAGGAGTTCCGGCTCCTCCGAGATGACAACGAGATAGTCTCGGAAATCTACGAAACGAAACAAGGTAAGAAGGAAACCATACGAGCTTATGGCCGCCGACTAAAGGAGCTAGTCGGGAAGATGGACAGCCAACCAACAAATGGCTTAAAGAAGAGATGGTTTGTTGAGGGTTTGAACTCCAAGTTACGGAGGAAGATGAAAATAGTACCCCCGACATCCTATGACAATGCATATAACCGCGCCATGGACTTGGAGAGTGAGAATAAAACGTCAAAAAAGAACAAATCCTCGTCATTAGACGACGACACTTCTGAAGAAGATAGCAGCAGTGATGACCAACTGAAGAAGAAAGTCACGGCACTCCAGAAAGACATGGAAAGAATGCTAAAGGAATTTAAGTCAAAGAAGGGGAATACAAGTAAGGATGACGAACTCTGGTGCACGGAGTGTGAAGAAAGTGGCCACACGAAGGGTGCCTGTCCCAAAAAGGCATTCTGTGACATCTGCCAGATTATGGGACATTCTACAAAAGAATGTCCATATAACATGAAGACACGAAACCAGCAAGTGCTCTATACACGAGCAGCCATCCACATCAGGAATGACGGAACCAAACAATAATGCATCTTCAGGGGGTTACCGAGGCAACTGACGAGGTGGACAAGGGAACAATAATAATTCCACCCGTAACAAGGTCCAATACGACACGAAGGGACGCCCAATGATCCAATGTAGGGCATGCAACCAATGGGGTCATTATGCAAGAGTGTAATAATAATGATGCCCCTCAGCAGCTATGTCGGTGATGCGGCCCGGGTGACCATGAAGATGCCAATTGTCCTAAGTCTGGCATAGGGACTAACCTGCTAGATATTGAAGGAAATGCAAAGATAAGAGAGATGATATTGGCTCTTACCCGAGGGCAAGCGAAGGAAGCAAGGTACCCCCATCCCTGTACGGAGAAACAAAGGATGCTGGAAGCACGGGAAGAAATAGAAAAAGCTATGAAAGCCCAACGGGAGACACAAGAATCAGCAGGACCCTACGACACAGACGCGGAATAGAACATTGTATGGCAGATGCTCCAACTGGAGGTGCTGGTGAAACTCCAGGACCTCCTACACACCATGCCACATTTGGGGATAGTCCTACTGGGCACGCAGGGTGGCCAAACCAACACAAAGCACACGGACGCTTCCATACCTGTAAGCTCCGCAACTGATCCAATGCTACTAGCCGTCAATAATGGCGGACACCCAGCCGTGGTGGAGATGGGCATTCTCGGCATTATTCTAACGGACACCATAATAGATGGTGGCTCTGGAGTAAACGTCCTACCTGAGGACACATGGAAAAAATTAGGAAAGCCTACCCTGTGGCCACCAACATTTAATCTGCTAGGTGTCTATCAGCACGGGATTAAACCCCTCGGGACATTGATGGCACAACCAGTTATGGTGGGTGCATAGCCATTTGTACTTGACTTCGTGGTCATCCCACTTAAGCAAAAGGGGTATGACGCCATCCTCGGAAGGGGATGGCTAGTGGTGGCAGAGGCAAATCATAACTGGAAACGGAATACACTCTCGATGGAGAGTGGAGGCAGGAAATTTACCATTGATCTCCGGACCCAGTTGGTGAGTGAGGAACTTGCCTCTTCCTCAGGGTCAAAATCCGAAGGGGAAAACGATCCACGAGACGAAGGAAGGCATGGAATGGAACCCAATGAAGGTGTACTAAACTTGGGAGGATGCTCGGAGGATGATACCGATTCACTCAACGGGTTGTTCCATTGGCAGATGGAGGACTACAAGATGTTCTCACCCTCATGCAACGTATTAAGCATTGAGGAAGAATCAGACAAATTTTCCCCAAAGTACAGGGAATATAATGAAGGAGAGGCTACAATTGATACCGCACCGGCACACCAGTTTACAGACAAGAATGCCATGAAGTATGAGGAACCATCCGTGAAACCTCTGAATCTCGGCACGAAGGCGGAAGAAAAAGTCATTCTCGTAGGGGATGACTAGAATCCAGTTTTGAAAACGGCCGCGTTTAAAATTTTCACCGAATACAAAGATGTGTTTGCATGGACGTACAAGGACTTGAAGGGGGTCCCACCTGAACTATGCGTCCACCGCATCCCATTGATACCTAGCGCAATACCAGTACGGCAACAGCCATACCGAATGAACAAGAATTATGCCGCAAAGTAACAGAGAAAATCGAATGGATGCTAGAGGCTAGAATTATCTTCAGGGTTCAAACGAGTGAATGGGTATCTCCCATTGTGATTTCCCTCAAGAAGGATGGAAACCAAATTCGGATTTGTGTTGACTTTCGGCGTTTGAATGCAATTGCTATTAAGGATCCATTCCCCATTCCGTTTACAGATTCTATCCTCAAGGAGGTGGCCGGCCACGAAATCTATTCATTCATGGACGGATTCTCTGGCTACAACCAGCTATCAATCGCACAAGAGGATACATTGAAAACAACCTTTGTGGTGGAAGACGGAGTTTATGCCTACAATCGGATGTCGTTCGGTCTGTGCAACGCCCCAGCCACGTTCCATAGGATAATTCTTCATATCTTCGATAAGATGTCTGTGGGTAATTTCAAGGCCTTCCTAGATGATTGGTCCATCTACAACGGGGAAGAGACACATCTGAAGGCACTCGGTGAGTGCATGGACAGGTGCCGAAGGGCACGGCTCGCACTTAATCCCAAGAAATGCTGATTCATGGTACCTCAAGGAAGGCTATTGGGGCATACAGTGTGCAAAGCAGGACTGAAAACAAACCCTGACAAAGTTCGGGTGATTGTGGAGATGGAACCACCACAAGATGTCACGAGGGTCAAATCTTTTCTGGGACATATTGGCTACTACCGAAGGTTCATAAAAAAAATTTCCCAGATATCCTACCCTCTCGATAATCTTACCAGGAAAGGAGAACCCTATGCATGGGGAGCGGCTCAGAAGGAATCTTTTGAAGAATTAAAATCTCGACTATTGGAGGCACCCATATTGGCCTATTCGAATTGGGATAAAGAATTCCACGTGCACGTCGACACTTCCAATTATGCCATAGGCGCAACACTGGCACAAGTTGGGAACCATGGGTTGGATCACCTAGTCTACTTCGCCAGCAGACTACTCTTGAAGGCGGAAAAGAACTATAGTACAACCGAAAGGGAAGCACTCGGCATGGTCTATGCCGTGCAGAAATTTAGACACTATCTGTTGGCAACACCCTTCACATTTTATGTAGACCACCAAGCCCTGATGTACTTGGTGAATAAACCAATAATCCAAGGACGGGTAAGCCGATGGTTGCTACTATTACAAGAATTCACATTTACTATCATAGTGCGGCCGAGCAAAAGCCATGTGATTGCAGACCAACTGTCGAGAATTAAATCCGGAGAGCGTGCCGACGGAGTAAATGATGACTTTCCAAACGCGCACCTATTCCGCATTGCGGTGTTACCAACTTGGTACACCAGTATTGGTGAATACCTCTCTACATCATAGTTCCCCCGAGAAATGCCACCAGGGGAACGACGCAAACTGGTCCTCAGAAGCCGAACATTCCAACTTATCAATGGGCTTCTCTACAAGATGGGGTCGGACCAAGTACTCCGACGATGCGTGATGGAGGAAGAAGTCCCTAGTACTCTGAGGGAAGCACACGAAGGGCCGGCAGGAGGACATATGGGGCCAGATACAACAGCTAGAAAGGTACTACTCGCAGGATTGTGGTGGCCGACGCTACACAACGACACCAGGGAGTGGGTCATGAGCTGTGATACATGTCAGTGAGCGGGAAAACCACTGAAGAGGGATTTCATACCGTTAAACCCCTCGGCTGCTCAAGAGTTATTTGAGAGATGGGGACTTGATTTTGTGGGACCATTGAAAACCAGTAGACCAAGGCGGTGCAGATACATCATAGTCGCTACAGAGTACCTAACGAAGTGGGTAGAAGCACGGGCCCTACCAGACAACACGGCTGTGAGCACAACAAGGTTTATCTACGAACAAATCATCACCCGGTACGGCATTCCGATCCACCTAACCAGCGACAGGGGAGGTCATTTCGTGAACCATGTAGTAAAACTCCTCACAACGGAATCTAAGATTTTTCACTCCCTATCTAGACCTTACTACCCGAGAACCAACGGTCAGGCGGAGGCCACAAATAAGATTCTAGTCTCTGTAATCTACAAGTCGTGTGGTGTGGAAAAGGAAGACTGGGAGGAGAAGCTACCGTCGGTCTTATGGGCATACCGAACCACCTACAAAGTAATGACAGGCCAGACACCGTTTCAGCTGATGTATGGTCAAGAAGCTATAGTCCCAATGGAATTTATGGTGCCAAGCCTCCGAATAGCGATTGATAACAAACTTGGCGATATGGAGAGCCTTCGAGAACGTCTCTACGCTTTAAATAAACTGGATGAAAGGAGGAGGATGGTACAATGGGCAACAGACGTGGTCCAGCAACGCAGAAAACACTGGCATGATAAGCACATCCATCAGGCGAGGTTCACTCCCGGACAACTCGTTCTAAAGTACAACGGATGAAATGAGATTAAGCCCGGAAAATTTAAAGTTAAGTGGCTAGGCCCCTACAAGGTTCGAGAGGTTGCAGTGAAGGGATCGATCAAGTTGTGGACGCTGGACAGACGCGAACTCCTGGATGCTGTCAATGGCTCGAAATTAAAAGTTTATCAAGAGGCAAGAGGCGCACCGACAGCGGTCAGCCAATTAAAAAAATAAAAAATAAAAAAATATATATATAAAAAAAATAAAAAATAAAATTAAAATTAAAATTTAAAAAAATTTAAAATTTTTTTTTTAAAAAACTACTGTACGGCAAAAAACGCACAAGCTACATAAGACAAGTGTCGTACGGCAGTACAGCAACCACAGCATATAAGCAAAAAAGTTCCACTGCACCGTACGGCATTCAAAAAATTCCACGGCATTTATACAATACCGTACAACATTCAAAAAGCTCCACGGCATCGTACGGCATTCAAAAAACTCCACGGCATATTACAATACCATACAGCATTCAAAAAGTTCCATGGCAAGTGTGAAGTACAACATCACCCACGGCGTTGTGTAACGTCGTACGGTAGGCACATCCACGGCAAATTGGATTGTCGTACGGCAATCCCATGTCCAAGGCCACTTATGGGTGACAGCATCCACTGCATTCAGAGGGTAGAATACAAGTGGGTCGTACGGCATTCAAGCAGCAAAAGAAAGGTTGATACCACTAGAGAAACAAAGCGGGAAGAAATTGAAAAGCCGTTAAGACAGTTATTGGTAGCACAGGATTGGAGCACTAGCATGGGGTCACGTCAACAACCGAAAGATTGGAGGCAAAAATTGCAAGTCTCAAAACCAGCAAGTAGCAATAAAGGCACAAGGATTCTGCAGTCTAGAGTCCGCATTGTGGGAAGCATGGATAGTACAAAGCAAATTCGCCCACGCCTACAGCCGCAGACACAGAAGGATGAAATCACATGGAAGAATATCACATTCGAAAGGCTAATTGGGCTCAAGTGCCAGACGTGGTGGGAAGAAACTCCCGATACACATTTTCTCAAAGGACAGTTACGCAGAGCACAAGTGCACTAGGCAATCCAAATGCCCTTGTTTTCTATCAAAGAATATGAAGGCCCTCTCAGGGGCATGATAGATACATTTGATAGGTTTAGCAGGAGCAACACTTTGAAATATAGTGGGACGGAGATACAAGTCAAATTTTCTGCAGGCGAGATCTCGAGGGTTTTTGGCATAACTGGCACGCACGGTAAAAAGATAGACTTGAAGCCCCGAAAAATGTCCCAAGAGGACAAAGAGAAGTACATAAGGTTGGTATCGAGGGATTTGTCTCAGAGCGAGTTTGAGTCCGTAGCAGGAGCTTCTGCAAGGAATCGCGACATCAAGAGGTCCTTCGTGGCTCCAGGAGAGTGGAGGTGCCTTATGGATATCATCAAAAGCAAACTGACAGGTGCGAGAAGGGCTTCAGATATTGCCATAGCACATCTCATTTTTATGAACGGGCTCAGGAATGGTACTGTGTACGACTGGGCATCTATCCTGACGGAGAGGATATTTGAGTTTATGACACTCCAACATCAGACCTTCTACATGCCTCACTTAGCCATTGCCTTATTCCTAAACGCCACCAGGGAATAGATCCCATTAAACAGGCTGAGGCCAAAGCCAGTTGACATAGCTATAGGAGAGCCTCCCATCTTTCACTGGCGTCATCTTGACACAGGAGGGACATAGGCAGGCGTGAAGAGGAAGCGCCAGGCTCTCTCGAAGTCAGAAGGAGAAACTGCAGACAGCAGCCAAGAGGATACCAGTGAGGACTCTGGGGAGGACAGTGAGAGTGCTGCAGTAGGGGACACGGACACTCGATACAGAGATACCTACTCCACCCTTTGAGATTGTATGAGATCGGATTTTGTTCACACCACCAGACACTTCTGCTTCAATGTTGCCCTCTGTACCAATAGGTACTACCTTGGACTCAGTACCAGTACCCCGGTTCGGAGAGTTGAGAGCTCGAGTTGTCATGACACCAACCAGCGAGAGGGCAGTTCCAACAGTTGCAGTGGCTGAAGCATTAGGATTGGTAGAAGATATGGAAGGGACAGCGATGACGGAAGTAGAGCAGCCTCAACCGGAGAGAGGATCTCAGGTCACTCTAGATGTGGTGGGGACAGAGGCTTTTGTGAGAGTAGGCCCAGGGGTGTTGGAGGAGCCATCGAGGGAACCACCCATGGAGAGCAGGGATGCCTCCGTGCTGACTTGGCTAGATCAGTTTAAGATGCCCCCAATAGCAGTGACAGCATCCACCTCTCTTTCACCATCGCGCACAATGGTAGTTCCTCTAGAGATAGTAGATCTCGACTCCATGGTGTCACCAGGTAGACAGGAGATGGAGATAGAGGAGCTGTCAGAGAAACAGAGACAGCAACACGTGGCCAGTAATGAGGAGCTGCGGGAACGGGCCAGCGGGTCTAGGGCCATGAGGAGTGGGTTAGAGCAGTATTTGGCAGAGCTAGCCACAGGCGCTGAGAGGATCATCGCCTCAGCAGAACTCCAGGCTCGCGAAGAGGTCGCTCAGGAGTTGGAGCGTCTCTTGACCTTCGTACAAGTGGATTGTCCGATGGCTTTTGCAGAGTGTTTTGAGTCAAGAGGATGGCCTACCAACGAGTCCCTTGCCATGTTGGAAGACTGGGCTCTCCGGGAGACAGTGGAGACAGTGGGGGAAAGTAGGCTTCAGACTCTTCTACAGGAGTTGGAACAGGCGTTTCATGAAGGGTA
Organism: Chamaecyparis obtusa; assembly: GCA_027943335.1. Taxonomy (NCBI): domain Eukaryota; kingdom Viridiplantae; phylum Streptophyta; class Pinopsida; order Cupressales; family Cupressaceae; genus Chamaecyparis; species Chamaecyparis obtusa. The sequence goes on from BSBK01004527.1 coordinate 174,835, forward strand.
TTTTACTCTCCGGCGTGCTGAGCATGTCTCTTCCGTTCATCAGGCTACAGGGATGGCAGCACAGGCAGCTTGAGAGGAGGTGACTTTACGCCTGGCAGCAGTAGAGGCAACCTTGGTTAAGGAAACAGAGTCCTGGGCAATGGAACGGAGTAGTATGAAGACTGAGCTAGAAACCCTTCGAGCATAGCTGGAGACCGAGCGTGCTGAGTGAGTCCTACTCGAAACTCGCCTGGGTAGTGCTCTGGAGAATGTTGATGCAAAGGAAAAAGCAGTACTGGAAGCAGCCGAAATGGTAAGGACGGCCATGGAGCTCAAGATGACAGCAGAACGTGATCTGCGGATGCGAACAAATCAGGTGTACGAGTTGCGGGCTCAGGTGGCTTCCCGAACAGTAGCATCAGCGCCATCTTCATCAGGGATGCTTCCTATGCCCCCTCATGAATAAATTGTTGTAGGCTCAGTTTTGCTTCAATTCCATTTTGTAAGTCGTCGGGATAATTGTATGTACCGGTTGTCATGTAATAAAGTATTATGTTACTCTCGGTTGTTAGTAACCGAGAGGTTAGACAGTTACGACGTGACATTTCGGTCGTGTCCCTTCGGATGTTATATGTATGAACTTATTATGTGATGAAGACACGATTGTTATGTACGGAAACTCTTATGATTACATCAATATAATAGTCTTTTGTATCACATGTGGAGTATTTAACTGTGTCTATGCAATCTGGCAAGTGACGGAATGAGTGTACGGATGGGAATACCATTGGAGGAGAATATCAATGTGAGGACGAATGAGGACGAAATCATTGAATAGAATTTACGCCTAATCAATTGAATAAAAATAGAAATTTAAAGAAGGAACTTGAAGAAGACCAAGCCGCTAGAATTGTCGTACTCGCACAGTAGCAAGCCGAACGAAGGGAGAGATTCTCAAGACGCGCCGAAGGACTACCGAAGGGAGTAAGTGAAGGCGAGGGTCTGGAGGAATCTGACCGAGAGGCCGGAAGAAGTGACAAGGACCGCCTAGAGGAAACAAGGAGCTTGTTCGGGTCCTTAACCTTAACCCCACAGACAGAAGCAAGAGAAGCCCGGAGGAAGAAAGAAGAGGAAGCCGCACGGAGGGAGGCTTAGGATACCACTGCTGCCGAGAGTGTCGAAGTGACAGAGGGGCACGGGGATCACAGTAGCCCACTAGGCTTGGACAGTTCCAATAGTTCGGTGACATCAAGCGATACGGTACCGAACAATTCCAGAGGACTAACACTGGCAGTACCATCCCAGCCTGTAACACAACCGGTGCTACAAACATAGTCGACACCTAGAAAAGTAAACATGGCGACTAACAAAGAAAAGCTGCCAAAATTCCATGGCGATGGGAAGGAAGATCCAGTACGGCATTGTTGTACGTGCAAGACAATCTGGTCGGCGAATGGAGTCGCCGACCACGCAGAATGGGTAAAACAATTTTCGGCCACACTAAGAGGGGTAGCCATCAACTGGTACTCCGATGTGGACAAAACAAAGGTGACCACTTGGGACGAACTCAAGACAGAATTCCAGAAGGAGTTTCAGCTCCTGAGGGATGACAATGAAATTGTTTCCGAGATATATGGTACCAAACAAGGTAAGAAAGAGACTGTGCGGGCTTACAATCGCCGACTAAAGGAGTTAATCGAAAAAATGGATAGCCATCCATCGGATGGCCTGAAGAAAAGATGGTTCGTGGAGGGCCTGAAATCTAACCTAGGAGGAAAATGAAGATAGTGCCCCCCACTTCATACGTAGACACCTATAACCAAGCGATGGACTTGGAGAGCGAACAAAAGACCTCCAAGAAGAAAAGAAGCAAGTCCTCTTCCGACGAAGATGACACTTCGGACAATGACAGTGGCAGTGATGGCAAGTTGAAGGGAAAAGTCAAGGCACTCCAAAAGGACATGGAGAGAATGATGAAGGAATTCAAGACCATGAAAGGGGGTACCAGCAAGGGGGAAGTTGACATTTGGTGTACGGACTGCAAGGCGAGCGGCCATACAAAGGGGTTGTGTCCCAAAATGGCATTTTGTGACATTTGTCAGATCATGGGCCATTCCACCAAGGAATGCCCATACAACATGAAGGTGAGGAATCAACAAGTGTTATTTACCCAAGAGCAACCATCTACATCGGAGGCAAAGACTAACAATAACGCATCCTTCGGCAGGTACGAAGGCAACCGACCGGTGGCGGAAGGAGGAATAACAACACCAACACGAGTCAAATAAAATATGACTCCAGGACTCGGCTGATGATCTAGTGCTGAGCTTGCAATCAGTGGGGCCACTTTGCAAGGGACTGTGACAAGGGCGACACCCCGCAGAAGCTTTGCCGTTGGTGTGGTCCTGGCAACCACGAGGATGCCAACTGCCCAAAATCCGAGGTCAACTTGTTCAACATCGAGGGAGCAAGAAGTGACAAGGGGGTACTAGCCATCACACAGTCACAAGCAAAACAAGCGACACAGGCAGGTAAGGAAGAAATAGAGAAGGCGATGAAGGCACCAAAAGAAACATGGGAGATGGCTACCACCTCAGTTCAGAGGGAGGCAGAACAACACATTCTGAGACAAATGTTACAATTAGAGGTATCGGTGAAACTCCAGGACCTCCTTCACACCATGCCTCACTTGGGAACGACACTATTGGGGAACTTGGCCACGCAACCAAATACCACATGTATGGACATCCTCGGAGGATCTGCAACGTACCCGATGATACTTGTTGTAAACAGCGGAAGGTACCCGACAGTCGTCGAGATAGGCATCCTTGGCACCATCCTAACAGACACTATAGTGGATGGCGGTCAAGAGTGAATGTCCTTCCAGAGGCAATGTGGAAGAAACTAGGAAAGCCCACCTTGTGGCCACCAACCTTCAACTTACTCGGTGCAGATCAGCAGGGTATCAAACCACTCGGGACACTGATGGCACAACCGGTCACTGTCGATACACAACTGTTTGTACTCAACTTTGTCGTCATTCCATTGAAGCAGAAAGGCTATGATGCCATACTGGGTAGAGGATGGTTAGTAACAGCCAAAGCGAACCATAATTGGAAAAGGAATACCCTTTTGATGGAGAATGGAGGGAAAAAGTTCACAATTGATCTCCATACCCAGTTGGTGAGTGAGGAGATAGCTTCCTCCTCCAAATCTGACTCCGAAGGAGAAAACAATCAAAGGGATGAAGGAAGGAACGAAATGGAACCGAATAGTGAAGGCATGCTAAGATTGGGAGAATACGCAGAGGATGATGCAGATTCACTGAACGGTCTCTTCCACTGGCAAATAGAGGATTACAAACTCTTTTGACCAGCATGCAATATACTAAGTATTGAGGAAGAGCCGGAAACATTTCCCCCCGAGTACGGTGAATACAAGGAAGAGGAACCTAAGATCATTCGTGCCCGCGACGATTGGAATCCTGGGTGGACAACTGCAGCTTTCAAAATCCTTATTCTCCTTATGTACGGGCAAGAGATCGTGGTCCCTGTAGAATTTATGGTTCCAAGCCTTTGGATCGCCATTGAAAACAGACTCGGCAACAAGGAAAGCTTGAGGGAACGACTGCACAATGAGATTAAGCCAAGAATATTTCACGAAGTCGGCTACGACGGAACTATCAAGTTATGGACTCTCGACGGACTGGAGATAAATGAGGGCATCAACGGGTCCAAATTGAAACCTTACCTGGAGAGGATGGACCCGGGAGAAGGGACAGGGCACCCGAGAGGAGAGGATGGAAAGGGACTCGAGCACTCAAGCAGGCAACCCGAGAGCTGTCCATACGGGCGACCAGAAAAGCATCCTGACGGTAAATTGAAAAAATACCCATACGGCTATGCATGACCGTACGGTGGAAAAAGACAATAAAAATTAAAAAAATTAAAAAGTTTTTTTTTTTTAAAAAAAAAAAAATTTAAAAAGAGAAAGAAAGTGCACCGTACAGTGCTTGTCGTGTGGTATATAACCGTACGGTCAAGCCACCGTATAGTCAAACCACCATACGGCAACGAAGCCGAAGGAAGAGAAAAAAAGTGGCCACCGTACGGTGACCAAGGCAAACGCTCGCGGGTAGAAAACAAAGAGGTTGTACGGTTCATAAAGCCACACACCCCCACCGTACGAAGAAGAGAGGCGACGCGTGCAGGAGTCACGACAAGGCTCGGTCCGTACGGTCACGCAGCATATAAACACACCATATGGTGTACGGCAAAGGCAATGATTTTAGTGATTGCACGTTGAGCCAGAGGATATCCAAGTTACCGTATGGCATTAGAGAGGGCACGCAAGGGAGAAACAGGAGCTGTCGTACAACATACAGAACGTTAAACCATAAGTCTGTACGGTTTAAAGTACAGCCTCGAGTTTTGTGAAGACTATTTTTACAGTTCGTATGACAGAGAAAAGGGAAAATAAATAAGAACAAGGACTGGCAGCAGGGAGAAGGTTTAAAAAAAAAAAAGACGACAAATAAAAACAGTTCACTGTGAATAACGTATGGTAGCGAAGGGAAGCGCATAAGTAGGTAGCGAGGAAAACATAAGCGGTTGCCAGGACCCCATGGGGGCGTTGCCCCCTAGACCCCTAATCAGTTCAGTTATCAGCCTTTGGAGAGTGTGACCAGTTGATGAGACCCGGAGCTGCTGCAAGCATGGAGTGTCTGCATGCCGGAGGTGGAGAGAGAACTGGAGCAAGCCTCTCAAGAGGGGTACTACACTTTGAGGCACTTGGAGTAGGTGTTGGCTGGACGTGAGGCTGTCTTGGTGGATGCATAGAGAGCTCGGGAGGAGCTAACCACCTGGTTGAAGGCAGTAGAGCGACACTTGGCTCAGCGTACCCCAGAGTTGGAAGCAGAGAAAGCGGCACGGGTGGCTATTGAGGTTAGATTGGCTTGGAAGATAGTATTGTTTGAACAAGAGTTAGCGGAGGCTACAGCTGAAAAGTATGTTTTGGAGAAAGTTTGGTGCAGGCACGAGAGGAAAGTGATGTGACGGAAAAGACCTACTAGAAGCAGCATTGATGGGGAGGGCGACACTTCAACTTTTTCAGGGACGCCCCACCGCCCCTTCTTCTCAATGATTTTCTTATTCTATGTAGTGTATTTCATCTCCCTTTTGTTGTGAGTTGCCGGAGACGACTTGGTTTTTTGGGGGGGATGATGTTGTTGAGATAATTGTATGTACGGGTTATTATATTAATAAAGTATTATGTTAGCCTCAGTCGTTAGTGACCAAGAAGTTAGACAGTTACGTCACAACGTTTCGGTCGTGGCCCTTAGGGTAGTTTATAAACCCTCTCGAAGGATGGGCACAGGAGATATTATTGTATTATCCTTACAATGTAAATGTACTTGCCAGTCTGGAGTACTTAATGAAAGCATCTATTGTTCTCTGATATATTATGTATTTATTATATTTCCTGTACTATGTCTATGCAATATTAAGTTTACCCCAGCGGGCAAACATGGCAGACAGATGGTAGTATTTTTCTTTCTCAGTCTAAGTATGTCAGTAACTTGCTTGACAGGTTTCGAATGCAAGATTGTAAACTTGCTTCCACGCCTATGGAGAAGGGACTGCAGTTGTCAGCCAAGTCTAATTCTCCTCTTGTTGATGAAACCACATACACGCAACTAGTGGGCAGTCTCATCTATCTCATTGCCACTAGACATGATCTCACGCTTCATGACAACCTTCAAGGCTGATCATTGGGTAGCAGTGAAGCATGTGCTGCGTTATGTGAAGGGCACCCCTGATTATGGACTTCTTTACACTAGGACTCATGATCCTAAACTCAGTGGGTTCACAGATTCAGATTGGGCAGGTTCGGTTGATGATAAGAAGTCAACCTCTAGATGTGTTCAATTTGGGATCTGGTGCAATCACATGGACTAGTAAAAAACAGCAAGCAGTATCTCTCTCCTCAACAGAAGCAGAATATCGAGGAGCAGTTAAGGCAGCTTGTGAAGCAGTTTGGCTTTGTCGGATGCTTGCGGGTATGCAAATGTCTCAAGTAGGTCCGGCTCCCTTGTTTGTTGATAATGAGGGCGTTCTCAAGCTTGCCAAGAAGCCAGTCTTCCATGAAAGAACCAAACATGTAGACATTTATTGTCATTACATTCGGCAGTTGGTTGAGGACAGGACAGTTCAGTTGCAGTATGTTCCAACTGCAGATCAGATTGCGGACATTCTCACCAAGCCTCTCGGTCTAGATAAGTTTGCTAAATTTAGGGGGCAGCCTGGTGTTGTTGACAGATTGACCATTAAGGGAGGGTATTAGAATATTATTATATTTGTTTATTACTTTAATGGTCATCTTTTGTAATATTATGTAAATTAGATAGATAAGATCGATTACTTGATCTTTTGTAGTTTCTTTTAGAAACTTTCTATTTCATTCCTTTGTAAAATTCTTTATAATGATCGACTTGATCATTTGTTAATTCATCAAACTTTTTACCAATTCCTTTGCGTAATAATTACAGCTGGTATCAGAGCTGGTGATTAGGCTAGCTTGTTGGTGAAATTCAAAGCTTTGATTTTCAGATCGAAGCATGGCATCAAAAGACGGATAGTGGCTGGTGAAAGTTATATGTGAAGCCTGAAGAAAGCTTAGAATTCGAAGAGATGATGCCTTCAACAGCCTAAATGAATTAGATGGATGTTAGAGCATATTGGAGGAATCACCTTCAGATGTGTTGCAGCTAGCTCTTGTTCCTGCAGTGACTTCTTTAAGTTGACACAAATTGTTCAGACATTCTGATAATGAGATCAAGCTAATGGTTACTTCATGCTTAAGTGAGATTATGAGAATATTGGCACCTCAAGTTCCCTATGATGATGACACAATGAAGGCGGTATTGCACATGATTGTAGATAGTTTTCAAGATCTTGATGATATCCGTGGCATTCATAATTCAAGCATGGTTTCCATTCTAAATTTTTTTACAAAAATTAGAGTGAGTAACCACATGTTGGACTTGGGATTGTAAGATTTGATCTACAATATGTTTCATCGTTTCTTGGTCCCGATTAGGAGAGCACATGATAAAGATGTCATTGCAGCCATGAAGAATATTATAGTTCTGTCAATCAATGAGAATGATGCTATCTTCCAACCCATTTACCTAATGGGCAATTTCTTCATCTGCATACACTTGGTCTGCAGTGTGTTCAATCAATGTGAGGGAAAGCTAAAGCTTCGCTTGAATAAAGAAGAGCAGATGAAAGAAGAGAGATTTGATTTGGAAGCTGACTTGAATATCTTGCCTCATGATAAATATGTGACAGATTTCCTGGAAGTTTGCAAGGAAATATAGGATGAGGAAATTATTTTCAGTCCATATTAGTTAATGTTTTAAGCTTCTGGATTAAACTCAGATTGTCTGTTTTCGTTTTTTCATATAACAAATCATACTGTTTAATTCATCAAAAAAATAAATTAACATTACACTGTTTATTCCAGAAGCATACAAAATTCAATTCAACTTCAGTTTTTTCTTGGTCAGAATCACTGATCACTCATAACTTTAATCTTGTCTTGTCTTTGCTCCACAAATTTGTTGCTTTATCATTATCTGGTTCCTCAAAACTCCCTACCTCGCTCAATGCCTAACCTTCCAAACCACCACCTATAATGCCAACAAAATTACCTTAGCCATCACCCGCTGGAATTTATTCCGCAGAACCAAAGCAAACCAAGAAAATTCGACCACAACCTTCCCACACTTGTAAAATCCTGCCTTTCTATTCATGTACCCAACATTCACATTAGCACCCTAATCCATCAGTGCATCCTTCTTGCCACCATTGGCCACCTCCATTGAATTAATATAGTTGTGGCCTTGAAGATGATAAAATAAAATAAAAATCTGCCATAAAGTTACAAGTTTTTTTTTTCCGAAAATGATCATATTTTGATCTGGAATCTCTTGAAAGTTTTTCCAACCTTCACCTTGATTCAGCAGCAGAACATTTGAAGAGAACTTAATGTCATATTTTACAGCTTATCTGTACTGGAAACTTTTGTTTCAAATTGAAGTTTTATGAGTTTAAAAATACAAACTCAGAAGTGGTAACAAGCATAACAACATTCTTCTGTAGTGCGAAATTAACTTTCAGATATTAATGTCAACTTTGAAAGTTTTACCCCCTGCACAAGAAGGATTTTACCATGTTGTGTTTTGTCAATTAATAACATCAGATCAGAGAATGTAATGTCCCCTCCTTAGGCAGGTCAGTTGGCAGATGAGGTTGGCCTATCAGTTGGTTCTCGTAGGCCAGCAGATTGTGCAGGGGACCCTTTCAGGGGCTTGTTGAGACATGTCAGGGCTTTGTGAGCCAATTTGATAGGTTTTAGGTAATTTCCTAAATTTTAGGAGGAATCCCTATTTTTTAGGGATGAATTGCGAGTTGGTTGGGATGCACTAGGAGACCTCTAGAATGAGCCTAGAGATTTCTAGCACAATTCCTATTTTTTAGGAGAGTTCCTAAATTTTAGGAAAGGACTGCTAGTTAGCTCACAGTGGTCAGACAGCATCGGTGGACTAAAATCGGGGCCCAGATGAGTGAACTCGGCAAGTTGGATTCGGGCTCGGACTTGGCACTCGGACTCGGCAAGGACTCGACAAATTGAAAAACCCAAGAAATTCAAAGATTTTTAAGGATTTAAAACTTTTTTCATGAATCATTTAGTCAATTAACATCAAAGACACAATAATTGAGATAAATAGAAGCTACTTTGCACAAATATACAAGTTTACATTGATCACATAAGTATAAATGCGAATTTCTGAAGGAAATAAGTTAACTATTGAACTAGTTACTAAATAACACATTAGAAATCTAAAATATAAATAGTGTCACTATCAAAAGCCTACAATATTCATGGAATATGAAATCCATGGAATCAAAAGTTCAAAACATATATCAAAATAAAAGCTAGAGCCTAGAAGACTAAGGCCCTATGTCTTCTTGCGTGTATGCCTAAGATAGGTCATGGAAGATTCTACAACCATCTTTTGTCCCTATGTCCGAGGCTCAACCTTAGTGGCATCCTCATCATCCTCATAATCCTCATCATCATCAAATCCCTCACTCTCAGCCTCAGGGTCCTCCATTGGGTCTCCTCGCACTCTAGCCTCCTCCTGTGCCATTGCTATGTCTCTGCCTCTCAATCCACCTGATCAACCCATTCCAAGTATTCATCGCTAAAGACAGTATCATCAACCTCAGTGTTCTACTCTGTTAGTGGATCAACCTCCTCTAAAATGATAGGAGATGTGTTGGTGCCCAAGATCTATCTGTGACGAAGGCGAAGGTTATAATGCACAAAAACAAGATCATTCATCCTTTTCACTGCCAACCTATTGCACTTCTTTGAGTTTATATGCTCGAATATACTCCAATTGCATTCGCATCCTGAAGCACTACGTGGCTGGCTCAAGATACGAATTGCAATCCTCTGTAAATTTGGCACTGTATTACCAAACATCTCCCACCATGCATTTGAAACAAGAGATTTTAAAAATCAATTCTATAGCTTTGACTTTATCAATGTAAATTGGTAATAGAATTGGAAATTAGAATTTAGATATTAGAATCATAGATTTTTACCTAGCATCAGTAGTGTCCAATTTTTCTTGCATAAGTCTCGTGAGAATAAGTCTCCTTGTGAGAAGACATATAACCAAAAATGAATCATTAAAAACAATTAAAAAAAAAAAATTTATTTTTTGTAAGTGTTGGACACGGCAGAGTCTAGATCATGGGACTCGCTGAGTCCACCGAGTCCTAGGACTCGGCCAAGTCAAAAAGACTCTGCAAGCCTAACTCAGCTCGAGACTCACCGAGTCCTGTATCTATGCCTAAAACAACCCTAAAAGAGGCCATTGAACTTTGGATTCAAATGATCTTGAACTTGCAGCAGCTGAAGATGAAAATGATTTTTATGATAATCCTTACGTTTTTTATTAGTGAATCCTGATTGATGAACATTGAATCATAAACTACATTTTGATTTTGTAATTGTAATGTTTTTCTAATTTTCATTGGAATCGCGAACATAGACATATATGATATGGCTTATTTGAATATTTGTGAACTATCAATTGGCATTTAATATTTATCTTGATTAATGATGAAGTATCATACTATCAAATGATTTTATTCTGTATATTTCTTTCATTTTTTTGTGTATATATATAAAAAAAAAAATGGGACCCAAAACCCCCAAAAAGCAATTTCCACACATCCGCATACCAGATTCTTGTAACCACATCCACATCCGCACCCAAATCAGTAACTTAGATAAAAAGGTGATCCTTATTATCACTTTACAATATAATAATAAATTATAATAAAGTGGGGGTTTGGCACTTTCCCCTAGGCAATGAATTTAGGTTGTAACTTAATAAGGGGACAATTTCAATGTATAAAAGACCCTCATGTGGGACGATTCCTAGGGAGGGGAAAATTTGAATAAAATAAACAATTTTATGTTAATTAAAAAAATAGCCACAAACCCTAATATGGTACGGTTTGCTCTTGGAGGGAAAATTGAAAATAAAAGAAAAGGAGGGACTCTTTTGGGAGCATCTAGAAATCATTTTTTAACACCAGCATTCTTGAAGAGAGCTGTGTGAAGGGTTTCCAGCAGATTTGAACTTTCTAAGAACGAAATCTCTCAGAGTGATAATTGCCTGCAGGTGTGAGATACCACCCAAGGGTGGTTTATGGGAAGACTTTAATATAGGATTGATTTGGAGGAGAAATAACATTTATTTCAGGAAACAGCATGGGAGATACGCAGTAGCAAACTATGGAATTGTTTCAGAAGTGCAGATCTTAAACATCATTAATTTGCTAGCAGCCTTACCATTCCATTTAGAAGTCATACAGTAAATTGCTAGCTGGACGTGTGTGAAATTCTGAGTTTTCCAGGCAGATTGGGTGTGTATACTTGCTGTAGCAGACTGTGTGTTTCTATGGTCTGAACAGCAAATCAGAGGCGTTTGTTCAGAATTAAGAGCATACTACTTCATCCGTACAGCAACAGAGCCTAAGAGCTGACATCCAGCCTGGACATGGGTGGTCCTTTTCAGCAGATAATCACAAATAGCAGTCTATCATTGGACATCAGCAGCAAATCTGGGCAATTTAGATCATATGCAAAGTTCACTGCTGTTAACACATGAAGTCTAACTGATGAATTTCCTGGCACGGCCTTGTACCTGACTGGAAAGGTTATCAGATTTTGGTGTTTCTAGTAGTTAGATTTGGCTTGTTTCCTTATCAGCTTTGTTATTTTATGTATTGCAATCTTTATTGGCAAAAAGACCAAAAAAATTTAAAAAACCTCAAAAAAGCAAAAAAACATAAAAGCACAAAAAATCAGAATTGTTTGCAAAAAATCCGACTCGGTCAATATATCACATCTGGGGATGCTCACTACAGAGGATCAATAAATGAGTAGATGAGAACTTGGATGAACAGATATATAACTAAAAGCATTCCCATTGCAAACTTACAATCTTTATCAAAGATAGAAAAAACAAGTAAATTACCACTTGGAGAAAACTCAAAAATTGCAATATTTTCCACAAAAGCACAGATTGGAATTTATCAATAAGCAGTACAAATATGGCTTTTTGTGTACCTTTTCTGAAGCCATAATGACCGACATCTGGGATAGGTGTCCTTCAGCTGCTCCAGGTGCACAAAAATAAAAACAAACATAAAGGAGAATCCCAACCAGTATAACAAATCTTTAGGAAAATTCTAATGCAAAAAGCAATCACGGATAGCATAGTTGTAAGAAAATATGCCAATTTCTAAATAGTTACAATAAAAGTTTCACCGCATCTACAATTTTAAAGAGAAAATATGAACATAAGAATATTGACAATAATCTAAGTTTACCAAATTCATTTAAAATTTTAAACGGATTCACATATACCGGTTTAGATTTGAGACATGTTGTGTGCTCAAATTTTCAGTTTACATTAAGCAAACATAAACAATAAGTGAGCTATAAATAATTTAAAATGTCATTAGCTACTGACTAATATATGAACAGGATATACTGCAGATAATTTCGTACAATAAATTTCTTGAAAAGCATATTTCAAGTCTAAACAATCACAGATGGAGAGATGGCTCAATTGAGTAAAAGGATGTCTAGCGGTGAAATGCATCATTTGTTAAATCCATTGTGCCTGCACAAACAACCAGAGACATCCATGTCTACAAATGTCTCAGTGTATCCAAACAGATGCAGACATGTATCTCTTTTTGAGATGTCAATTTAAATAAATATTTAACTGTCAAGAACCCTGCATGCCATTCATCATGGTACACATCTCTCTTGATGGTGATGAAACTTCACATTTGTCATCAAATGTGTCACACTATATGGGTTCCTAAATTCATCATTAAGTAACCCCATATAAGTATTTTGATTGCATTTTTCTTTTACCATTTTAAGAAAATAAAAACAATTACATAACAACAAGAGACCATTTTATGTTGTTTGAAATAGTTATCATGAAGAAATTTACAGAGTCAGTCTCAACTGTCTCCACATTCTCTTCATACTTGTGTCTATGCAGAGAGAGAGAAAAATGACCAACTATGTAGTCATCTCTCAAACACAATGATATAAATAGATTTCCACTGTAGCTTCTCCATGAGCATGTATGTACAGCTAGATATATGTTCTATACATAGGTTAGCATATGATTGTACATCGCACACCTATATAATACTACTACTTTATATCCTCTCGTGTTCTGAACTGCAAGTTGTGAAAATGAAAGTGTTCCTGCATTTTGGTTTCCATTTCATAACAAACCTATGATATCTCAATCAATGTTTGGTAATAAGAGGTAGAAAGCCCAATAGTGAAGCGACAAAAAAGAAGTCACAAAGAAAGCAATTCTTTATGAAAACTTCCTGTAACGCAAGAGAGTTGAAGGAGTTCAAAGGGGTCTGTAGCCATTTACAACCAATTGCCAAATATCATAACCCTAGGGCATCCAAATAGGTGTCCATCCTTATGCTCCAAAAGCATAATTGGTCCCAATGGAAAATGGTGCCTTGTTTGATGATATCTTTCTTGTCTGGCTATATGTGCTTCCTTTTAGATCTTCCTTCAAGCAGTTAGGCTATATCCAAAGTTACCCACTCTGATATTAATTGAAGAGTGCTCAGTTATATTGAGAGGGTGGTAAATCAGTATAACAACGAACTTTTACCTTCCAAAACTTAATTAACCACAATAGCAATGCTTCAAAACTTAATTATCCACAGCAGTAACACATATGCAAGACCTAGCAATTAGAAATAAAAAATGGACAAGCAATTCACATAGAAATCCTTGCGGGTGAAACCACGGAAAAATATTGCTTGTAGTTGAAACTCCTTACAATCTTTGTAGGCACCAACCCACAAGAGACACCAATCCCCTTTAGATGATCTGTAGAAACCAACCCACTGGAGACACCAATCCCCACAACTGAGCACCAGCTCAGCAAGAGACACTAGTCTCCTTGAATACGAGGCACCAATCCAAAAAAATATGTAATGAGTACTTGATCTTCTTCTTAAATCAGACCTAACTCTCCTCCACATATCTGCTCTAAAAATGATTTTTTAATCTGCTTAAAATCTTCAATAATTTCTGCTTATATGTCTGCAAAAATTCATCTTAAAATCTGCTCATGATCTTCAATATTTTGCACTCACATTTACCTTAAAATCTGCTTATATATGCACCATAGGTCTTCTCTAGATTTTTATTTTTATTTTCTTACCAAAAGTGCGTGCATCACACAAGGGGGTCAACCCATTTTGTAATGGCTCCTTGCACCTAGTCAGTTTGGCTTCCTGTTAGCGTATTTTGGGTTCTCATAGGCTAAGTGGAGTTGGTTTGGGGACTCGTTGTTCTGTGGAGAGGTCGTACCAGTGATTTCAGTGCGTTTCAGCAATGTTTCTATTTTTAATAGGTACTATTTTGGGCAATTGGTCTCAGATTCAAAGTGAAGAGTTCTCAATTTCAGTGCCTGGGTGACTTCCGGGTTTCCTAAAGTTAAGGGAAACATATTTTATAATTTTAACTCAAATGTTTAAAAAGGTAACTTTACTTCTAACTGTGATATCCCCTTCTAGAAATAAAATTTAATATTCAATTATAATAATATATATCAATAATACTTATATTATAATTTTATCAATAATACCTATATTATTATCATATCAATATTAATCTATTTTAATATTATTAATATCTTTTAAGATAGTGATCAATAATAAATATAATTAATTAAAGTACTTAATTAAAGAATATATTAATTGTTAATTAAATATTTCAATCAAATATATATTGATCCAATAAATAAATCAATATAAATAATTATTAACTAAACTAATAGATAATTATTAACTAATAATGAATTAATAATTAATAAATAACAGACGATGATAAAGAATTATCATCACTGCACATTTATGTTAGTTAAACTTAATATATATCTGCACATTCGTAATCATACGAATGCCCACTTAATATTATAAAACTTAACTATAATATATTTCTCTATGTGCTGCGTCCACGCGAACAGTCAACACTCCACTGGCAGGTTACGTTGGAATAAGGAAAAACATTGATGTTTAAATTACAAAGGGCATAGTAATAATCAGTGAAAGTTAATTACTTTGGAAAAGATGCAATATCAAGAGGCACATCTTCCTAATAACACCCTTTCTCTCAGGCAGAGTATATATATGAAATGAATCATATTATCGGAGGGGAATAGAAAAGAATAATGTAAGAAAGAAATCAGGCATTAATAAAAGGAAATAATACCATACGTATATCTCTTATTCAAGTAGAGATTACAGAATATAATTGGTGTTCATGAGAAATTATTATTTATAAAGGGGTATTCCGAAAGAATACACATCAATTGTGCTTATAAAAAGAGAATTGATATTATATTATTTGGCTGGCAAGTATCATAGATCAGCATATTGATATAATTTATCTATGTATCAATGTTGAATTACAGAAAATTATCTGCAGTCTTTTAGGATCAGAGATCCTTATTAAAGCTAATATATTTGAGTGAATATATGTTATATACATATCTTCATAATATCAGAATTATCTATAAGTTACATTATATATATGTAGTAAGATCATAAATGAGTAAACGTCTATATTAATAGTATGAATATTAATTAAAATAAAATAAGAATAGATATATAGAGCCTATTACTATTTGGCTAAGAAGAAAGACTAAAGTGTTACCGAGGAGGGGCTTGTGTAAATCCAGGTAATGGCTATCTGTCCCAAAATAAGGTGGGGGTCAGCGTCCCAATAGTTTGGGCTTGGACCTGTAAATATTGAGGGAGCCCATTATGGTTGGTCTCTAGGCACCTTGGATGACATCTACACTTCCCTTCATGAAGTTAAAATAGTAATAAGATTGGATATGAGTGTTAAAGATAACTAAATCTAATAACATAAATGACTAATCCTATCATAGACATTACAATCCGAACTTTAATGGAAAAATTAAAGATAAATTAGGAAAGGTCCCAACAGGGGACATTACAAGTGGTATCAAAGCTATGATCCTGCCATCCTGCAGGGTAAATGCAAAGTAATGAATCATTTCCTTAATCGAAAAAAGGGATCAGACTGTAATATACCAATCTTACTATATCAGGAAATGTTGAAACCTGAAAACATAAATAAGTGATGAATATATATTCAAATATATATGTAAATATACTAGAAGTATGGCTAAGATCCTCATATTCTCTTAGTAATTAAGAAGAAGGCTGAAGCAATTCAATGAATGAAGAAATGATAGTTCCCAAGATAGGATGGGGATCAGCGACCCTCTAATCCTTGAGGATAAAAGTCCCAAGGGAGGGCTTGGATCTGTAAACTTTGAGGGAATCTATCAAGTAGCCTCTAAGCGCCTGGGATTGTATTCAGACCTCCTCTCTCCTTAGAGAAAAGTAATATCAGATTAAGACAGTAACAAGAAATATAGCTAGCATATGAAATATAATTATTTAATATGAAAAACATGATTGCAGTATATATTATGTGTATTCAATGTGTATGCTTCGTGTCTTCCTGCATCAATGTGTATACTTTGTGTCTTCAATGTGTATGCTTTGTGTATTGTGTCTTCAATGTGTATGCTTTGTGTATTCATGCATTAGTGTGTATGCCTTGTGTATACTTCGTGTCTACATATTTATATATTTCCAAATCATGTGATTCTATAATTAATGAACTCAAGATATACTAATTAATATCAGAGTTAAACAACTACTCACAACGAAAGATTATCTCTCTAGGAAACGAGAGAAAACTTAATTTACCATCTTTTATTAGCAAATAAAGAGGCAACACAAAATTGCTGGAGGACAAGCAAATTTGGGGAGGGTAGGACTGTGATATCCCCTTCTAGAAATAAAATTTAATATTCAATCATAATAATATATATCAATAATACTTATATTATAATTTTATCAATAATACCTATATTATTATCATATCAATATTAATCTATTTTAATATTATTAATATCTTTTAAGATAGTGATCAATAATAAATATAATTAATTAAAGTACTTAATTAAAGAATATATTAATTGTTAATTAAATATTTCAATCAAATATATATTGATCCAATAAATAAATCAATATAAATAATTATTAACTAAACTAATAAATAATTATTAACTAATAATGAATTAATAATTAATAAATAACAGACGATGATAAGGAATTATCATCGCTGCACATTTATGTTAGTTAAACTTAATATATATCTGCACACTCGTAATCATACGAATGCCACTTAATATTATAAAACTTAACTATAATATATTTCTCTATGTGCTGCGTCCACGCGAACAGTCAACACTCCACTGGCAGGTTACGTTGGAATAAGGAAAAACATTGATGTTTAAATTACAAAGGGCATAGTAATAATCAGTGAAAGTTAATTAATTTGGAAAAGATGCAATATCAAGAGGCACGTCTTCCTAATAACACCCTTTCTCTCAGGCAGAGTATATATATGAAATGAATCATATTATCGGAGGGGAATAGAAAAGAATAATGTAAGAAAGAAATCAGGCATTCATAAAAGGAAATAATACCATACGTATATCTCTTATTCAAATAGAGATTACAGAATATAATTGGTGTTCATGAGAAATTATTATTTATAAAGGGGTATTCCGAAAGAATACACATCAATTGTGCTTATAAAAAGAGAATTGATATTATATTATTTCGCTGGCAAGTATCATAGGTCAGCATATTGATATAATTTATCTATGTATCAATGTTGAATTACAGAATATTATCTGCAGTCTTTTAGGATCAGAGATCCTTATTAAAGCTAATATATTTGAGTGAATATATGTTATACACATATCTTCATAATATCAGAATTACATATAAGTTACATTATATATATGTAGTAAGATCATAAATGAGTAAACGTCTATATTAATAGTATGAATATTAATTAAAATAAAATAAGAATAGATATATAGAGCCTATTACTATTTGGCTAAGAAGGAAGACTAAAGTGTTACCGAGGAGGGGCTTGTGTAAATCCAGGTAATGGCTATCTGTCCCAAAATAAGGTGGGGGTCAGCATCCCAATAGTTTGGGCTTGGACCTGTAAACTTTGAGGGAGCCCATTATGGTTGGTCTCTAGGCACCTTGGATAACATCTACGCTTCCCTTCATGAAGTTAAAATAGTAATAAGATTGGATATGAGTGTTAAAGATAACTAAATCTAAAACATAAATGACTAATCCTATCATGGACATTACAATCTGAACCTTAATGGAAAAATTAAAGATAAATTAGGAAAGGTCCCAACAGGGGACATTACACTAACTTAAGTAAGAAAGTGTTTGAAGAGCAATTTAATCGGTATAACAACAAATTTTAGCAATTTAAATTTTATCAATCACAATAGCACTATTCACTAGCTTTCAACAACCATGCACATAAGAACACGGTAACACAATGTTTTACATGGAAACCCTAATGGGAGAAAACCACAGCAAATCAATGCTTTTATATAATTTTTCTTTTACAACCTACTAGAGCCACCAACCCCTAAGTTTGTGAGCACCAACCTACTAGAAGAACCAACTCCCACTTCTGAATTTGTAGGCACCAACCTACTAGAGGCTCTCCAGAAAGATATGGAAAGAATGATGAAGGAATTTAAAACAATGAAGGGGAGTGCAGGTAAAAGTGATGAAAGGGAAGGAGCTGTGGTGCACTGATTGCAAGGAGAACGGCCACATGAAGGGCTCCTATCCCAAAAAAGCATTCTGCAACATTTGCCAAGTTATGGGCCATTCCACAAAGGAATGCCCATACAACATGAAAACGAGGAGCCAACAAGTGCTCTTCACACGAGCAACTGCCCACATCCGGAGCAACAAGCACCTCCTAGAAGACAAACAATAATGCATCATCTGGTGGGTTCCGAAACAACTGGCGTGGAGGGAGAGGGAATAATAACAACAATAATAGAAGTCGGATACAATATGATGCCAAGGGACGGTTGATGGTCCAATGTCAGGCGTGCAACCAATGGGGTCATTTTGCCCGAGACTATCAAAAGGAAAACACACCACAGAAGTTGTGTCGATGGTGCGGCCCCGGAGACCATGAAGATGCCAACTGCCCGAAACCCAACGTCAACCTTCTAAACATCGAAGGAAGCATGGGTGAAGAAGCAGTACTAGTCGTCACTCATGCACAAACGAAATAGGCCACATACCCTAACCCTCGTACTGAGAAGCAAAGGGTACGAGAAGCCAGAGAGGAGATTGAAAAGGCAATGAGGGCACGGAAGGAAACACGTGAGATGGTTGGCATTTCTAGTTAGACGGAGGTGGAACAGAATATACTAAGGAAAATGTTACACATGGAGGTACTGGTGAAAGTTCGGGACCTCCTTCACACCATGCCTCAATTGAGGACAGCATTGTTGAGCACCTTCTCCGTACAACCGAGCACCACACAGCGTACGTATGTTCCTAGCGGGTCCGCAATGGATACGATGTTGTTGGCAGTAAATAATGGTCGCCACCCTACAGTCGTGGAGACGGGCATCCTCAGAACTATTCTGACGAATACCATCATGGACAGTGGGTTCGAGGTAAATGTACTTTCGGAAGAGATGTGGAAAAAAATCGGGAAACCAACCCTATGGCCCCCGACTTTCAATTTACTAGGTGCAAACCAACGGGGAATCAAAACCCTTAGGACACTAATGGCGCAACAAGTCACCATAGGCACGCAACTGTTTGTGTTAGACTTTGTTGTGATTCCACTCAAGAAGAAAGGATATGATGCCATTCTCATCAAGGGGTGGCTTGTGGCGGCAAGGATCAATCACAACTGGAAGAAAAACACCCTCTCGATGGAGAGTGGAGGGTAGAAGTTTGTCATCCACCTCCGTACTCAGATGGTGAGCGAAGAGATTGCATCTTCCTCGGAGTCAAAGTCCGATGGAAAGAATGACCGAATAGACGAAGGAAGGGCTCGAATGGAGCCTAACAACGAAGGTATTCTATAACTCAAGTAGTGTTCAGAGGATGAAACGGGCTCGATGAATGGACTCTTCCACTAGTAGATGGAAGACTATGAGCTATTTCACAGTTATATGCTAGAGGTGGAGGAAGTAGAACAAGCGTCGGAGAGAGATTTATTCTCGCCGGAGTACGAGGAATACAAGGAGGGGGAGGCCCATGTGAATGAAACCCCAGTCCACAAATTTGATGTTGAGGGACCAACAGAGTATGAAGAATCGTCCCTACGAATCACAAATCTCGGAGATGAGACAAATCCGTGCAACATTCTGGTAGGAGATGACTGGAATCCTGTGTTGAAGGCCACTGCATTCAAGATTTTTTTGGAGTATAAGGATGTATTTGCACGGACCTACAAAGACTCTCAAGGGTGTACAGTTGGAGTTGTGCATACATTGCATTTCCCTGGTACTTGGAGTCGTACCCGTGCGGAAAAGGCCCTACAAAATGAATAAAAATTATGCAGCAAGGGTGAAAGATGAGATTGAGCGTATGCTTGAGGTGGGGATCATCTTCAAGGTACAGACAAGCAAATGGGTGTCCCTGATTGTGATATCATTGAAAAAGGAGGCCAACCAAATCAAAATTTGTGTCGACTTCAGGTGCCTTAATGTCATCACTGTGAAGGATCCCTTCCCCATCCCATTTACAGATACGATCCTAGAGGAGGTTGTCGGACACGAGATGTACTCGTTTATGGATGTGTTCACCGGATACAACCAGATATGCATCGCGGATGAGGACAAATTGAAGACAACCTTTGTGGTGGAGGACGGCGTGTACGCATATAACCGGATGCCCTTCGGTCTATGCAACACACCAGCAACCTTTCAACAGATAATCCTGTACATCATTAACAAGATGTCAATAGGAAATTTCAGGGCCTTCCTCAATGACTGGTCGATCTTCAGCGGGCAAGACATGCATTTAGCGGCCCTTCGGGAATGTATGGAGAGGTGTCGGAGAGCAAGATTGGCACTCAACCCGAAGAAGTGCAGGTTTATGGTCCCTCAAGGGAAGTTGTTAGGTCATATTGTTTGCAAGGCCAGATTAAAGACAGACCCCAACAAGGTTAGAGTGATCGTAAAGATGGAGCCTCCCACGAATGTCACCGAGGTGAAGTCATTTATGGGCCACATTGGCTACTACAAGCGGTTTATAAAGAGCTTTTCTCAAGTCTCCTACGCTCTCAACAGGTTGACGCGGCAAGGAGAACCCTATGTTTGGGGGATGGAACAAGATGCCTCGTTTGAAGAATTAAAGACAAGACTAATTAGAGCACCAATTTTGGCGTATCCGAATTGGGACAAGGAGTTCCACGTCCATGTGGACACTTCTAATTTTGCAATTGGTGCAACTTTGGCTCAGGTGGGCGATTACAGCTTAGACCACCCCATTTATTTCGCCAGCAGGTTGTTGTCGAGGACGAAGAACTATAGCATGACAGAGCAAGAGGCTCTCGGAATGGTGTATACCATTCAAAAAATTTGGCACTACTTGTTGGCGACACCATTCACTTTTTATGTGGACCATCAAGCATCAATGTATATGGTCAATAAACCTATAATCCAAGGGAGAGAGAGAAAATGGTTATTGTTGCTACAAGAATTTACCTTCACGATCATCGTGCAACCAGGGAATAGCCATGTGATCGTCGATCAGCTCTCTCAAATTAAGTCTGGAGAGCCACCGGAGGGAGTTACTGATGACTTTCTTGACACCCACTTGTTCCACATTGCACTTTTGCTGGAATGGTACAAGAGCATTGGAGAGTACTTGTCCACCTCACGGTTTCCAAGGGACATGTCACCTGGCAAAAGACAAAAGCTAGTATTTAGAAGTCAAACCTTCCAATTGATCAACAAGTTGGTTGTTATACAAAATGAGACCCGGCCAAGTACTAAGGAGATAAGTCATGGAGGAGGAAGTACAGAGCGTTCTGAGAGGCGCATGAAGGTTCAGCTAGCGGACATATGGGTCCAAACACAATAGCACGGAAGGTACTACTCGCAGGGTTGTGGTGGCCTACGTTGTACAATGAAGCCAGGGAGTGGGTCATAAGTTGTGATACCTGTCAAAGAGCTGGAAAACCATTGAAGAGGGATTTCATGCCTCTCAATCCTTCTCACGCACAAGAACTTTTTGAACATTGGGGCTTGGATTTTATCGGACCCATGAAGGCAAGTAGAGCTCGAAGATGCCAATATATTGTGGTGGCTACGGAATACCTAACGAAGTGGGTGGAGGCATGGGCTTTGCCGGACAGTTTGGCAGTGAGTACGACAAGATTTATTTATGAGCAGATTATCACAAGGTACGACATTCCCATCCAGCTAACGAGTGACCGAGGTGAACATTTTGTAAATCATGTTATTAAGTTGCTAACAATAGAATTCAAGATTTTTCATTCTCTGTCGAGTCCATACTACCCGAGGGCAAATGGACAAGCTGAGGCAACCAACAAGGTACTGGTCTCGGTCAATTATAAGTCATGCATGGTCAAAGGGGCCGACTGGGAAGAAAGTTTACCATCAGTGTTATGGGCCTACAAAACCACCTACAAAGTGATAACTAGCCATACACCTTTCCAGCTGATGTACGGACAAGAAGCGGTGGTCCCTACAAAATTCATGGTTCCAAGCCTGAGGATTGCCATTGAAAATAGACTTGGCGACATGGAAAGCCTGAAGGAGAGGTTGTACGCCTTAAATAAGTTGGACAAACACCGAATGTTGGCCCAGTGGGCGACGAAGGCCGCTCAGCAATGTCAAAAGTTGTGGCATGACAAGCACCTCAGGTAGGTGACATTTAATCCGGGCCAACTAGTTCTAAAGTATAATGGGCAAAATGAAATAAAGCGAGGGAAGTTTAAGGTAAAATGGTTCGGTCTCTACAAGGTCCGAGAGGTGGCAGAGAATGGAGCAATAAAGTTGTGGACTCTCGACGGTCCGGAAGTGTCGGATGTTGTGAACAAGTCAAAGCTAAAATTATATCATGAACAGCGGCGGAGAGGTGACCTAGTTCACCCAAGCGGGCCCAGTTAGAAACTTGTATATCAAAAAAAAAAATGTTGGAGAAGTGACCGTATGGTGGGGCCACCGTGCAGTGTGGTCACCATGTGGTGGGCCACCGCACGATAAGACCATCGATGGTGGTGGCCGCATGAGAGGTCCACCACCGTACAGGCTTGCCCCACCCCGTGCAAACATAAAAAGGTTGTACGGCCGCGTCAAAGGAAGCGGAAAAAACAAAATATATGAAGTTGCATTGCCCCTCATTTTTGTACGGCGATGCCAAGGATGTTTGGAAGGAGATAAATAGATGGGTGCGTAGGTGGTAACAACAAGAAGAGAAGAGAGAGGAGCTGAAGCATAAGAACACCAAACCGAGTACAGAGAACACATTCGATGCAGGAGATAAGATAAAGACCACACAGTGAACAACGCTTAGAGAAGAGTGAACCAAGAATAAGGAAGAACATTGCAGAAGTCCGTATGAGTTGTGCCAATGCATGGAAGGACGACTATAGTACACCGTGCATAGGCCGTACACATCATAGGACTGTGAATTTTGTATGCAAACTGTAGGCAAGGAACAATACATCCTAACCATTTTTCATTTCTTATTCTGTATACTACAAAGGGTGGACAATTATTGATGGATCCCAACAACAAGAAAAATTGGAGGAAACAGTTACAGGCGTCACAGTCCACTAGTTCTTCCAGCATGAATAAAGACGCAAGGGTTTTACCTTCAGGAGTGAAAGTCGCAAGAAGAGTGGATGCAGGTACCAGCACAAAGAAAAAGTTGAGACCCAAGGTTCAAATGGCTGCCCAAAAAGATGTTGTCACACCTCAGACTATCGTATTCGAAGGGTTGAACGGGTTAGACTGTCGGAAATGGTGGCAGGATACTCCCGACACAGATTTGATAAAGCAAAGTTTGAGGAAAGCGGAAGTTCAGAGGCCATTCAAATGCCATTTTTTTGCATTCGTGACTATGAGGATCCCCTTCGAGTGATGATAGACTTTTGACAGGTTCTCACAATCGAGCACGTTTGAGTATTTTGGGCATGATTTGAGGGTTTCATTTACTGCCACAGAATTTACCAGAGTTTGGCATACCTAGCAAAAATAACAAAAAGATTGATCTGAAGACGAAAAAGATGACGAGGGATGAGGAAGAATATTGGATCAAAATGGTGTCACGAAATCTCACACCTACAGAGATGGACTTTGTGACAAAAGCTTCTAAGGGGCAAGGGATGAAGAAGTCCTTCATTGCTAAAGGGTCATGGAGATGCATTATGGACATTGTGAAAATTCGGCTGACAAGGTCTAGTCGTGCCTCAAACATAGCCTTTCCACAGATTCTCCTGATGAATGATCTCAGGAATGGCAATGTATATGACTGGGCATCACTCTTGGCAGAGCACATGTATGAGTTTATGACCTTGCAGCATAGGACGTTTTACATGCCGCATTACGTTATTAGTTTGTTTTTGGAGGCCACACAACTACACATTCCTAATGGAGAGTTGGAGGTGAAGCCCGAGGGTGCCTTAGCACCTAGCGAGCCGCCCATATTGTATTGGAGGTATTTGGATATAGAGACCACACACGCAGGATAGAAGAGGAGACGCCAGGTAGTTTTGGAGTCCAAGTCTGAGGATGTAGACAGTGGCAAAGAGGCTACCTCGGAGACTTTTGGCGCCTTTGGAGATGGAGGTAGCTAGGTGGCGGAGGACAAGGCTGTAGATTCTACAGCCACCAGGGCAGCAACGACTACACCCACTCTGGTTCTATTCACTCGACCTCTTCTGTCAAAGACAGCACAATTGACTCCACCAGCGAATGTGTGTTTTATGACCATGGCGCCCATTCCTACATTCGGTCAGATCCAAACACCCGTGAGTATGGCACCAGCAGTAGTGCAAGGAGTTGCACCACCTTCAGTGAAGTTGTCACACAGACCTCTAGCAGAAGAGGAGCTAATGGAGACTAGAGGAGTCCATGGCCGAGGAGTTGCCTGGTGGAGAGTTGTGTGGTGGAGAGAGTGTGGAGAGGCCTACGGGAGAGGTGACAGGGCCACAAACCGAGATGGAGATAGTCAAGACAGAGTCTGAGAGAGTAGAGTCGTCAGGAGGGACACAAATATTGGGGAGTAGTACTATGCCAAAGGCGGAGGCAGCAGTAGTTAACTCTTGGCTCAGCGAATATAATATGACAATGATGCCACCGATTGAGAGGACTCTTACTTCCCCACGGCAAGCGTAACCTCCTCATCACAAGATAGTGGATCTCGATGAGGGGAACTCACCTGCTAGGGAGATAGAGTGGGAGTAGGAGCACTCGCCAAAGAAAGGCACTTTGCCTGAGATAGAGTTGGAGCAGGAGCACTCGCCGAAGAGAAACACCTTTCCCGCTAGACAGATGGCACAGACTTTTGAACACGACCGCATGCGGGAGCCCTTAAGGGAGATTGGTGGTAGTGGCTTGGAGCAATATCTGTAGGAGGTAGTCGCAGGAGCCAGACAAGTTGTGGCCTTTGCTCAATCACAGGCTCAGGAGGGAGTTGTTCAAGAGTTGTAGCGGTTATTGGCTTTTGTACACGGCGGTTGCACTCAAGCATTTGCACCGTGTTATGAGTCTCAGGGATGGCCAACTACGGAATCCCTATGTTAAAATTGGGCTCTCCAGGAGAGAGTAGGAGAGAGTCGGGTGGATGCCCTGATCCGGGAGATCGAGCGGGCCTTTTGCGAAGGGTATTATACACTTAGGCAGACAAAGCACCTCTCTACCACTCATGAGTCATCTCGGAAGGAGCTGGCTACCCAGTTGGAGGGAGTTCAAGGAGAGATGGCTCAACTCAAGATAGATGTGGCTAGGGAGCAGGAGGCATGGATAGCAGAGAGGATAGCCATGAGGTCGCAGTTGGAGGCAGGATAGGAGGAGAGGGATGAATTGTTGGCACAATTCTAGAAAGAAAAACCAATAACATTACCCTCTCAAACAGTTGTAGCCTCCAAACATCCCTTCTTGCCTACGCCCTATACAAAAACTAAAGATGAAGAACTACAAATCCCCACCCGCAAGAGAAGTCCATTGGAGAGGGCATTTAAAATGGAGGCAAGCAATATTGTTGAAGAAAACATTGCACGTTGGCTCTATGCCAATGTTCTTCCATTCAATTTGGTGAGATCACCATATTGGCGAGACATGGTGTCAACAATAAATAATGCACCTCATGGTTTCACAAGTTCTGGGTATGAAATGGTGTGTACCACCTTATTGCAAAAAGAGAGGAAATATATAGAGGCCCAATTAAAACAAATTAGAGATTCTTGGAGTGAAATAGGTGTATCTATTATTTCCAATGGATGGAAAGATTGCAAAAACCGTCCATTGATCATTGCTATTGTAGTGTCCCCCAAGGGGGCAATGTTTTTGAAGACGATTGACTGTGAAGGGGAAGTGAAAGATGTAGAGTTCATTTGCAGGATTCTCATTGACTTCATAGAGATGGTGGGTAATGAAAATGTTGTCCAAGTAATTACGGACAATGCAAAAGATTGTAGGGTTGTAGGTGCTTGGGTAGAGGCAAGATATGAGCACATCTTTTGGACACCATACCCTCTCTCAATTTGGTGATACAAGCAATTGGCACCCAAATAGAGTGGGTGAAAGAAATATACCAGGAGGCCAAGGAGATCTCGATGTTTGTGAAAAACCCCCATATGTCACAAGCAATTTTCAGAAATTTTTCAAAATTAAAATTGTTGAAGGTAAACTTAATTTATTCGGTTTCATTTATGTCATGTTTTACATAATTGAATAAAATATTTTTTTGCATTATTTACATATTTTAAATGTGTTATTAACTTACTATTAACATGTTCTTAGGTTGTTGAGACCCAGTTTGCATCTTACACGATTGTTCTGAGACGACTTGTGAAGGTGAAAGAGGCATTAAGTCAAATGGTTATTAGCAACCAATGGGGTGTATGGAAGCAATCAAATTCAAAGAGGGCCCAAAAGGTCAAGGCACTGATCTTGGATGACGATTGGTGGGTTTGTGTGGAATATGTATTAGAATTCACCGAACCTATCATGTCTATACTTCGGTTTGTTGATACAGATGCACCATGCTTGGGGGATATCTATGATAGCATGGACACAATGTTGGAGAAAATAAAAATGGTAATACAAAGGAGAGAGAATGATCCTGAAGACACCTTTTACAAAAGGGTGGAAGCAATTGTTCTTCATCATTGGAACAAGATGACCACGCCATTGCACTTCCTTGCATATACCCTTTCTCCAAAGTACTATAGCACTTTTGTACTTTCCATCCCTAGGAGAGTATTAACATATAGAGATTCTAAAGTAACTATTTGGTACAAGCGAGCATTTAGTAGTGTAAAAACCCTCTCCAAGTGGATTCTTGTAAATACAAATTTTTTGCCTTGTTTGTGTTTGTTTCGATGAGTGAATGTGATATATATGCAATGTTTGATATGACAATATAATGCAGCAAATAAAAGATATTGCAATAATAATTTTTCTACTCAAATTTGAAATTGCATTAAAAATACATAGCTGAAAATTTCAGATTTTTATACCAGCTTGAACACTCAGAATTTTTACGAAATAATGACAACCCAATTCATTAAATAACCCCTATTATCTAAAACAACAATACCCAGAAAATCTAGGAGTTACAATTAATGAACTCACAGGTAATACATGCCTTGAAACCCTCTAAAATAATGAATATCAGCAACAAAAGAATTCTTCAACAAACAAATGCAACTGTGTGTAAACAAATGGCAACCACAATAATTATCGAATTGACTTTCAAACTCGGCCTTCAAACCCTTATGTATTCTCTGAATTTCTTCTCCAATTTGCACAAGTGTAACCTTTGAATTCAACAAATTTCAGTCAATAAATCGCTGCTACAACTGCCTGCAGATTTACCCTTGAATTATTAATCACTCCAAAAACTTCAATCAATTTGCACAATCTGGACCCTTGGATGAAGCCCACTAATAAGCAATAATTCAGTTGATCTCTTACAACCTCAAAACTGCTAAACAATGAAGATTGAACAATCTCCAATGCCCTGGTACAACTGAAACCCTTGTTTCAATTGCACAAACACCGAGAACAATCAAGCAAAGTCAAATAATCATCTCAAAATGAGTTTGATTTTCTTTTTGAAACCCTTGATATCCTCTCAACTCTTAAATGCCTTTGATTCCCTTCTTGAAATCCACTTTTAAGGTTTTAATAAGACTTTATAATAAGTCTTCAAACTTGGGTGCTCAAATTCCTGGATTATAAATGCACTTTAATATCATTTAAAATAAAATAACTTGTGTGCACATTGGCTTTATAAAATACTTTAATATTTTGGCCTCCAAAATATAATCCATTAATCACACTTTAAGTCACTTAAATGAAGGGTCATGGCCTCATTGAATATAAAGTGACTTTTTAACCTAATAAATAATTATTAATAAAGTAATCACTTTATTAATAACTAAAATAAGATAACTCCACAAATAATTATTATTTCTCAATTCCGTTTGAACCTGGGAGTTAACCATTATGTCCACTGTGCACCTAACTGTCTTACTAAAAATAGTAAGGGTCCCTCTCTATCAACCCCTAACCTACTATAATTAGTAAATCCCTGAATACTTGATCAAGATGCCAAGGGTCAATAGTACAACTGAGACTGGTCCAGGTACCTTGCCAAATATAGAAACTACACAAAATTGACTTACTATTAATAGTAAGTCCCTAAATAATTGCTCAATCCCAAGATGCCAAATCTCAATACTGCAACACAACATGTTCAGGTGCTTTGCTAAAGATAGAAATGCTAACTTTCCTGAAATAGACACTTATTATAAATAACCAAACGAAGAGCAATCTTGAACTCTCTTGTCCTCTAGAATGGGAATCGGCCTTCGGTTCTGCCAACTGAGAGCCCCTAAACATCTGACTTAGCCTACGAGGGCCACTAATAGGCTAATCCAAACCACCAAACATGGTGAGCTAAAAAGGGGACATTACAAGTAGACTCTTCAAAGATCCAAAAGTGGTGTCAAATGTTAGGCAAGAATTTGGATTGTTTGTCTTAGGAAAAAATCAGACTCCTTGTGTTGTCAAAGACCAATCCAAAATGGATGTTACTACATGGTGGTACGTCCATGGTCAAGATCATATGAACCTCCAACCTCTTGCAATCAAGATCCTCTCACAAGTAAGTTTTTTTGTTTGTGTTTTTTTTTTTGTCGCATGTATTGTAGAATTTAACACTTAACATTTTTTAATTTAACTTGCATTTTTTAATTTTTATTCTATTGGTTTTCTCTCTAGATTGCAAGCTCTTATGTCGCTCAACGGAATTGGAGTACATACTCTTGTATCCACTCAGTGAAGTGTAACCGGTTGGCTGCAAAAATAGCTGAAGACTTGGTGTATATTTGTTCCAATTTGCATCTTGTGTCACGTAAGGATCCCCAATAAAAATAGGGAGCGACGAAGCTTTGGGATGTAGCACTTGAGTCTACTCAGTTGGATACAACCAAACAGGATCTTGCTAGAGCCACTATGGTTGGTGTGGATGATGATGATGATGACATACCACATAGTGCATCTAGTCCAAGTGGAACCGCTTTAGGTTCAAATGATGATGATGATCTTGATCTTGCAGCTGCTGAAAATCCAATAGACGATTTTTTTAATAATCCCTTTGATGTTTGATGAACATTGAATCATATTTCATGAACTACATTTTGTAATTCAGTAATTGCAATGATTTTCATTGGAATTGTGAACATAGACATATATGATATATGATATCATTGATCTGGCTTATTCGAATATTTTTCAACTATCAATTGGCATTTAATATTTATCTTTGGCATTTGGCATTGATCAATGATCAATGATCAAGTATCATACTATGAAATGATTTAGGTTTACAATTCTGTATATTTCTCATATATTTTTGTATATATAATGCATATATATATATACACACACACGTACCCATACGCACCCAAACCCCTAAAACAAATTTCGCATACCCGAGTACCAGGTTCGCATACCCACACCCATCCCTGAACCCAACGGTAACTTAGCATTAAGCTAATCAAGAACTTCCATTTTTTGCTTATCTCTTTATTTTCAGTTTCTTTTGTTCTGCGAAAATGAAAAACGGCAAACCAATCAATTCCTGTATGATGTAGGTCTCCAGAAAGTTATTGCTAAATTATGCGAAGTTGTGTTTGTGCTTTTGTTTGAAGAGCTTTTAGTTGAAAAAAAGAAGCCACCTAAAAAGTGAAGGGCTTGGAAACCCCAAACTATCACTCAAATTTGAAACAAAAAATTCAGAGCCAACGTCTGCTTTAGGAAAGGATTCTACTTTTCTTGTACAATTAACATGAGAATCCTCTATAGAAAACTATTTTTAGTTGGACTATCTTATAGTGATTACTAAGATTACATTCCTGTACTTGGCATTCATTTTGCTTTATGCCTAGCTAAAATTGATGTGAAAGAAATGGGTAGAACATATATTTGCTGATTTAAAAAGAAAAGCATTATGAACTGAGTGTGCTGAATACGATTATTATTGGAAACCACAAATAATCGATTAAATATAAGAATTAAACACTGACAATATAGTTGCGAATATGAGTCTTAACCCTAAAAGCAATGGAAGACTGGTAAGTCTGGTGAGCAGAATAACTGATAGAACCAAAATTATTTATATAATGGTAAATGTATTTAACCTTAACACTACACCCATGTCATATTGCTGCTACCCCTATTATTATTTAAGAGATTAATACAAGTTAGCAAAAGTATCTGTCAAATATAAATTGGAATCAGTGAGAACAGGAAACAAACCCATTACTAAAGCATCAGATTTTTGTTTGAAAGCCCTGAAGAGCTCTATAGAAATATTTCCCATTGCATCACTCGCTGATTGATCTGCAAGTTTTTCCAGATATATTGAAACCCTGGGCATGCCCTTTGACTTCTGGGCTGTAACCTTTGCAGAAGTGGCACCTACAATTATCAACAATTGATTAGACATATCATGTCTAGTAATTTGAAAAAGGGAATCTCCTGAAATTAAAATATTCAAAAACACCATCTTGTGCAGTGTCGAATCCAGAAAATTGATGCAAAAATCTTGTACACAATCGAATCCAGAAACTGCTTTCTCACTATTTGATGATTGTGGGAATCCCTTAGCATTGACCTCCTTATTGTCTCTGAATTGTAATCTAATAAGTAAAATTACTCCTCCCCCTTGATATTACTTTTTACCATGAAACCCAACAATTCACTATAAGTAAAAGTTAGCCACATTGATTGGCAATAAAAACATTATATATTCGCTATATAAGAAGGTTTTCTTTTATTAGAGAGGGAGCAAGACAAAATAACTAATTATAGATCATATCAGTCAAATCAGGGTAATGCAACATCATGTTTAAATCAATAGTACACTATGAATAGCCACTGCTAGTCCATGATCAATCTGGATGTCTCTATAGAACCACACTTGGGCAAATGTTTCAAAAACTAACTGGACTGAGAGTAAGATAATGTATAACCAGCCAATAATTTTTTTTATTTTTAACATATAATGATATAAACTCAGCTAAAATTAATATTAACTTCATCAATTGGAATTAACTAGGCTTTCAGAACTATTTGAATTTTTTGTTCTTATGAGTAATAAACATTGCTTTTATTCAAAAAGCTAGGCAAAAATATGCTTTTATTGTTTAACTTCAAGCATGGATAAGAAGGCACCATAACCACCAACAGAGCTAGCAGGCCCCCCAAGAATAAGCTTGACATTGTCTGATGAAAATGCAGCTCTGAGATAGCTTAGAAAGTCGTGCCATGATCCACCAATGCCAACTTCATCTCTCTACAGAGTAAGAAAGATAGGTTCAATATTCAAGACAAGAAACGACAGCAATGAAAAATTAACGGTATCAGTACCACACAGCATTTTAAGATAGACTGCTAAACATTCAGCAAAAAGAAATGTTATCTTAATCTAGAATGTGTCTCTTATCCTTCCAAGTAGAGGTAATTGAAGGATAGAATCTTAAAGCTAAATGAGAGTTAGTAGCCAAAAACTAGATAAGTAGAGTAAACATGCTTACAAAATGTTTAAAAGAAAGTCAATAGCTAATTGAAACATGAAACCACATGCAAAAAGAAAGGAAATATTTATCCAGGCAAGAAACCATTTGCAGACACAATCACTAATAAATTACCGCTTCATGGATAATATTTGAAGACTGTGTGAACGCAAACATGGTGGATGATCAGATGATCCTTGAAAGTTTACAATAGAAACTACCATTTTATTATAAAGTACAGTTCAACAATATTTTACTCATTCATGAGATAAATATCATGTACATTGGAGTTACTTTGTAATTTATTTTATAAAACTCCTAAGCTTTAAAAAGAAATCAGTTGTGGGAACAGAAAAGTCTCCCTTGATTATTTATTGTAAGGTTTTCCAAAGGGGGAGCACGATTCAATTTTCAAGGGGCTGGGAGAATTTCTCAAGGAAGAGACTGTTGTTTTGGTATTTTGTACAAAGTGAAAGTCTGTGAACTTCCTGATTTTGGAGAAAGAATAAAAGAATAGTATTTCTTATCTGTGAATCCAAGTATGTGTCTTCATCTTGTCAATTGTTTGGATGTTCAATTTACGTCCATTTCTCTGAATGTTTGGCACATGTTTAACGACAGTTGTTTTTCTTCACTTTAACAAGCTTCCAATATGTGTCTGAGAGCGGAATCTGTGTGTTTGTTCTCTCTTTTGCTTAGTTATATATCTCATTTTCATTTAGTTTGTCTTTTTCTACTTCTGGTCAAAAGCATACCCAGTTAAAAATCCAAAAATCATCATACTAGAGAGCTGTACCTCTAAAATTCAGAGGTAGATCACTAACTCAATGGTGATCTCTCCAACTGTTGGTACATTTGTCACTGCTTATAAGGTGAGTTAGGACAAACTACAGCGATAAATCTGCTTACCAGCAAGCTATTAGCATATTTTCCCTTTTGTAAGGGATGGTGCTGAAGATGTTGCTTGTTTGAATTCCAAAAGACCTCAGTCTCATGTCTGTCCTCAAAGCAGCGTAACTCCTCATAATGAAAAAGCCCCCCTTATAACAGCAACTGAGATCGATTATAACAAGGTACCTTCTTTGGAGAGAATTCCTATGCTATGCAACAGGCTTGAAACTGACAGTCTTCTTGGAGAAAACACTATTCAATGGACTCCCATCAAGTGGAAAAAGAAATCACTTACTAAGCAAAGCTAGAAGTGGCAAGTGTATGCTGACTCTGTCATCCCATATTAAGATATGGAAAAGTGAGGCCCTTAGGCAAAACATCTTTTAGTGTTACTGGATGTATTTTCTGGCTTCCTCAGTACTGTTGTTTTAGATATAGGTCTTCCCACTTTTTGTGGGTTGAGATTTGTTGCTATTCTTTTGCACCCCTATTCACAGGATTGATGCACAAACTAAATTTTGTTTTTTCAAGCTTTATTTAATGGTAACACGGCACCCAAGGCCAAAGTTTATCAACCACAAAAAAGGAAAATAGAGGGCTACATATGAATCAGTACAAGTGTTTAACTTTCAAATATAGAATTGGGCCAATTTTTTACCGTAAACAAAGAAGCATGTAGTGTCATGCTCATATATATAACACACATATTTAAATAGGTGAATATGGCCATAGGCTATCCAACATCCCTATTTGATCCATGAAATCTAACAAGAGGATTTAACAGTTCCTCTTCAAAAACTATATTCTATATATTGTGTAAATAAGGCTAATTAAATGGTGAGCTGTAGCAAGGGTAGACCAGATTCAAAAGCAAATGGAGATGGCAACTCAGTGGCAGATGGTAAAAAGGCACAAGCAGCCACTTTTGTCCATTCTGTTAGGAATAGAGATCTTTAATAGAGAGAATTCAATATTGTTTATTTGTGTTATTCACAACTATTATCTTTTGTATATTTACTGAATTATAAATGCAAATATATGTACTTCGTATGTTGCTGTGGTAGTAATATGAACACTGTGATAGATATGTTTCCACAGCCACATACGAAAGCATATATATATAAAATATAATAGTCATGTCTATGTAGAGACATGACCGTACGTGGCTTAAGCCACGCATGGTCATGTCTTTACAAAGACATGCCGTTTCACTTTGGCGCTGTTTGTACATAATACTTGCCGCTGTTTATAAATAATACTTGCTGTTTAGTGTTACGTATAACTATCGTATGATAGTTATCGTAACACATTAATATATGTGTTACGATAACTATCATACGATAGTTATTGTAACTAAAGATAACCAATGCAATAGTATCCACTGCAGTCAATTTCATATGCAATAACAGTCTTGTCGAATATAAGGAATCTGATTCAATGCATGTTAAATATATATTATATGCAGTCAACTAAAGTCGATTCATTCAAGAATATTGAATCTGATCAATATATATATATATATATATATATATATATATATTGATAAGTCAATCAGATCGAAGCTATAATTTAACACTCCCTCTTAGCAAGAGAGGATTGATCAGAATCAATATCTCAAGATGTGAGTGTTATTGAAATCCCCTACTCAATTAAAAACTGGATATAACACTTAATCACTTTATATCAAGGTAACCGGCAAGGTCCGGAACACAAGCTTAATGTACTTAACCTGATAGAAGAAATTATCACAATCCCCGACTCAATTCGGAACTGGATTTAGTGATTAAGTGATGGTGTCAAGATATCCGGCGCAATCCGGATCAAAAACTTGAAGCACATGTTATCATATTCCCCGACTAAATTCGGAACTGGATTTAAATGATAACTTAAATAGGTCACACTATTGTAGGTTGTCACCTCACAATAGTGACCTCACAAGAAAGATCATCACCTTTCAAAAACACAATATTGCAATATTTTATTTATTTTATTTATTTTATTCATGAATACATCAATTTACATAATAAAGAGATTTAATCTCAGAAATTTACTCACAACTTAATCATACCAAGCTTCTTTCTGAAGTACTTGATTTTCAACATTGCAAGAGGCTTGGTAAAGATGTTGGCATTTTGTTCTTCAGTATTGATGTAGACCAATTTGATAATATTTTTGTCTACCATGTCTCTTATGTAGTGGTAAGGAATTTCTATGTGCTTAGAACGATTGTGAAAAATTAGATTCACTGAAAGTTTAATGCAGCTTTGATTGTCACAATGAATTACAGTAGGCTTTAGAGGCTTGCCAAACAATCCAAATAGTAACTTCCTCAACCATAATGCTTCTCGAGCTCCCATCAAAGCAGCCATATATTCAGCTTCAATAGAACTTTGAGCGACCGCTGATTGTTTCCTACTGAACCAGGAAACCATAGTAGACCCAAGACTAAAGCAACATCCTGCGGTGCTTTTACGATCGATTGAATTTCCAGCCCAGACAGAGTCAGAGAATCCTTGAAGTTGTATCTCAACATTCTCGTATTTTAGGCCCATTCCAATTGTACCACATAGATATCTTAGAATATGTTTAGCAATTGTTAGGCAAATCTTCTTTGGTTCACACATGAAATGACTTAAAACATTTGTAGCATAGTAGATATCAGGACGAGTGTTTACCAAATACAAAAAAGATCCAATTAGTTGTCTATAATATGAAGGATCTGTAGGTTCTGAATCTATGGCTTCATCTTTGAGTTTATGAAGATTAGTTTCCATTGGAGTGGTTAATGGTTTACAATCCATCATACCAAATCTGGTTAAAATGTCCATGGTGTCTTTTCCTTGATTTAGGAAAATATAGTTTTCTTTTTGTAATACTTCTAAGCCTAAGAAGTAGTGTAACAACCCTAGATCCTTCATGTCAAATTCGTTTGTGAGATCTTGTTTGCATTTAGCAATAAGATGATCTTCTCTTGTTATTAATAAATCATCCACATAAAGAACTAGAATTACCATTTCACTTTTGAATGTTTTGAAGTATATATAAGGATCAGCTTCATTTTTGGAGTATCCTAGCTCGGTGAGATAACTGTCTATGCATTCATACCAGGCCCTAGGAGCTTGCTTAAGGCCATAGAGGGCTTTCTTCAATTTGCAGACATACCTATTATTGTCAAGAGTGGTGAAGCCTTCAGGTTGTTCTATGTATACTTCTTATTCAATAACACCATTAAGAAATGTTGTCTTTACATCCATTTGATGTATCTTCCACCCTTTGGCCGCAGCAATGGCAATAATAGTCCTTACAGAAGTATATCGGGTGACTGGAGCAAAGATTTCTTCGTAGTGAATTCCAGCCTTTTGAGAAAAACCTCTAGCGACAAATCTGGCCTTATGTTTTTCAATACTACCATCTGAAGCATATTTGATTTTGAATAACCATCTTGAAGAGACTATTGTTTTCCCTTTAGGTTTTGGTACTACTTCCCAAACATCATTTTTTACAATAGATTGATATTCCTCAATCATCGCATCTTTCCAGGCTTGAAATGTTAAAGCTTCTTTAACATTAGATGGTTCGGATTTTGTAAGTTCTACCATAAGTGCAAGATAGAATTTTTGACTTCTTGTTCTTTTACTTTCTTTAAATATTTCATTTGGTTCAACATTATTTTCTTCAATCATTTTTCGTGCCCATGGTGGTCTTTTCTTATTGTTAGGAATTTCAACATCTTCAAGGTTAGATGAAGGGAGTTCATCGTTTTCTATTATGTTCTCTCTTTGGTTCTCATCATCCTGAAAGGCATTCTCCCTTTGATTCTCAATTTCATCATTTTCTATAATATTCTCCCTTTGATTCTCATTTGATCCCTCTTCTGTGAGTGTAGAGACTTTCAGAGCAATGTATTCTTCAAATTTGATATCTCTACTAATGTCAATAGATTTATGTCCTAGTATGTAGACCCTTTATCTTTTAGTAGTTTCACTATAACCAACAAATATTCCTTTTTTTCCAAAGGGTTCTAGTTTGGTTCTTTTCTCATTAGGAATGTGAACATAAACGGGACATCCGAAGATTCTTAGATGATTTAGATCTGGTTTCTAGGATCGAGTGAGGACACCTGTTTTGAATGTATACGGCAGTATTAGATGCTTCGGCCCAAAATGAGGTATGAAGATTTTGATCATGCATCATAGCCTTGGGAGCTTCAATAATGGTTCTATTTTTCCTTTCTGCTACTCCATTCTGTTGAGGATTATACGGTACTATATACTCCCTCTTAATCCCAACAAAAGTGCAAAATTTTTTAAAGTTTTCAGAGATATATTCACCTCCATTGTCAAATCTTAGAGTTTTTATTTTCTTCCCAATTTGGTTTTCCACTAATGCTTTAAATTCTTTGAATTTTAGCAATACTTCATTTGATTCTTTGAGTTTAAGAAAGTAGATCCAAGTTTTCCTAGAGTAATCGTCAATGAAAATCACATAGTATGAAAAACCACCTAGTAAGAGACTTGACATAGGTCCACACAATTTTGTGTGAATGAGTTCTAATACAACTTTGGTTTTATGTTCACTAGAAGGAAAGGATCTTTTGATATTTTTCCCTAGGGCACACCCTTTACAAGAACCCTTTACAAGAACTAATATGATTTGATTTTAGATTAGGTATACCTGTAGTGATTTTCTTTATGGAAGAAAGGGTGCTAAATCCAAGATGTCCTAATCTTCTGTGCCAAAGTTCATTAGAGTTTGATACTTCATGACATAGAGCTAATTTGTGATTATTGCCTAATTTGTATAGCCTTCCATCCTTATACCCTATAGAAATAGCATTTTTAATATTAGTGTTCTTAGTCCATATTAACACCTTATCTTCTTGAAATGTGACTCGATAGCCTTGATCGGCTAAACCTGAAATAGAGACCAAGTTCCTTTTTATGCTTGGTACAAAGAGAACATCTTTCAATAGTAGACTTACCCCTGTTTTCAATTTGATTGAGCAGGTCCCAATTCCTTTCGCTGGATAAGTGGAGTTGTCTCCAATTGTAACCTCTTCAGAGGAATCTTCTTCTAGGGTTTCAAATTGATCTATGAATCCAATTATGTGTCGTGATGCTCTGCTATCGATTATCCAAGTGTTTTTGCTTGAATTTACTTCACTTGATAAGGCCAAAAAGAATAGGGATATTTCTGCCCCTTTGACTTCGGCTAATGCTGCTTGAATTTTCTTTCTCTTTGGACAGAACCTATGCGTATGTCCAAATTTATCACATTTATAGCACTGTACTTTGGAGAAGTCTCTATTTTTGTGATTTTTGCTATGGTTTCCCTTCTTATGTTTGAACTTCCTTTTGTTGCCTTTGAAGTTTGAATGAGTATTTAGAGCTTGAATCTTTTCTCCTTTGTTAGGCCCGATCCCTCTTGATATTAACCGAGATTCCTCTTGAGTGCAGTCATTCTTTAGTTGATCAAACTTAGGTAGAGAAGGACGTCTAGTTATACATTGAATAAAGGATTCCCATGTGATAGGTAATCCTCTAAGAGCTATTAAAGTTAACTCCATGTCATCAATATTGTTTCCAATAGTAGATAGTTGATCTCTTAATTCGGAAATTCTTACGAAGTAAGATGTGATGGTTTCCCCTTTGTTCATTCTTAAATTCAAGAGTTGTTGTTTGAGAGTAAGTAATCTACTTGTATTATTAATCTCAAATGTCTCTTGAATAATTTTGAATACTTCATAAGTGTTTTTTAGCCTTGCTATAGAGGGAAGAATATGGTCTTTAACAGCATCGATTATTATCTTCTTTGCTTTGTTGTTACGCCTTTTCCAAGTTGATTTATCAGGTTCATCTTCAGGCATCTTTTTATCCTCCTCAACATAGGAATCCAACTCGAGTTCTTGAAGCAATGTTAGGATTCGTATTTTCCATGGAAAAAGTTTGTAGCGCCTTCAAGTCTGTCCTCTAATCTAATGCTGTTGGCCATTATTATTTTCCTCTTATATTCTTATAATGGATCTGATATAATTCAGAATTTAATAATAATTTATCTATATTGATTCTTCTCTAGAGAGGCTCTGATACCATGTTAGGAATAGAGATCTTTAATAGAGAGAATTCAATATTGTTTATTTGTGTTATTCACAACTATTATCTTTTGTATATTTACTGAATTATAAATGCAAATATATGTACTTCGTATGTTGCTGTGGTAGTAATATGAACACTGTCACATACGAAGGCATATATATATAAAATATAATAGTCATGTCTTTACATAGACGTGCTGTTTCACTTTGGCACTGTTTGTACATAATACTTGGCGCTGTTTATAAATAATACTTGCTGTTTAGCGTTACGATAACTATCGTAACACATTAATATATGTGTTACGATAACTATCATACGATAGTTATCGTAACCAAAGATAACCAATGCAATAGTATCGACTGCGGTCGATTTCATATGCAATAACAGTCTTGTCGAATATAAGGAATCCGATTCAATGCATGTTAAATATATATTATATGCAGTCAACTAAAGTCGATTCATTCAAGCATATCGAATCTGATCAATATAATATATATATATATATATATATTGATAAGTCAATCAGATCGAAGCTATAATTTAACACATTCGACTGCTTCTCCAATCGTCATCTGTCTCCAGAAAAGTTTCTTCTTCCTACTAGATGAATTGTCGAACCATCCTAGAGTTAGAAGAATGAGACTCACAAGACAAGCAACATTGCCAGAGACGTTATGGCAAAAAAGTTTAGGTTGGCTGTAAGGGAGATGTTCCAGAGTTGTAAAAATGCCACAAACCCATAACACATGTATGGTGTCTACAAATCTCAATTGTAAAAAAAACACTCGTTTGTTTTTCCTCTTGTCAAATCATCATTGAAGTAGGGGCTCTTGGCTTCCATTGCAATTGATTGTTAGGGACTAGTCAAAGAGGTTGCCGCCCTGCTTAAGATTTACCCCATTGTGAAGACCAACCCATCCCAGATGTCTTTCCTCTGCAGGGATATGCCTAGTGCTTTCTCTCAACCCATCCCAGATCTCTGCCTTGCTGACCCTCTCCTAAGAAGAACCCTACTGCGATTGTGAAGGGTGTAGACCTCTGCTCCCGTCCCTAGATACTCTCTCCACTCCAACTAAGAAACGGAAGGATAGGAAAACAAAAGTTGAGTTACTTAACATAGAAATGAAAAAAGCTTTTGGATTGGACTCCAATAGGACTATCGAGGATCTCCTCTTCGGAATAGAGAGGAGGCAGCTCTTGGCCCAATCCTAGATTACTGACCTCCTTCATATCGGCTTAGGAGTCTAAGTAGATTGACCTAGTTTCAGGCTTTGGTTGTATATCTCGAGTAAATACTGAATTGATGTATTTGTTTCTTGGTTTGCCCTGGCTTACTAATAGCAGGGCAATTTTGGCTTATTACCAGACATTTGTTAAGAGTTGAAGAATAAGAAGGTAGTGAAAGTTGGAAACAATAAGAACTCCAATTACATACCTTGCAATCATGGTAAAGATGAATTATTTTTGTGAATGGGATGAGCACAAGTGAATTTGACGTAAGTTACCCACCAATGTGCCATCTACGCCAAAGGATACTCCACGAGAGGAATTTACAAATCAAAATCAAAGAAAATAAATTACTTTCTCTATACACTTTGACAGCTCCTATAACCAGTTTGATTTACAGACACTCAACGTTGCCATCGCCATCAAATATATACAAACATGTCTACTGTATATATCCGTAAACATACACTATATACTTTCCTTTAACAACAGTATACAACGCAGCCTTTATACCAGCTACCGTCTTCAAGTGAATAGCAGATCATATATTTATATTAAAGTATTTATAACAAAAATGATTGGAGGCTTCAAGCTTCTGCAATCGATATTTAGAAGCATGTTTCGGGATAAATTGCGAAAGCACGGATTAAAAAAGCTCTCCGCATTTTCGATCACTCAAAACTCTTTTTAATCACAATTTACCCCGAGGCAAACTTCTTACCAAATACGATGTAAAAATTCTCATTTTTCAAAATTGCAACTGAATTCTCAACAGTTTAAGATAAATTTCGTTCAATTGATGACCAATGACCAAATACAGTTTGAAGAAAACCATTAACGACATGAATTTAAAAATTTTATGATAGAGCAGGGAGTAACTGACAAGTTGTTCGAGATGGTCTGCGGTTTTGACAGTTTCCCATGTGTTGGAATGGAAGTCGGTGATTTGAACACATAACCTGCTGCCCTCCAGAGCCTGAATAATATATAGGAAGGGCAACAGGGCATGGGGCGTCGCAGCCTCTAATTCTGCCTTGGCCTCGCCAAACAAAGGCTGAAAATCTTTCAGATCTGTAGACATTTCTGGTTTATCAGAAATTAGGAAGGGTGTGGCACTGCACCTTGCCAAATCTGGTCTCGCGACTAGGCGCCATTACAACAAATTTAAAGTTGGGGTTTAAGAGTTCTTCATTTCCTTCATGTTTCCATGCCATCACAGGTTTCATATGAGGTTTTTGATGTTCAAAACGGCAAAGATGATTTTTTGGATTTTTTTAAAAAACATTTGGAAATATGTTAACACATAGGTGTTGGCATTTTGGTCTTTATATTAGTGAATTATAAAATTCTTTGGGGATTCTCCACTACAATTTTTTAGCACAAAGATGTTTACACTCATTGTAATTTAAGAATTTTGATGATTAATCTATATGAATATTTTTTCTTTCTTTAACTTTTCTTCTTTTAATTAATCTTTTAAAGAAATTTCATAAGTATTATATATTCATTTTTGTTTTTGGTCTTTCTTATTTATATGTTTCATATAAAAGATGACGTGATGTGGTAGGGTTCTAAGTATTGTAATTCTTCAACTGATATTTATTTCTATATAAGTCTTTTTGTTGATGATTCTATGAGGTTGAATTCATCAAAATAATATGTTTATCTCTCTCTAATGCCTTTTCTCACATAAACTTGTAAAATTTATTCATAAGACATCTATTTTTCTTTATTATTATAGAGGATTCTTCTCTACAAATAATAATAATAATTCTTCCATAATGTTTATTTTGCTATTAGTGATTTATGGCTATGATAAATCAACTTTCCCTTCAAATTTTATAATTTTGATGATGTGTGTGGAACTATTGCATATAAATAGAAGTATTGGCAAGTATATGTCATATGAGCATGAGATGTCAACCTTATCTAACAAGGTAAGGTTTTTCATGCAACATTACAAACTATTTTATTTCAACCCATGTTATTAGTCCATGTCATCTTGCAGGCCTATTCTCTTTTGTCTTGATCGCTAGTGATGACTCTACTTTCACATGGAATTCATTGCTTGTATAATTTGTAATGGCCCTTAGATAAATTTTCATATAGAATGCTTAGATCTAAAATACTCATAACAAATATAAACGTGTAGATCCGAAATACCCATAACACATAAATAGATTTACACATATAAACATGCTAGAATTGAGTATTTCATTATATATTTCCTTAAATGTATTGTTACCTCAAATGATTATTAATGAGCTTGTTGAAGTATTTGTTAATTATAGGATACTAATAACTACAAATATATTCTAAAATACCCAAAATACTGAAATATCTAGAATAGTAAAATCCTCCAAATTTGAAGTGTAGATGCAACAAATATGCATGAAGCTACCGTTAGGAAATCCAAATATTTTCATCCTTCAGCCATCAATAAATCAAAGAAATGTATTCCTTGAATCTACCGGAAATCAATGGGTTATGTTGAAGAGTGCACAGTTATACTTGGGGGTTGAATTGTCAAAGTTTGCAACACAAGCACCTACAAGATCAAACAAGAAACAAAAACACCTTCTACAAACAAAAGTGGCAAGAAAGATTTGCTATGCTCATTGTTGATGTTTTGTAGCTTCAGTCGAATAAACACTATGAGTCAATACTAGTGAAGATATGTATATATATATATTTAGTATATATGAGATGTATATATATACTTAAGTATATATATACATGTGTGTGAGTGATTTACACCTTCATGAAATAACAAGATTTAAAAGACAATTACACTATTTAAAACAAACTAATCTAAATAATGCACAATTAATCTAAATATCTCATGGATCTCTAAAATAAAGTGGTAAATGAGGCTCTCAGCTATGATCCTCACTAGTGACACTCTAAAGATGAGAATTAAGCTATATGATATGCAAATTTAGATCTATTCTATCAAATTCTAGCTCTATTTGATGAACAATCTACTATGATCAAAGCAATTTAAGCTAATTAGCAATGAAAAATGATAAGTGAGTGATGTGGATGCAAATTGCCAGAGCTTTGCTACAATTCAAAGATATGGAGTGGATGAATTATGCTTCTAAATGCCTTCAATATATAGGATTTTTCTAAGGGTAGGGGGTAGAGTGAATTGATCATGGTTATGCTTGGG
The DNA here is from genome assembly GCA_027943335.1 of Chamaecyparis obtusa. NCBI lineage: Eukaryota > Viridiplantae > Streptophyta > Pinopsida > Cupressales > Cupressaceae > Chamaecyparis > Chamaecyparis obtusa. The sequence continues at coordinate 218,101 of BSBK01004527.1, forward strand.
TAAGGTCAATTGGCTTTGCTTTGTCCATAAATGGGGGGACAAGGAAGGGACAATCATTTAAATGGTTTCAAAAGGCTGGACCATTTCAACAAAAGTGAGTGATTTATGTCCATTTTGTCTCCTTTTTGCTTTGTTGAGGGAACTTAGTATTTATTAATTAATTAAAGTAATTAAATTTAGCCATGAAGGGTAAGAGGTTCATTTTGATTTTTGCTTTCAACAACTATGTCATTAATTGAATTTAATCAATTTTGTAGTGTTTTTCCCCTTTTCAAGCTTTATTTAATCATTTAATCATTTAATTGAATTTTCCTTTGATTTGAATTGCATTTGTTCCATTTATTGATTTTTCGTGCTATTTTGATGATTTGTTGCACCTTTTTATTGATTTAAGCCTTTTGCCAACTTTTCGTGTCTACAAATGCCCCTCTTTGAGTCGATGTGCGAAGAACACCGATTCAAAGATTCCCTTTAGTACTGATGATCTGATATAGGTCCTGATTCTAATATGCCTCTGATCGTTCTGATTGATGCACTTCCTGATGATGATGATGTGTTTCTGATGATGGTGTTGATATGATTCTGATGCCTCTGATATGATATGGGTCCTGGTTTGATGATAGGTCTTGGGTTCACTGATTTATGATATGTTGATAGGTTTGATATGATATGGTAAACTGATCTGATACTGATTTGCCTCCTGATATGAAATTGATATGATATGATAACTTGATATGATATGCCCCACTGATAAAATTTTTTGATGTGATGCCAATTTGATACTCTGATGCCCCCTCAGAAATAAAACATATTGATTCCTTGATTTGAAAAATTTTGATTAGTTGGAATATGTTTTGATTTCTGATACCGTTTTAAAGAAATAAGCAAGTTTGATTTATGCCCTGGCTAATGAAGATGTCATATAATAGGTCCAAAGTGCATTTTTAAGTCTTTATTAGGGCCAATTTCACCTTAAATAGGGTAAAACCCCTTATTTTACTATTCATTTTCACCTTTCCCTTTTGAGATTTTTAGCTCTGATTTTAGCCCTTTTTACACGATGGTGGTCCCACATCGCGAGCATCGATTTGAGAGAGCGCGCCGGTTCGGTTGGAGAGCGAACTATGGTCCTCCGGTATGTCATTCAAATTTTTCTCCTATTTTTAGAACTGTATTTATGACTTCATTTAATGCGTTTTAAAATTTTAATTCTGCGTTTTAGAAAAGAAATGTCGCCTCCGAGCAATTTAATTACACCTAAAAAAATAAAATGTCGCTTCTTGAAAATTTAGTATCGCCTTTCGTAGCTCTGTTTACACCTATAGAAAATCTTTTATCACGTGCGAAAAATTTGGTATCGCTTAGGGTTCAAACATTTTAATTGTTTGTCGCGTGAAAAACCCTAGATAATAAAATGTCGCCTTAGGTAAATCTTATATCGCGTCTGTCAAATGAAGTCACGCGGATGATTAAAATCATGTGTATGACAAATTAGATGTCACCTCTGGTAAAAGAAATGACGCCTGAATGAAAAGTCGCGTAAGTGAAAAAAAAAATTTACGTTGCTTGAGACTTTGTTATGACGTCTGATTGCTCGATTGCGTCAACCTGATTGATATCGATCACGTCAATGAATTTGATTGAATGTTCAGTTAGGGTGTTCCCCTTGTTTGATTTCACCAACGAATTAGGACATTGGTATCTATGATATCGAAGGATAATGTAAATCAATCTTCATCACGAATGATAGGTCATGGGTCTAATCGTCCATTCATTTTATTCTCAAATGCTTAGAGACATAAAACTAGGATCATCCTTCCTCAATGCTTAGAGTTAGGATTGGTAGGTCTGATAGGTATATTTAAATTGATGACTATGATTGATTGTTTGATTTCCTGACATTAGGTTACTCATGTGATTCCATTGTTTTGATTAAACAGGAGGATGTCCCTGTTCTGTACCTCCGGACTGTGCCACATTGGGTGATGGAGCTTAGAGAGCAGTTGACTGATGCCGAGAGGCGATTGATTAGGCATTGTGGTTTGTTATGTGTATTAGAGCTTCCTCGGTTCCAGATGAACCGAGGTTTGATTACCATTGTCACAGAGAGTTGGCACTCTGAGACAAACACTTTCTGGCTGCCACAGGGAGAGATGACCATCACTCCTGAGGATGTGTATAGGTTGCTGCGGATCCCGACACATGGGGAGATAGCATATTATGATGCAGTGTATGATGGGACCTATTGTCGGCGAGTATTCGAAGATCCTTCTATTGGTGATGATTGCATCCTATGGGCTCAGTTTGCTTCATTTCCTGTTCTACCAGCGATGTTAGGTGCTATTATTGGTGGCGTGTTACTACCTGATCATCGAGGTCGCGGGTTTTCAGTGGGTTGGGGCAGGATTATCGAGGACTTGCTTCATCAGCCTCGACGATTTGATTGGGGATCTTGTGTGCTTGCACAGCTATACCATGATCTGCATGAGGTGGTTTATAGGATATCAGCTGCTTTATCTGCTGGGATTCACATTTTGTAGCTTTGGATATGGGAGCATTTACCAGTTAGTCATCCGATATCAGAGCGAGACCGACCTTTAGGGTATCCTTTTGCGTGGTAGTACACTGGGATGGTGACACAGCATCACTTGGGACATTTGGAGTATTGGCGGCGTCAAATTGATGATATGGATGAGGTCTATTGGAGACCATATGTCGATGTTGAGGATTGGAGAGAGGATGGCTTGGAGTTACCGTACATGTTTACTCCTCGATGGATGATCGGCAGGATCGATTCTGTCCTTAAGAGATTTTTGGTAGGTAGAGTGCTACGGTAGTTTGGGCGAATTCAGCCTATGCCTCAGGGATCTGCAGTTTATGCTCATTCTAATGCAGAGAGGGCTACTTGGGGACACATGCCTTCATATGATGATGCTATTGAGCAGATATCGTGGCTTGGTTTTATGGACTAGGATATGAGATTACATATTAGAGATGCCGAGATTACTCAGGAGTATCTAGATTGGTTGATGGAGCATCCTATGCCTCGATTTACAGACCCTACAGAGCCAGTGCCTGGGAGAGATGATGATGATGATGGTGCCGGTGGTGCGAGGAGACGCAGAGGTAGACCACGAGGTAGGGTGGTGGTTAGACTCAGAGGACGAGCGAGAGATATACATATACAGGCACCACCTCCTCCTCCTCCTGCAGTAGTACAGAGACAGAGGGTAGATCGTCAGGACCATGTGAGGGCTGCTAGGCAGGATTCAGTGTCAGGACAGGAGATGGGAGCGGGATTACCGCAGGCTACCGTGGATGGTCAGGATACAGGTGCACAACAGATGCCAACAGCTTTTTCTCATGATCGGGGGAAGGCTCCTATAGATATAGGTGATCCTCAGAGTACCTATGAGGTTGGTGAGAGTTCTAGTACTATCCAGCTGCGAGCAGATGTGGGAGCGTTATGGACAGAGGTATCACAGATGTCTTCTATGATTCAACAATTAGTATCAGGTCTGGCTCCATTGGTTCCTCTCCTTGTTGCTATGGTTGGTCAGACGCCTCTTCAACTGCCTCAGCAGCCTCCATCACAGCCTCCTCCACAGCCTCCTCTAGGACCTCCTCCCAGTGGTGACGAGAGTTGAGCTATGAGTATTCTTGTTGATCAGTTGTGTATTGATGTTGAGATACTTGATGTTGTATCATATTCTTGTGACCTTGGTGTTACCCTTCCAGTTGTACTTTGATACTTGTTTGACATTAATGCCCCTGTTGATGGGCAATTATAGAATTGATTTATGATATCATTGTTATACTGGATGCGTTGAGTTTTGAGTAGACGTGTGATATGAGGACATTTATGATCTTTCCTATTTTTTACTTGATGATATATGAGATTACCTTTAGATGCTGCTATATGTGTTTATCTAATGCATTTGTTTTGGATGGATGTGTCTATGGATGCAATGTATCTTATGTATGATATAGATAGATGGATGCATTTCTTTCTTCATGTATGGGTGCAATTTTTTGTTTTTGTTATGTTATCATGTATGCAATCTGTATCGTTGTCTAGATGTATGCACATGTAAATGGTTATTTCCTTCTTTTCCTCGATGGTATATCTATGTAATGAGTAATGGTATGGCATGAATGCAAAAAGTATAATCTCATGTGTTTATTGTAGAAAGATGATATTGAGGTGATGTTGTCCTTGCTGATTTGACCTTGTTGATGGTGTTATGTACCCCCTTTTTGATGTGAAATGAAGCCCTTGGGAAAAAAAATGCATGTGCAATTATTCTAACATGAGAATGCATTTTAACCTTTCTATGAATGCAATTATCTTTTCTATGAATGCATTTTAACCTAAGTGTCACTAGTTTTTAGCAAAGAAATGCCTTGAGGATATATTTTCATCATTGAGCACTTGGGACCGGAAAGTCGATACAATCACCACTGCCTACTGACATGATGATACGAATATCACTTTTTATTTCTCATATGGTAACCTCCGTTTTTCTTTCCCATCGGTCTCGTCGATACGACTATCACTGATTACAAAGAATCATGAGAGTACGAATACCAATTTTGTCGGATTCTATGTTGCAAGTGGATTTTGGCATTTAGATATGAAGAATCTAAATATCCAAGGTATCCGGTTGCATAAACAAACAAAATTTAACTCATTGTTTTATAAGATAATCCTCGATGGTTCTTTGATGACCATGTCTTTAGATGAATTCTCATAAGGCAATGAATCTTCCTCCAAACATTCACTTCATAGTCAAGAAAAATATCATGTCTCCATCATTGCCAATCTAGTTGAAACATCATTGATTAGCTAAAAAGACTTGATACAAATTGAATTAATGTAAGTAGACAGATTTTTAACCAACTTTTCAAAAGAATCTATCTAGGTGTTTTACATTGTTTTCTGATCTTCAAATAATATTTCCAAGTGTTTTGATCATGGAATGATGTTTGATTTTTAATCCTGAATAATAAGTCAATTTAGGCTCAAGGATTTGTTGTGGTAGTCAACTTCTTGGTTAGTAAACAATGATATCAATCAAAGGTTTACAAAAATCTGATCTCTCTTCTGAAAATGTTGATCCCTTTCTGCTTGTGACTCAATGTTGCTCGTTTGAATCCTTTTTGAGGTACCCACTTTTCGATCTGTTTTATGCTGCCCCCAAGTGTTTGATGTATCAGTTTTGACAACTTTTTGAGCAATGCAAAGGATGATGCTAAAAATGTTATTATGACTATGTACAAATGACGGATGCAATGAAGGTTTAGACAAATGGGATGATGAGATGCATTATGTACACATGTGACTAGGAAAGAAATGACTTAAGGAAACCAAAAGTGCTTGTTGCCAAGTTTTCACCTTTGGGTGTTTTTTTCTTTTTCTCTTTTTTCTTTTTTTTTCTACCGAGGCGCCTATTGCTAGGTTTTCACCAAGGCACTTTTTCTTTTTCATTTTTTTTTTTTGTATTTTTCCTTATCACCTTGGCGCCTATTGCTAGGTTTTCACCAAGAGATAGTTTTTCAAATGTTTTTGCTTTCTTCATGCTCAATTTTCCACTATTTTTTATCTTTCTTCCTTTCCAATGTTTTTGGATTTTCCATTTTCAAATGTTTTTGTATTTTCAAAACCTCTTTTCAACTATGTACAATAATTATGATGCTCTCTCATCTGATACTCTGTATACTCTTTCATCTGCTTTAGGTGTAGAACCTCTTCAAATGAATGCTATTTATGGGTTCTTGTAACTCTTCACCATTACAATCTGATAACTTATATGTTCCAGTTCCAAAGGATGACACTATCACAAATGGCCCTATCCAATTAGCTTCCCACTTTCCTTTCTTTTCCCTTTCAGCTTGATTCTTGGGATTTTCTCTTAATACCAAGTCTCCTACTTGAAAAGTTCTTGGTTTGATGTGTTTGTTGTAATTGCGTGAAATCCTATTTTGATAAACTCTTAAATGCTCATAAGCTTGAGTCTGGTGTTCCTCTAACAATTCCAATTGTTGCAGTTTGGCAATCCTATAATCCTCATCAGTGATCAATCCTCTTAATGAAACCCGTAGAGATGGAATTTCAACTTCTAATGGTAGAACTGCTTCAGTTCCATAAACTAAAGAGAATGGGGTGGCGCCTGTAGGTGTTCTGATACTAGTTCTGTAAGCCCATAGTGCGGGATTTATTTGCACGTGCCAATCTCTTCCTGATTTGTTAACTGATCTTTTTAATATTTTGAGGATATTTTTGTTCGTTGCTTCAGCTTGTCCATTGCCTTGTGGATAATAAATAGATGATGAATGATGTGTAATGTGGAATGTCATGCAAAGTTCATCAATATCCTGATTTTTGAATTGTTTCCCATTATCCGTGATAATGGCATGTGGAATACCATAGCGGCAAATTATGTGGTTCAATATGAACATTGAAATTTGTTTGCCGGTTGCTGTTGTTAATGGAACTGCTTCCACCCATTTGGTGAAGTATTTTGTTGCTGTGATGATATACTTGTGTCCATTTGAAGATGGAGGATGTATGATTCGAATCAAGTCAAAACCCCATTGATAAAAAGGCCATGGTGTAATGAATGGGTGTAATTCTTGAGCCGGTGCATGTATCATGTTACCGTGATATTGACATTTGCTGCATGTCTTCACAAATTGACAAGCATCCTTTTCTAATGTTGTCCAAAAGTACCCTAAATGAAGGATTTTCTTAGCTAGATTAAGACCGCTTGAGTGTGACCCGCAAATGCCTTCGTGGACCTCGCGTAAAGCTAACTTAGACTCTTCTTCCTCTAAACATCTAAGTAACGTCCCATCAAGACCCTTACGATACAATGTGTCTGAAAGGATTAGGTAACGGGCGGCTTGGCATATGAAGTTACGTTTTTGGGCACGAGTTTGGTCTACGGGGAGTACTTGGTCTTTAAGGTAAGTATAGATGGGTCCATACCAAGGAGAGTCATGTCCATGTAAAAGAGCAACAATTTGGGTGTCAGGAAGGTTGAATGCCGGTTTTACCAACTCTTCCACCAAGAACTCATACTTCTCATTTTGATCTGGTTTTTGTAATAATGAAGCCAAGGTAGCCATGGCATCTGCTGCTCTATTCTTTTCTCTTGGAATCTGTTCAAATGTGATCAAAGCAAAGTACTTCTTCCATCCATCAATCAAGGTTTTATATTTCATCAATTTTATATCTTTGGTATTGTATTCATTATTAACCTGATTGATTATGAGTTGGGAATCCCCATACACTTGTAATTCTGCAATATTCCATTCCAAAGCCATTTTGATGCCAATGACTAATGCCTCATATTCCGCTATGTTATTGGTGCATAGAAATAAGAGTTTATAGGACTTTGGAATGGTGTACCCTTGAGGGGTAACCAATAATATACCTGCTTCAGAACCTCCTTGTGTATAAGATCCATCAAAATATAATTTCCATGTCTTTGCTTCTATGTTGACAATTGCTGCATCTGGAAATTCAATTTCAATGGTTTGTGTAGACTCTATTGGGTTATCTGCTAAGTGATCTGCTATCACTTGTCCTTTAATTGCTCTTCTATCAACATATTCAATGTCGAATTCACTTAGGATCATGACCCATTTTGCTATTCTACCTGTTAAGGCAGTTTTACTTAGCAAGTATTTGAGAGGATCAATCTTGGCAATTAATTTGATCTTATGCATCAACATATAATGTCTTAGTTTTTGAGATGCAAAGACCACTGCTAGACATGCTCTTTCCATGAATGAATAATTTAGTTCATATTTTATTAAGGTTCTACTAAGATAGTAGATTGCCCTTTCTTTTCCTTGCTCATCTTCTTGTGCCAACAATATGCCTAGAGACCTTTCTGTGGCTGATATGTATAACAATAGTTCTTTTCCCTTGATAGGTGACATAAGAATAGGTGGGTTTATCAAATAAGTCTTCAAAATAGCGAAGGCCTTATCACATTCTTCATCCCACATAAATGTAGTGTCCTTGTGTCACAATCTGGTGAAGGAGTGACACTTTTCTGCTAATTGAGATATAAATCTCCTTATTGATTGAATCTTTCCTTGTAGTGACCTCATTTGGCTAATGTTTCTTGGAATCTCCATCTCTAGAATGGCTTGTACTTTTTCAGGATCAACTTCAATTCCTTTTGCTGATACTATATAACCCAATAACTTACCGGATTTGACACCAAAGGCACACTTCTTTGGGTTTAATCTAACTTTGAATTGTTCTAACCGAATGAATATTTTTCTTAGGATTTGTAAATGTTCTTCTCTATTGTGGGACTTTGCTAGAATGTTTTCCACATAATCTTCTAAGAAAGTGTGCACCATGTCGTGGAAAATAGTTGTCATGGCCCTTTGATATGTAGCTCCAGCGTTTTTAAGACCGAAGGGCATGACATTCCAACAAAAAGTACCCCAAGGGCAAGTAAATGCTATCTTTTCTTGGTCTTCGGGAGCAATCTTTATTTGATTGTAGCCACTAAATCCATCCATTAATGAGTACATTGCGTGACCTGCTGTCAGATCCACTATGGTATCTATGCTTGGCAATGGGAAGTCATCTTTGGGACATGCAAGATTTAAATCTCTGAAATCTGTACACACACGGATAGATTTATCATGCTTAGTAACCGGCATAATGTTAGAGATCCAATCAGCATATGCTATTTTTCTTATGAACCCCACCTTTAACAATTTTTCCAATTCTGCCTTAACTAGGAGAGCCACATGTGGGTGCATTTTCCTTAGTTTTTGCTTCACAGGTTTAACTCCAGGTCTAACATTCAGATGATGCATTATGAAATCAGGATCCAGTCTGGGCATGTCAGCATATGACCATGCAAAATTCACTTGTTGTTCTTGGAAGAATTTGATAAAGTCCTCTCTTTCAAGAGATGTAAGTGATGTAGCCAAGTGTATGACCTTTGGATCTACTTCCGTACCAATGTTAACTTTTTCTGTTGGTTCTATAAGAATAGATGACCTTTCTTCTTCATGTTTAGGCAAAGTATCCAATCTCTCTTCTAATGGTGCCACAGTTGGGTTTTCACCAAAAGAAACGTCTTTTATTTTCATTGTTTTTGGTTCTAATGGTGCCACAGTTGGATTTTCACCAATAGAACTTCTCATTTTTTTATTTTTTTTCATTTTTTTCTTTTTTTGACTAAGAGATTGGACCCTTGCTATTGTCATTATGTCTGCATTGAGTTCGTTGGTGAAAGAGGGTTCAACCGCATTGAGGTATTGGTTTGTTGCTTGGTCATTTGGGAAGTAAAGTAAGTCATGTGGTTCTGTTTGATCCCAATCAATGAGGTCCGGGTGCATCAAAATTAAGGAATTATTGGGTAAGGTATCATCAATAGGATTTATGGACATGACTTCATTTGAGGGTTCATACATTGTATCGTTTAGATCTATGATGTGCGCTTCCTCAAGATGATCCATGGAAGCAGGGTCAAAGTCCCCCCCACTCAAATCCTCATCAACCTCTACGGGAAACAATGTGGGCAAAGCCACAAGCGGGTTAAAACTAACGTTTGAATTTCCCTCCTCTGAAGGTGTCCAAAATGTTTCTATCCATGCTCCACTATTAGATGCTTGTTCTATATTAGGCCTTTGAATAGGAGGTTCTTCATTAATTGGAGCATCTTGTTTTAGGATTTTTGCATAAGTATGTATAGCAATGACTTATTTATCTTGACATGACTCCTCTGATAAAGTATCCCATTCATAATCCCGAGAGTCATCACTTTCTCCTTCGGATTCTAATGCATTTATTTGAGGATGAAAATCATGCATTGGACTTGAACTTTCTCCTTTGTATTGGAAACCTATTCCGGATTTTTCATGACTTGCCCTCCAAATAGGTTCAATAGGTTCTAATAACCCTATATTTCTTTGGCCTAAGGGTCCTCTTCCTTTGTATCCCATCTTTTGTATAATATCAAATCCTTTCCCATATTGTTCGGTTTGTATATTGACATGCTGAATTCTTTCCATGGGAGTGTCTAAGGTATCATCTTCATCATGATAAAGCCATTGAAGGACTTCATCTTCTTCCTTATCCCATGTTGCTTTGCTATCTTCCCTCACAAAATAAGAATTATACTTATGTGGAAGATGTTCTTTTGAGGGTTTACCATGTGATTTGGGAGATATGGGTATGTCAAATAGAGAAACTGAATATTCTCCTACTCCTTTTGAACTAATCTTCCATTGTTTGTCAAATTTTTTCATCATCTCACTCATGTGTTGGTAATGATCTTCTTTAGCTTGTTCCTTTTCCTCTCTCGTAGGTTTGTAGATCGCTGTCTCCAATTTAGGTGCTAAATATGGACTTTCCATTACATTTGGACCCTCGTAGCTCACTTTTTCTTTGCCCTTAGTTGATGTAGTTGAGCTAGCTTGAAGAGGATTTTGTGTATCTTCATTGGTGATTCTTGGAATAACTCCTTCATGATTATGTGGAATGTATAATTCATGCAAGGGTTTGAGTGCATTACAATATTGGAATGGATTTGAGTCTCCTCCAACCGTGATTTCTTCACCCATGTATGGAAACTTGATGCATTGGTGGTATGTGGATGGGACGGCTTGCATCTCATGAATCCATGGTCTTCCCAATAAGATGTTATAGGTTAATTTCATGTCCAACACTTGACACTTGGTTTCCTTCTTGACTGGTCCCACTTGGATGGGCAATACAATCATGCCTTTAGAAGCTCTTTCAGCTTCATCGTAAGCTTTTATGGTGATTTTCTTTGTAGGGTCAATGCAAGACTCAAATAACCTAAGGATTTTACAAGACTTAATGTGCAGATGTTAAGACCAGCCCCTCCATCAATAAGGGCTCTTTTGACTCTATGCCTTTCAATCAAAACCTCTATATGTAATGGCAAATTTTGAGGATGAGTTATAGACATGTCGTTTTGATCGGAAAATGAAAGACAATGAGGAGCCACGAGATGTCCTACCATATTTTGAAACTTTTCTTCCCCTAAGGTAGTAGAAACATGTGTCTCTTCTAAAGCTTTTTCTAAAATCTCTTTATGATTCGGTGACAACTTCAATAACTCTAAGATTGAGATTTGTGCTGGAGTACGTTGCAATTGATCCACCAAACTATAAGGCCTTGCTGCTGTAGGAGGTTGTTTGACCACAATGTTGGATTGTGGGATATTGGTGTTTTGAGGGACTATCCCTTGTAAAGTCATTCTAGAATTATGCCCTCTTGTAATGACATTTGTTGCTTCCTTTTGAGATTGTTCATTAATTATTATAGCATTAACAATATGATCATATGATGGTGCAAAGTTGAGATTATTGGCACTTTGTTTCTTGCCATTTGATGACTCACCTTTATCATGTTTTTAAAAAGGTTGTTTGAAGGTCGTATGATCTTCATTATTTTGGGGTCCATCAACGGTGATTATGTTATTATCTATCAAGTCTTGCACCACATTCTTTAATTGTAGACATTCATTTGTAGTGTGTCCCCGAATCCTATGATATTCACAATGATTCTTAACATCCCACCAGCCTGGCTTGTGGTCTGGTTCATAAGGCTTAATAGTAGGTAATGTAATAACATTGTTAGCCATGAGAGCCTTTAATGCAGTTTCAAGTGATTCTCCCAAGGGTGTAAAGTGTCTTGAAGGAGTGGGCTTCAAATACTTATCATATTTGTTGTTTCTATCCTTGTTTCCTTGATTATTCTTGTTGGCATTGTTGTTATTGTTGGAAGGTGCATTATATGCTTGATTAGTATTATTCACTTGATTTGGTGTCTTTGTAAGGGCAAATGGAATCACCTTCAAGTTGCTGGATTCCACTACACCATCATTAACAATGCCTTTGTTGTTATTTTTTGCAGCATAACGGCTATTGTTATTATACCAACCTTTATTTTGATTGTTGTATTGTTGGTATTGTTGTTGTTGGAGTTAGAGTTGTTCTTATTTTCCTTGTATAATTTCAGCTCTCCACTCTTAATCAACACTTCTTCCATTGTAACTCCATTATCAATCAAATCTTGGAAGGTTTTAGGACATTGCATCCTTAGTCTATAATTTAATTCGCTGCTTAAACCATTAATAAAGATATCCATTTTCTCTTTTTCCGGTACACTTCTTGGATATCTAGCAAATGCAGTCCTCCATCTTTGCAAGAATGTGAGGAAGGCTTCTCCATCTTGTTGCTTCGTGTTACATAATGTTATCATTGTGACCTCATGTTTGATGTTATAGGAGTAATGAGTCACGAATTTAGAAGCTAATTCTTCAAAGGTTTTGATGCTGGATGGTAGTTTTGAAAACCAATCCATGGTCGTTCCTCCCAAGCTTCTTGGGAATAGTCTCATTAAATAGGTTGTATCATGCATGAATTCAAGACTCAATGCACAAAACCCCTGAAGATGATCATGTGGGTCAGATGTTCCTTCATACCTATCATACTTAGGAAATGTTACATTAATGGGAAAAGGCACCATGACCAAACTCTTATCGAATGGAAAAGGACATAATGTTTCAATAGAGAAAGGCTTAGGATCCCCGTTTTGTTTCAAACTGTCGATTTCCATTTGTAATGCCTTGAATTGTTCCCTTATTGCTTCCATAGGGTCTTCTATTTCCTTGGGCTTTAGTTGTTCTATGTCAAAATCTTTAGGTAGCTTTACCCCCATTTGTATCAAGTCCATGAAGTATTTTTCTTTATCCATACGCATGGTCTTTTTCATTAGTTCTATGAAATAAGGACATTGTCTTGCCTCTAATGCCTTTTCATCCGTGGCTTCTTCCGCAGTTGGGGGTAGGTTTGTATTATGAGGAGGAGGTAAGTTGTTGCCTTGTGAATTTGCTTCTTGGGAATTAGGATCTCTTCCTCCATTATTAGAATTTCCTTGATTGTTGTTAGGATCCATACCCCCATTCATGTTGTTTCCTTGGTTGTTAGGATCGGTATTTCCTAGGGTGCCACTAAACATCTTGTTAGTGTCCTTTGCCTTAGCGAGTTTTTCAATCACTCGTGAAGTAATGAAAGTGTCCTCCGGAAATGGGAGCTCTTCTCGTTTGTAGGTCCCGTCTGTTTGTAATGTTTTCTTTATAGAGTGTGATCTTGTAAGAACAGGCATGAACAAACTTTAAGGGTATGTTGACTTCTTCTTTTGATAAGCTGGTTTTTGGAATAAGGTAAAGGTTTTTGATCAATTTTAAATGGTTTAGAATCTTAATGGTGTTTTGATCAATAACTTTGGAATATCTTATTTGAAAATATAAAAACAATCTCAACACACACATCAATTTGGTACCATATCCCTAGAATGCTCTAATGTGTATATTTTTGAACGTTTTCACAGGTTGAAACACAAGAATAGCTTCCATGCAATCTACCTAGCACATAATTGGTTCATAAACATGGCTCTAATAGGTAGTTTTGCTATTTTACCGTTATGTAATAAGTTTTCCGTTCAAAATAGATCTTAGCCATTCATCCCCCAAGTATGTTAAGGGGCTTCCCACACGCACCGAAGCACGATTTTGCGCAATCTGTTAAGACTACTAGAGGAAGTTCGAAAGAGCTAAAATCCTTTTTTCGTGCACCCCATTAAGGATACACGCGTTTCTTTTTATAGTGGGTCGGATTCTCGCGGCAAAAGCAAGTGTATCCCACTTTGGCTGTCCCTCTCACCGGCCCTTTTAAGGCAATCTCGGGAGGCGAGCCCACTAAGTTTTAAACATGTTCATTTGAAAGCATGAAAAGTGGATTTGGTAGAGCAAGTTTGGAAATTTGATTCACTCAAAGAGTGAAGAGCATATCCCTATTGCTTTTCCCTTATCCCAAACACTCACAATCAATTTGGTTCTTTTTCAACCCCGTGACAAAGGGGTTCTTAGAATTGAAATGTTTGTTCTTTTCCTTTTATGATTAAACTATGTTTTGAACTTTGAAAATGCCACAATTTAAGGGAAGTTTGCAAGCTTGATGGGAGAAATACCTCAAACGATGCTAGCAAAGGCTAGGTGCATTTTTAAGTAGTAGATTTTCTCATTTTCTCTCCAAATCCTTCCCTTACCTTAATGAAACGTTCCCTCCACCAGCAAATTAGTCGGCACAAACAAACAAAGCGAGGAGAAACCAAAATCAATGCTTAGAATGCTACAATTTAGATTATGCTTTTTATGCCTTCTTTTTTCTTCAAAATTTGCAAAATTTTTACAAACTTAGGGACTAAACTCCCAATTTAATGATACATATTTATATTTGTAAGCATCTACAATAGCAATGTATTTAGCATATAACTCTACATCCCTTTCTAAGTCATTTTTGAGAACAAAGGTGGTGTGTACCCAGTTTTCCTTTCTTATCCTCTTAGCGATCAATTTCTCCTCTAAGTTATGCCTTCTCTCTGGTTTTTGAACTTTCTTATGACAGACCATACTCCTGAGATAGAAAAAAATGGACGTGAAGTCAGAATACAGTCATTATTTTAACACTTTTGATAAAATATAAAAGTATAGCCACACGACATTGTCCAAACTGTACGCGAGATCTAATTTAACAAAGACGTGATTACTTTAACTGCGAGCGTCACCTTGAGGGGCTCAAGCGAGATTAAAATAAACAAGTGCGATATCAAATTTTATCTACGTGTGAAATCTTTACCAGACGTGACAACAGTCATTATTTTGATAAAATATAAAAATGCAGCCAGGCGACATTTTCCACACTGTACACGAGATCTAATTTGACAAAAATGTGATTACTTTAACCGCGAGCGTCACCTTGAGGGGCTCAAGCGAGATTAAAATAACCAGGTGCGATATCAAATTTTATCTACGCGTGAAATCTTTACCAAACGCGACAAACTGATGCTATAAAAGCGATATCTAATTTATCAAAGGCGACATTTAAAATGAAGAACGCGAGAAATTAAATCAATAAAGTAGAGTACTCCCTTCACACCAGACGTAAAATGATTCTTCGGCCGTGGCTTTTTAAGTCTAATTAAGCGACATTTAAATGACCAAAGGCATCAATCCTTTATCCAAAATGCGAGAGTTTAATTTCTGAACGCGTGATTTCTTTCACAAAAGTGTGATTCTGCAGGCTAAAACGCGTAAGAGTCCAGACTGTAGGCGATATTTTAATTCGGCATCCGTGACATTTCTTTGCTTTAGGCGTGACTTCTTTACTGGCAGGCGTGATTTCTTCTTTGTAACCTGCAAACAACAAGCAAATTCATGCAATTCTAGCCTAAATTTTGCAAATAACATGGAAATAATGATGAATTTGAGGCCTTGAGCCCCACGGTGGGCGCCATTTGTGTGTGAGTGATTTACACCTTCATGAAATAACAAGATTTAAAAAACAATTACACTATTCAAAACAAACTAATATAAATAATGCACAATTAATCTAAATATCTCATGGATCTCTAAAATAAAGTGGTAAATGAGGCTCTCAGCTATGATCCTCACTAGTGACACTCTAAAGATGAGAATTAAGCTATATGATATGCAAATTTAGATCTATTCTATCAAATTCTAGCTCTATTTGATGAACAATCTACTATGATCAAAGCAATTTAAGCTAATTAGCAATGAAAAATGATAAGTGAGTGATGTGGATGCAAATTGCCAGAGCTTTGCTGCAATTCAAAGATATGGAGTGGATGAATTATGCTTCTAAATGCCTTCAATATATAGGATTTTCCCAAGGGTAGGGGGTAGAGTGAATTGATCATAGTTATGCTTGGGTAAGGTCAATTGGCTTTGCTTTGTCCATAAATGGGGGGACAAGGAGGGGACAATCATTTAAATGGTTTCAAAAGGCTGGACCATTTCAACAAAAGTGAGTGATTTATGTTCATTTTGTCTCCTTTTTGCTTTGTTGAGGGAACTTAGTATTTATTAATTAATTAAAGTAATTAAATTTAGCCATGAAGGGTAAGAGGTTCATTTTGATTTTTGTTTTCAACAACTATGTCATTAATTGAATTTAATCAATTTTGTAGTGTTTTTCCCCTTTTCAAGCTTTATTTAATCATTTAATCATTTAATTGAATTTTCCTTTGATTTGAATTGCATTTGTTCCATTTATTGATTTTTCGTGCTATTTTGATGATTTGTTGCACCTTTTTATTGATTTAAGCCTTTTGCCAATTTTTCGTGTCTACAATACATCTCATATATTATTATGTAAATATTAGAGAAATTAATATAATACTCAAGATATATATATATAATGACAATTATATTATATATATATATATATATATATATATATATATATATATATATATATATATATATATATATATATATATATATATATATATATATATATATATATAATATAATTGTCATTATATTAATTACATATTAATGAATAGACATGTCTCATGAAGGGACATGTCTCTTCTTGGCTCGTTCTCAATATAAATGCAAGAGATTGTTGCATTTGCAAAACACATACAATGAGATAGTGTTATTACATTTGCAATGATCCTAAAACTTTAACATGGTATCAGATCCAAGTTGCAAATGTAAGAGAGTAGTTTGTTGATGGTGAATGTGTGACTGTCTCAGAAAATACAATCTCAGTACGAAGACCATATCTCCCAAATGCACCATTGGATTTTGCTAAATTTTAGATATGTCGATGATAAACAACTTTAAAATACTCTCACCAAAGCGATTGAAGATGAATTGTCAAGTTCAAAAGTTATGACCGACTATGTACGGGTCTATGAAAAAACAAATCTGAAAAAGAGTGAGGTTCCTTCTTTAAAAGCCTAACCACTTGAAGGGAGATCTAATAAGATTGAAGGACAAAAGTACAAAATAATTGCATTCAAAGGAGAAAGAACTTGATGCTTGCAAACGAATTGATGATTGATCCTAGATGCAAAGGGAGTCTGACATTTCAAAAGAAGTCAAGAAGTTGATAAACTTGAGCTTCAGAGGGAGCAAATGGTTCAATTAACTTGTGACAATCTTGATCATATTGATTGAGAGGGAGTTCACTATTGAAGGTGAAACACTTCTGAGGTAAACCTAATATAATTTATTATTATACTAATGATTCATGAATATTTTTAATGGGCCTGCCCCCTGTGTAAATTATGAGGAAGTGACAAATTTCAAAAGATTATCACTTGTATTTGTAGAAGTTATTGGAAGGTGATGATCTTACAATAACTTAAATCATGATATACATTATTTATAATGTTGAAACAGATCATGATGAATTAATGCAACAACTAAGTGTTAGATGTCATTAAGTTGATGATCTATGAGTTGTTTGCATAAATATATCTTGTAAAGCAATAACTAAGTGTTAGATGTCATTAAATTGACGGTCTATAAGTTGTTTGCATAGATATATCTTGTAAATCAACAACTAAATGTTAGATTTCATTGACAGTCTATGAGTTGTTTGTATAGATATATGATAGGTATTTGGTGAATATCATGTGTTGATATTCAGTAGGCCAATACCTTATTGAGTACTTGGTGAATATCATATGTTGATGTTCTGATAGGCCAATACTCAGAGTATTTGGTGAATGTCATGTGTTGACATTCTGATAGGCCAATACTCAAGAGCTTGTGGATAGAATCGTCAATGGAGGTAATCCACATATTGAGACTATGTTCCTATTGATTACATCTTGAGGATGATGTCTTTCTTTCTTACATCATATGATTGATGTTGTCAAGTGTCTTAAGTGTTGACATTGGATTGATTTATCCACCCTAGCTAAGAGGGAGTGTTGATGCTTTGTAGCTTCAGTTGACTAAACACTATGAGTCAATAATAGTGAAGATATATATATATATATATATATATATATATATATATATATATATATATATATATATATATATATATATATATATATATATATATATATATATATATTAGAGAAATTAATATAATACTTAAGATGTGTGTGTGTGTAATAATAATTGTCATTATATTAATTACACATTAATCAATAGACATGTCTCATGAAGGGACATGTCTCTTCTTGGCTCATTCTCAATATAAATGCAAGAGATTGTTCCATTTGCAAAACACATACAATGAGATAGTGCTATTACATTTGCAATGATCCTAAAACTTTAACATAATAAAAAAGAAAAAGAAAAAGTACAAAATATAATGAAAAAAGGCAAAAAGGCTTGCTTTATAAAGAAACCATTGAAAACCTAATATATAACTAGGAAATAAAAATAGCTCCAAGAAGCCCTAAGTGAGCGTAAGCTAAAAACAATGTGTCCCTCTAAATATATAATGCACCAACACTCTCCCTTAAGTAAAGCTTAGGGAGGCAAAAAAGAATGCATGAAAATGTAAAGATGGGTCATGGAAACTAGGCCTCATGACGTACCCATGTACAAATAAAAAGAATCCATCATAACCAAAAAAAAAAGAGAAAACACATGGGAAAAAACTTGCCTCCAAAAGAGAGAAAAAGAAATAACTACTCTAGTGAGAGAAGGTTAGAAGGAAGACTCAATGTGACCTCTCAAGGATTGCTTCTATCACACAAGTACAAATAATGTTCCCCATAAAGAAGTAGTTCATGTGTCAATGATGAAGGCTTGAAGACAAATCAAGATCCATTGCCTACAAACAACATTTATCCTTAGGAAGATACAAATCCACGGGTGATTAGAGAAGCATTCCCATAAACTAAGAGAATCAATAATCCAAATCCCAATGATATGTGCCTCTAAAAATTGTTCAAATGTCCTCATATTAAAATGAGATAATGACAAAGAGAAAGATCTAAAGATGATGAAGATGGACTGACAACACTAATGAGGTTTTTGACAAAGAGGATATGAATATCCTCAAAATAATCTTGCAAATCTATAATCCAAGACTCCACAAACAAGAATGATATGTCTACAATATATAAAACTCATGTAGCTATGTTTGGAAGTGATGAAGATGATGCATTAATAACTATGATGTGGTTATCAACAAAGAGAATATATATTCCCTCAAAATAAACCTCCAAATCTACAATATGAGACCTCACAAACAAGGATATATTTTTACAAGATATGAATCCCAAGTAGCTATGTGTGGAAGAATATGGATTTACTTTTACACTAAACCAATAAGGGCTATGCATGTAGTGATACCAAGATAATCAAAACAATGGGAGTTGAAGATTGGGGCTCAATGTGAGGATTAGAAACTAAGAAACAAGTCTCTAATCCATTGAGATATTAAGACTTATTATATACTCAAGAATCACTAAATTACAATTATTGTAGGGTATACAATCTACATATGCAAAGGGAATGAGACAATATGTTTAAAGATCCTCTAGGAATGGAGAAACGTGAGCGTCTCCACAGATCTCCTAGAGGCAAATCCAAAATGTGTGTGAATAATCAATGTTTGATACAACATAGGTAGTGTAAAGATCAACACTAGAAAAAATAACTTGTACAACATATTCAATGATAAATCTCCAAGTATAGCTACTCCTATGTTGGCTTAGGTATGATTCCATATAAATAAGGAAAAAAATCAAGCCACCTGAGATGTGTCAAGATGTGATGTCTCCAAGACTCATATTTTCCCATTTTCAATATGACAATAGGCGGAACAAAAAACTCATAATATCTCCTCATAAAAAAAATAAAACCCTAATAACCTAATTTATATGATTAAAATAACTTTTATTAACCTTATTAAATCTAAAACATGTGATTAACATAAACAACAACCATAGAAAGATAACCATAAACAATGACACCAGATTTGTTAACTAGGGCATCTCTTGATCATAGAGTAAACCCCGGTGGGGATGGTACCCACAAAAGATGTACTAATATAAAAGTTCCTTGTGAGAGGATGGACCATGTTAGGATTCTATGAAATACATTCAGTATATATCAGTCCCTGTGAGGAGACTTTGAATCAATGTGAGGAGATTCCAACCATGTGAGAGTTGTGGAAGATAGAAGGAACAACTTCAAGGGCAATACCACCAAACTCACTGTCCAACTGATCTTTGTATTATCCCAAACAAAATAATACCAAATATAATTGATATCAGCAACTCTTTCTTCTCTCCTCTGATCATGCCTTTGCTACACCAAATACTTCCCAGATCTCAATACCAAATCTACAAACTGCGCATCACATAATAATCCCTTATATCGCTTACTCGCATTATTTCACACTTCACAACTTACATTTCTTACAATTCTTTCTACACAATCAAGGAAACAAACTTTCCTTTATACCAAGCCCAATATTTCATAATTGAGTCGGCCAATTAAGCTTTATCAATTACAAATATAAAACAATACACATTACATATTAATTTCATAATTACACAACATTGTCGGCTCACAAAATTAATAAATCTTCACACGTGCAACCTCTGACTATGCTGACTTAGCCAAATCACCTTCATAATGTCTTCAACCTCTATATAACTTCGCTTATCCAGATTCTATCCATGTTGGGAGATATAATCCAATCATCACAAACTGCTTCTCATGAACTCTATCAGAATATAGTCTTCACTAAATGTCTTATAACTGTCACCATTCTTTGACTTTTCGTACACACTCTTGACCATGTCATCAGGACACTATGTAGAACACATCTCAACTATGCATGACCTCATATGCAACCCATTGTGTGCGCTAACTCAAACTCTGTATGCTACTATGTCAATCTTCAGTATAAATAGTATGTTGTTATCAATGACAAACACAATCATGAATGCAACATGTGACCACTCCAGTAATGCAAGAATACTCCCCCACAAGACATATTTAGCATTCATGCTAACAATCTCCCCCTTTGGCATTGATGGAAACATAGATGACGGCTCGCATGAGATGTTCCTATTACCCCACTAAAATAGCTACAGTGAGAATTCATTCACCAAATGGCATATTATAACCTTATATTACAAACATAGAAAGAGTATAAAACATGGTTCAATAAATTGTGAATCTATGATAAAATTATAATAGACCAAAATAAAAAATGATAGATCTATGTCCCTCTAAAATAACAAAGAGCTTAAAATTATTCACAAAATTAGAGAAAAACACACGGTAAAAGCTAACTAGGCATAGTCCAATATGTCTTCTCTATTGATTATCTGAATATAAAGATAAGGTGAAAGAATAATACAATAGCTATTTACCAATTTTTCTTCTCTTTCACAATGGTGAGAAAAACTCAAAAAAAATATAAAAGATCCCTCACTGATGTGCCTACAAGCTTACATTAATGATTTTCTTAAACCGAACCTAAAAAATGGAACTAAGAAGGGGCCTTGCAAATGTTCCATGTGGAAATATCGTCATGGCCATTGTTACAAGTACCTTAGGCATGTTGATTTTTGTATCACTACTCTTCTTCCCTATGCCTAGCATGGACGACACCTATGCCCTTTTCAACTTCCTTAGGAGAGGGTTGAGCAGACAACGGTGGAGACTTGCCTTGTTGCAGTGTTGGAAGAGGTAAATAAGAAACACCGAGAGGTTATGGAGGCAATGTTTATGGTGAAGACCGCCATTGAGAGACGGATGTCGACGGCGAGGGATTTGCAGTGATGGATTGAGTAGGTCCAGTAGTTGAGGGAGCAGCTGGCAACATTGACACCACTTGTGCCTTCCTCATTAGGGACGCTCTCTAGCCCCCCAACTTCTTGATTTCTTTTATATATAGTTGTATTCTCCATTTTGTTGTGTGTCATCAGTAGACAATTTTTTTTTGAGGGGGAATGATGTTGGGAACTTGGGATGATTAATATTTGTTAGTTGTTGTCGAGGGGTCAGCAATTGGCTGATAGTTGTTGATGGTTGGCACTTTGAAACCTTTATATATAGCATTGTAATTGTCTTCAGCCGATATGGTATTGTGGTGATATTCTTATGGTATTGTTGTTGTGACTGTTTTGGAGATACATTGTAATTAAGTGGTCAATGAATAAATATATGTGAGTTCTCTATGTCTATACATTGTGTATATGTGTACTCTTACATTTTACTTTCATTCTATTATGTTTTGAATCTTACCCTATGGGACAAACATTTGTTTTGGGTCGTAGTGCTCATCTGCCAAAGTTTTTGGCAATTTTTTTGAACAAAATCGTGGCTGTAATTTTGAAGTAGTTTGGTTTTGGCTAATTTTTCCTCAAAATCGTGGTTTTAGTTTGAGAAGTTGTTCTTGGCTAGAGGGAGGGACAATTTTATTTATCCAACATCAGGTTGGAAGGATTGTGGGTATCTTGGTCATTTCTTAAAGTTATGCATATTCAAGGAGGGTCTCAGCAATAGGCTCATTTTAAATAGTAGGGTTCTCCAAGGACCAAAATTTAGATTGATCGATACTATACTAATGTTGTTAACTTGTTGCCATATACTAACACTAACGTTTTGGAGTTGTTGCACACTTTAAAAGATAATACATTTGAAATACCTATTCCACCAACAAAGTAAAGTTTTGAAATAGACAATGAAAATGATATATGCCCTTCTTAGGACCATTTTGTGGTGTTTTGAATTCAATGTAAGGGGTCATGTTGCTTAAGGGATCCAATATGACAAAAGTTGCCATGATGTAATAGAGTTGTCTTAGGGGATCCTTTCTTGTGTTTAGAAGTGTTTGATTGTCCAATTAGTGTAATAAGGCATAATAAGGCCATTTGTCAAGGTATTGGGCCGATTTGGAAATTTTTGAAACGAATTGCTCAAATTCTCATAAAAGGTGAAAAGTTGTCATAATGAACAGTTGTCCAATTGCAAAACCAACGGTTGTATGGTTTGAAAGTTAGTTGAAGTTGGTTGTAACTATTGAAAAAGGGTGTAAAATGCCCTTTTAAGGTCAAATGAGGGGTTGGTCTAAGTTGGAGAGCAATTTTCAGATGAGATCTTTAATTAAAAAAAACTTGACTGTTGCAAGAAATTTACTGATTTTCACCATTATCGTGCTTTCCTTGGTGTTATATGCTAGTTTATCTTTTTATGAAGTATGAGAATGGTTAGATATCTCTGTTAGCCATTCAACCATGCCCATGAATTGAAACCCTGATCGTCGAGAAACTGATGTCACCCCAATGAATATCCCTACCTATGCATTAATTGTAGTTTTTGTGCACATATTTTCCTTTTGTTTTTGGATTCATTTTTTGCAGCCAAGGATTGAATATGAGAAGGAGATGGGACTATCGAGGGACAAACCAACATACACTTCAATGGTCAAGTAAGGCATAAACCATCAAATATTGACATTCAATGGGTATGAAATAACCATTGTTTCAGCTTAAAAAAGAAATCACTTTGATAATAAGAGAAACAAGTAAAATGTCCATTGTGAAAAGCTATCATTCTTTAGAATGTCCACTTTGAGAAACTATCATTCTTCTCTCCACCATATTGATTAATGTTTGTTACTATGTTTGGATTGTGCAGAAGTCAGTAATAAAGCTTGTATATGATGAGTTTGGCCCTTCAATTGTTCACAAGAAATGCTTGTAAACAACCTACAATTAGAGATTTTCTACTCCTTTTTCTTGTTTGATGACCAAATGCTTTACTTCTCCAATTTCGTCAATTTATGAATGACAATATAAGTGTACTAAATTCATTGACTGTATGTAGCCCATAACATACTATTATATTTGCATTTTGTTTTTTTTGTGAAATAGATATGTTTGTAACTATGTTTGCTAAGCTGCACAAATTTTGTATGCAAAAGGTGCAATAAATGTTTTGTTTTATGCATAAATTCACAATTTTATAAGAAAAAGAAAGATTTGACATCTTTAGAGAATTGACAAAGTTTGACAACGATGCACCATTATCTACTTCATTAAACTTGAAAGTTGTGTGTTTTTTTTTCAACTAAAGCACATTTTTTATGACAACAAATTCAGTGTCATTTGCATCATGTGAAGGTGTAATGTGTGTCTTTATAGAAGTTTTATTTCATTGTTATAGATTTTTAAGTATTGCTAATTTTTTGTATTTGAAAAGTAAATAAGTAATTAGATTCATAAGTTTAATCTATATATTAATAATTTTATGATCGTCACAATTTTTTGGTTAAAAATAGATAATTTATTTGAAGTCAAATTTTGAATAACTTGAAAGATTATATAAAATGTGTGAACATTAATAAACAAAGTCAAAGCAATTAAAATTCCAATCAATTCAATATCATAAGATTTATGTCATACCTTTTAAAATTTCATGTCCATCAATGCCTCTGCTAAGTCAATGAAATAAGTCCTATAGATGGAACTATACACACTAAGATGTGCACTTCTCTAAATCATTGCTTCCAAGAGAATTCATGGATTGGAAACTTTGAGAAATCAATTTAGAGCTCCCTAGGCATGGAGTGCAAGGGTGTTAAGAATGCTCTCAGCTAGAGCTATTAAGCCAATAACCTTGCTAGTAAACCATGCAATGGGAGATTCCAAAGAAGACAAGGGCAAGAATGCCAATATCCTCAAGAATCAAATGAAAATGAAAATGCAATGCAACTATGCTAGAAATGGAAATGCAAGCTATGTTATGAAACGAAATATGCAAGTATTACAAAGCCTCCTAATTAAGCTAGATGGAGTAATCTAAAACATAAAGGAAACTAAGCTAAATATGAAGCTATGAATGCTATGACAAATGAAACTAAAATGCAAGAAATGAAACTAGAATAGCATGTAGATGCAAAAGTCAAGAATGCTCCAAATCTTCAAAAGCTCCAAAGTGACCTAGAAATCCTGCAGTATAAAGTTAGCATAAAAAGATTGATCCTAAAATGAGAGGAGAGCTCTCCTTTTATAAGAAAAGAGAAAGAATAGACCATGGAGATTAAGAGGCAAAAGATTTAATCAACGGTGGAGCATCAAAGAGGAGCAATCCATGTGCACAAGTATCTTCCAATGAGAAAATAAGAGTTGACATTTGTGTCCATATGAGACAAAAAGTGTTTTTTCCCTTTTTATAAAATAGGAATAATGCTTTATTTGTGCAACTTAGGATAAGAGGAAAAGTGGGGGCTTTTTATTTAATAAAAAGGGAGGGAATTCCTTTTCATTAAATAAAGACTTAGGATAAAATGGTTAGCCCATAGAAAATAATCGAATAAATGATAGAATTAGGATTTGATCAAGAATAAGCAATTGATGATTTTAGCAAATAATGCTAGCAAGGGGCTAATAGTCTAGATGACCATTTTTAGATGATTACATTTGCCCTTATTTGACTAATGTGTGATCGATCTGGGAACACATTACGTCAAAGAATAGATCAGCCAAGAAGGCAAGTAGATAGAGATCTAACTCAAAAGAATGAAGTGCAGAGAGAGAAAATCCTGCATGGTCAGCCTTGTAGCGACAGTACTGAACACTTAAGAAAGAGATGGACAGTATCAGAACTCAAGACAAGAACTAACATGTTAAGCGCAAAGATAGATCGATCAGAGCAAATGGAATGGTCAAGCATATGCTCTAGAGAATAGCCAATAGGATATGATGTGTCTGCCCCCTCGGGAACGAAAGCAAAATTAGGTAGAGGGAATGCAGAAGCAAGAGCAGCGTGATCAAATCACTAGAAATCATAATCGAAGATGAAAAAAAATGATAGAATAACCATCAAGCAATGAAGATATGCCCCAGTTTGACTATAGGATAAAGATGAAGTCAAACCTCAAAGAGATGAAGCGAAAAATGAAATGGAAGCCTAGAAGTTTGAAAGAGATGGGGATGAAGAAAGAAAAGATGCCCCAGCGAAGATCGAAGGATAAGGCCTCAAAAGGTCAGCCAACTACGCAAAAGAGGGTGAAATGCAATTTTGACGATCAAGGTGAACTCGGATTTTGATTTCGATCCCGAAATGAATAGAAAATGATGTGATATGAAAAACAAGAAGCGAAAGACATGGTTAAGAAGAATCAAGAGGATGAGCGCAGTTGACCAACAGGTCCAGGAAAGATGAAAGGAGAGCTCTCTCCATATGCAAGATGCAAAACTAACTAACATGAACCTAAGAATGCAAGTTACTATGAAAAGTGGTTTACTTGCAAGGTCACAAAGCTATTAGACTCTAATATTCATCATCAAGCGTTGGTAGTGTCACAAGATCATACAATACACACTAGTATAACTATGTGGATCTGAATATGATCTATATCAGATAGGAATGTGGAAATCCCACCTAGGCACCAAAGACATATAGGTCAAGATGACTAGTGCAGTGAGATTCCCTAAGTTTGATATAGCAAGATTATGCTCACATCGAAACACAAGAAAGTCAAGATGACTATAAGCATGCACTTGCGAAAAAATAGTCAAGGATAATACCTTGTAGATCCTAGAGTCAAGTGGAACAAGCATAAATGCTCATGACAACCAAGATCAACAAAATATACCCACAGGCAGAAAGCAAATAAAACATGTCCTCATGCCCCAGTCTTCTAGCTCGGCATCATCGAAAACTATTAGGGATAGAACACTCATCAAAGAAATCATCATAGACAGCACACAAGAAATAAAGCAAATTTCAGCAAGTCAAGTGTTTAAGTGCGTGTGTGTAGGTCATAGAGTCAAACTTTGAGTATCGCATCTGCTAGTGAGAAATATTGCATCATTCGAGACTGCAGATAGGATATCTGATAAGTGTTGAGAAACACTCGACGCTAGGAAAGTGTTGAAAAACACAATTGGGGTGGTGTTGAAAAACACCATTGGAACCAAGAGGCCCAAGAAACCTGAACACACAAAGAGACCCAAGATAAGCTAGAACAACGTATGCCCCCTAGACTAAGACAAGAGTCAATTCTAGGCTAGGAGAGGCAAAGCGAGAAGTGGAGCGAAGGAGCGCCATGCAAGACTGATAGGTATAGCTGCAAGGGTCTCAAGCAGCGTCTGTTTCCAGGTTTTCACCAAGGCACTTTTTCTATTTTTTTGAATTTTTTGAATTTTTTTATTTTTTTGGTGAGACATCAAAGCGCCTATTGCTAAGTTTTCACTAGGATGCTCATTTTTTAGTACTTTTTATGCTTTTTAAGATTTTTTTAACATCATATATGATTTTTTTGGAATTTTTTTAGGATCAATAAGAATATGTACAAAGAGCTCAAGAACTTCAGACATAGCACTTCTTCAGATGTAGAACATTGATAAGCTTGGTAAGTTCTTCTTCCTCTAGCGTAGATAACGGATAGACCTCGGACCCAAATGCTGCAGTGATAAGATAAGGTCCTAACCAATAGTAGCCAGCCCTAAGCAATTTCCAAGCTAACACAAGGTCGTTAAAGTGTGATCCACATATACCGTCATGGACTTCAGCTAGCACTTTGTCTGACTCATCTATTTCGAGACACTTAAGGAGAGTTCCGTCTAGACTCTTCCCATACAAGTTACCAGAGACGAGGGTAAAGTGTAAGGCATTGCGGAGGAGGTGGCGCTTCTCATGGCGCGGTAGATTTTCAGGGATAACTTGATCTGGGAGATGGGAAAAAATGGTGGCATAGCGGGATGATTCAACAGGGGAATTGTAGGTGAGATAAGGCAATTCTTCCACCAAGAACTCAAAGCGTGATTCATGCTCTTCCAGTTGCAAAATGGATGCCAAAGTAACCAAGGCATTAGCAACTTTGATCTGAGCTCTAGGAATGTGCTGAAATATGACAAATGTGAAATAATTCTTGAAAAAGTTCACCATTTTTTTGTAGAGAATCAGCTTGTCATCTTTTATTTGATAATCATTATTTTTTAGCAGGTCTTTATTTTTACTTTTTTTAGGTTTGGATACCACCACAATGTGGTTTTTGCCATCCCACCATTGCTCTTTTCTTTTGATTTGATGATTGAGATACTTGATTTATGATTCAGTCCTTTTTGTTGATGGTTCGCTGGTGGAAGAAGTAACAAGTTCAATGGCATGTTGATCCTGGGTGGACCAAGCTATGAGATCTGATTTTGCAAGATGAAATGAAGTGATTAGTTCAATAGCATTTATGCAAGGCATGTCATCTCTGGTGACAAGAGAAGTCGAGCCTATAGGGTAAGCTCCAAAAGTGTTAAGATCTAGACTTGTCAGAGAGGAACTAGTGTGGTCCACTAAAGCAATACGTGGATAAAACTCATCAGACCCTTCGTAAGACTCATCAACTACGTCGGGTTGGTCACCAAAATTATGAACCACATCCACATCCATATCCACTATGGAAGATCTATTAGAAAGAGTATCCCATTCATATTCATTTGAATCTGTTGTTATGCTTCTACTGGGATGCTTGCACCAAGAAGGTTTAGGACCTTTAGAAGTAGAGGCTTCAGCGTCATTATTTGTGAGATCTCTTTTCATTAACCGCAAAATATTCCTACGTTGTTGGCTTCTAGGTGTAGCGGCTTTAGCTGTGTCCTCAGTAGGTATGTGTTCTTCTCCCCAAAGGAGTGAAGTAGAAGGAAGATTGTCTCCCATTTGAGCCATAGTGTGCAGTGGTGACTCATTTGTATCGGTGTCTGAATCACTAATCATGGGAGCATTTTTAGAACATGTAGGGAGGTCATCATCGGCACCATATCCTAGACCTGTTGTAATCTTAGAGGATCGGTCATTAGTGTGACTCAAAGGCTCGACTAGGGTGTGTCCATTATCATTTACAGGTCCTTGACCTTGATAGCCCATTTGCTGCAAAAATTTATAGCCTTTACCATAGCGCTTAGGGGAAATAGGAGTAGCAATAGTGGTACTGTCTTCTTCGTCTCTATAGATCCATTCTCTAACAACTTGTTCTTCTATTTCTGCCTCTAGGGGTACGGACGCTTGAACAAAATTACCAAAGATTATCATAGCAGAAGCAGAAGGTTTCATCCTATCGGAAGGTCTCCCATATGATCTAGGAGAAATAGGCATAGCAGCCATGGAGTAGCAGTAGAATGATCCCCTGGAATAACAATTTCAGCTCTGTTATGAGGGAATTTGATGCACTGATGGTATGTAGAAGGAACAACTTGCATGTCATGGATCCAAGGATGACCCAAAAGAATGTTATAAGCAAGTGGGATGTCCAACACTTGGAACATGATATCTTTCGTGACAGGGCCCACTCAAACAGGTAGCGTGACAAGACCCTTAGAAGATCTTTCCACTTCATCATATGCTTTTATAGTGATTTTCCGCTTAGGATCGACAGCAAATTCTGACAAACCCTTTTGTTATATGACATTGAAAGAAACAATATTTAACCCAGCACCATTGTCTATCAGGACTCGGCGGACTCGGGTGTGGTAGACCAT
This sequence comes from Chamaecyparis obtusa, assembly GCA_027943335.1. Lineage (NCBI taxonomy): Eukaryota > Viridiplantae > Streptophyta > Pinopsida > Cupressales > Cupressaceae > Chamaecyparis > Chamaecyparis obtusa. The sequence goes on from BSBK01004527.1 coordinate 247,451, forward strand.
AACTTTAATGTGTAAGGCAAGGTTGTGAGGGTGGTTAAGAGATGTGTCATCTACTTTAGAGAAGGAGAGATAATGATGTGATGAGATGTGGTTAACCATAGCTTGGAACCTATCTGGGTTAATGTCATTAGGGACATTAGCTGTACACAAAGCCTTTTCAAGGATCTCCTTGTGCAAAGGGGATAGCTCAAGCAACTCAAAAATAGATATCTGTGTGGGTGTCCGTTGCAACTGATGGACAAGATCATAGCTAGACAAAGCTAAAGGAGTCGTTGGTTTGGAAGAAGAGGTTTGCTTAGGATCGGGCATAGTTTTAAGGACCAGTTTAGCTTGCCTCCTAGTAACAACATTTAGGGTCTCTCTTTGGGAGGACGAACCACTCAGTGTTTGCAAGACCAAATTTGGCATACCCTGACCAACTTTATTATCATCTTGAGGTTGCATCATAAGAACACTCTCAACAGGCTCTATCATGTTGATCACAGGTGAATCAGAAGTATATGTGTAGTTGATCTTAGCATCATGATTCTTCTTATTTGGTTGAGAGGACTCCCCCTTGTCATACTTAGGTAGAGGATCTTTGAAAGCCTGGTGATCAGAATTTTTAACTAAGCCATCTGTGAGAATTGTGCCTCCATCAATGAGATCTTGTATAATATCTTTAAGCGTGAAACAATTGTCAGTCTTGCGTCCCTTGTTTGTGTGATAGTGGCAGTAATAATCTTCTCTCCACCAATCTGGCTTAACTGGCAGATCATAGGGACGAAGTTTCTTAGGAAGCATAAGATAATTATTGGCAACCAAAGTCTTAAGAATCACATCATATGGTTCAACCAATGGGGTATAGACCCGTCGTCGGAATTGCTTCTTTGGTTTATCTACATACTAAGGCTTAGGAGCATTTTGAGCATTGGCAGCGTCTTGTTGTTTTGTTGCGTAGATGGCATTAGAAAGGTTGAAAGCGGGCTCTTTAGCTTTAGGGACATCTACAACCTCATCATTGACAACATGCTTATTTCTATTTCAAGGTTTGCTCGTCTTTGCCATAGTTTCTAGTATCCTTATTGATAACAATATCACCCTTTCTTATGGCCACATCCTCAATCCTATATGCACTTTCAACCATGTCGTTGAAAGAGGAGAAAAGTTGTTTCCTTCGATCATAATATAGCTCAGGCACTAGAGTGTTGACGAAAATATCAATCTTTTCTCTTTCATCTAGCTGGCGAGGATATCGAGAATATAATGACCTCCAACGTTGTAAGTAAGTGGCAAATGGCTCACCTTGATTTTTCTTTAGAGTACTGAGATCTATCATAGTGATAGGCTATTGGATGTTGTATGAATAATGATGGGTGAAGCGCCTAACCAACTCATCAAAAGTTTTAAGAGGTGGTGTCAACTTTGCAAACCATTCGAGAGCTTGTCCTCTTAAACTTCTAGGGAACAGTTTAGAAGAAATGTGTCTTCATGAATGAAGTCCATGCTAAGAGCGTAAAAGTGACGCACATGGTCATGGGGATCATCATTTCCATCATACTTGTCATATTTGGGAACCTCAATATCCCTAGGAAATGGGACCATGTATAGACTTCTATCAAAAGGAAGAGCACAAATAGATTCTACGAAAGAAACCTTTGGAGGCTCTCTTTCTATTACCATTTGGGTAAGGCATTGATTTGTCTGATGTAATTCTTCCTTAAGGACTTCCAATTCAGTCGGTACGCTTTGTTGGACAATTTGTCTGACATCATAGCCGGGAGGAAGCTTATATCCTCTAGAAGTCATATATTGGAAATATTGGTCTCCATTGCATTCTAAAAGCTTAAGCATCTTTAGTTGGGAGTCCTCATCTTGTTCAAATGCAATAAGATCCTCACTAGAAATATCATCAACGGCCTCTTCCTCATGGTGAGAGGGAGGTGGTCTAGGAGGTGAAGAAGGTATAGCAAAAGTTCATCTCGGAGGAGACCTAGGTGGCGTGTTGTTGCCATAATTGCCATGAACATCAAAAAGTGGTTTATGCTCATAACCACTAGTCTCAGGTTGCTCGTGAGACATGCCTCTCATAGCCATGTGCCTAGCAGCATCCATTATGTTCTCACTATGTTCCTTATTTAAGTGCTTTTGGTTGTCTCTATGCTCAAAGTGATCTTGCAAATGGTGAAACTTTTCTTGTTTGGGCAAGGTGAGTGAGACACTGTCTGTGTTTTTGGAGGACTTAAATGCTGAAAAGAGGAAACCTCCTTTATACCATGGGGTGGCCTTAGAATCCTCAAAACTAGAACTAGTGTTGCTAACAGGTGCTTGTGAGAGTCTAGTAGGAGAAGGTAACTACTTATAATTGAACGGAGGGTGACTCCCTTGTTCAAATTGAGACTGAGTTGTAACCGGCATGAAAAAGAATGTTGTTCAACCAATAAAATGAGACAAAGTTTCTTAGATGTTGAGATAAGCAAAAGCCAACGATGATCACTTGTCGAGATAGAACAATAGAGATGGCTGGTCAAAGTGCTCAAGAACTTACAGTAGTCAATTGACACAAGCCTAGATGTGAGCAAGAAGCTCGATTAGCAAGTAGCTAGATAGGTAACCGTGTTTTGACAAGTGATCAAAAGTGACATTCAATAGGCTCAAATCCAATAGTTTTAGCTCATTTATTTTAGTCTAGAACAATCCTAAGCATGTAGGTAACAAACTAGCTTCAGATAAAAACAGAAAAAGACACTCTACAGCAGGTTAAAATGCAAGTGTAACAGCTCCGAATTGCAACAGTAGCAGGACAACAGAATAACGCAGGATTCTTGGTTGAAGGTATGCAATGATGTTTCAGTATTGTACGACTCTTGACTAGTGAATGAACTCAATTTTGAAAGCAATTTGGTCAATGTTGTAGATTGCAAGTACAATTTCTTGGTTTCAAGCACAATAATATCAGGAAGTAGACAAGTTTGCAAATAGTAGGTGATCAAACATGTCATCAAACACTTGTGCAAGAGCAAAAGCAACCTTGCCAAGACAAGCAGTTGGGATATCAAAATAAAAAATTCTATGAGCACTACCGTGATGTTTGTATGTTCGAGAACGTTTGCATGGGTACATAACAACAAGAACAATTCAAGCACTTGCTAGCCTAGAAGGACAAAGGCTCAATACTTAGCAACTTGGCCCACACTTGATGTTTCATTGCCTCACACAAAGTGGTTGCCCACAATAGATGTTGGCTTTGTCATGGAGGTGTCAATGACACAACCAAAGAAACATAGATGGTGAGTAATCTTGGGGTGATCCGGATTATTCCACTTAGATCAATCCTTGCACCAAGAACCTAAGTGGCAAAATAGGGTGGCTTCTATCTATGGTTCTTAGTAAGGACTTCCGTTCGTAGCACCCCTCTTGCTCCCCAAAGGGACTCCTTACCTTGCGGCAAGTAACGGACCTCGCGGCCTCAAGAGTACCTTAAGCGTTCTTGCTCAATACTTTCCTCATGGTCACAATCCCACAAGTACTCACATTAAGCGAAGACAAGCACTACGTCTACCAAGATTTTGTGTCCTTGATAGCCTTGAGATTATAATGGGTTGGAATAGCTCGGTATTAGCTTGTCCCCACTTGGGTCGTTCCTCTTGATTGCTCAAGAGTAGGCCCGCTAAAAGATCCTAATGTTAAACAAAGAGTGGATTGACTTTTGAGTGTTAGGATTTCTGGTTCACCTCAAGGGTGAAGAGCATAATCTCTTAGCTCAAGAATCTCCCCCAAACACACCAAACAAAGAGTTCAATTACCCTCTTGTTTTCAAAGTCTAAAAGTGGGTCAAGATTTTTGGTTCACCACAAGGGTGAAGAGTATAATTTCCTACCACCAAAAGACTCCTACAACAAGATATTAAGTGCCTATGAAATGAAACAACTAGTATATGCCACACTTAAAATGAAAGCAATTAAACAAGCACTTGATTGGATTTTTATGCTTTGGGCAGCCCTACAAAAACCGTTAGTAGCCCTTGTGCATTTGGAGCTTTGACATGCGTTCTTTTAAACAAATAATCAAGCAATGAAGGCACCTACAAACACAACTTGTTAGCCCCACAATGGTTAGCACATCAAAAATCAGATAATCTACAAGAAAAATAGCTGATCAAATGGAAAAATTTGAAATTGAAACCAACATGGTTGGATTAAACTCGAAAAGAGCTTTCCAACGATATATCACACTTAAATTTTCGATACCGTATGTGAAAATTTCTAAAAAATGGGTGCTAGTTTTCCAGAGTAGCACAGATTCAAAAAATGCTGAAATTTTTAAAAAAAATAGAAAACCCAAAACTCAACTCACTGCCGGGTATAGGCGACAGTACAGTCACCAGAAATATCGCGTGACACTTTTCTGTATAAGGGGGCGACAGTTTATCTCCATGCGATAGTTCGCTGACTTGCAGGCGACAGAATATATTAAACAGTGCGATATTATCTATCAAACAGTACGACACTTTTAACTGGTAAAATGTCACCCTGCTATACAAGAAACTGTCGCACGACACTCTGAGACAGAAAAACAGAGAGCCGAAAATGATGCTAAACTATGACAAAATTTTTTTGAAAATGCATGAAATGAAGGACAAAACAATAATACTCTGCCCCACGGTGGGTGCCAAAAATGTACACACTAATATGTGCACTTCTCTAAATCATTGCTTCCAAGAGAATCCATGGATTAGAAACCTTGAGAAATCGATTTAGAGCTCCCTAGGCATGGAGTGCAAGGGGTGTTAAGAATGCTCTCAACTAGAGCTATTAAGCCAATAACTTTGCTAGTAAACCATGCAATGAAAGATTCCAAAGAAGACAAGGGCAAGAATGCCAATATCCTCAAGAATCAAATAAAAATGCAAATGCAATGCAACTATGCTAGAAATGGAAATGCAAGCTATGCTATGAAAGGAAATATGCAAGTATTACAAAGCCTCCTAATTAAACTAGATGAAGTAATCTAAAACATAAAGGAAACTAAGCTAAATATGAAGCTATGAATGCTATGACAAATGAAACTAAAATGCAAGAAATGAAACTAGAATAGCAAGTAGATGCAAAAGTCAAGAATGTTCCAAATCTTCAAAAGCTCCAAAGTGACCTAAAAATCCTGCAGCATAAAGTTAGCATAAAAAGATTGATCCTAAAATGAGAGGAGAGCTCTCTTTTTATAAAAAAAAAGAAAAAATAGACCATGAAAATTAAGAGGCAAAAGATTTAATCAGCGGTGGAGCATCAAAGAGGAGCAATCCATGTGCACAAGTATCCTCCAATAAGAAAATAAGAGTTGACTTTTGTGTCCATATGAGACAAAAAGTGATTTTTTCTTTTTTATAAAATAAGAATAATGTTTTATTTGTGCAACTTAGGATAAGAGGAAAAGTGAGAGTTTTTTATTTAATAAAAAGGGAGGGAATTCCTTTTAATTAAATAAAGACTTAGGATAAAATGGTTAGCCCATAAAAAATAATCAAATAAATGATAGAATTAGGATTTGATTAAGAATAAACAATTGATGATTTTAGCAAATAATGCTAGCAAGGGGCTAGTAGTCTAGATGACCATTTTTAGATAATTACAGGAACAAGTTAACAATCACAGCTATCTTTTGGATGACTAGTAAACTGTATAATAATTGAATATATTGAATGCATGTCTACTAGTAAAAAATAAATATGATAAAAAACAAACATAATGAAAGTTTTGACATGAGACCACAATACAAACAAATGTATAACAAAAACAATAAAAAAAAATCTTAATTGTTAATGACAATTAAATAATAACGTAAAATATATGTTATATTATCTTTAATTGACCACTTCAAATCTTATTTCAACATTTTCCAACTTATATGCAATTAATGTTACAATTTGTAATAGCTTTTAATTATATGTTCTATCATCCTTATCACGTTCCTCTTACTGTCACACTACTTTCTTATGTGTATGAATTTTCTCTTTCTCCTTTCTAACCACTCTCACCTCAATCTTTCATTATGATATAATGTTCAAGTTAAAATTGCTATTTGAACATTATATTAACATTGAGATCTTAAACAATGCTAAACCCTGAAAGACTTGAGAATAGACATATATTTATGAAATATAAAACAAGACATGTACCTTTTATTTACAATAGTATATCTAATTTATTGGTTGAAAATTTAAATTTTATTTCTCTCAAACATACTATGCAAAAGTCCAATCAAATCATTATTTTTTATCTATACAAAACAAAATTTGATGACACATTTCTCATTAATGATCTATCATAAGTAGCTTTTTAATTTTACTTTGTTGATTCTTCAAAGTTCCTTCCAACCATCTCTTATGAAAATAAAATATGTATAAACAATTTTTTCCAAAATTTTATATTTACTCTTTTTCATTTCTACATAGGCTATTAATATATAGTCAAAATTATAAAAGAACTCTTTATTTTTTTAATAAAGTAGTTAATGTAGTCAAAATAATAGATATTTCATATAAACTTAACCTGACAATAACTTTAAAATTTATTTTCGCCTTCCAAACTCAACATAATTACACATAAATTAATATACATGCCTCTCACTTTCTTTTCAAAATTGCTTGCCTATTGGCGACTTGTTGCACACAAAATAGAATGTGCAACTACTAATAATACATCAATTATGACCTAAGTGGCTGAATCATGGGACTTTTTTGGGTATGAAATGTACCAGAATCGAATTCTGAAACGAATTTTCGATGGGTACACATCTGTGATTTGTGTTTTGAAGTGCCAAAATGTTTAGTAAATCTAGTTTGATCTTTTAGATAATTTCAAGAGTACCAAAATGTTTAGTAATTCTAGTTTGATCTTTTAGATAATTTCAAGACCTAGACTACTGATTAGTGAACTCTGAACTTATCTATCATAGATTCTAGCTTTATTTTTTTGATACAAAACCTTGTATTTAAATTAGAATGATATGTTTCAAAATTTGAAATATGTAAAAATTTTGTTTAGCATATGTATTGGTATATGACATTCTAAACTTAATTCTATTTTTTAGCTACATACACACACATACATACATACATATATATATATATATATATATATATATATATATATATATATATATATATGCATTTGCATTTATACACATACATACATACATATGTCTGTATGAACGTACAAAAAATGTGTCCAACCAACAAATGGTCCAATGGTCATATTTGAAGACGACAGAGATCAGCAATGAGTTACAAGACACTATATGAGAACCAAATTATCATGCATGCTTTCTAGACAACAAATTTATTAATGGAATCAATAAATCAGTTCTAGACAAACGATTTGTAAAGAATAGACAAGGCAGCAATCAGAGAGATCATGAGTATCAAGTGGAGAAAAACTATGCTGTGGTGAATTACATAACATACTAAAAGCATTTCAAAGGATTGTGAATAATCAATAGTTAAAGATATGACTAATGAGGAGGGGGGTACGATATGCAGAGTTATCATGAACTTCAGACACATGCGGACTTGATATGCAAACAAATATACCGGAAGATTTTTCATGGGAAGCCCACTTACGTGACTGGCACTAAAAGCACATATTAAGAATAAAAACGTGGTAGGATGATTTGTTCAGAAGCGGTCTGGCACGCAGCGATTATTTTTTTAAAAAGGGGGATAGACTATATTAACAGCAATAGCATTAATCCATAATATGTAACAGCCGACTTCATGTGGTATGAAAGCTACAATTGTATGTGATTAGCGACTTAAAATGTTAATGAGATTATATAAAGCGGCAGATGATATTAATAACACAGGAGAGTTATTGACCCCATGAACGATGATGAAGTCATTAGATTAATATGGTTGATGTGGTTGATTAATATGATTGATTAAATGCAGCAATCAACAACATATTTAAATGTGTGATCTGTTAACAGAAAAGGAGCGATTACAAGGAGATGTAACTTTGTGGAATGGTAACTAAAACTGCATATTCAGGGATTGATATGAACAACGATTATTGTTTACAAATAACAATAATAAAAGGAACCTAGCCATGAACTATTCTACGATTTGTTAAAGACATGTTTGTTATTTTCAAAAGACAGAGTGCGATTAGGAAGAAATACATTTTTGTTTATCTAAAAGATACGATTCATTTAGATAACTCTTCATTTTGAAGAGACGTGATATTGAAGAGACTCTTCATTGAAATATGAGATATTTATAAAGAATCGATTTTGAAGAATGATGAAAACAGGGAGTGGAGTTTGGTGCGTGTAGAGAAGAGAGTACAGCGAGTAACGGGTCTATATATATAATAATGAATTATGAGGTGTGGAGTGGTGTATGAAAATAAAGAAATAAACAGAAAAATCTTTGAAGAGATTTATAAAGACTTTATGCAGAGATAAAAAGCACTTGGGAGCAGCATCATTGAAGGAAGGTTGTAAGAAATAATTGGTCTTTATGACAGTCCTATAATCAGATTACAGAAGACCTTTTTGTGGAAGACAATATAACAGATTTGTGAAGAGATTTATTGTGGATCCATCATCCATTGATTAAGCAACAATGTTAAGGTGGAAGTTTGAATTGTAGGTTGGTGCCTACAAATTGTGGAAGTTGGTGCTCATAAACTTAGGGGTTGGTGCCTCTAGTAGGCTGGTGCCTACAAACATTGTAAAAGAAATTATCAGATAAAGCAAACAATTTGCCACAGTTTTCTCCCTTTTGGGTTTCCGTGTAAAACATTTTGTTATTGTGTTCTCATGTGCAAGATTGTTGATTTTAGTAATTGATGCTATTGTGTTGGATAAAGTTTAAATTGGTAAAAATAATTGTTATACAGACTGATTCACCCCCTCAGTATAACAGTGTGCTCTTCACTTAGGTCCTAGGAAATCTTTCCAAAAAAATTAGTTGTTATGTGATCATGTCGTGGCATTTACTTCTTCTCCTAGGTCATTTAATATCTGTCATTTAACTTGTCTCACAACATAAGATTAAGACATGTGACAATCTTGTCTACTCCAACCTTTCAACCGTCTTTATAAGCAAGGTATCCTATGTACATTTCATATTAAATCAATTCAATCTTGCATCCATAATCAATCAAGCTATTATTGTCATTCTCTCTTATGGAAGCTTATTTTTGTTTTGTGGATGATCCTAGGGTATGGGGAGTTCACAACTCCTACAAAAGGGTCATTCCAAACATGTTAGAATTTTGTTTTGGATTTTTATGGACATTTATTGATTCGTTTTGTCATCATAAGAAGACTCAAATAAATGTGCACATTTCCACAGAACCAATCTGTTCTCCTGCAAGTGTGAATATGATAGCAACAGAGGAATATTGATTCATTGCGGAAGGGTGTGGCAAAAGCACAAAAGCAAATATCTCATTTGATTAGGTTTTTATCAGTAAATATAACAAATTCTTTTGAAGACTGAAAATACCAGTACGTCTATTTTTTAATAGGAGACGGGTACTTGTTGACACCATTTTTTTTAACATAATTTATTAATTTTCTAACAGTAAAACTGAAAATATCAGTATGACAAAACAAAATCACATATATTATTTATTCCCAAGATTCTGAGATGTCTCGGGAGACAAATACTAGGGGTCAGAGATGCATCTCCCAGTAGCTATGCTGAAAACTAAAGAGCTGAGGGTTTAAAGTAAAAACATTTCCTTAAAAAGATAAGCAGTTGTTAGAAAAAAAATATTATTAGATTTAATTTTTATAGCAATGGCTAAGGAATCCAAATGAAGCAACCAAACAGAATTTTGTAAACATAAATCTGAAAATTCGTGTCTGGTCCTTATTTTCAGTTGAATACTAATAAATTTCTGCTTGATGACCAGATTACATACAACTTTATTTTCATAGAGTGATTAAAAAAAAAATTTAAAAAAACTTTCACACCATTTCTGACATGAAATTATTCTTGCCTCCCAACAAGAACTAAATTAGATATATAGGAGAGAATGTAGGTAAACATCATGAATTAATTCACAACGAAGAGAAAAGATGATTAACCACCACAACACCTGACAAGACAACTTTTTGTCTTTCCTTCACTCTAGTTTGGTATATTATCCTGCAAAAAGAAACATATCAGATTCACTGCAAACTCGACAAATAAAATTTGGTTTACAAAATCCATGGAAAAACAATTAGAAGAGATCTGCATCAATAAGTAAAATATGACATTGTCCTACACCTTATTGTACACAATTTTATTCTTGATCTTTTACCTTGAATCTGTTTTCCACATCTCTGTGATTAACGTTTCTCCAGGGTAGACATGTAATATAAATCGACCTAAAACACTTTTCACTAGGGCTGGCTGCCCGTTGCAGCAACATTTAATGATGGCCCTTACTGCATATCCAAGTGTGCACAATCCATGTAGTATTGGACGAGAAAACCTGTTATATTAAATATAAAAAACATGATTCAAATAAGTAGTTATGAACTTATGATAATAATCTAGGTAACCCAATCTAACAATCTAGATCCTAAACTCTTCCCCTTCAACAGGCACAAAGACTTCAGCTCATTTTCAAACTTATGAAGCAACAATTATCAAGCAATAGTATGAGAAGTTACAGTAGAACCCAAAGTCACCTGGTGAGCACGGGTTATAAAGACACCTTGAAAGGAGTAAAATTGTAAATGAACACGGGTACAAGTTAGCTACTAACAATGACCAGTAATATCATAATTTGCACTCTGGGACTCGAAGAGTACTAGGCAAGCCCAAAATTTTCGATTCCATAAATACTGGGCAAAAACTCAGTAACTTAGAAGACATCTCAAAAGAGAAAATGCTAAGTTTTATAGCAAAAACAATATGCATAAACCAGGTTTGAACCAGCATTTGATCTGTGTAGGAACTTTAACCTGTGTTTTTTGTGTCTGTAAAAACTCGAGAATTAAACTTGTAAGAACTCGTGGAGCAAAAAAAAATAGAGAGGACTTGGCAACTCGGAAAGTACTTGCAAAGTTCACAAACTATGAGCAATATGAACTACTGATATTACTTTGAAATGGAAAATACTAACCCTGCAATATTTGCAACCATGGGATCAGAATGCAAAGGGTTGTAGTCTCCAGATAGTCGATATAGTAAGGCCTGTAATAGAAGCAATAAATTTAGAAACAACTTAAGTAAAGAAACTTTTGACAAGAACAATTTTTTCTTCATAGTTTTAAAGAAACCAAGACACAGTTAAAGTTGGAGAGCAGAATATGCATTATGGCCCTGAACTAACCACTTTAAGCATAAAGATAAAAATATGACAAAAAAATAATGGATAGTAGACTTCATAATATATAACTTACTGAGGATAACAAATATTATAAAATCTATGCTAGATCACTTACAACAAAATTACCATAAATAAATATCAAACCTTCCAAGATTGGTTCCAGTAAGGATTCCAAATAAGAAAAAGTAGTTCTGCAACATTGGAAATGACTGGAGGCATATGGTAACACAAAAACATTATAAAATCTCTGCTAGCTCACTTCACAACAAAATTACAAATGAAAATTTTACAAATATCAAATCTTGCAGGATTGAATACTGTATGGATCACAGATAAGAAAAAATAAAAGATAAATCTGCAAGATGGCGAGGGACTAGACGAAAACAATAACATGCTATGCTAGTTTACCTAACAAAAAACTTACCAATGTAATGTAAAACTACTACTCTAGATAAGTACCAAACCTTAAAGGAATAGATCCTGACTGAATTTAAAATGAAGAAAGGACAAAGATAAAAATCTGCGAGATTGGGAGGGACTGGTGATATGATGGGTAAGAATGTTATTGTAGAAAGGAAATCTCTCTCACCCCACTCAAAATACTAAGATAAATCATAAAATACAATTATTTTTCAATTTTTGACCAAACCCTAGCACCTCAGCATTAAGGTTTAGTGCAAACAATATTATATTGTTTTTGGACAGATGTTCTCCTTCAAAAGACTTTCATGTTGAAGCCATGTGATATCTGGTGGTCAGAGTTTCTGGATTTTTTTTAAGTGGCAATAATGTTCACATGAATCATATCTTATATGGCCAAAGGAACCAAATCATTGAAATTCACATTCATTGTGGAGTTCATTTACAATCAAGTATTTCCTATGTTCCATAGGTACACATAACCAGCCCTGAAACTGGTGTCCTTCTCACCCATTTCTTTTTTGAGATGGTGCAATGGCGGAAATGTCCCCTAGCCATCCCATATTTTTTCCAAAACTTTGAATCATCCCTGAAATAGCACAGACTATTAGGAATTGTCTAAGATAATTGGCCATCCCAGGGACATCCAGGTATGTCTGAGAAGTCCCTCAATCACCCCAGCAATGACTAGGCAATAACAGATGGAAAACGGAAATTTTGCATGTTTTTAAAAAAATATTTGATGTATGAAAAAATGCTCCGATTCTCAAGGTATTTTTATTGTAACATGCCTGTAGTTAATCAATACATATGTCTGTTTGACTTTCAGTTCATTTATGCTTTACTTGAAACTAGCTATATGTCAGCTACAAATACTTAAACTGAATCAGTATTTCCTTTTCTGATTTGCCTACAAAAATACATTATATATGCATGGTTGGCCTTTTAAGCCATGCCTATTTTGAGTGAGCACTACGATTTTGTCATGACAATGCCATTAAAATCTAATCTAGATGTGTTTGCTTTGTGATTGTAGTTCACATGAAAATATAGGTGAGGAGAATTTTTAGCAACATTCCTTCTTTAAGTTGGAATAGAGTCCTAAGGGATGCACGAATTTTTTTATTTTTATTTTTTTTTGGGGGGGGGGGTTGGATGCTTATGCTTATATATATATATATATGCAAAGAAATGCAAGAAATATACAAAATAAAATCATTTGATAGTATGATACTTCACCATTGATCAAGATATCTGATAGTTCACAAATATTCAAATTGAAATAACTAATAAGCCATATCATAGAATTCCAATGCAAATCAGAAAATCATTACAATTACAAAATCAAAATTTTGTTCATGATTCAACAATGTTCATCGATCAAGATTCAAGATTCACTAATCCGAATCAGAATATTCTTTTATATTAAATATAGTACATAAAAGCTGAGTACATCAAAATCTGAGAATGTTGTATCTGAACGATCACAAAGTTACTGTTATCACAGAGATACTACTACCATTAGACAAGTCCATATTTACATTGTGATACAAAGACAAAAAGATATTAAACTGATAAGTTCACTTGACAGCTAAGTATAAAGGAAACAAGCTCCATGTAATAGTTCATTGGAATCCAAATCAGAATATTTAAAAAAAAAAATTAATGGTTATTAAGCACATGTTTTTTGTTTAGGAGCAAAAAAAAGATCAAAAATATTATTAAGCACATGTTTTAATGTGCTTTAAGTTGTTTTTTAATCAAAAAGTGTCAGTTTTGACGCTGGGCCCGTGGATGCTTGTGGAAGCTCATGGGTGCCCTTAGGATGCGCATCCTGGGCACCCGGATGCTCTGTGGATGCATAACAGAGCATCCAGGTGCCCAGGATTTGCTTCCTGCGCGCATCCACAGGGCACCAGAATCCGCATCCACATCAGAACAAATCTGCTTCCAAATCCAGGCCAGGATGCTGCAAATCAGTAACTAAGATGAAGTCCATAAACTGGTACACTTCCTGTTTAGGCAGCTCATTCAAAAATATAGGTCTAGATGATATATACTGTTTTTGAAGTCTCAATTTTGATATTATGCAAAGTTTAACTTGTACAAATTTGAGTATCCCTGTATATCTATATATTTATGCTGCCATGTCCTCAAAATGAACTTAGAAAGAACTACGATTATAAATTGAGAGATCTCTCTTCCTCTTTATATCGATGCTGACTAAAGAATGAGATATTATTCCATTTTTATTAGTTAGTATAGTAACAATGAAATGGAAAGGTTCTAACCAATAAAACCTTTAGATTTTTCAATAAATCATTGGGGTGAAATGAAAATCTGGGGTTTAGATTTATTCATCTATTGAGATCTCAACAAGATAATTCCTATTGATCAACCATACTAGACTACTAGTTGTTCTCTGAGTGATTTATTATGTGGTCAATGTGCTTCTGGATAAGATTGTGTATATTTATTATGCATAAGAATGAGCCAACTTGAAATTTGAACATTATAACTATGAAGTTTTTTTCCTTCTTATATTAAGGTACAGGAATTATACTACATGAAAGCAGAGAAGGAGATGTGAAACAAGAAATAGTAATTTCAGAATGAACTAATTCTAGCTACAACTTACCAACCAATGACTAAACTTTAAGCTTTGAAATCTTTTTCTTCTGATATCAACTTGATTTTAGAGCTTGGTAATTTGACTGTGTTGTGACATCACAATTTCTATTTCAGAATCATGGAATTGAAAAGGCAGATGCTTGTAGGTAGAATGGAAAAACCAAGTAGAGACTAATGAGGTTAGCACTCTGTTTGGAGCCAGGCATCGACAAAATTTCATTGATTGAAAAGATAGAAAGGGATGAGACGGTCCCATATAAGACTATGAGCTCAGAATTGAGGCTAATGGACATGGTTTAAGCAGTCAAGTATTTCAGAAAAATTGCAAGAAGCTGTGGAATATTACCTTGGATTGCACGATGTAATAAAGTATATACTTCTCCTCAGAGTTTTACTCCACCTTAACTACCACAATATCAACTAATGGGATAGATTATATTGCTGTTTCCATCATTCTACTATGATATGCCCAAACTTACGCAATAATGGCAAATTCACTTTCCAACATTCTACTATGATATGCCCAAACTTATGACAATAGTGGCAATTCACTTTGTACTGCATGTGAATCAGAAGATATATTTTTAATCATTTTTCTCTTTTACCATGCAACAAGTGCACTTTCTAGTTATCCAAAACTAGATCTAGCTATTTACATTTGTCTTTGTTCCTCTTGTGAAAAATAATGAACAAACTTTTTCAAAGGTTAGAGTCTGACTCTATGCCAATTATGGATGACTAAAGCAACCATGCCATTTTTATCCACTAATTTATATTAACAACAAAGAGTTGAATTTTTAAATATTTCACTCCATGTTGATGCTCTAACAGTAACCCAGTGTAATGTCCCCATTTCGGACCTTGCTTGATTTGTCTTAAAATTCATAATTAGTATTTGGATTTCCCTTGGGAATGGTAATTTGTAATATTTTATACTAGGAGGATGCCAATCCCCAATAATTATAATACATCATTAAATAATTTTATACTTATAATCACAAGAATTCATAATTCTCTATATAATGTATTTATTTCATACTATATGTTAGTTAGTTATTTATCAATATATTTGAGTTAAGTTATTTCAAATGCAAGTTTACTTCATAACAATATTACTATATTTCATAATTTATTATTTCAATTTTCATAACTTGTTATTCTAAAGTTTATTTCATATTAATATTAATATATAATTCATACAATGCTAATAAATAAATTAACTCAAACAAAGTTATACTTACCTTCTTTATGCCTTTATTTTTAGCATTATTCGATATTTATTTCCTTTTAATATTCCCCTACATTTCCTCCTTAATCTTCTACTATATTTCCTCCTTGATTTTCTCCTACATTTCTTTTCTTGATTTGAATAATCACCTTTCTTATTATTCTTCTCCTTTTTATTTATTTCCTCTATGTATCTATTTTTCCGAGAGGAATGGATTTGATATCCATTATATACATTTGCATGTTGAAGGGTTGCCACCTTTAGATTTAGAGACATGCCGCTATATTTTTATTTATTTATAATAATAATAATAATTTATTATTTATTTATAATTTATTTAAATTACCATTTACAATGATGATTAATATCATCGTTTATATTATAATTACATTTTATTATTATTTATTTATTTTACTACTTTATAATTATACTTATTATTTATTTAATTTTTTATATTATATTATATTATTTATTTATCTATTAATATTATTATTTATTAGACTAAATATATTTATATTAATTCCATTGATTTAATTATTATTATAATATTCTAGGTTTCATTATAGAATGAATTTAATAATAAATTATATTTATTATTATTTATTTGTCTATTAACTTATTATTCATTTATTTGTTCATTATCTATTTCTTTATTTAATATCTTCATATTACTATTTAATTAAACTTATCCAATTGTAGATATTAATCATATTATATTTTATTATTATTTATTATTAATCACTTATATAATTATTATTACTAGGCATTTAATTTTCATCATAGCTTAATATTATGATTTATTTATTAAATTCACTTTGGGAGAGGGGACATTACAGTTCGGGAGAGGGGACATTACACCCAGCCTCAACCAAATTCATGAAAAATTAAAAATCAATAGGTTCTTCAAATTCTGGACTACTTCTTTCATAAGTTTCATGTTTGTTTGTGAAACTTTCCCAAAGATCAACAAAAGTGACATTCCCTTACTCTGGGATCAAGTCATCAAATGCAGACAATTTTACTAACAAGGCTTTTTATGACAAAATTAAATTTTTCGAATATTTAATCAAAATTCCTATATTCAGCAATGAGCATTCTGTGACTTCAAACATTAAAGTTTTGCCCTGTCAATTTTTGGGTTTCAAGTAAAACAAGCTTTTGTATTCTACCCATGACGATGCAACTTGGAGTTTACAGGAAAACTTGTAAACCAAAAAATTTCAGACTAATGCAAGACTTTTTTTAAAAAAGCAAAAAAAGTACAAAATTTGTATTTTCATATAGGACAATTGCAAAGGGTTTCAAAACACTTAGTATCCATGCACTTGCGAATATCAACACTTGATAGCAGTGTCTTCCTCTTCAATCAGCCTTTGACAACAAAAAATAGCCAAACAGATTTAAGAGTCAATTGTTTTTTAAAATTACTGGATCACTGTCCATCTGTACAGCTATTGTTCATCTCCACCTTACCACACTATTCATCAAGACCACAAATTGTCTCCTGGTACAGCAGGTTTGACAGAAAATTTCTCCTTTTGACAGTAATTTCCTCTCTAACGACGATTTGATAGTGACTAGATGGACAAATTGTATGTTCATAAAAAACAATTGTAAAGGGTTTAAAAAAACTCAGTAAAAAAGTAATTTGTTATGAAAATCACCCCTTGATAGCAGACTCTTTTTCTTCAATTAGCCTCTGACAGCAAACAAACAGCCCTTGGGCCTTAATAGGAGACTTCAACAGAAAATCACAACTGGCCTTTACCTAGGAAATCACGGCAAAGCAGATTTCAGAAATAATTTTTTTCTTTAATAAGTACCAGATCAATGTCCATCCACATGATAATCATCCATCTGTACCTTTCGCCACTATTCATCCAGAATCCATACCACAAATTGTCTCCTTGGACAGTGGTTGTGACAGCAGATTTCTCCTTTTAAGAGCAAATTAATCTTAGGACTCAATTTGATGGTGGTTAGCAGACATCCTTCAACAGTATTCTCCTCTCCTTTCAATCTTCTGTTATATCTGCATACACTCTCCAAGGACTTCCTTGCTCTGGATCAGTGTACCTTTCCTAAGGCATCCTCACTTTTATACAAAATGTTGGAAGAATGAAAGTATGGAGTTTGAGAAAATTGGATGGCGTAGTCAGTGTACAATGTCAATTGTTATGCTTCGATAAGATTGGTTATCCAACTATGTATTAATTTGTTTGTAATTTTTGGGTAGTTATGCGTGTCGATTGGTTGACAGTTGTTCTTCTTGGCAACTGCCAGGTTTTTTAAATAGGTTGTATATTGTAAAGGAAAGGGAGTATAATAGAGTCAGATCGACTGTAATCCTTGGCCAACCATCTCTGGTCTTCCTCTTAGTAAGAATCTCATGTGCGAATAAAGACATATTTTACTCCTGTATCCAGTATGCATTGTCACCTATATTATTAATTAATGTATTTAATTTATCAGATATAGCAGTCAACAGATGCCAAACACTTCAATGACTAGTTTACTTTAATTATTAAATGAAGACATTACAGGGTGGTTGTAACATAATTGTAAGTTACTTTTTAGGGATAACTAATATGGTGTTATTACCTCATAACATAAACAAGAAATAACTGTGTACAAATAATGGCATCTAGTTATTTCTCTTCTTTCTTACAAGGCCAAAAAAATGAATCTTACTTGGGATTGCTGTGTGCGGTCTTCATGAACAGCAAATGGAGTATCCTTTGGAATCACCACAGGGGCGACTTTGGGCATCAAACTCGGAGATGAGTATGAATATAGGTCTGAAGTCTTCGAGAAACCACCTGTTCCACGGAGATAAATTGTACTCCTGCAAAATGAAAAAAGGCACCAAAGAACAGATATTTATCGTTTTCTTAACAGGAGCTAGAGAGTAACCTAGTCCAGGAAATTACTAGAACAATTCAGTTCTAACCTGTTCCTGCAAAGCACTTCTCCTGTTTCTTTGTTAATGCTTGTACTTTCTACTTCCACAATGGTTGCTTTACCTGTAGAAACATGGACAACTGTGAGGAATTATTCTTTTTAGTACAAAAGAAACATCACAACCACTTCTCCAACAATGGTCAAACAAGAAATTGTCTGTTTTTTAAATTTAGAGAATTTTGTCACTGATGAAAGAGGATCATTTATATCTAATCCATTCTAAAATCATTAATTTGTCCTTCACGGCCATTTTTAGCAACCAAAAACTTATTTCAAATATGCTATTGTTGTTCTGTGTCTTATTGTAGCTATCGCAACCAAGCAATGCATTTTTGTACTGTTTCTTTGCCGTATGGAATATTTGTGGATTTCTATAACAGCAGAAAAAATCTCTGAAGCTGATGTCACCTACATAGAGAATGTTAACATAAGACGTAAAGATTTCTTGTGTTGCACAAAGGTTTTCTACAGCTAATTCTATCTCTGATATGCGACATGTGTTCTGGAACAATGGAGTACATACCTTTATCATACAGTCCTGCAATGTGTGCTCTGTTTTGGATCTGAAACAAAAATAAAATGAAGTGTACATTACTATAACAACCAATTAGCAAATGACATGTAGTTCACACATGCAACATAAGCATAAATTTGTTTCTGGTCTTTTAGCATCCTGTTTATGAACATTGATAATGTGAAAGAAAAAGTCTATGGATAAATATTTTATGATTTAAATGAGGTAATGTGCCTTCTGAATTCTAACACACTCATGCAGCTTCCTCTAATCTACTGAATACTCATTATATATCACTGCTTCTGATTTTTCTAAATCTTCCATGCATATTTTTATATGTCTGTATAAACTCCAATTTGTCGGAGCTAAGTACTCAAACTCTACATCAACAATACAAACATTTGCAGTACAAAATAAGAATAACAGTTCATTGAAGGAATGACTGCACAAGGATATAACAATTGACATTTTATTTCAGAGATAGTATCCAATTACACGAAG
The DNA here is from genome assembly GCA_027943335.1 of Chamaecyparis obtusa. NCBI lineage: Eukaryota > Viridiplantae > Streptophyta > Pinopsida > Cupressales > Cupressaceae > Chamaecyparis > Chamaecyparis obtusa. Next base: position 267,015 of record BSBK01004527.1, read on the forward strand.
CAGTACGGGGAGGACCTTGTCTAAACCAGTGTCCCTTCACTACCAATAGAACTAATTAAAGGAGCAACAATTGTTGGTTATACCTTGACCATTGGGTTTAACTGTTCATATCTTTTTGATAATTTACTACCTTCAGCCAACAAATCAATTAACAAAAGACAGAGTCACATGTATTAAGATAATGTAAAATCATATTATCTCAATCTGTTTATTGCCAAACAACAACACTACCTATTGCAATGTAGACCTATATCTTTGATAGCTTTGTTCATTTAGGGTAGTGCTTGTACAGAATTTTGTCTAAGGAGCATATATTAAAATCATACAGCATTCCCTGAATACAAATTGCATATATAATGTTCCTGACAGTTGCCAAATAGAACAAAACCCTTAGCAACTACATTTGACCAAATCCTAGCAACTAACCACATGCCGCAAAGTAATTAACATAAGAAGAAATGGAGCAGTTCAAAATGAAAATGACCAGTCTTACTCAAGTGCACAACTAGGTACATAAGAAACTCATGGAAGCTGCTCACATAGTCAAAACCTTCAAGTAGTGCGAATCATTGTAATGTCCACATTTTTATGCCATCCTGAAATGTCCCCTATTGGGACTTCACTTAATTTACCCTAAAATTTCCAGCTAGGGGCTGTCTTGTGCTCAGAAATGGCAATTTACTTAGTCTTTGTAATGTTCCCTACTATGAAGCTACCAATTCCCAACGATTAACATATAACACTATGCATTTGAATAGAATTGAATTAAGAAAAAATGAATGATTCATAATAAATTTGATAGGTAACATACTTGAGCCCTAAGTCACAAGGTTTGAATTCGAGTTCGAGTTCGGCAACCATGAAATTCGAATGAAGTTCGACAAGGGTAAAAATTCAAAACAAAAAATTGGATTGAATTCACCTTATATAAATGTTATTTATTTTTAAATATAAGTAATATATCCAATAAATTATCAAAATAGTTAACATTTCTAAATAGATTTAAAATCATTATATAAGGATGACACATTTATTAAATTTATAACGTAAGGAACATGTGAAATAATGATTGCAAAGATGTTTTATCTCAAAAAGGTACATTCAAAAGTCAAGACTTTTGAATTTCAAAAGAGTTCTAAGTCATCAAGAGCACTTGGCTCAGATGGTGTATCATCATCATCAATATCACTACCCAATTCTTCATCAAAAAAGTCAAGCTCATCTGCACTTGGCACTACTATGTCTTCTGAAATTCGTTGTTGTTAACAAGATGTGGAGTCATTTGCTGATTTGTTCATGAACAATTTTAAATTGCTGCGAACATAGACAAGATCTCCCAACTTTCCAGACAATAACTTGTTCCTCTTTTTGGAATGGATGTGGTCAAAGCAACTCCAATTCCTCTCACAAGTTGATGAACTTGCTCCTTGACTCAATATTCGAATAGCAAAGCGTTGAAGTTCAGGAGTTTGTGCTCCATAGCTCATCCACCATCTATAGCCAGGTACCTCATCTCGTGCCATATCATATTTGGCTGCTGCTATTCCAAACATTCCTTCAGCTTTCTTGTATTTCCAGCCTTGGTCTCTGATTAGCGCTGCAATTGTTAGGTCTAGTTCAAATCTGCCAATGGCTTCATAAAACCCTGCCATAACTTCACTATCACCTTGTCTATCAATGTGAAATAGTTTGGGCTACAAATAGCATATTGCTGCATGTAAAGGTGTGTGCATCATTTTCCATCTGGAATCAATTGTCTTTCATATCTCCATGTACTCTGCTTCCACATTGTTTAGTGCTCTTTGAATAGATTCCTTACAATGGTCCATGCTTTCATAAAGCATGCCAAGGCAAGGACTGTCACCGTCAACCATACGAAGCACATCAACAATTGGCTCATAGACACTCAAAACCTTTGTTCCACTTTCCCAAAAGTTGCTATTTAAAATAATTTGCTCTATGTTCTTTCCCTTAGCACTTTTAGAAAGTGTTGAACTTTTCGACTCATTGGAACAAATTACAGATCTCAAAGATGCTTTCTCTTCAACCACCCTTTTCAAAGTGATGTAAAATGAAGCAAACCTTGTGTCACAAGGCCTCAACAACTCTCTAGATGCATGTTGCCTATAAAGGCTCAGTGTGAGACAGTGATTCCTTATGAAATTTGCAATTGCTCTCCCTCTATGAATTGCTTCATATATCCATGGGAATTTAGCCAAATCATGAAGCAACAAATCCAAACAATGTGCTGCACATGGACTCCAATAAATCTGTGGGTACTTCTCTACAATCAGTTTCCCAACTCCCACGCAATTTGTTGCACTATCAATTACCACTTGAACCACATTTTCCACCCCTATTTCAAAAATGGCTTCCTCTAGTATTTGAAATATATACTCAGAAGTTTTCTTTTTATTCATAGTGTCAATCACCTTCAAGAACACAACACCTTCAGGACAAGCCACTAAAACATTGATCAATGGCCTCTGACACATATCTGACCTTCCATCACTTAATATAGTGCAACCTGTTGTCTTCCACAAGACTTTGACCTCTGTTAATTTCTCGGTCACTCTATCTTTTGACCTCTACAAAAGAGTTGTCCTAAAAGCCTCAGAAGAGAGAGGTATGTACCCTTTGCCAAACTCTGCAACTTTTTGACTTGCATTACGAAAATTTGGATTTCTAGCTATATTGAATGGAATAGCACTTGTATAGAATAAATCAACTAGTGCATCATCTACCTGTTGTTTCTCAGCTGGTTTCCAAAAGCTGCTCAATGTTCCACTCTCTTTCAATGCTCCTATGGCCTTGGGTGGATTGGAAGAGGAAGACATAATAGCTGAGAATCTAGACACATCTTCTTCAATTCTCTGTTTCTTTTGTGCATTCTTCATCTTTAGTGCAATTGAGGAGGAATGTTCTTTCTCTAAAATAGCTCTAATATCTGCGGTTACACCTGGACATGCAGTAACACCTCCACCTTTACCCCCCGTAATACCAAGTGGTCCATTGCCCTTGTTAAACTTCCAGTAAAAACTTTCGAGCACTTGGTACAACGAAGTTCAGTACCATTACGAGTCACATATTTCCATGCCTCTGAAGTTGATTTGTTGGGAGCCATTCCAATCTGTACAATTCAAAAGAATTTAAGATTAATATTTAAAAGTAAAACATTAACTAAATTTATTTAAAAGAAATTTCAAAAATATAATATTTTAGTTTTTACTCTACAAAACAAATTAACTCATTAAAGTATAAAAATATATTTTTAATATATAAATAATAAATATATTAATTTTTAATAAAATAATATAATATTAAATAATTAAATATTTTATTGTTCAATTTAAATTACATTTTAATGTTTAGCATATTTGTTAAATTTATTTATTCGTTTTTACATTTGTATATTAACTTAAAAATTGATTACTTTAATATGATATTTCAATTTAATAAATGGCGATAAAACAATATAGCAATAAAATAAAATATTATTAACTTTGATATTTATATAATAATACTTCTTTTTTTAACAATTAAATAAAATATGAGATAAAATTTAGAAATCGTAATTTAAGTCTTATTAAAAACTTAAAAATCATCACATAATGCATTTATAATAATATTTATCTTTATTATAATAATATTATTTACCTAATTAACTATAATCTATAACTTTTTAAAATATCTATCATTTTATTATTAAAAATTTAATATACAATTTAAAAATACTTGATTTATAGATTTTAAATTTAATTATAAAACTATTAATAAATATATATTATAATATTAATGTAATTCTAAATAATTTAATTAAACTATTAATACATATATATATTAATGTAAGTCTTAAGACTAAATAATTTATAAAAGTATAGTGTATAAGTTCTATAACTATACAAAAGTCTTAAAAAATAAATTAAATAACTTACCTTTCACGGAAAAACAGAGGCGAGCAAACGGAGATGGAGAGGAACGATTTTGCACAGAGGAGCAAAGCAATTCTCTCCAAATTCCAATCTTCACAATGCAGCAGGTGACAACAGCCAGGAGCGGCAACAGCAAATTGGAAAAATTGCTTCAAGCGACAACGGTCGGGAGTGGCAACAGCAACTTGGAAAAATTGCTTCAGGTGAGAACAGCCAAGAGCGGCAACAACTTGCAAGGATTCCCTCTCAGCAAAATTGACAGCAAGGATTCAGGCGACAACAGACAAAATTGAACAAATCAACAAAAAATTACAAATTTGTAGGAAATTGCCTTCGCATTCAAGAAATTTGTGCATTCAAGGGCCTGCGAAAACCTCTTTATGGAAAATAATGGGCGGGAAACCTCTAAAAAAAATTAGAAACTTTAAAAATAGCATTTTTTAGATGTTTACATTAAATAAGAAAATTGCCATTTTTTCTATCCAAATAAAATGACGAATTATACCGATTATTTTAGAAATTTTTGAAATTCGGGCAAAACCGAACTTCATCCTTTATATTCGCCGAATGCTGTGACTTAACTTGAGCCCCAATTCCTTACTACTCTCCTAAACATCAACCCTAAGGAGGATGGGGATCTACTTGTCATAGGGCACTTGGACATCAATCTACAAGCAAGCTCCCTCAAGGCTTCAGGACCTCATCCATATTTCATCTTGGGATTCACCTACCTTGTGAGTATTTACTCCGCCTCTCCCTACACAACACCAATCTATCCTCTTAAAGCGCTATAGCCAGTGATTAAGGATTAGGCTATGAGTATACTAATATATCCTATCACGCATTATATCACTATATAAGTCTGTTTTTTGCCTTATATTAATCTGATCTGTTGCTTATATTCAGATATCTATCTCTTATTCTGATTGATTGAATGTCTTATTCTCTTCTTATTAAAAATAAATATTGATCCTTATGGATTAAAAGAAGAGATAAGTTTACAATTCCATTCCCTATTGATCCTTCTTCCCCCTTTATATCTTTTGTGAGGAAGGCTCACATCTCTTCACCATGTCTGCCCTTTTCAATGGTCACACCCTTTCACAATTACCACCCTTTGAAAGGGTCACAACCCTCCATTATTGCTGCCCCTTTAAAAGTTACTTCCTTGTTCTTCTTCCATTAATCCTTCCTTAATTCCTATGCTCTCTTTATGCAGATCAGAACTGTGTTATATCTCAGAACAAAACTTACTATGATTACCTTCCTTGTGATGATCCCTTCTTCCATGCCTTCAACAAATCACTTTCCCTCCTATTTATATCTTCATGATGGGAGAGTCGCAACCTTTCATTATTACAACCTTTCAAGAGAGTCACAACCATTCATCATTTAAGCCATTTAAGAGAGTCACAACCTTTCATAACTACTCCTTTAGAAAGAATCACAACCCTTCACCATTTATGTCCTTTGAAAGAGTCACAACCTTTCATAACTACCCCTTTTGAAAGAGTCACAACCCTTCATCAATTCTTACCAATCCAATCTTCTTCCATTACTCCTTCCTTAGTTCCCATGCTCCCTTCTTTCTTCTTTTCTCCTTGTCCCCTTCCAAATGAAATTCTCCTCCCTCTTATATCTCATGTATGAGGGAGTCACATCTTTTCATATCATGCCTTTTGACCATTCATTAAGCTTAATTATATTTTTATTTTAATTGTATTTATATTCATTTTATATTAATATTATATTATGTATTATTAAATCCTATTTCTAAGAGGGGACATTACACATCCTATGCTACAAGCATTAGCCAATTTTAGGGATTTTTGTAGGTTTCTTAATGTGCTGGGAGGGTTTCATTGTTCTTGGTGACCTCGACTCTCATTTTCCACAGGTTCGACAGTAGTTGCTATTTATAGCAAGTGATTGCATGGCACCAACCTTTTTGGGTTTTCCTGGGTTTAATTCTCTTTGATCTTCAGGTAAGACTGCTATTTATAGTAAGTTCTTGCATGGTACCAATCTTTTGGGTTTCTCTAGGGTTTGTTCCCTTTGGTCCTTGGAAAACCCTACTATTTGAAGTGGACACATGGCATCTATCTTTCTGGACTTGTTCTCTTTGGTCCTTGGAGAACCCTACTATTTAAAATGAGCCTATTACTGAGACCCTCCTTGAATCTACAGAACTTCAAGAAATGACCAAGATAACCGCAATCCTTCCAACCTGATGTTAGATAAATTAAAATTGTCCCTCCCTCTAGCCAAGAACAACCACGATTTTGAGGAAAAAATTGCCAAAACCAAACTACTTCAAAATTACAGCCACGATTTTGTTCAAAAAAATCGCCAAAAACTTTGGCAGATGAGCACTACAACCCAAAACAAATGTTTGTCCCATAGGGTAAGATTCAAAACATAATAGAATGCAAGTAAAATGTAAGAGTACACATATGCACAATGTATAGACATAGAGAACTCACAAATATGTATTCATTGACCACATAATTACAATGTATCTCCAAAACAGTCACAACAACAGTACCATAAGAATATCACCACCATACCATATCAACCAAAGACAATTACAATGCTATATATAAAGGTGTCAAAGTGCCAACCGTCAACAACTATCGGCCAACTGCTGACCCCTCGACAACAACTAACAACTATTAATTATCCCAAGTTCCCAACATCATTCCCCCTCAAAAAAAAATTGTCTACTAACGACACACAACAAAATGGAGAATACAACTATATATAAAAGAAATCAAGAAGTTGGGGGGATAGAGAGCGTCCCTATTGAGGAAGGCGCAGGTGGTGTCAATGCATCCAGCTGCTCCCTCAATTGCTGGACCTACTCAATCCATCACTGCAAATCCCTCGCCGTCAACATATGTCTCTCACTGGCGGTCTTCACCATAAACATTGCCTCCATAACCTCCTGGTGTTTCTTATTTACCTCTTCCAACACTGCAAGAAGGCAAGTCTCCACCGTTGTCTGCTCAGCCCTCTCTTGGTCCAACTTCCCCATAAGGCGAGCCTTCACTAATACCCTCTCAACCCTTTCATGATCCAACAGCTCCTCCAAGGCTGTCATGTGAGTCCTTTGTTGCACCAACTTATCCTCTATCATCCAAAGCTGAGTGGCTAGCTCCTCCTGAACTACAATAGTTGCCACCCACGTGGACTCAACCCTTGGTACTGAATGTTGGGCCCTCCCGAGCTCATAATATCCATCTCAAAATGCCTTCTTGACCCTCCAAAGAAAGGAGTGGGTCCTACTCTTTCCCACGGTCTCTTGAAGCCTCCAATTCTCCAACATGGCAGGCATCTCCGTAACATGCCATCCCCAAGAGTCAAAACATCAGAGAAACTCATGCTCACAACCCCCTTATAGCAAATGCTAGCAAGTGCTCCATAGCCTAACCTGCCCTACTGTAGGCCAGGTTTTGTACCGAGGTCAGCACCCTCCTCGCACTAGCCTGCATATCTAAAACTGCAACGCTCCAACCTCCATGTGCGCCAAAAACTGCTAGAAGGCACCCAACTCACCATGAGTCCCAAACACCATGTGTTGAACATGTGCAAGAGCCCTACCCTTGGAATCCTCTCCTAGTCCAATGATGTCATGTGGAGCGTCCAACTCTAACTCCCTCACATGGGTACTCCCCTCATCCAAATCATCAATCTCAACAATCTCATCTTGTGGCAACTATGCTGGCTGTTGTGGCGAACGAGGTGCAGGTCCAATGAATTCCATGGGAGTCACCTGGAAGCGGGTCAACCAAGCATCCATGGTCGCCTTCGTGTCCAGGGTCTCCAACTCAACTATCTCATCTCTAGGCATCTCCTGAGTACCTACAAGCTGCTCCATGACCTCAACTATTGGTTGTTCAATAGCCTCCACTACTTGCTCCACGAGCTTAACTAGTCTATGCACACTAGGAGGTGTCAGGGTGGGTGGTGTCTGCAACTATTCAAACCCTGGCACACGAACGACTAACTAACTAGGGGAACCAACTAACTATCGACCTGTGGTAGAGCTAGAGAAAAAAAAACTCTCATACCTACTGATGCAAGTCCACCCTTGGGTACAACACCACCTGAAGGTGCATCATCTGAAGTTGCGACACCACCCGATGGTGTAAGGGTATCCGATCGCATAGCACAACCCGATGGTGGGGTCCTACCCAATGGTGCCACTCCTGTAATACCCTCGACTCCCTCATCTCCGTCCAAAGCATCTTCCATAGTACAGCCTGTCGCCTCCCCTCAACTCATCATACAAAAAGTACCACTACCTTCACTAATCCTCGAAGAAGTAACCCCAGACTCTACCTCCTCTCCACTGGTGTCGCCCTCCTCATCTGACTTTGACTCTGTCTCAGTCTTAGACACAACTACTTGGAGCCTATGCTTCTTGCTAGGCTGAGCATCATCATCGACTATATAAGTATCCAAGTGTGTCCAATAAAATATAGGCAGTCGATAAGGCTCCAAACAACTTCGTGGTTGCAATTGACCATACCGATCTAGAGGTACTTACATTCGCACAACATCCAAGAAAAGCCCAATAGTATGATGAGGCATATAGAAGGCTTTGTGTTGCAATGTCAAAAACTGATGAATCCGTTCTAAAAGTACAGAAGCCCAGTCATACATTGTACCATTGCGTAACCCATTCGTCAAAACAAGCATCGATAATGCAGTATCTGAGGCTCGATTAGCTCTTGTCAACTAACTCTTCATGAGATCTAGCAAACATCGCTACTCCCCAGACGCAATAAATAAATTTTTGAGACCACGCCCCTTTCTTGCCTATGCCACAGTCTCCCACTCGACTGCTGTCAAATCCCCTCGGCAGACCAAACGTAGGAGTTTCTGTTTTTGTTTCGCACTCACCTTCATTGCTGATTTATCAATCTTTAGGCTTTGTCTCAGAATGTTGAACACCTGAGTGAATGCGGGGGCTGAAAATGAAAAAGTGATTGAGCACTGTTGGTACTCATTACGATAATAGATAGTTTCCAATTTTATCTCTTTCATCTATTTCTAATGTTCACTCTTTTTGTAATGTTTCCATAAACTGCCTTCTCTTCATTATAAAAACTTTCTTTCACTCTACAAGAATGTTTCTATTTCCTCTCTTGTTCGTTATAGAAACATTCTCTTGTATCTTGTATATATAGATCATTCATGATCATTGTTTAATAACACATTCATTATTTTACCACAATATGGTATCAAAGCAAATTTTTGGCCTCTTCAAAAAAAATTAATTTCTTTTTCGAAATTATTAGTTCAAGTTTTTCAAAGCTTTTTTGCCCCGAGTGTGTTCAAAATTTGCATTTTTTTTCCTCATCCACCCGTCTAGGGTTTGTGCATTTTTGACTAGGGTTTTGACCCTTCAATTCAAGTCGAAAAAATTTTTTTGATTGCAAATTCCTTGTGGATTTTTGGAGAGCTCAACTGCGTTGTGGTCCATTTTTTCTAGGTGCCTCGATTTTCAAGCCAACAGATCCAAAATCTGCAAGCAAATTCCTGGTGAATTTTTGCAAATCTCAACTGGGTCAATCTCACTTTTTTTGGGGTGCATTGTTTTCCGTGCCTCAATTTTTGAGCCAACGGATCCAGAATTTGATAGTAGATACTATCTAAGTTTTTTGCGTTCTTCACTGGGTGTCTTCAAATTTTCTGGGTCTTCTGTTAATTTGCCTTGAAGTTCGTGCCCTTTTTTTGATTTTTCACATTTTTTCTTTGAAAAACGTGCAATGGCATCTCTCACCAGTCTTATGCTGGAAGGCAATCAGCATTTCAACGAAAAGAATTACAACACCTAAAAGCAGCGCATGTTGACAATTTTTGAGTACTGTCGCCTTGAGGCGCTTGTTCAAGGTATCGAGACTCGTCCTACCACAATCGATGTGACTCAAGACAAGTTTGATGAACGTAATCATGAAGCGGTTATTCTCATTAAGCTTTCATTTACTGATGATTAGCTGCCTCAAATCCTGTCTGGCAAGACAGCTGCAGAGATCTGGACAATATTGAAGGATCTCCATGAGACATCAAATAAAAGCAGAGCCTTCTTTCTGAAGAATCAGCTATTCTCCATTATTATGGATGAGAATATGTCCTTACAAGAACATCTTCTGAAGATTAAGGACAACAAAGATCAGCTTGAGGCCATTGGTCGTACAATGGAGCAAGAGGACATGGTGGTCATTCCTCTAAAAAGCCTACCACAGTCCTATGAGCACTTTATTGAGACGCTCAACATTACTGCAACTAATGTTGACTTGAAGTTCTCAAATCTGTGCACCAAACTTCTGCAGCAGGATAGTTGGAAGCAATAGTTTGGTAGCAATGCTCCTTCATCTTCCTCTGAACAAGCGTTTTCAGCCCAATCCTTTCACAAGGACAAAGGCCCATCTCATTCATCAACTCCATCTCAGGATAGCTGCAAGAAGAAGAACATTCGATGCAACTATTGCCACAAATTTGGTCATATGCTTTGAGACTGTAGGGCTCGCATTGCTTCTGATCAGCGGAAGCAGGGTGGAACCCAGCCACAAGTCAACGTTGCAGAACATGCAGACCTCTCTGATCAACCCAAGGCTGCCTTTTACGCTTTCTGAGGACATGCAAATTTTTGTTTTTTTGAAGATAGATTGACCATTAAGGGAGGGTATTACAATGAAAGAGAGTTTCTAATTTTATCTCTCTTTCCTCTATTTCTAATGGTCACTCTTTTTGTAATGTTTCCATAAACTCCTTCTGTTCATTATGGAAACTTTCTCTTTCACTCTACAAGAATGTTTCTATTTCCTCTCTCCTGTTCGTTATAGAAACATCCTCTTGTATCTTGTACTTGGAATTGGAAAATAGGAATTGGTGAATTGATATAGGCCAATTCTAATTTTGGTCCAAAATGAGCATTCTGCCAATCCACCTCAGAACCTGGAATTAGAATTGAGGCATGGAATTGGAATTGAGAATTCAATTTTGAGAGGGGAAACCAATTTCCGTTTTCCAATTCCAGCAACCAAACGGGCAAGATTATACAGACATTTCAACATTCCTACCCACAAAAGGATGTCATACGAGCTCAAGGAACAATTTTAGAATTTCTGAAAACAAAAGGAGTACCTAGAGAATATCAATAGAAGAATGAAATATTCAAAATGTACATTATTGTAACAAGAATAGGAAATTTCCAAAAGTCAAATCAAATGTAATATTGAAAAGTCAAAGTTATATTTCATGTACCTACTCTTTTGTCTTATCCTCTTGAGACACCTTGGGAAGCATGTAAATTTTGGGAGTGGGTAAAACTATTGTCTTCTAGTGGAAGTAGGTAAAATATATTATATTTTAATATCCAAATGTTTCTAGATGACAAATCTGAGCCCTTGGTGTTGAGCTAATATCCGCCATTGTTCTTCTAGGCCTTCCCTATAAAAGGCAGTGCTTTTCTTCTTTGAAAGGCTGAGTAGTAAGCAGCGAGTAGCTAGTTGCTGTTAGAATGCAGAAATAGCAGTAGGAACTGATAAAACAGGAATTGTTGAAATCAACATTTAGAGTTAATGCAAGTGAAATATTGAAGTTACAGTATCTTTCTTGAGTTCTTCCAATGTATGCATGTTTTCTATTCTTCAATGTTAGATTCGGGTCCGTCATTTTGATGGTGAAATGAAAGATATTTGATAGGTTTCTATTGTGAGGTTTTCACACCATTGCCCCAAAGAATTTGGGGACCCCCCAATTTTTGAGCGGGCCTAGGCAATTTTCCTAGATCCAGGTATTTGGATGCCTTAGCGAGTTTTGGAGTAACTCTGGGGTTTTGAGACGATAAATTTGCAATATTTTTTTAGACTTGGATGAATTTTGGAAAATTGATATAATTGCATAACTTGAACATTTTCCAAAATTTAATTTGTGAATTTGGATATTTTTGGGGAAACCTTGTAAATTTTTTGGGTGGTGAAAATGGAGATTAAATGAAAAAATTAAATGGCCAAATTTGAAATTAATTGCCAAATGGAGATAAATTGCGAGAAAAAAAAAAAAAATTGCCAAATGGAAATTAAATTGCTAAATAATTTTTTGGATTGCAAAATAATAAAAATTTAAATTGCCAAGTGGGATTTTCAAAATTTTAACTGGGGAGAAAGAGTAAATGAAAGTTGGAAATGGAATTGAAATTTATTTGAATTTTAATTGGCTAGCAGATTTTGATTTTGGGATGGTGTTGTTATGATTTAAATGGGCTAAAATCAATTTTTCTTGGGAAAAATTCTAAATTTATAAAATGAAAAAAGCTACAGCTGGCAGCTCCTTCACATTTTTTATTTTTGCTTGGTATTGGGCACAACAAACATAAATTTTTCATCACCCAAGGCAGCCATCAATTCCAGCCCCACTTGCGATTTTTATGCATTAATTTGGCAATTTTAAAATAAATAAAATCATATTTTTGGGCTGAGTGTTTGTAATTTAGAAATTTAATTTGGGCCCCTTTGTGTGTTAAATTCAATGTATTTTAAGGCCTAAGAGGTGTGAAATTCAAGGTAAGTTATTGGGTCCACAATGGGGAAGGTTTAAAGCTATATTAGAAGCCTAAATGACCTTTTTTCAAAATTTCAATTTTAGGGCCTATGATAATTTCGGATTTGGCTAATTTAAATCCATAATTTTGCACAATTCAATGCAAGTGGCTCTCTTAATTTAAATCTGCCCTTTCCTTAAATTAATTTAATTTTTTGGGGCCATGGCTTGGTTAATTTCAATGTTTAGGGGCACCATATGGATCGTTTTTTTTGGAGTGGCCCAATTTCATTTTAAAAGAAAATTAACATGCAATTGCACAGATTTTCGTTTTTGCAATAGGCTGGCCCAATTTTAAATTAAAATTAAATACCCAAGGATATGTGATTTAATGTTTTTAATTTGGATTGTATGTTTGGCAATTTAATTAATTTTATTTTCCCTCTAATGCAGGTCGGCCCAATTTGAAGAGGCAAAAAATTTAGTATAAAGGGAGGGCTTGTCTCCTCATTTTCTCATTCATTTCTCACTTGTCTCTTGGCAGCCAAGGAGGAGCTCTTGGAGCAGCAAAAGAGCGAAATTTTGCGAGTGCATCTAGCAAGGGGTGATTTTCTTCTTTTGGTGGAGGAGTGCATTTTTGGTGTTGTCTTCTTCTTTGGAGGAGAATTTGTTGGTGTAGAGGAGGATCTTCATGCTTGAGGGTGAAAGCTGGTCTAAAAAGCAGATTTTCTCCTTGTTCTTGCTTGGTACATTTTCCCTATTTTCTTGCTTGCATCATCCATCCATCATTTCATCATCTCATCTAAGGCTTGAAGTTGGGAGATATAAGTGTAGTTTCCGTCTAGGATTTGGAGAAAGGAGATATAAGTGGTAGTCCCACCCCTAGGAACGAAGTCGGGAGATATAAGTGTAGTCCATCTCATAAGTTTTCGAAGAGGCAAAAATAAGTGGTAGTCCCATCCCTAGGCGGAGAGGCAGAGATAAGTGTAGTGTGATAGGAATTGGCGAGGCAGAAATATGCTAGTCCATCCCTAAGATTGGAGGGGTAGAGATAAGTGTAGTCCCACCTCACTGTAGAAAGAAGGGGCAGAAATAAGGGCTAGGATGGCAGATGCTAGTGCAAGCAAGGGCCAAAGGGCAATGCATACCAAGTAAGACAAGGAAGACATGATGCCAAGACCACCTTCTTCTCAAAATTGAAGCAAGAAGGTGACACCAACATTGGTACAGTGGACATGGTACAGTTGAGAATTGGTTACACAAAGGCAAGAAAGGAGTCACCAAGTCGTCGAGGCTCACCAGGTCAGATTTCAAATCAGAGTATGGCGATCTTGTTGTGCTTCTCAACCGAGTCATGGGTTCCGCTCAAGGTATGCAATTTGATCCTTGGATGTATTATTTTATTGAAGGAATTGAGAATGGAAAAAGAAAGTTTGATTGGGTTAGAATCATTAGCGTGAATTTAGAGTTGCAACTCAGGATAGTGCAAAATCGGAAGCAATTCTACATGGGGTCCTACCTCTTCTATTTGAATGGAAGACTGTTGGTGATGCTTTGCTAGTCGAACCAAATCCAGATTTGGGGAGATGCACTGCACCACTATGGTTTAGGCAAATGCTTATGCCAAGGGGCGAGGTTGTGGCAGTCCGAACAGTTGAAGACATTCAAGGGTTAGCCAAAGAGGAAAACATTAGTGAGGAGGTAGGTTTCATTGCAGATTGGAAGAGATATGAAGATATTTGAAGCTAGGCAAGGCTTGGCTATTCGTGCAAGCTAGTTTGGTTAAATTTGTGGGCCTTGCAAGAGGTATGGCCATGGCAGGTGCCCCAGAACCCAAGATTATTCAAGCAGAGGGGGGTGCATGCAAACCAAATTCGAGTAGGAAGGTTAGAGAAGACCAGGAAGGTTAAGGAAGGCAAGGATAATGAAGGAGGAAAGAATATTATTGAGTCTTGGTATGTTACCTTGACTACCAGATCGAGGGTACTCGAAGAGATACAGGATGAGATTGCAAAGTATAATCCAAGCATCAACACTTTCATTTCAAGCATGTTGAGCGATGCGAGGATTGCACTTGATTTTGAAGGAATCAAAGAGGAGGATTTTAATGAGACAGAGTTTGGATCGAGATTGGATGAGTTGGGGAAGGTTAACGCTAGAGAGAAACAGTTGGGCATCCTTGCCTCTCTCAGGGCCCTTATCGAGTTTGCAAGAGATGATGAGAAGGAGAGTGAGAAGACACTGCAAGCAGCAAAGAACATGATGAACACAACTGAGCGCAGAATGAGGCATACACCTTGCCCTCCCATGGAGGAAGTCAACAACATGTTAGCTAAGTTCATTGCTTATGCTAAAAAGATGAAAAAAAAGGGTAGAATTGTATTAGAAGATCATTTGATGTAAGCCCAAGTGGCAAATTCTCCTTTCTTCTTGGGTAGGATAGGTGTCTGATTCTGATTGGCTACCATTTTGGTGCCTTCTCATTGGTTGCCACTTTTCCTTTTTTCTCATTGGTCCATTGATGAGGTGGAGTCTTTTCATTGGCCGATGGAGTGGCAACCCTAATTAGGGTTTCTGGGATTTAATCTGGATCGTTAATTTTGCCTCTTAATCTCTACCGTTGGTTGTAATTTTGAGCCTCTATATAAGGCCAAGTACTCTCATTTGTAAAGGGTTGAAGAAAATTGTTGCTAATATAATACCAAAATTGCTTCTCTTGTCATTGTTGTGTCTTGCATGGTGATTAAGAACACTTGGTGTTATTGCATGGTTTCTACTTCCAATTGTTAAAGTTAAATTTCATTGAGTTGTTAAAGTAGATTTCATTTCAAGAAAACGTTAAAGTAAGAATAGAAGTAGATGGCTAGTTGTATGGTGATATTGGTAAATGTTTGATAGGGATCTATATACTAGGCCACTAGCATCTTAGCGGCTTGTTAAGAAGCCTTGTGTGGTAATCTAGTCTCATTCCCCTTGACTTATTGCATCTATGGAGGTAGCGTCGCTGGCAAGCTTTCATTAGGTTGATCCCCGTCCATTTGCCCATCTTTCCATTCTATAGGAGTAGTAGTAAAGAAGCAAGTAGTTTAGTAGTTAGAAATTTGAAGAGCAAAGTTGAAAGTGATATAAATTTGAGTATACATTGTAAAGCTAGATCCTATCATCATCATAACGAGAGTTTGACATCCTCGAAAGAACAACGTAAGCCCGCCTACGTGATTACCAGCAAATCACATTAATATAACTGAGTTAGTATCCACAGGTGTAAGGAACCTTGGAGTTTGCTCATGTTCTTCATGAGTAATTACTTTTCAAGAGAGGGTTGAGTGTTTGGTATTCTATATCAAGTATTCAATTGCTATATGTTATGTAGTGGTACAAAACTGACATCAACAGTTTCCGGTTCATACCATTTGTATATTGCTGATGTAAGTTACAGTGTATGGTTAGTTTGAACCCAAATGCAGCATTAGTTCAATTGTGAATGCGTGTTTGAGTTGCGCCATTATTGGGTACTTGAACATCTTTACAATCTGAGAATCTAATATTGCACTATTTCTATGGTGGTGGGATAAGTCTGATCAAGCAGAAATCAGTTTTGCGGGGATCTTAATCTGTCTATCTGAAGCATCATCCATTAATGTCATTGTCCTTAGGATCTAAAGCCCTAGTTAGCTTTATAAACCCTAATGTTTTGCTATTTATTTTGAAGAAGTTTCATTAGATTAGTGAAAGCACTTAGTAAGAGAAAGAAATCCATCAACATTCCAGGAACATTTACGTAAATCCCTTTGTGTAACAAGCAATATCACATTTATCCGCCAAGTATACCAAGCATTGTTAAGACCTGAAATCAGGAACATTGGGGTTGTCCCATCTGATCATATCCAATAGCACCTAATATTTCTTTGTTCAAGAGAAAATAGGATGTACTCAATATATTTTATTTTCTGTTGGTGGTGTGCAAAACCCTCATCAACAAAATGTAGTTAAGCTAGTCCTTGATAGTTGATGGTTACTTCGCAGTTGGTGGCAGTTGGCATTCTCAATCAATGTCGACTTGCCTATATATTTCTTATTGTACATGTAACCAGGGACCACACTTATGAGTTCCTATATATATTGCAATTGCAAATCTAATAAATGAAAATAAGGACATCTTTCTAGAAAATGATTGCAAGTAATTTATAATATTTTGTTGTATAATTATGTATTTCCATTTACTTTGTAATCCATTCACGTAGAACACCCAAGCTAGCACCACAATTAAGATAGTGCCAAAGTTTGGACAATGCCAAAAAATTAAAAATGTTTCAGGTACCTTGTGATATGAGTGCAATCCAAGTCATGAACATGCTACCACACAAAATATTAAACAATTTGGCTTTGAGCAGCTAGAATCCAAGATGCTTTAACCTGCCATAAATCAACTTCAGACAAGCTCAATAATTAACTCATGACTTGGGAAATCTGTCCAAACCATCAAACCACTACTTGTCTATCCCCAAATCAATGCAACTTGGAATGGCTCTCCTCAAATTGGCATCCCTTAAAATGGTCATACCCAGATTGAAATCATTCCAATTGGCTCTTTACGGATCCATATGATGCATACTGACTTCCTAGATTAGCACCCCTATATTGGCTCTGCCAAAGTGACACTGCCCAGTTGTCTCTTCCTAGATCAGTACACAATCAAAATGTTCTGAATACATCACATACCCAACATCAACTCTATTATCATTGAAGAACAGGATCAATGGGTGCCATCTAGGTCACCACAATTTGAGTGAACACCACCCCAAGATGGTATTAATTTGTTTGGCTCCATATGAGTGTGTATGATGAACACCACTACACAGAGAATCCATACCACCATCTACACACTCAGTGCAGCATTGAGAAAGTTGTAATATCAGTTGTTGACCCTTTGGAACGAAAACATTTTGTAACCAATTTTAATTGAAACTAATCTTTCTTATTCTTAAATGTATAGTTGTATTCAAACTTCAAGTGCTAGAGAGGCAGATACGCATACACAAGATTATTCCATGTCCTCAAGGTCACCAGAGCTGTTCTTTAGCATCCAGACAAATAACTGAATAAGTTAGGATCCTCTCTGTGAATTTCAAATAATGAGGATTATCATTCCTTGTCTTATAGTTCACTGTACAAATACATGCATTACACCGATTCATGGTGAATAGAAAAACATTATGTACAATATCACCGTTTTCATGAATATAAAGGTAAATTGAATTGTATTATATTATCTGTTCATTATAGCACAATTATCCTCTACACGACCATCCCAGGCCTGAGGATGTGGATCATTGACATGCAGAAACGACCCTCTTTTTGTGATACTAACCCCGTATCTGCAGAATTGAATTGTGGTACTGACAAATTCTACATAATTAATTCCACTGTTTCTATTTCTAAAACTTTTGATTTCAGTTGTCTTTCATGTTATAATGTCTGATTAATGATGATGACAAGGTACTAATGGAAAAAAATTTGATCTTTGTATGCAGGATGAGATACATTGCACAAGTGGTTGACTGACGCAACCAACCTCTATGTTGTTTGATGACAACCCATGAAGGGGGCTCTCATATTGTCAAACTCCATATACTATAGTCTATAGTTATTGAATGTTAGCTAATTTTATGTGTACAACCTCATGTTCAACCTTATGTAGTACGTTGATATTATGTCTTTTATCTGCATAACTCAATCTTGAAATTAAATAATATTTACCTTAAATGCCCCAGAAAGCTCACATATGTTATTCCATATGATAAATATAAAAGGGTCCTTTTCAGTTACTCCAAGATAAACGTCTGTGAAGTCATTTACTCTTTTTTTAAGTCAAAAAAGTTTATAGGCAATTTCTTCAAGAAATTAAAAACACAATATGCCATTTGCTATAAAATTGTTGCACCAAATATTTTCATAAACTAGTTTAATAAATTAAAAACAAATAAATGTAGTCATACAAGACAGGCAACTTACATGGCAATTAGTTGGAAGTGGCTTATAAACCTCCAAGTACTGCTGGCCATGCAACAAAAGACTTGGCTCAAAGCTGCAACCATTATGTGTACAAACAATTCCAATATCACTTATAATTCCAGCTAAAATATAAGAGAACTAAAATTCAAAACTAAAAGGAATGACATTTTACCCATTCCCCTGTAACCACACAATAAACTAAGATCTTGCAACATACTCACTGGAGGCCAGGAACCTCCATCAAGTTTGATGTTAACCCAAATGGAAACAGAACAGCAAAAGTTGGCAAAACCTACAACAAAGTAGAACAATTCATTTAGAATACCCATGTATGTTCAAAATACAAAGGGATAAATGCAGACTTGTAATAAATTTTAGTAATTAAAGCCGCACTATACATTGATTAGTAGCTTTTATGCATGAATCTTTCCTCGGCAAACTATGGTAATTCCACATGCATTATTCTTGTAAAGAAAAAAAATATGTCCACGAGACTAGAAACAGCAAAATGAACACTCTAGCAGAAAATAAACCTTCATTTCACGAGGCATTAATCAAGAGATAGCTATCAAAAGCAAGAGTAGCCTATTTAAAAACGGCAGAGGAAAAATACAAGACAAAACATGTGTAGCATTGAATAAGAACAAAAGAAAAGTAATATTTACAAGCAATCTGGGCAGAATATTGATCTGTAAATGCATTTGATAATATGGGCAATGGAGGATTAGAATATTTATTATTATATTTTTGGAAAGTAAAATTTTGGTGTTTTGATTATAAAACAATAAAGTGACTGTTAGCCGCAGTTTAGTTAGTTGGAATAATACTTTATGTTTTATGTTTTGATTAGTGATGGCAATGTAATGAAAGTTAGTTCTCAGGTAGTTGAAGGAACCGACGGTTGGTATGCTCAACCAACTGTCGGGTACTTTATAAATATAATCTGGCACCGAGAATATGTTACTGTTGATATGACATTACATGGAGTAAAGCTTATCATTCTGCCAATATTATGTGTATGGTTTCTATTCTGGATTATTATGTTTCTTATGCTATTGTGCAAATATTCCTGTTTACTCTCTGTGTAAAGCAAACAATCATAACCCGTAGGGAGTAAACAGTGACTAGTTTACATTCAAACAATGATAATAAAACTGCAAATAATCATCATAAAAGAGTTGCCTTATTAGCCTTAGAGGAGCATTCTTCTCCAACAAAATGGATTTGTATAGAAGAAGCTAGATTAAATGCCTCAGAGAATCACCTCACAAAGTATCATCCCAAGTAAGTTGTAGATATGGCTAAACAACCAAATAACTGGAGCAGTGATGAAGGTCTCAAGTTGGTGTCTGCTTGGAGACCATTATACAACAATTTAGGGATTCACTCTTGCCTTTAAAATGCATTTTATATTATTTAATCATTCCTTTTCAAGAATGTGATGAATTATCACTTGAAATTTCAGTCTTTTGAGTATGTGAACAGACATTTATTGTATCTTGTATCTACAACTTTATATGGGTAGGTGTCATTTATTACATTTTTCTTTCCTCTATAGAGGTTTCGGGCTGTAGTGATTTTAATTATTTATTTTCATACGAGCCAAAATTTTCAACAAAAAGCCTTGGATCTGTAATATTTTACCATTCTCACCTGATAGTGGATTTCAAAGCAGATCCAAAATACTGATGGTGTTTCTTACCATTCACAATTGTAGCCAAACTGTTTTTTTCTAAACATTATCGATCATGTAATCTCAGGCATCTAACAATCAAACTCCTAGGTAGCACAAATCTTATACCACAAATCATTGAAGATGAGTGTATTTTCAACTTCTCAGCCATTAAAACCAAGAGTTTTTTTAACTACCAAATTCAATGTGCCTCAAATGTAACAGAAGCAACTATAAAAGACTCACACCAGCAATTTGCATGAAAATATATCAACATATTTATTTGTATGCACTTATATGAGTTCACTTCAGGAAATGACCATACATGCCGTCTTGTGATATTTGTCTCCTCATTGCTTCCCTCCATGCTCCTTGATGAATATATCCTACAAACTTACAAGATCCTATGTGAAAACGTCTTCTCTTTCTTCATTGGATTGTACTAGTTCTTCTGCTGGCTGCGTCATTATATAACCATTTTCACTGACCTCGCCTCATACTCAACCCGGCTTCTCCTCAACAGTAGCACCAAATGTTTACTACCTAAATCAATGTGCCTTGAATGTAACCGAGTAAACAAATTAGATAAACCATCTAGTATAAAAGACTCACACCAACAATTTCCATTAAGATATGTCAATATATTTATTCATATGCACTTTTATATAAGTTCCATTCAAGGAATGCTCATACATGAGGTCCTGTGGTATTTGTCTCCTCACAATGTCCTTCCCAATTCAATTCACACCATCTATTGTTTCGATAAGTTCAATTTTGATTAGATGAAAATGGGAAATGGATTTGTGAGAAAAAGGGGCAAAGTTCATAAAAGTTAAACTAAAGCTTTTATACACAGAAATATATTACGCTTCTATGTATTTTCGTTCAATATTTTATATTACATAGATAGAGGAGTTGTGTCTCTTATATTACAGGGAACCTGCTGCACAACTCCTTAAATATATAGAGTTGTTTTAACAACACAAACAAAAAAGCACTCCTCAACAAATAATTATTTTATGACATACTAACAAACCTATGGGAATAATATAATATTCCCAACATCACCCCATATTACATCATTCTCTAGATGGGGATAGGTGGACTAATAATACTTGGTGATCATGTCCAGTCTTCATAATACTCGTGACAAGCAATAGTGGAACTCGCCTCACAATGCTTCTTGTAAATCTTAGATGTCTACAACTACAATTTTAGTTGTGTTTCCAAAATCTTCACTGCAAATAATTCAATAATAGTGTAGTACATGTAAGATGAGGAAGGAACCAAAGACATAATCCTTTGCAGTCTCCCATGACATGCACATATTCTTTTACATCTATTGTAATAAAAATGCAATAATCAAATTTCAGACCATTATTTACCATATGATAACCTGTGTATGCTGCATTAATGGGTATGTGGTCTCCACATGAAATGATTTTGTTGATAGAATAAGACACAATTGCACAATTGTCTGTATTTCATGTTTCTTTCATCATGAGGTCTGAATACATTAAAAAGACTTTACAAAGAAAGAGTTTAAACATATTCTTGCATTCAAAATAACATGAATTCCAATACAAATCAGATAGCAATGAACAGTATTCTGAAAATCAGACTTAACAATTAATTTGCAGACCTGATATAATCGCCATACACTGAAAAAAACTGCTCAAAATTGTACTCCAGCGCCAATGATTGGCATCTCTAGAATAAGAGCGATACAACAAATGATTTCTTAAGTCTCCAATAGAACTCCAAACTGCTCCAGCACCGTGACAAGTCAATCAGCTATATAAGTTGCCTTCAACCCCTACGGAGGCCTTCAACCTAAGATGGCTTTCTATGCATAGCACTTTTTGGAGTTGAAGGACGGACTTATCCTACTTATCCCACCACTGGTCCCATTCCCTCCTTATCCCCCTTGGCTCCTTCAGGGTTGGTTCTCATCGGCTCCATTCTGAGACAGACCATCAGATTGATAGAGAGCACATGATTTGTCAGCTTTGCAGTATCGGAGAGGTTGAGTCTGAGGTGCATTTTATCTTCCGCTGCCCTTTATACTACGAGATCAGAGGGAAGTTGTACTATCTCTTCAGGGAGGCATAGTCACTCTCCACCTTTTTTAGGTACACAAATCAAAGGTGCCTTGTACTTTGTCTTCAGGAAGTCATTAGGCTCAAGGACCACACTCTTCGACACTGACATCCTACGACACCTTAGACTTGTCAGCTTATCACCTCCTTCTTCACTATGTTTGCCCGCTGGGGTAGACTAGTTTATTGGTGCATAGACATAGTAAAGGAAATGTATCAAATACAGAATATATCAGAGAACAATAGATGCTTTCATTAATTATTCCAAACTAGCAAGTACATTTACATCATAAGGATAATACCATAATATCCCGTCTCTATCCTCCGAGAGGGTATATAAACTCCCGAAGGGCCGCGACCGAAACGTCATGACGCAACAGTTTACCTCTCTGTCACTAACGACCGAGGCTAACATCACACTTAATTAACATATTAACCGGTACATTCAAATATCCTGACAACATCATCCCCCCCAAAAAAAAAACAAGTTGTCTCTGACGACTCACAGCAAAGGGGAGATGAAATACACTACATAGAATAAGAAAATCACTGAGAAGAAGGGGCGGAGGGGCGTCCCTAAAAAAAGTGCCGCCCTCTCCATCAATGCTGCTTCGAGTAGGGCTTTTTCCGTCACATCACATTCCTCCCGTGCCTGAACCAAAATTGTCTCCAAAACATACTTTTCAACTGTAGCCTCCGCTAACTCTTGTTCAAACAATACTGTCTCCCGAGGCAATCTAACCTCGATAGCCACCCATGCCGCCTTCTCCACTTCCAACTCCTGGGTACGCTGAGCCAAGTGTCGCTCTACTGCCTCCAACCTGGTGGTCAGCTCCGCCCGAGCTCTTTATGCATCCACCAAGACAGTCTCACGTCCAGCCAACACCTACTATGAGTGCCTCAAAGCGTATTACCCCTCTCGAAAGGCTTGCTCCAGTGCTCTCTCCACCTTTGGCGTGCAGACACTCCATGCTTGTAGCAGCTCCGGGTCTCATCAACTGGTCACACTCCCCAAAGGCTGATAACTGAACTGAATAATTTCCTCATGCCATTCCAATGCCCCAACTCACAATTGTAGTGTACCTCAAAAATAAAATGGGGGTTGAGGGGCAGCATCCCCGCGGGGTCCTGGGGCAGCGCCATTTTCATGATTTTCTTCCGATGCCATACACTTTCTACCAACCGCTTACGGTGCCTATGCAAATGGCCAATCACTACCTGCTTATGTCCTTCCCTTCAATGCCATACGCTATTCAACAATTCTTTATCTCTTGTCGTCGTTTTTTTTTAGAGAACCTTCCCCTCGCTGCTGCCACTCCTTGCCGTCAATAACCGTCTTCCTTGTTTTGAACTAGCTTTGATGTATTATGCGTTTTCTCTTCCTTTTGGCCGTACCATACGGTCCTACGTCTGCCTGCTGCATTTTTATTTCTACTATCTTCCACTCTGTGGTTTTTACTTTTCCTAACACTCCACTCTCCAATATTGGACTGATACAATGATTCCTGATCGTACACTTGCGATTTGTTCCTGTTGTATGGTGGTCGTACAGTACAAAGCACTTATTTCTCTACTCATGTGGGAGGTCATACGGTCTTTACGCTTGCCCTTGGTGTGCTTTCCCTGTCATACGCTCTCAATGTCATGTGCTTCCAATAATAATGAAGTCGTATGGTATTGTTTGTGCTTTCTCTCCTTAACATCGTACGATGTTTTGCGATGACGAATTCCCTTGGCTCTATGTCGTATGATAATTTGGTTGTATTGTCTTTAAGTACCATATAGTCAAACACAGTACAATTAGTTTATGCCCCCTTCCTTCACGTCGTGCAGTTAAACACCGTACGGTGAGTTATACTTTTCATTTTTTTTTGCTTTTGCATCGTACGTACGGTGACTTGACGTCATGTTTCTTCCTTTGGTCGTACAGTATCTTGGCCATATGGACTTTATGTGTCGTACAATCAACCACCGTACTGTGGGGTTTCATTTTAGTGGTGGCTTTTGCATCGTACGGCCATATGGTGTCCTCTGCTCTCTCTTTTTTTTCTCTCATCCATCGTACGGTCGTTCGACCATTAGCCGTATGGTGTGGTTTCTTTTTAAAAAATAAATTCTTAATCTAATTACCTTCCGGATGCTTCTCGGGTCACCCGTTTGGACTGCTCTCGAGTCGCCTACCTGACCTTGGAAGGTCCATTCTTGTTGGGTAAGGTCTCAATTTGGACCCGTTGATAGCCTCATGTATCTCCAGTCAATCGAGAGTCCACAACTTGACAACCCCATCGTAGCTGACTTCCCGAAATTTTCCTGGCTTAATCTCATTCTTTCCGTTGTACTTTCGCACCAACTAGCTAGGGGAAGAACGCTTTTGCTGTTGTGCAACCTTCATTGCCCATTGTGCTATCATTATTCTTTCATCTAATTTATTGAGATTGTGCAGCCACTCCCTCAAGCTTTCCTTGTTGCCGAGTCTGTTTTCAATGGCGATCCAAAGGCTTGGAACCATAAATTCTATAGGGACCACGGTCTCTTGCCCGTACATAAGAAGGAGAATAAAGATTTTGAAGGCTGTGATCTTCCACCCAGGATTCCAATCATCACCGGCACGAATGATCTCAGGTTCCTCTTCCTTGCCCAAATTTATTGGTTTGACAGACGGCTCCTTATACTTTATGGGGTTTTGCTCATCAATTTTATGTGTCCGAACTTCGCTTACTTTCGCATCCCTTTCCTTGTATTCACCATACTTCGGGGGAAATGTTTCCAGCTCTTCCTCAATACTTAGTCTATTGCATGCTGGCCGGAAGAGTTTGTAGTCCTCTATTTGCCAATGGAAGAGACCGTTCAATGAGTCCATGTCATCGTCGGAGTACCCCTCTATTTCCAGTACACCTACCTTGTTCAGCTCCATGCTTTGTCTCCCTTCGTGAACCTCTTCTTCGGTGTCTGATCCTAACAAGGATGCCAGGTCTTCACTAACCAATTGATTTCTCAAATCGATTGTAAATTTCCGACCATCCCTCTCCATCGAAATTACGTTCTGTTTCCAGTCATGCTTAGCTTTTGCTTGCACAAGCCATCCTCTCCCTAGGAGAGCGTCGTATCCCTTTTTTTTCACTGGAATGACTACAAAGTCCATCGCGAACAGTTGGGTGCCAATCATTACTCGTTGTGTCATTAATGTACCTATGGGTTTGATCCCATGCTGGTTTGCTCCTACCAGTTGGAAGGTTGGCAGCCACAGTGTCAATCGCCCGAGTTTCCTCCATGTCTCTTCGGGTAGAACATTGACACCCGATCCTTCGTCAATGATAGTGTCGGTAAGTATTGTGCCAAGAATTCCCATCTCCACTACTGCAGGATGCCTTCCCATGTTGAGTGCCAACAGCATTGAGTCCTCAATAGAATTTCCCTTCTTGAGGGGGTTTGCCTTCGTCTCAGTCGCCTTCCGCACGTTAGGAGATGGTACCATGTTAAGCAGGGCCGTTCTTAATTGTGGCATGGCTACAAGGAGATCTCCCAATTGTATTGGGATTTCTGTCTGCATTACTTGCCTTAGTATTTTATGTTCCGCGTGACCTCCTTGGGAGGTTCCTGCGGCATCGTGTATTTCTTTCTGTTCGGCCATCATTCCTCTCTTGATGTCTTCTTTGGCCTCGCGTACTCTTTTTTTCTCAATCTTCGGATGTGGGTAGATGGCCTTCTTTGCTGGCTCACAATTGTTTGCCAACACCTCCCCTTCATTGCCTTTGATATTCAGGAAGTTTATGCCATGTTTTGGGCATTTTGTGTTGTCGTGGCCTCCGAGCCCGCACCATTTGCAAAGGAATTGTGGCTTTTCCCCCTTCGGACACTCCCTCGCAAAATGCCCCCATTGGCTGCATGTCCGGCATTGAATCATTGGCCTCCCACTAGCATCGTACTGGATGCGGCTTCGGCCTTCATCGGTGTTATTATTGTCGTTCCCCCTTCCTCCACAACGGTTGTTCCTGTAGTCGCCGGATGATGCTGTGTTCTATGTGTTCCCGGGTGCTGTTGAGGCTGACAATTCTTGCGTGAACATGACTTGCTGGTGGCCTCGTGTCTTCATGTTGAACAGACATTCCTTTGTGGAATGGCCCGCCATTTGGCAAATATCGCAGAACATTTTCTTTGGGCATGCGCCCTTTGTGTGGCTGGCCTCCTTGCAGTCGGTACACCACAAGTCTCCTTCATTCCGACTAGTGCTTCCCTTCATATTTTTGAATTCTTTAAGCATTCTTTCCATATCCTTTTGTAGTGCAATGACTTTTTTCTTTGCTTCTCCGTCACTGCCACTATCGTCCCTTGAAGTGTCGTCCTCATCCGACGAAGAGGACTGGTTTTTCTTCTTCTTTGACGTCTTTTGTTCACTTTCCTGGTCCATCGCCCGGTTATATGCATCGATGTACGAGGTGGGAGGAACTATCTTCATCTTCCTTCGGAGGTTTGATTTCAGCCCTTCGACGAACCATCTCTTCTTCAAGCCGTCAACTGGCTAACTCTCCATCTTTCCCACAAGTTCTTTTAATCGGCGATCGTAGGTCCACACGGTCTCCTTTTTCCCTTGCTTGGTTCCATATATTTCAAAGACGGTTTCATTGTCGTCTCGCATGAGCCTAAACTCCTTTTCGAATGCCTTCTTTAAAATGTCCTAGGTGGTCACTCCGCTTTTGTCTAAAGTCAGAGTACCAATCGATTGTTACCCCTCGGAGGGTTGTTGGAAACTGTTTCATCCATTCCGCCTGGTCAATGACTCCATTCGCAGACCAAATTGTCTCACATGTGCGGCAATGCCGAACAAGGTCTTCTTTTCCATCGCCATGGAACTTGGGTAACTTCTCCTTATTAGCCGCCATATTCACCCTCGGGGGTGGGACGGTGGTTTGTACCACCTGTTGTGTTGCCTGTTGGGTCGCCGAAAGTGTTTGTTGTACTGGTTGTACGATAGGTTGGGATGGTCCTACCGTCGGTCCTCCGGAATTGTTTTCCCGGTTAACTGATGTTCCCGAACTACTCGGAGTGGTGTGATCCGCGTGCCTTTCTATCACTTCAACACTTTCCGCGGCAATTGCACAAGTGTACTCTCTCCATTCGGCTTCCTCTTCTGCCTTCCTTCGGGCTTCTGTCCTTGGGGTTAAAGTTAAGGTCTTGAACAAGCTTGTTGTTTCTTCTAACAGATCCTCTTTGTCACTTCTGCCATCCTCCTGGTTAGGTTCCTCTAGACAGTTGCCTTCACTTACCCCCTCTGGTAGTCTATTGGCACGTCTCCTGAACCTCTCTCTTCGCTCAGCTTGTTGTTTGTCGAGTACTGTTTTTCGAAGAGCTTGTTCTCCCTCAAGTTCCTTCTTTAAATTCCTATTCTTATTCAACTGGTTGGGCATAAATGCTTTTCCTCACACCAATAATCAACACAGAATTTCAAAAAACAAAGACACTTTTATTTATTCATGTTTTATTACAATCTCTTAATGGAATGATCTCGTCATTCTTATTTTTCACAATGTCCTTCCTTCCGTCACCTTCAAACGTGACTATTCCCAACGGCGTTTCCCATCACATTCCTCCTGAAGTCTTTTGTTTTCCCGTTTATGTTACTCCCGGAGGACTTCCTGTCGTCGTTCCTCTTGAGCAATCTCTTCCTGGCAGAGTCGTGCGAGTGTCGCCTGCGCCAGAAGCCTGGGAAGTTGATGCAGAAGACGGTTAGCAATCGGGCTCACGTTAAGTGCGTCCCAAACAATGTCTTATGGTACAGTGGCACGTGTCGCCTCTCTCCGTACAAAATTTTCAATGGTCGCACTGAATGTAACTCGGAAGTCGTCCGCCAGGCAATCTTCCCCTTCAAAGAGTTTGTGCCCACCATTCTTGTCTGTTCACCTATTATCATCAATCGGTATTCCCATTTATGGACAATACTCCATTTGCCTTCGTCCAAATCCGAAAGGCAACGGCGCCAAATGTTTGCCCACTGGGGTAGACTAGTTTACTGGTGCATAGACAGTACAGGAAATGCATCAAATACAGAATATATCAGAGAACAATAGATGCTTTCATTAATTATTCCAGACTGACAAGTACATTTACATCATAAGGATAATACCATAATATCCCGTGTCTATCCTCCGAGAGGGTATATAAACTACCCGAAGGGCCACAACCGAAACGTCGTGACGCAACGGTTTACCTCTCGGTCACTAACGACCGAGGCTAACATCACACTTAATTAACATATTAACCGGTACATTCAAATATCCCGACAACACACTAGACCTCACTTGGCATGTGGCACCAAGCGGCTGCTTGTTCCCACCCCTTGCCCCAAGTCTGTGAAGCCCAAAATGGATTCTTACCAGCAGTAGTCTTTATCTTCCAGGACTACAGAGAGGCAGCTCAGAGCTCTATCTAGCCTTGTGGTGTATCCTTCACTGTTGAAGTTCTTTGTAGCTATTCAGGATTCTTAGTGGTCTTGGGGGCTACGACTCCCCCCCCAACCCAGGTTCTGGGGGGGCTCCCCCCTACCCCCTTGATTTGTTTCATTCTTGTTTTTGTCGCTTTCTTCGGATACTGTTTGGCATCCTTTCTGTGGGCTGGCCCCCTTTGTTTCTCTCGGCAGTCCCTTTGACCCTTTGTGGTCTTTCATTGGACATTAATAAATTTATCTTATCTTATCAAAGACTGATTTAGAAATCCAGTCTTCAGATTAAATCCTCTTATGAAATTCACTTACCTCAGCCAAATGTACAGCCCTCCTGGTATGGGCAACTAGGCTAGAAAATTCAATACTTCTTCAAATCTTGCAAACAACCACTCAAAATGCACCACCCAGCTATGAGGAAGCCTTTGAAAACATACCTAGAATGATATCTAGTGTTGGTGGTAGTTTCGCCAATTATAATAAATCATATATGGCTATGTATAAGGAAATCTAATGATAAATAAGTTCTTGGGTAGGCACTCTTAACCAACCATCAGGTGCTTTATATTGTGAGTTGGTATCGAGAACAAACTAGCATTGTATAGACATTACATGGAATGAAAAGTTATATCTCTCTGGTTATGTTTTTGTCTTCACAAATCGGCCAGCATTCTTGTAAATGAAATCATTAAACGCCACCACAATGTTTGTTTGTACTCATCATTTAGATCACTGCTTCATATTATATTAATCACTGTCTAATATAATCAGTGCCACCTTTTGTAATCGCTGCTTAAAGTAATTACTTGTTATATGATAAATCACCGTTTATGCCAATATTATCACTGCAGTGTCTGATTGCTGTATATACAATGAACCGGTTGTATTTCTGTCTCTTAAACAAACATTTCTCCGTCACTGCATTATATACGTATTATTGCTGCTTTGACTCTGACTAATATCGATGCAATTCTTAAATTCGACCACCTTTAATAATCGTTGTCATTTATACATGTAAATTACTGTCTTCAATGAATCAATGTTTTTGACAAATAACTGTTACTTCAATATTTTTCAATCGCACCTTGCATGAATCACATTCTTTGATTACAATAAATGCTGCCTTTAGTCTGAGCCAACGTATCGTTGTTCATTGCTGTCTTTCAAAACATTTATTGTTTAATGATTATTGTTTCTGTACACCACCATTATAATATGTGACTGCTGTAATTAAATGTTTTCTATTTTAACTGATGGTTTATGAGGTTGCAATATTAACAACCATAATCGCTGCCTATTTCATTTCTCCTAGTCAATCATTTCCCAACACCAATACTCACGTCAAGCAATATGTGCAAATGACTTTGAGCTGCTGGTAATATTAATACCAATAAAATTGCTGCTTG
Organism: Chamaecyparis obtusa; assembly: GCA_027943335.1. Classification (NCBI taxonomy): domain Eukaryota; kingdom Viridiplantae; phylum Streptophyta; class Pinopsida; order Cupressales; family Cupressaceae; genus Chamaecyparis; species Chamaecyparis obtusa. The sequence goes on from BSBK01004527.1 coordinate 297,125, forward strand.
ACTTTGGTAATATGGATATAGTTGTTGACCACTGACTTTCATCTCTTAGACAAATTGCATTCATTAAAATAAGCCTTGTTCTTTATACTTAAGAATGGATGGCTTAATTGCTGTCATGCTGTTGACTGTTTTATCGCGGTAGTTGAGTTTAACATTCACATCATTACTTTTGTATGACAACCTTTATTCGTTGTTCAAGCATCTCATCTCAATTTCTGCTCTTCATTAGTTTATCACTGCATGCTATTAATTGGTATATGCCAATACATGCTTAGTTAATGTGTACATCCATAAATGACCCTTCGCCTTTGTCCTTTTTCCTTCATGACAATATGCTTTTCATACTTTTGACATCAATGACATTATGAATGACATTGTTTTCATCCGTGATATCAGTGACAACATTCTACCAATCTTGACTGAGCATTGTTGACATTAAAGACAATATTTTCCAATCACCTATGTGACAAACATTTTCTTTTTACCTTCTTGACATCAATGACAACATTTCCAACAGGGTTGACATGATGTGACATATTCCAGGCGAGGAAACTCTGCTCATTATAGCCACCACTTATGCAGGGGTTCCTTCGTCAAATGTATGTCATACTGGCATAGAGTTGTAATAGCAGATGTGGGATTGTATACCTGGTGCACAGGGATCCTGTTTAGTACCTTGGCATGGAAGACGAGTGTTTACAGTCCAAATAAGTCTGCTGCATTTTGCCAAATTTAAATGCTGCCCCAAAAATGTAATAGATTAAAGAACATCAGTGAAGAGGTTAGAAATGCACTTGATCACAATTGTAAAGTTTTGCAATAAATTTGTATTCAATCTTCTGTGTAGCAGCAGTTCATTATTTTATATTCCATCAGCATCATTATATTTCTGTGTAGTTGTAAATGGAAGTTGTCCTAGAGCAGATTTACTGTAGTAAACCCTGGGTACTGTTATGAATAAATGCATACCAAACTTATGAATATCTTGAAACGATACTTTACAAATCTGCAATTAACCAAAAGACAACTACAAAACTTTATTGAGAACACATGCAAACTGGACAGTGGTAAAGGAAAACAAAAATCTGGGTGAAATTGGACAGAGATGTTACAGAAAGAATATAACCTGAATGTAAGACTGCCCATATTGATGGTATACATATTTCAATTCTTCTTCATCCACAGCATTAGCTCCACATGCTCCAACACCAAGTGCATAGAGCGCCACATCCCTTAAATATCAACCAAATATTTTAGCAATACACTGGAAGGTGTTATAAGAAATATGAGATTCTAAAGTGAGAAATTTGAAAACATAGAGCTGCTAACTTAAACATTTTCATAGATGTATCATAAACTAAATTTTCCTTACTAAATAAAACAATGAAGACAGTAATAGAGGCACTCCATACCTTTCCGTATAATCGAAAAAGGACTGAGTTTAAGCCAGCACCGTCAGCATAAAAAAGAAAAGAGATTATCAGCTATAAACCACAAACTAGATTTTTTTGGCAAGAAATAGCGTAAATGCAACAAGAATTCAAACATATGAGAACCATCACATGAAATTTCAATGAAAAGCAGAGAGAATGTAAGATATGTATAACAATCCATACTTGGTAAACAGAAATAGTATGACTGATCCATGGGACACACAAAAGTATGAACAAACAAGTTCTAGAAGTTAAAGATAGAAGGACATTTGACTAAAAAAGAGTACTACAATGCATATCTAAAGATCTACAACATGCAACCAAAGAGATGCATACACATTCTATAAAACTTTTGAAATGACAATTTTAAAGCTTGATCAATTTCCTCAATGTTTTTCACTTGTGTATTAACTCTGGATCGCGACTTTCAAAAGATGATGTTGCTAATTTTCTCCTTCAAATTAATTTAATAAAAGTGCAAACAACCAAAATGCCTATCATAAGGAACTACATTTAAGCTATTAAAATACCTAGAGAATTACAATATACCTCTAGTTGTATCAGACATGCTATTTCATGTTTGTTGTAAAAATGCAAATTCAAGTTCATCAATACCATATGAGTGTGTGGTTATTATGCTATTCTTCTTTGGCAGTTTATAAAATTTCTCAAGTCTTTTGTACAGTGAAAAATAAGTAGCATCCCAAGAGCTCTGTAGCAACCTCTATAGTTTAAAATTTGCGAATGGGTGGCATAAGAGCTATTTGGGGTCCTACAAGATGTCTCAAATGAAGGGGAAACTTAAATGCACCACATTGAAAATGAAGAAAGCTAGAAAGGATGTGAAATATTATATAGTTGTTGTATCCTTACCAAACCACCTCATTCATCCTTGTCATTATTATCATTTTACCCCATTTCAGTCGTTTAGGACATCACTGACATCATTTTTGGGATTCAAAGATGCTTATATTAAAATAACATTGTAATATTTAATTATAAAGGGGAAATAAGTTGTTAAAATCGTAGTTAAAAAACTCAAACTCAGCAAAAACCCAGTAAGCCCAAAAAATGTAACTTGGCAAAAAATTGGCAACTTAAAAAATTGCTTAAATTTCATTAGAAACACTTTTTTAATAAAATTCAATGATAAGATGCATCCAATAAGTACAAAAGTGTTTTCTATTAAATTTGATTGATTTCAATGCAAATTGAGTACAAAATCACATCCTTGTGGGGAATCCTAATACAATAGTTAGCTGGCAACTATAATAAATTTATGATCATTGCCATCGAACATCATCATGATTCAGCATAATTCATAAATTGCATGTTACAACATTTTACATCTTCCTCTTCCCTTTTCTATTTAAAACTTTGGGACAGGTTCTAAATTTCTAATAATCACATTTAAATCTTGGATATAGTATAATATTTCATCATTAATAATGATATTATGATAGTGATAAAACTAGTTGTCTAAGTTCTCAATTTTGGTTTCCGCTCCAAGAGCCCCTCATTGTAATCAAATTCCTTATATGACAAGAAATCCCACTAACTAGTGGGGGTTTGGGAGTGGAGACCTAATGGATTTGAGGGGCAGCAATGATAAGTTGCAGAAGTTGTTAGATGTGAGAAAAAACAAATGATAGAAGGGGTGTGGGGAAACATGTCATTTCCCAAAAAAAAATAGACTATTTTTTATGCATATTTGCCTTTTTTTAATGAAGCCAAGTTTTTGCTGCAAATTTTTAGTGCACAAACTCATAGAGCCAAAAAAGTTAACAATGTTTAAAAAATCATCAAGTATTGTGTGAGACTTTCATCTATAGTCAAGACTCAGGATAGACTTAAAGGGATATTCTTTATTCTTTTAGTTTTTATTTACTTTTCTTAGTTATCAAACTTATCCTTAAGAGATAAATCATTTGCAACTCTTATTTAAGGTAAACTTTCACTCATTTGTTAATATCAAATATCTTGGTAATCACTCTATGTATCATTACTCCTTATAATATGATATCAAAGCATTGGAATTAAAAAAAAATTGAGATCGGTGAGCATGAATTCCGCAGATTGTGATAGTGACAAATGGCACGAAAGATGAATAAAGGATTCCAAAGACAAGAGGATGGATGTTTGAAAATGGTGAGAAATGGACTCAAGGAGGAAGATATAGGTGTACTCTTAAACTTTATCCCAACTCTTGCATGCTAAAGGTGATTGTTGTAATGTCCCTAATCGGGATTGGACTTGATTTTTCCTTAAACTTCCCAACTAGGTTTGGATTGGGCTTGGAAATGGCCATTCGCTTAATCTCTATATTGTTCCCTGGTACTATTTTGTAATGTCCCCGATCAAATTGGTGCAATATCTTTCTACACTCTCCCAAACATAGTCGAGCAGGTTATAACAAACCAATGGCATTAAGGTATGATCAAACAGTCTTCAATTCCATACAATGTTAATTGCGATATCTTGAGAAACCAAGTCAAAATAATAGTAGTTTCAGAATTACTGGATGACCGTAAATGCTAATCTCAGAATTTGCATATGAGTAAACTGAGACAGGTGTAAATTCCAAAATTCCGACCTCAGCCTGAGAATGCCTCTGTTATCTGTCTAGCTGCTGAAAGACTGGACCTCCAAGCTTGAAACTTTAAAAAACAGAATAATTGTATTAACAAATCACGCAAATAAATAGAGTTTACAAACACTATAAAAAGCATTAACTAAAAAGCAAAGTTGTCTAAATAAAGACGTCTAAAAATAGAACAGATTAAGACAAGTAAAAATAAAGCCTAAATGACCATTAACTAAGATTCTAGAATAACGAGCTAAAAATAGCAAGAGCCTAGGAGACTAAAAATATTTTAATGCCCTCTCTTAATGGACATTTTATCAAGTACCTTGCAGAACACTATACATGTCTTGTGGTCATGAATTCTTCAGAACATTTTGTTGTTGCTAAGACCCTCCCTAGAACTACAAAATGTCAATGACCAAGAGTAGCCAAAATCCGTCCAAAAAAGAACAGAGAAGGGTGCTCCCTTCTTCAAAATGCTCTACAACAAGAGACAAGAGCCTGCCATTGACTCTGCCACTGAGATGAGTATACCACTAACCCTCCCAGAATCTGCAAAACTTCTAACCAAAAATCATCACAAAACGTCCAACCTGATGTTGGATACCAGAACTATCCTTCCCTATAGCCAGAGACACACATCGAGAACAATTGCCACAATTTTGAGAAAAAATCGCCAAACCCTCCAAACTTTTGCAGATGAGTAGGACGCCCCAAAACAAACTGCAAGATACCATGATTTGAAGTTAACAAAGCATCGTTTTTTGCAAAAAATGGTAAAAACCCAAAAATAGGAATCCCTGACATAAATTCCCACGCGAACTTTGCAAATTAGAGAAAGCAAAACCGATTTTTGAGAATAAAATCAAAAAACCAAACAGATAGTTGGCACAAAATCCAAGACACAGATTAGCATACAACACATCATTTTTAAGGAAAAAATGGTAAAACCTTTCCAAATGCCAAAGAGCCCTCCCGAACTGTGAAAACCCTAAACAAGGCATAAAGGAACAAACTCTTAATTTTTGAGGAAAAAATTAAAAACCCTCCCAAATGATTTATTTAAGGATAAAAAATTATTAAAAACCCACCAGATAAAATTTGAGGAAAAATTATGAAAACCCTTACATAATTTTTTTAAAGAGAAAAATTAGAAACCCATCCAATAATTTTTTTGGAAAGAAATAATAAAAACCCAAGATTTTTTTTTTTGAGAAAAATATAAAAAAACCCAAAAATGCGTAACCCTTATCGAGTAAAGGCGACCTCCACACCTTGCAAAATGCGGCTAAACACTATGGTGCTTCTACAAAAGACGACCCTACAACCCAAAAACAAGGACGACCCAACATAGCTCAAGTCATGAGCACACAAAATCTAAGAAAAACACGATGAAACAATAGTGGCTCAGAAAATTGTGAGAGTAGATCGCGTGTACGCAAGTTGAAAATCCTCTAATAGCAACAGCACTTAGGAGCCTAACGTAGAGAAAATACCCACAAAAACACCCGTTGCCAAAACCCTCAAACACAGAAAGAAAATCTGGAAATCACGGGCCAAAAATGCCAACAAAATGCGAAATAAAAATCACACCTTATTTCGTTGCGATTTGTGGCTGAAAATCCCCCATTCGCGGGCTCAAAATTGGCAAAAATCAATCAGAAGTTGGCACCTAGGCAGGCTGACGAAAAATATGGGCTGGAAATCGCAGTGATGCAACAAAAAATCGCAGTTGCGAGACAAAAAAAAAATGGCAGTTTTGTAGAAAATGAGCAGGATTATATGTAATGTCCCCTTTTTCGTGTCATTTTTCAAAGGAATAGCCTATTTCCTGACCCTCGTAGACTAATGGAGTTGTTCAGAGGATCCAATTGGCAGAATTGGAGACCAATTCCTACTCCAGAGGTCAGGGATGTTCAGGATTGCTCTTTGTTTGAGTCAGAACGGCACACTTACTATTTATAGTAAGTGTCTATTATGGGTAAGTCAAAGTTTCTATCTTTAGCAAGGCACCTAGACAGTTTGCTAGTAGTATGGAGTTGTGGTGACATTGACGGAGCTTCCGAACTTATGATATGCATAGTGATTGACTCATTTGTCAGTTGGCTCCATTTGATAGACTTACTATTTATAGTAAGTCAGTATTGGTTAGTTACTACTTTTAGCAGGGCACTTGGGTGATAATTTATGTCAGTAAAATTATTGCATTTGGTGTGGTACTTTCAAAACAATTATTAAGCTATTAATTCAAATGATGTTATTAATTGAATTTATTTAATTATTAACTATATGAGCTATAATAAAGTACCAAGTGATTTAATGCTTATTTTAAAAGTGTATTTAATATGCCTAAGTTGTGGAAGGAAATAATTGTTTATTATTTTCAAAATACAAAAGCTAAGTCAAGCTTTAAGTTATGTAGGCGTGAGCTTGAAGCCTCTGATCAAATGGACTTATGGAAATATAAATATCATGAAAGAAGAGAAATGGATTGATTCTGTGATGCTTTGTTATTGTCTTGATGGTTTTGGTGTTGGTTCGAAAAACAAGGGTTTCAGCACTTAGGTCTAAAGAATTGAGAATTCTCTCAGATGTTAATGCACTTTGAATTGGAGAAACGACTAGCGAAATTGTACCTGGAGGTGGCATCATTCAGAGCCATCCGTTGTTAATAATTGAAGTCACTTGTAGAAGAATTTCAGCGTTTGGTTCCAGATTTTAATCTGCAAGGTTGGACGCAATTTTAAATTGGGAGCCAACAATTCATAAGGAGGGAATGTGTTTGTGTAGTGAAGGCCGCCATTCTTCCTTGAGCAGCAGCAGTCATTTTGAAAGCTGTGTTTAAATTTTTTTGGGCAGAATTTGTTAGTATTTGGGCATGTTTGTTATAGGAGTGCCTCCCCAATCTAATTCAATCTTCAGCGTCAACTTTGGGGATGTTTCAGCGGCTACAATTACAACTGGGAGCAGATACAGTGCTTGCAAATCAGTCACAGGTTGTAATGTCCCCTTTATAGCAGGAGGCAGATGATTGACAATGTCAGTCCATCATCGCGACCCTCGTGGACTGATGAGTGGTTTTGGGAGTCTCTAGTTGTTTGCTGAGATTGGTTTGGTGATTTCTTGCATCCCCAGTGCCAGTATGCCTAGGGATCCTGCCTCTGTTTCTATTATTTGTTTGATATTGAGGTATTTACTATTTTTAGTAAGTCACTATCTATGAGGATGCTATTAATGGCAAGACAATTTGGTGATAGGTCTGGCAGTACCTCTGGTGTCGGCTTGTTGATTTGATAGTGATATGTTTAATGGGTTCATTATAATAAATTAAGTCTTGCTTAATTAATTATAAAGTCAGAAACTTTATATTATAAGTCAAGCCAACTTGATATCAACGTTAAGTCATTTTATACTTCATTAATGACTTATATTACTTGGCGGCAACTATATGAATGGGGGAATTTTATTTTAATATATTTCAAACATTTAAAATGCAATGTTTTTAACACCAAGTATGTTATTAATGAGTGGCGTGAGCTTGAAGCCAGAACTCACGATGCAGTGTAAACTTGAAGCAAGAATTTGATGGCTAAGAATTGAATAAAAAGGGCTTTCATTGTGCATTAAAACCCATCTTCAGACATATCATTTTTTGACTGGTGACTTGGCGTGAGGGTTTTTGCAATCCGTCCTTAAAGAATTGTGAATTCTTTGTAGTTTTCAGTACTTAGAATTGGTGGAACCAATCCAGCGATTGGTGCTAGCTGTATGGCATCATTCAGATGCCATCGTTGGGAGTATTGGTAATGATGTTCATGTTCTCAGGCGGCCGGAGTATTGATTAGGGAAGCAGTGTTTCAGTCCTTGCTAGCAGTGTTAATAATCTGGGCTGTCACATTAATCATTGGCAGGAGTATTTAATTTATAGCAGCAGCGTTGTAATTTTTGGGCTTGCAATTTAGGAAAATGGCCCAATTTTGATTGCATGGAGTCATAGAGACAGGTATAGGATTGCAGTGATATAGAAGGGGTTCTGGTTTGAAGCTGCGATAATTATCTGGCTGTAGATGATCAACCATATTGCAAATAATAGCTCCAGGTGCATAGTCGAATTCTACAGATGTGTTGCATGTATTTGCATTGTATATATTTCATATAAATAACTGATGAAGGATTTGTTGCATTAAGCTCATAGATTTCTTGCATTGCATTGTTATTTTATATATATTTGCATAAAAAACAAAAAAAATCATATATTCAGAAATACCAAAAAAAAAATCACTTCAAAAATTCTCAAACACATAACAGTTCAGTGCCTATTGTGGGGTTAAAGCCAGCAGGGCTCTTACAGTGGTATCAGAGCAGTTTCCTGCCATCCTGTAGGATTGGGCTCTTTCATGCAACCAGTCAAGTTTGACCCTAACAGGTACTAGACATGCAAGAGAACAGAGCTACCTGGATGTGAGTTACAGTTACCATGTAGAACAGGGATGGGTGACAGAAGAGGTGGGAGTCCACCTAGGCATAATGTACAGGATGATGAGAGAGAGGATAGAGAGTTATTGAGGAATATAGCTGCATGTCAGCAACAGTTGGCAAATGGTCAGCAACAAGTAGCCATAGTGTTGCAGCAGCTTTCAGACACATTTCAGCAGTTGTCATCGCCCAGGGAATGTAACAGGGACAAAGTTTCACAGAGAAGTTCAGCTAGCTCACATAGGTCACAAGCTGAGGATACAGGTACTCATGACAGGCCATCACGTCCTACCTTCCTAAGACCGGATTCAGATGAGGGCAGTGATGAGGATGAGGTTGCCTCATTCACAGATGATGTTCTTGCTTTACATGCAGAGTGGGATGCCTTACCTCATGATGTTAAACAACATCTCAATTTTGACAGGTTTACGAACCAGGCACAATTTGTGCCGTTTTTATGGCAAATTTGCAAATCTGCGACAGACCACAGCCCGAATTTGGCCAAAAAATGGAACTTTTTAACTTTTTTAAAGTTTTTTGGTTTATTTTAGTCAATCCAACCCTCCAACCCTAAAATAGACCACTGAAAAGGCCAAAAAGGTAAAACATGTTATTTGGACTAAAACATTAATATATATGGTGGTGTATTTTGCTATGTTGTTTTACTATTAGCATAGTGGTGTATGAACTTAATTGCTGCTACATATACATAAATACATACATACATATATATATATATATATATATAAGAAAAAACATATGTTTTTGTATGGACGAATCCAAAACGAATTTGAACCCACCCCAAAAAAAATTTGAATGAATTTTGAACCCGAATCTCGAATCCGCATCCAACCCTGAATCCGAACCAGCAACTTAGGTTTTAATAGAGGAAATTGCCAAATGCCAAATTTTAACAAAAATTAACAAAGCATGTTTACCCCAAAATAAAGAAATCAAACCACATCCATTTATAATTATTTATGAATAACTAATGTTAAGACTCAACCATTTCTGTTGCTTTTTCTAAAAAGGATTATTATCCTTTATTGTGAAGTTGAGCTAAATATGGAAAAGTTTTGAGGTTTAGTTGAACTTGAAACAATGCAGTTTTGCTTAATGAGCATCCATATCAAGAAGTAGAATTCATATTTATTACCAGCACTAAGTATATATATTTAAGAAGCAATACTATGTAGAAGAAACAACCTCTGGTAGCTTATGGGCTAGAACCAGTTCTGGCTCGATAGTAGGAATTGTGCTTGTCATAATAAGCCTATTACTGAGCAACAAAACAAGGTTGAAGAGTTTTTTTCTCACTCTCTCGTATCAATACCTGACATAAACCAAAGCTAAAAATTATTAGTACCTGTACTTGAGAAATGCCAATTACTTGTGTTCAAGTCGTACAAGAATGAAAAGGAATAATGAAATAAACGGAATTATTATTGAAATCCGCAAATGAACAAAAATGGTCAACAGGGTTATTGGAAGATGTAAGTATAAAATAAATCGATGGGATGTTTAAATAAAAATCATTTATTAACATAGGACACAAATAAGCAATGCAAATACAGCATGGTAATTCAAAGCTTTTGCATTAATAGCTCAAACTTTTTGCTATGAAACCAGACATAAAATGCTAATCTATAAACTATCATCCCAAAATGATCAATTACCACAACAACCTCCAAAATCAATTATCCTGAAGTACAAGTCACTGTACTAATAACAAAGTCAACCTAATTACCACAATTCGCACTTAAACCCACTATGAAAGAAATCCCTAGTCCAAATCAAGATATTCTGCACAGAACTAACACAGAAATTCACTGTTTTATAAGCATTTGCAAAATGCCTTATAATCAACACAGGAGTGCAACGCTTTAGAAGAATTTGTGCAATACCTTATAATCATCCTAGATAGTCAATAATAAAACTTTATTCATCTTTTGTTGTGCATGTTATGGATTACTCATATCTACGATAGCTTTGGCTACATATTTCAACACATTATGGGAACTCTAATTGAGGAAGAAAAGTTTCTTAAGTCGGGAAACATTCAAACCTCATTGTGGTCAAATTTAATGCACATAAGTCATCGCAACAAGATAACATTAGATTTTCAAGCCACATTAGAGAGGAGACTATTTTTCCCGACTTGCGATTACATTTTCAACAGAGATAATGCCTAGCTAAGCTTCGATGATCATTATAGCAATTCTTCTGCCTTGCCAACTAACCCTAGACCTACTGGACAACTAAAAGAAAAAATAGTAAAAAGTACCTTAATAAAGATATTACGATTTAGACAACAAAAACATAACAAATCAAATTTTCATTTATAATCTCCGATGCATGAAAAAAATCAATCCCTGTAACATTCGGAGCTTCTCAGAACGCATCGGAATTCGACAACCATCTTATTCCTAGTACATTTGCAGACTTCAGGAAATTTTTAATTTGATATTGACGAACAGTAGGGTAACTTTTTCGAACTATTTTTGGGTTGCTGATTTAGAAATAATGATAATGAAGACTTTTAAATGGAGCTTCTGTCAAAGGACTGGTATTTTAGAAAAACTTCAAAAGCTAGATTGGCTAATTAGAAAGACGTTCCTAACAAATTTTAAAAATCATATTATCAGTTCGATACATGTGAGCATACCATTCTACACAGGTAAAGCGTTTGGCCACTTTTAAATTTCTCTGTAACAAAATAAATTTCATACGAGGTTATACCAGATACATTCACACTGTATATTTCCCTCACCCTTGTCTCTTAAATCCATAATACAATATGAACGCGTAGAAAAGAATCATTTGAACATCAAAATATTACAGAAATAATATTAAAACCGATTCAAATATTACAACTACTTCAATCTTGCACAGCATAACCTGAATAGGTAGGGTAACAAAAATTGTAAGAAAAATCCAACAATTACTGAACATTGGCTTAGCATAACATGAATTAGGTACAGAAAATCATTTAAAACAGAGAGATCACTCTGCAAATTTGGTAATAAAATTAAGATAGAGCTATATGTATAATGAGAATTGAACTATAAAATGTTTAACTGACCTTTCAGAAAGAGTGTTTGATACTACGAGAATATTCAGAAGAGTCCTATATGTTCGTAACTGGATTCTATTTGCTGCATTGCATACCAATTTTGGATCCGGATAAGGAAAACCAAGTTTAATTGTACCAGAATTTTGTCGTTACACTCGCTGGAGGGAACCACGAACGTGTTGGCAATGCCATTTATTGTGGGGTAAGCCATTGCGTGGGGTTTGTGTTCAACGTCACGGTTAGATGAGGAGAAATATATATAGTATTCATGGGAGAGTGGAGGAATATATTCTTATAATTAGTTATATAATAAAATGATTATTATAGGAGAACATTGTATCATTTGTATGAGTTGTCTATTTTTATTATTTTTCTTCTTAGAATGGTTAAAATTTTAAAAAATCAGTCATGGAGTCTACTTCTACAAAGGTCCATTTTGTGTTGAACCTACGCGCTTCAGCAATGAAGAATTAATCAAAGGAAAAGGAGATGATTGACAATCCTAAGGCCATAGTCCAAAGAGGAATCACACATTCCTGAAATGAAAATCAAACACATTGGCTTCTCTTGTTGCTAGGTCCAACCCAGAATCAAACATATCGAATTCTCTTGTTGTTGGGTCTCAATCATCAAACCCTAACTCATCCAATGGACTACACTTTTCCTCCACGCAACTTGACTCAAACAATAATCAGCCCTCTCAAACCCTTGACACTTCTAGAGGTAAGTCCATCACTTGAACGAGCTCTCAAATGTTATTGTAGACATGATAGAAGCTTACAAAACTAGATTAGATATTCTTATTTTTTCCTAAAAGGTGTCCCATTAGAGTAAGACTTTTTTAGATGGACCTGCACAAACTAGGAACAAAAAGGGTGGTTAATAGAATCATTTAGGGATCTAGGTAGGGGCTATGTTTCTTGCACATTTGTAAGCTTGGGGCATGCCAAAGAGGCCCTCCATTATGGCTCTTGGATGATTTGTGGCCAGACATGCTATCTCCAAGCCTAAACTATGGATTTCCACCCAAAGGGGATCTCTAAATCTAAATATCCTATGTGGTTAGAGTTGTTACTCCTTAACCTTGTCTTTTGTCATGTTTTGCACAATATAGTCACCCAATTAGGAAGGGTCATTTGGTGCAAACCTAACTCTAACAAATGGGCTAGTTTAAAAGTACACCCCAAAGTATGTGTTGGAATGGATTTAACTTGAATCCTTCCTTACTCCATCGTTCTTTTAGGACCTATTTTTTAGTCCACACAACATATTGCATATCTCAACAAGTCTATTGTTTGTTTTTATTGCCAAAAGAAAGTTATCTCATTAGTGACTACCCTCACTGCAAGCTTGGACCCACTCCAACTACCATTTCTAAACCTCTTCCCCTTAAGCCCCTTCTAATCTAATTTCTCCACAGATCTCTAGGTTCCCTCACTCTCCCGCCAATCCCCCTCTTTGAAACCCTCCATTTTATAATCTTTGTCAAACCCTGAAGCCCCTTCATCATCTTCTCTTTCTCATGACAACACCTCCTTTAAAGAAGTCCTGGCTAGAAAAGGAAAAAGAAAGGAATCAGTCACCCCTCCCCTCTCTAACACCCAACACATTATTGTGCCTTCTTAACCCTTTGCACCCTTAAGATCCTCGCCAACTAGTCATATGAGCTTGTCCTCATAGCCTAAGATCCCTATGAGAACTCCCCTTTCAAGCCCCTTAAGATCATGGTCTCATTTGAATTCTAGAGAAAGACCCATATTAATGGCTTTCTTGACCCTCGAGCCTTATTATCATCAAATCAATTTGACACTCTCCTCGCCAATGAGGATATTCTTGACTTTGAATGTTGTTGCATACAATCATGGAATGTGAGGTGATTGACAATCTTATATTGCAAGCATCATGTTAAGCAGTTTATCCTAAGCAACTAAATAGATGTCTTAATGCTTCAAAAAATTAAAGTTAGTCAACCTTGTCTTGATGCTTTACTTTCTACAATTTGGAAAGAGGCCTACCTTTTTCATATTGACCATACTAAGGATAGTGGTGGGGTTGTGTTCAAACTTGCTTCTTGGATAGCGATATGATGAAGGGTGCTCCCCTTAATACCACAAACACATAACAGAAATAGAGAAACAACAACAATATGCAAGAACAGAAAATTGGCTTCTTATTATCTCCACAAATGTGGAATTACAAACTTTCAGAATTACAATATGCAAAGCCACATGGGCATTCCCTTACAATATTCTGTAGGACAAAGCCTCGAACTATTACCCAGATCTACTACCCCAGAACTATTCTGAACTGCCTAAGACAATAATACAGCCTTCCTTATATAGGTAATTTTCCACCGCCTGGGAAGGTTCCAGAATTTTAGCCAATAAGGCCGACCAAACTTAGCATTATTTTATTTTACATTTTATTACATCATAGTCGGCTCAAGATAACCTTTGAAACCCGAACAGAAATTTTGAAGAAAATTATTTTTCGCCATTTCAGGTGGCCCAACTTCCGAAGACCATAAGTCATCACCAGTTGACCCGATCGGCTATTATAACCCCATTTCGGAAACGCCACGAAGCGCTCTACAGGCTTGACTGGTGCAAGCACTCATCACCCAAATTTTCAACCTCATCCGGGGCCTCTAAAGCCTTCAAAACTGAGTTCAAAGTTTCTGTACCCTGCTGCCAATACCGAAAATCTTCAATATCTTCCAATATACACTTGATCTGGCAATGAAACTTTACTGGCAGACTTATATGACCAAAATGAACCTCCAAGAAAGAAATCAGATCATTCTGAGCACATACGAAAATTACCAAAAATAGTAGTAACTTTCCATAAATAGCAGCTCTGCACAAAATAGCCCTTATTGAAAATAAAAATAGAAATATTTTTGCGTGATGCAAGATTGCTCTTACACCCAGGATGCTCCTGCATCACGATATCAATTGTTCCCTTTGGAAATTCCATGTTGAGCATTGTTTTTACACGAGACAATGGCTAGGAATTTGAGATGCAAATTCATCTTTTCAAAGAATGATGAAAATCACTCCCAAGGTTCCTTTAGGCTAGGTCACAATCGCATAGATAGCTCAATTGAAGATAAATCTAAAATTGTTCATAAGGAGGCCTTTGTTGGTTCGATTCTTGAAGAGACTGCAAAACAAACTTCAACAAAATAACTTTTTTTAATATTTTTTTGGACTTTAGAGATGAATGCAATTCTATCAATGCAAATTACTCCATTTCTAAGATGAAATTCTATCTTAACCAATCTTTCCAAAAAATCACAAAAAGTGTAGGCTAACGAGAATTTAAGCGAATTACTAAAATTGAAACCTAACGGACATAAATCATCATTGTATCATCTTGTGAATTAAGACATCGGGAAAATGAAGAAAATCCACAAAACATAGATTATAATTACTCACAATCCTGACTTTGTTTTTCACCGCATTTTTATCTTCTACATAGTGTTCTACTAATGTGAGAATGAGGTCTAGCGAAATAATAGATATCGGATGGGCAACAACATTCACCAACCTAACCAAGCATAGAACAATACAATTTGGAGATCTATTGTGTGGTTGGGTGCATTTTGTCAAAAAAATGTGTTAGTCCATATGGCCAATATCGGTATATTTGATCTCATTATGAAGGTTTCCCATTTTGGATGGGGTATTGTATCTTGTATACTTGTAGTTGACTAGTTGTGGGGTAGACATCTTTGTAACTTTCATATGAGTTCAATCATTAGCAATGTATTATTGGAAGCACAAAATTACTTTGACTTGAAACCCTAGTTTAGCAAGCAAATTGACAAAAAAAAAAGAAAAAAAGGAACAACTAAAAGGACTTCAAAAGCCAAAATGGTTGATTCCCAGGATTTTTCGGTCTTTTGAACCTTCACAGTGTGAAAAAGTCTTCAAAGTGAGAAGGAACAATTAGTGAGCAAAAGATCAAAACTATGAAAAATGCTAAGGCGTCAGCTTTTGATCGGTATTGTGGGGTTGCAGCATGCGAAGAAAAGGTCAGGGTGCGAAAAGACGAAACTGCAAAAGTGAGTTGGTCGGCAATGTTTGTCAGAAATTTGCAATTGTGGGGTGCGACAAACTATTTGGACTGCGAAAGGGTTGAAACATCGTGTTTTATTTGGGACTTTGCCCATTTTTGTTGTGTAGACACGCAAAATTGGACAAGTGCTTTTTAAATGAACAAAATGCAAAAATCAATAAAATGCATTAAATCATCAAAATGCTTCAAATCAATTAAAAAGGGACATAGTTAAATAAAGTTGGACAAAATCAATTAAAACAAAGGAGAAATTAAATAATGATGTTAAATAATTAAATCAAAGCTTAAATGGACCAAAAACAATATATAATTGATTTTAATCAATTAATTGTATAGTTGTTTTAATCAAAAATCAAAATGAACCCATTACCCTTACATGGCTAAATTTAATTAATTAATTGAATTTAATAAATCCTAATTTCTTTCAACAAAGTTGATGAACCAATGAGAATTGAGGACAAAAAGACACAAATCACTCAAACATTTAAATTGTCCAAAGCTTTGAAACCATTTAAAGGCTTGTCCCCCCATTTATGAACAAAGCAAAGTATTTGACTCAACCAAGGGATAACCATGATTACTTCACCCCACCCCCTACCCTTGGACATTTACTATAAATATGAGTCATTTTGGAGAGCATTTCCATCTTAGAACTTCATTTGCAAAGCATTGTTATTATAGGCAATTGAGTGCATTCTAAGAGCAATTAAGAACATTTAGAGCAATTATCATTGTAGTTTGTCAATTTGAGCTAGATTAAGCATTGAATGAGCATAGTTAGAAGCATAGTAGAAGCATAAATTATCATTTTAGAGGTGTCACTAGTGAGGATCTAAGCTGAGAGCTTCATTTACCACTTCTTTCTAGAGAACCATGAGATGTTCTAGATTATAGTTTTATTTTAAATTATATTTGCATTATATTTTCTTTAAATTGATGCTATTAGATCTTAATTTCATGAAGGTGATATTCATCATCACACAAATGGCGCCCACCATGGGGCTCTAGGCCTCATTTCATCATTTAGATCTTCATTTGCATATTTGTATTCTCTATTTTCCGTGTTTATCTTGCAGGAAATTGGTGAAGTCACGCTTACAGGAGATTTGTTCACGCCTGCAGTCATTTTACTGTTGCCTACAATCTTTGTACTAACATGGATTAGCTGGAGATTCACGCATGCGACCGTAAAGTATTCAGCCTTTGTTTCTTCAAGTCACGCCTGTGACTCAGGGAGTATCGCGTTGCCTGATTTTATTGTCGCATATCTTAAAGCTTTGCTTCACACTTTTAATTAATATTTACGCCTATGATTCTTGAAATATCGCTTAATTGAAATTTGTTGTCGCTTAAGTCCAGGCTTTGCTTTACAATTTTCAAATTACTGTCACGCTTTGGATATTTCAGTTTCCACTTACTGTTAGTTAAGGTGTCACTTTGCAATAATCATTTTATGCAATTTAAAGTTATGTTCACGCTTAGGAAGAAACTGTACACGCTTTTGTGATTTTCAGCATCGCTTGCAGCACTGCAGAGTGTCGCTCGATATCTGTAAAATTACGCCTGCAAACATTTTGTTTTCGCCTATTAGCTGGATGATGTCGCCTACTATCTGTTGTCTATATTTACTGTTTAATTGATTAAATCACTCATCTAACATTCTATTTATGTGATTTAACAGTAAATGAACAGACATCCGAAGGTGCGGAAACCTAAAAGCAGATTCAACCAAGAGGGAAAGGCACTAGCAAGGAAAATTAAGAAAGAGAACAAAACACATATCAAGGTTGTTCTTGAGTTAACACAAGAGGAGGATAATCAGGTATATCAAAAATACCTTGCTGTAATTGAAGCTTATAAATAGAAATTTGTCTCTCTTAATTGGATCTTTAGTCCTTAGTTCAAATTTTTGTTTGAAAATTTGCAATTAAAGTACTTAAAATTCATTACATAAATCTTTGCTTTGTCAAGTTCAATTTTGGTTTCCCCTCATAGTGTTTGTTAGTGTTGACTAACTTGCTAGTGGACAAGCACATTTGGTGGAGGATCTTGCCAAGGTGAGTGAAAAATAATGATGAAACCTTTCAAAAATGCCCCTAGCTTAGGCTAGCTACAAGGAAAGGTATTCTCCTATTCAAGCTTGCATTTGATTAAATTGCGGCATTCCTTTTGATATAAGCTTGAGATAAAATAAGAAATGAATTTCACACTTCAATTCTAAGAATCTCATTGTCAAGAGATTGGGAAAGAACAAACGTGTGTCTAAGTGTGTGGAACAAAGAAAGACAATAGGGATATGCTCTTCACTCTTTGAGTGAACCAAACTCCCAAACTTGTCGGCCTAAGTTCATTTCTTGTTTTTCATATATATGCTAGAGCAATAGTGGGCTCACCTCCCAAGTTTGCCTTAATGAGGCCAGTGAGAGGGACAACCCAAAGTGGGATACACTCGCTTTTGCCGTGGGAATCCAACCCACTCTAAAATGAAACGCATGTATCCTTAATGGGGTGCATGACAAAAGGATTTTAATTTTTCAACCTTCCTCTAGTAGTCTTCACGGATTGCGCAAAATCGTACTTCAGTGCATGTGGGAAGCCTCCTTGGAGGATGAGAGATTGAAGTCTATTTGAATGGAATATATACTAAAACCTGGATAAAATAGCAAGGCCACCTTATAGAGCCATGTTTACAAGCCAAAATTGACTTTAGGTAGGTTGTTTGGAATTCTTTCTTGTGATATACTTGTGAAAAACATTGGAGAATATACACATTAGAGTGTTGGACATGATGACAAAGTGATGTGTGTGTTGTGATTATTTTTCTATTTTCAAACAAAAAAATTTCAAAAGACTGATCTTAAATGTTTAAAAATCCAAAATCTTACAAACTGGTTAGAGAAGTGCCGCTTATGCACAAAATAAACTCACCTATCAAAGGGTCAGTCACGCCTGTGACTTGTTTAAAAATGCATAGACACAGTGAAGTCACGCCCAAAATATTTTAAAACACGCCTGGTAAAAATTAGAAACTCGCTTAATAATAGCAAAGTGTTTCCTGTACATCTATAGTGTACCACCTAATGATAAACCAGTTCATGCGTATAGAAGTTTTAGTCACGCCTACACTCAAGCCAGTGATGCCCAAAAATCTAAAAGGGCAAACAATGAACATCTCCCGAAGGTTTGGAAAGATTTTAACATCATTTTTGGATACCCTTTTTGGAGATAATCCTTATCAGTGCAACAAATAGATCATATTCCTGAAAAAGATTTATAATGATGGAACTATTTGAGAAATGAATCAATCCTAGTATGGAGCATAATTATAGAAATCAAGATCAAAATCTCCATCGTAATCAAAATGATGAAGTATCTGAAGATGAAGTTTCAGAAGCAATCCAAGATCCCATGTTTATGGAAATAATGCAATTAATTATGAATAAGGATAAAGAAGCATATTTCATAAGGGTAGCTCAATCAGGAGCTAAGCTTCCTCATAATTTTGACATGTCAACCTTGAGGAAGAATGAGGAAAAATAAAAAGATACATCTTCTAAAAAGCCATCATTGAGATCAATGCATCCTTTTCTTTATAATGATAGGTCATCCATATCTCCATCTTCCTCACATCAGAATCTCCATTGGAATCAAAATGATGAGGTGTTTGAAGAAGAAGTTTCAGAAGCAATCCAAGATCCCATATTTATGGAAACTTTTATACACTAAGTTTGCACCCTTGTTTCAAGCTCTCTTGGTCTTGATAACCTAGTATAACATGGGAATCATCTCCAGGTTGTGGGACCTATGCTAACTGAGATGATACCTCCAGGTTCTAGGCTGGTTCCTCTTGGATAATCACCTTAATTTGCTTTTGGATAGGAAAGTAAACTTTGAGGGAAAAGGGATAGAAGGAATGCATGAAAGGGAAATTACTGAAAGCAAACTACATACTAGGTGATACACCAAATTGAAATGAACACAATACACTGACCAGATCAACATGAAAGCTCTCAGGTCTAATAGAATACAATCTCTCTAAACAGGCTTGCATAAGTGTTTCACAGAGGGGCCTAGACAAAAGACACAAACTGTGACCTGCAAGCAGATGTTCTTTTCAGCAAAAGGGCACAAGAATGAGACGGAATGACAGAGGGTTGAGTTATACCCATAAAATCACTCGTATCAAATCAGACACAGTAGTGCACATATAAGCTGAAAGAAAGAAGGGCTCTAGAACTCCAAGATTTCTCTAACAAAGCCAGTATATCATATTCAATAAGAGAAATGCAGACAAGGGAAAGACCAGAGGGCAGAGAAAATGCCACGGATAACCTCTATTGAGTCTGAGATTTCAATGAAAGATCACAAACTGTAAAAGTTAGAGGGCAGAAAGAATGCCACAGATAACTCCTAGAAAGAGAAAAACTCTTTTTACAAAATGTAAACTCTGAGCTCTAAAAAACTCCAAAAAACAATATATACATCTCCTTTTGCATGCAAGCAAAAGTCAAAACCTAACTAGGGTTACACAGATTTTCATAAAATAATAGCCAACCCTAAATCTATCAATTCTGATCATAAATGTCCATGAAAATATCTCAATCGATCAGATATCATTTAGTGTGTCCATCTCTGTATTGTATCTATCTGCAGGCAAGCCACCTTGACCTATCTAACCTTTTGCAACTTGGCCTTGCCATGAATGCTCAAATCTGGTCTAGGTTTGATTTGTATTTCGAAGTACAAGAGGCCATAGGTGGCGCCACCTTAATATTTCTTCGGTGCGATAATATCAACATGGTACCCTGAGAAATCATAGGAGACGGCCACTAGATCTTTCTCAACATTCCCCCAACTGCAACCGTCCTGGAACTATCAATTCTGAGCTACCTAAAGCCACGCAATCGACCAACCGCAACAAACTAGTAAGAAACCCTCAAGAAGATATTTTAAATTTGAAAAGCAACGGCCAATTGACTAAGATTAAAATGTAGCTGTCAATATCACTCCTTCCCGACAGATGAAATGGCTTAGATCAACCTTGTAACAATCGGGAGACCCTTTGAAAAGTCAAGCGCCAACTCATTGGTTGGAACCAATGAGAAGTGACCACGTTAGCGCAACTGGCACCTCAGCAAGCAAAAGAATCTTTGAATCTGCATCAAACGGTGGTCGCATGATCTGATGGGGTTGGAATATTCCATCAGATCATGCGACAACCGTAGATCTTTGTCGACTCTGCAAATCCTCTGACAACCGGACCCACTGACAAGTGCCAACTGTTCCGCCCATCAACCAATCAAAAACAAGCGTGTCAGTGCCTTCTGGCAACATGGACCCATGACATCAATCTTCATCGGATGATTGTCGTTATACCGCCCCCTTAAAGTTCATGCATCTTACTTCAATGGTATAACAACGATCATCAATCTTGCATGAGCTTTAACCTGCCACATAAGCAAAAGACCACAGGCCTACTAACAAATCCCAGCTGTCGTTCGGCCAACCAATAGAATTCAAGCATGTCAAAACCCGAGGACCCACCTGATAAAGCCCTAGAAAAAGGTAAAATCAATGGTTGGCGTATGATCGCATGGGCTTGGAATATTCCATGCAATCATACGACAGTCGTTAGATCTTAAAGGAAAGATAGCCCTGTGTGTGAGTGATTTACACCTTCATGAAATAACAAGATTAACCAAGAACAACAAGAATTAGAGCAAAATAATCTAACAAATGCACAATTAATCTATCAACATCTCATGGTTCTCTAAAATAAAGTGGTAAATGAGGCTCTCAGCTATGATCCTCACTAGTGACACTCTAAAGATGAGAATTAAGCTATATGATATGCAAATTTAGATCTATTCTATCAAATTCTAGCTCTATTTGATGAACAATCTACTATGATCAATGCAATTTAAGCTAATTAGCAATGACAAATGATAAGTGAGTGATATGGATGCAAATTGACAGAGCTTTGCTGCAATTCAAAGATATGGAGTGGATTAATAATGCCTCAAAATGCCTTCTATTTATAAGATTTTCCCAAGGGTAGGGGGTAGAGTGAGATAACCATGGTTATGCTTGGGTAAGGTCAATTGGCTTTGCTTTGTCCCTAAATTGGGGGACAAACATTTAAATGGTTTCAAAAGGCTGGACCATTTCAACAAAAGTGAGTGATTTGTGTCCATTTTGTCTCCTTTTTGCTTTGTTGAGGGAATTTCATATTTATTAATTAATTAAAGTAATTAAATTTAGCCATGAAGGGTAAGAGGTTCATTTTGATTTTTCATTTCAACAACTATGTCATTAATTGAATTTAATCAATTTCTTAGTGTTTTTCCCCTTTTCAAGCTTTATTTAATCATTTAATCATTTAATTGAATTTTCCTTTGATTTGAATTGCCTTTGTTCCATTTATTGATTTTTAGTGCTATTTTGATGATTTTATGCACCTTTTGATTGAATTAAGCCTTTGCCAATTTTTTGTGTCTACAAATGCCCCTCTTTGAGTCGATGTGCGAAGAACACCGATTCAAAGATTCCCTTAGTATGATGATCTGATTCAGGTCTTGGTTCTGATATGCCTCTGATCATTCTGATTGATGTACTTCCTGATGATGATGATGTGCCTCTGATGATGGTGCTGATATGATTCTGATGCCTCTGATATGATATGGGTCCTGATTTGATGATAGGTCCTGGGTTCACTGATAAAGGTCCTGGGTTAATTGATAAAGGTCCTGGGTTGATTGATTGCTGATATGTTGATAGATTTGATATGATGACAGATTGGATATGAAACTGATATGATATGATATGCCCCACTGATAAATGTTTTTGATGTGATGCCCATTTGATACTCTGATGCCCCCTCAGAAATAAAACATATTGAGTCCTTGATTTAAAAGATTTTTAAGTAGTTGGAATATGTTTTGATTTCTGATACCGTTTGAAAGAAATAATCAAGTTTGATTCATGGCCCGATTAATGAAAATGTCCTATAATAGGTTCAAAGTGCATTTTTTTAAGTGTTTATGAGGACCAATTTCACCTTAAATAGGGTAAAACCCCTCATTTTACTATTCATTTGCACCGTTCCTTCTTGAGATTTGAGCTCTGATTTTAGCCTTTTTGAGACGATGGTGGTCCCACATCGCGAGCATCGGTTTGAGAGAGCGCGCCGGTTCAGTCGGAGAGCGACCGATGGTCCTCCGGTATGTCATTCAAATTTTCCTCATGTCTTTAAAGTTGCATTTATGACCTTATTTAATGCTTTTAAAAATTTTAATTCTGCGTTCGTGAAAAGAAATGTCGCCTCCGTGCATTTTAATATCGCCTGAAAATTTTAAATGTCGCCTTCAGTAAATTTGATGTCGCCTGCCCTAAGTATTCTCACGCATTTAGAAAATCTTGTGTCGCCTAAGGATAATTTAATGTCGCTTAGGGTTTAATCATTTTTATCAGGTGTCGCGTGATAATAAGATGTCGCCTGCAGAAAATCGTATACCGCCTCCGTGAATTTAAGTCACGCGGATGAATAAAATCACGCGTTTGAACAAAGAAATGTCGCCTCTGATAAAAGAAATGACGCTAGAAAGAAAAGTCGCGTAAGTAAAAAAATTTGTTTATTTGAAACTTTTCTAGGACGTCTGATTGCTCGATTGCGTCAACTTGATTGATATCGATCACGTCAATGAATTCAATCGAATGTTTAGTTAGGGTATTCCCTTTGTTTTGATTTCAACAACGAATTAGGACATAGGTAACTATAATATCGAAGAATAAGGTTAATCAATCTTCATCATGAATGATAGGTCATGGATCTAAATGTCCATTCATTTTATGCTCAAATGCTTAGAGACATAAAACTAGGATCGTCCTTCCTCAATGCTTAGAGTTAGGATTGGTAAGTCTGATAGGTATATTTAAATTGATGACTATGATTGATTGTTTGATTTCCTGATAGTAAGTTACTCATGTGATTCCCTTGTTTTGATTAAACAGGAGGATGTCCCTGTACTGTACCTTCGGACTGTACCACACTGGGTGATGGAGCTTAGGACCCAGTTGACTGACGCCGAGAGGCGAGTGATTAGGCGCTGCGGTTTACTATGCGTACTAGAGCTTCCTCGGTTCCAGATGAACCGAGGTTTGATTACTGCTGTCGCAGAGCGTTGGCACTCTGAGACAAACACATTTTGGCTACCACAGGGCGAGATGACTATTACACCTGAGGATGTTTACAGATTGCTACGGATCCCGACTCATGGAGAGATAGTATATTATGATGCAGTCTATGACGGGACATATTGTCGATGAGTATTCAGAGATCCGTCTATTGGTGATGATTGTATCTTATGGCCTCAGTTTGCCTCATTTCCTGTTTTACCAGCATTATTAGGTGCTATCATTAGTGGTGTTTTATTACCTGATCGACGAGGTCGCGGATTTTCAGTGGGATGGGGCAGGATTATCGAGGATTTGCTACATCATCCCCGACGCTTTGACTGGGGATCTTGTGTGCTGGCACAGCTTTATCACGATCTTCATGAGGTGGTTTACAGGAGATCAGCCTCATTATCTGCTGGGATTCATATTTTATAGTTGTGGATATGGGAGCACTTACCAGTCAGTCGTCCTATATCAGATCGAGATCGTCCTCCAGGATATCCTTTTGCATGGCAGTATACTGGTATGGTGACACAACATCACTTGGGTCACTTGGAGTATTGGCGACGGCAGATTGATGACATGGATGAGGTCTATTGGAGACCATATGTTGAGGTTGAGGATTGGAGAGAGGATAGCTTAGAGTTACCATATATGTTTGCTCCTCGATGGATGATCGGCAGGATCGACTCTGTTCTTGAGAGATTCTTGGCAGGGAGAGTACTACGACAGTTTGGGCGGATTCAGCCTATGCCTCAGGGATCTGCAGTATATGCTCGTTCTAGTGCAGAGCGTGCTACTTGGGGTCACATGCCTTCATATGATGACGCTATAGAGCAGATATCATTACTGGGTTATATGGATTGGGACATGAGGTTACACATCAGAGATGCCGGAGTCACACAGGAGTATCTAGCTTGGTTGATGGAGCATCTGATGCCTCGATTTACAGACCCTGCAGAGCCAGTGCCTGGGCGAGATGATGATGGTGATGATGTTGGTGGTGGGAGGAGACGCAGAGGTAGACCCCGAGGTAGGGCAGTGATTAGGCTCAGAGGACGAGCGAGAGATGCACAGGTACAGGCACCACCTCCTCCTCCTCGTCCTGCAGTAGCACAGAGACAGAGGATAGATCGTCAGGATCATGTGAGGGCTGCTAGACAGGATCCAGGTACAGGACAAGATACGAGAGCAGGATTACAGCAGGCTACTGTGGATGGTCAGGATACAGGTGCACAGCAGATGCCAGCAGCTTTTTCCCGTGATCGGGGAAAAGCTCCTATAGATACAGGTGATCCTCAGAGTACCTATGAGGTTGGAGAGAGTTCTAGTACTACCCAGCTACGAGCAGATGTGGGAGCATTACGGACAGAGGTGTCACAGATGTCATCTATGATTCAGCAGTTGGTATCAGGTTTGGCTCCCTTGGTTCCTCTCCTTGTTGCTATGGTTGGTCAGACACCTCCTCAGCAGCCTCCATCACAGCCTCCTCCACAGCCTCCCCCAGGACCTCCTCCCAGTGGTGACGAGAGATGAGCTATGAGTGCTCTTATTGATCATTTATGTACTGATGCTGAGATACTTGATATTGTACCATAGTCTTGTGACCTTGGTGTCACCTTTCCAGTTGTATTTTGACACTTATTTGACATTGATGCCCCTGTTGATGGGCAATTATAGAGTTGAGTTTTATGACATCATTGTTATACTTGATATATTGAGTTATGAGTAGACGTGTGATATGAGAACATTTATGATCTCTCCTGCTTTTACTTGATGATATATGAGATTTCCTTTAGATGCTGCTATATGTGTTTATCTAATGCATTTGTTTTTGGATGGATATTGGCTATGGATGCAACGTATCTTATGTATGATATAGATAAATGGATGCATTTCTTCTTCATGTATGGATGCAGTTTTGATATGTTATTTCTCATGTATGCAATCTGTATGTATGCACATGTAAATAATTATTTCCTTCTTTTCTTTGATAATATCTATGTAATGATTAATGATATGGAATGAATGCAAAAAGTATAATCTCATATATTTTTATTTTTGTAGAAAAGATGATGTTGAAATGATGTTGTCCTTGTTGATTTAACCCTGTTAATGATGTCATGTACCCCCTTTTTTATGCGAAAATAAAACCCTTGGGAAAAAAATGCACATGCAATTAATCTAACATGAGAATGCATTTAACCTTTTTATGAATGCAGCTAAGTGTCACTAGCTTTTAGCAAATAAATGCCTTGAGGATATATTTTCATCATTGAGCACTTGGGACTGGAAAGTCGATACAATCACCACTGCCCACTGACATGATGATATGAATATCGCTTTTTATTTACTGCTCATATGGTAACCTCCGTTTTTCTTTCCCATCGGTCTCATCGATACGACTATCACTGATTTCAAAAAAATCATGAGAGTACGAATACCGATTTTGTCAGATTCTATGTTGCAAGTGGATTTTGTCATTTAGATATGAAGAATCTAAATATCCAAGGTATCCGGTTGCGTAAACAAACAAAGGTTAACTCATTGTTTTATAAGATAATCCTCGACGGTTCTTTGATGACCATGTCTTTAGATGAATTCTCATAAGGCAATGAATTTTCCTCCAAACAGTCACTTCATAGTCAAGAAAAATATCATGTCTCCATCATTGCCAATCTAGTCGAAACATCATTGATGAGCTAAAAAGACTTGATACAAATTGAATGAATGTAAGTAAACAAATTTTTAACCAACTTTTCAAAAGAATCTATCTAAGTGTTTTGCATTGTTTTCTGATTTTCAACAAAATATATTTCCAAGTGTTTGATCATGACATGATTTTTGATTTTTAATCCTGAATAATAAGTCAATTTAGGCTTCAAGGATTTTGTTGTGGTAGTCAACTTTTTCGTTATCAGTCAAAGGTTTACAAAAATCTGATCTCTCTTCTGAAAATGTTAATCCCTTTTTGCTTGTGACTGAATGTTGTTCATATGAATCCTTTTTGAGGTACCCAGTTTTCAATCCGTTTATGCTGCCCCCAAGTATTTGATGTATCAATTTTGACAACTTTAGGCAATGCAAAGGATGGTGCTACAAACTGTTATTATGACTATGTACAAATGACCGATGCAATGAAGGTTTAGACAAATGGGATGATGAGATGCATTATATACACATGTGGCTAGGAAGGAAATGACTTAAGGGAACCAAAAGCGCTTGTTACCAAGTTTTCACTTTTGGGTATTCTCTTTTTTTTTTGCTACCGAGGCACCTATTTGCTAGGTTTTCACCAAGGCACTTTTTCTCTTTTTTCATTTTTTTTTTTTATATGTTTCTTCTTTTTTTTTCTTTTTTTTTTTCATTATCACCTTGGCGCCTATTTGCTAGGTTTTCACCAAGAGATAATTTTTCAAATGTTTTTGCTTTCTTCAGGCTCAATTTTCCACTGTTTTTGATCTTTCTTCTTTTCCAATATTTTTGGATTTTCCATTTTCAAATGTTTTTGGTATTTTCCATTTTCAAATGTTTTTGGTATTTTCCATTTTCAATTATGTACAATAATTATGATGCTCTCTCATCTGATACTCTTTATACTCTTTCATCTGTTTTAGGTGTAGAATCTCTTCAAATGAATGCTATTTATGGGTTCTTGTAATTCTTCACCATTACAATCTGATAACTTATATGTTCCAGTTCCAAAGGATGACGCTATCACAAATGGGCCTATCCAATTAGCTTCCCACTTTCCTTTCTTTTCCCTTTCAACTTGATTTTTGGGATTTTCTCTTAGTACCAAGTCTCCTACTTGAAAAGTTCTTGGTTTGATGTGTTTGTTGTAATTGTGTGCAATCCTGTTTTGATAACCTTTTAAATGCTCATAAGCTTGAGTCTGATGTTCCTCTAACAATTCCAATTGTTGTAGTCTGGCAATCCTATAATCCTCATCAGTGATCAATCCTCTTAATGAAACCCGTAGAGATGGAATTTCAACTTCTAATGGTAGAACTGCTTCGGTTCCATAGACTAAAGAGAATGGGGTGGCTCCTGTAGGTGTTCTGATACTAGTTCTGTAAGCCCATAGTGCGGGATTTATTTGCACGTGCCAATCTCTTCCTGATTTGTTAACTGATCTTTTTAATATTTTGAGGATATTTTTGTTTGTTGCCTCAGCTTGTCCATTGCCTTGTGGATAATAAATGGATGATGAATGATGTGTAATGTGAAATGTCATGCAAAGTTCATCAATATCCTGATTTTTGAATTGTTTCCCATTATCCGTGATAATGGCATGTGGAATACCATAGCGGCAAATTATGTGGTTCAAAATGAACATTGAAATTTGTTTGCCGGTTGTTGTTGTTAATGGAACTGCTTCCACCCATTTGGTGAAGTATTCTATTGCTGTGATGATATACTTGTGTCCGTTTGAAGATGGAGGATATATGATTCCAATCAAGTCAAAACCCCATTGATAAAAAGGCCATGGTGTAATGAATGGGTGTAATTCTTGAGCCGGTGCATGTATCATATTACCATGATATTGACATTTACTGCATGTCTTCACAAATTGACAAGCATCCTTTTCTAATGTTGTCCAAAAGTACCCTAGACGAAGGATTTTCTTAGCTAGATTAAAACCGCTTGAGTGTGACCCGCAAATGCCTTCGTGGACCTCGCGTAAGGCTAACTTAGACTCTTCTTCCTCTAGACATCTAAGTAACGTCCCATCAAGACCCTTACGATACAATGTGTCTGAAAGGATTAGGTAACGGGCGGCTTGGCGTATGAAGTTACGTTTTTGGGCACGAGTTTGGTCTATGGGGAGTACTTGGTCTTTAAGGTAAGTATAGATGGGTCCATACCAAGGAGAGTCGTGTCCATGTAAAAGAGCAACAATTCGGGTGTCAGGAAGGTTAAATGCCGGTTTTACCAACTCTTCCACCAAGAACTCATACTTCTCATTTTGATCTGGTTTTTGTAACAATGAAGCCAAGGTAGCCATGGCATCTGCTGCTCTATTCTTTTCTCTTGGAATCTGTTCAAATGTGATCAAAGCAAAGTACTTCTTCCATCCATCAATCAAGGTTTTATATTTCATCAATGTTATGTCCTTGGTATTGTATTCATTATTAACCTGATTGATTATGAGTTGGGAATCTCCATACACTTGTAATTCTGCAATACTCCATTCTAAAGCCATTTTGATGCCAATGACTAATGCCTCATATTCCGCTATGTTATTGGTGCATGGAAATAAGAGTTTATAAGACTTTGGAATGGTGTATCCTTGAGGAGTAACCAATAATATACCTGCTCCAGAACCTCCTTGTGTGTAAGATCCATCAAAATATAACTTCCATGTCTTTGCTTCTATGTTAACAATTTCTGCATCTGGAAATTCAATTTGCATGGTTTGTGTAGACTCCATTGGGTTATCTGCTAAGTGATCTGCTATCACTTGTCCTTTGATTGCTCTTCTATCAACATATTCAATGTCGAATTCACTTAGGATCATGACCCATTTTGCTATTCTACCTGTTAAGGCAGTTTTACTTAGTAAGTATTTGAGAGGATCAATCTTGGCAATTAATTTGATCTTATGCATCAACATATAATGTCTTAGTTTTTGAGATGCAAAAACCACTGCTAGACATGCTCTTTCCATGAATGAATAATTAATTTCATATTTTATTAAGGTTCTACTAAGATAGTAGATTGCCCTTTCTTTTCCTTGCTCATCTTCTTGTGCCAACAATATGCCTAGAGACCTTTCTGTGGCTGATATGTATAACAACAGTTCTTTACCTTTGATAGGTGACATAAGAATAGGTGGGTTTATCAAATAAGTCTTCAAAGTAGCAAAGGCCTTATCACATTCTTCATCCCACATAAATGTAGTGTCCTTGTGTAACAATCTGGTGAAGGAGTGACACTTTTCTGCTAATTGAGAGATAAATCTCCTTATTGATTGAATCTTTCCTTGTAGTGACCTCATTTGGCTAATATTTCTTGGAATCTCCATTTCTAGAATTGCTTGTACTTTTTCAGGATCAACTTCAATGCCTTTTGCTGACACTATATAACCCAATAACTTGCTGGATTGGACACCAAAGGCACACTTCTTTGGGTTTAGTCTAACTTTGAATTGTTCTAACCGAATGAATATTTTTCTTAGGATTTGTAAATGTTCTTCTCTATTGTGGGATTTTGCTAGAATGTCATCCACATAATCTTCTAAAAAAGTATGCATCATGTCATGGAAAATAGTTGTCATGGCCCTTTGATATGTAGCTCTAGCATTTTTTAAACCGAAGGGCATAACATTCCAACAAAAAGTACCCCAAGGGCAAGTAAATGCTATCTTTTCTTGGTCTTCGGGAGCAATCTTGATTTGGTTGTAGCCACTAAATCCATCCATTAATGAGTACATTGCGTGACCTGCTGTCAAATCCACTATGGTATCAATGCTTGGCAATGGGAAGTCATCTTTGGGACATGCAAGGTTTAAATCTCTGAAATCCGTACACACACGGATAGATTTATCATGCTTAGTAACGGGCACAATGTTAGAGATCCAATCAGCATATGCTATTGTTCTTATGAATCCCACCTTTAATAATTTTTCCAATTCTGCCTTGACTAGAAGAGCTACATGTGGGTGCATTTTCCTTAGTTTTTGCTTCACAGGTTTAACTCCGGGTCTAACATTCAGATGATGCATTATGAAATCAGGATCCAATCCAGGCATATCGGCATATGACCATGCAAAATTTACTTGTTGTTCTTGGAAGAATTTGATAAAGTCCTCTCTTTCAATAGATGTAAGTGATGCAGCCAAGTGTACAACCTTTGGCTCTAGTTCCGTGCCAATGTTAACTTTTTCTGTTGGTTCTATAAGAATAGATGACCGTTCTTCTTCATGTTCAGGCAAAGTATCCAATCTCTCTTCTAATGGTGCCACAGTTGGGTTTTCACCAAAAGAAACGTCTTTTATTTTCATTGTTTTTGGTTCTAATGGTGCCACAGTTGGGTTTTCACCAATAGAACTTTTCATTTTTTTATTTTTTTTTATTTTTTCTTTTTTTTGACTAAGAGATTGGACCCTTGCTGTTGTCATCATGTCCGTATTGAGTTCGTTGGTGAAAGAGGGTTCAACCGCATTGAGGTATTGGTTTGTGGCTTGGTCATTTGGGAAGTAAAGTAAGTCATGTGGTTCAGTTTGATCCCAATCAATGAGGTCTGGATGTATCAAAATTAAGGAATTATTGGGTAAGGTATCATCAATAGGATTTATGGACATGACTTCGTTTGAGGGTTCATACATTGTATCGTTTAGATCTATGATGTGCGCTTCCTCAAGATGATCCATGGAAGCAGGGTCAAAGTCCCCTTCGCTTGAATCCTCGTCGACCTCTACGGGAAACAATGTGGGAAAAGCCACAAGCGGGTTAAAACTAACGTTTGAATTTCCCTCCTCTGAAGGTGTCCAAAATGTTTCTATCCATGCTCCACTACTAGATGCTTGTTCTATATTAGGCCTTTGAATAGAAGATTCTTCATTAATTGGAGCATCTTGTTTTGGGATTTTTGCATAAGTATGTATAGCAATGACTTCTTTATCTTGACATGACTCATCTGATAAAGTATCCCATTCATAATCCCTAGAATCATCACTATCTCCTTCGGATTCTAATGCATTTATTTGAGGATGAAAATCATGCATTGGACTTGAACTTTCTCCCTTATATTGAAAACCTACTCCGGATTTTTCATGACTTGCCCTCCAAACAGGTTCAATAGGTTCTAATAATCCTCTATTTCTTTGGCCTAGGGGTCCTCTTCCTTTGTATCCCATCTTTTGCATAATATCAAATCCTTTCCCATATTGTTCTGTTTGTATATTAACATGCTGAATTCTTTCCATGGGAGTGTCTAGGATACCATCCTCATCATGATAAAGCCATTGGAGGACATCATCCTCTTCCTTATCCCATGTTGCTTTGCTATCTTCCCTCACAAAATAAGAATTATACTTATGTGGAAGATGTTCTTTTGAGGGTTTTCCATGTGATTTAGGAGACATGGGCATGTCAAATAGAGAAACTGAATATTCTCCTACCCCTTTTGAACTAATCTTGCATTGTTTGTCAAATTTGTTCATCATCTCACTCATGTATTGGTAATGATCTGCTTTAGCTTGTTCTTTTTCTTCTTTAGTAGGTTTGTAGATCACTGTTTCCAATTTAGGTGCCACATATGGACTTTCCATCACATTTGGACCCTCGTAGCTCACTTTTTCCTTGCCCTTAGTTGATGTAGTTGAGCTAGCTTGAAGAGGATTTTGTGTATCTTCATTGGTGATTCTTGGAACAACTCCTTCACGATTATGTGGAATGTATAATTCATGCAAGGGTTTGAGTGCATTACAATATTGAAATGGATTTGAGTCTTCTCCAATTGTGATTTCTTCACCCATGTATGGGAACTTGATGCATTGGTGGTATGTGGAGGGGACAGCTTGCATCTCATGAATCCAGGGTCTTCCCAATAAGATGTTATAGGTTAATTTCATGTCCAACACTTGACATTTGGTTTCCTTCTTAACTGGTCCCACTTGGATGGGCAACACAATCATGCCTTTAGAAGCTCTTTCAGCCTCATCATAAGCTTTTATGGTGATTTTCTTTGTAGGGTCAATGCAAGACTCGGATAGACCTAAGGATTTTACAAGACTCAATGTGCATATGTTAAGGCCAGCCCCTCCATCAATAAGGGCTCTTTTGACTCTATGCCTTTCGATCAAAACCTCTATATGTAATGGCAAATTTTGAGGATGAGTTATAGACATGTCATCTTGATCTGAAAATGAAAGACAATGAGGAGCCACAAGATGTCCTACCATATTTTGAAACTTTTCTTCCCCTAAGGTAGTAGAAACATGTGTCTCTTCCAAAGCTTTTTCCAAAATCTCTTTATGATTTGGTGACAACTTCAATAACTCTAAGATTGAGATTTGTGCTGGAGTACGTTGCAATTGGTCTACCAAACTATAAGGTCTTGCTGCTGTAGGAGATTGTTTGACCACAATGTTGGATGGTGGGATATTGGTGTTTTGAGGGACTATCCCTTGTAAAGTCATTCTAGAATTCTGCCCTCTTGTAATGACATTTGTTGCTTCCTTTTGAGGCTGTTCATTAATGATGATAGCATTAACAATATGATCATATGATGGCGCAAAGTTGAGATTATTGGCACTTTGTTTCTTGCCATTTGATGACTCACCTTTATCATGTTTGTAAAAAGGTTGTTTGAAGGCCGTATGATCTTCATTATTTTGGGGTCCATCAACAGTGATTATGTTATTATCTATCAAGTCTTGCACCACATTCTTTAATTGTAAACATTCATTTGTAGGGTGCCCCCGAATCCTATGATATTCACAATGATGCTTAGCATCCCACCAACCCGGCTTGTGGTCTGGTTCATAAGGTTTAATAGCGGGTAATGCAATAACATTGTTAGCTATGAGAGCCTTTAATGCAGTTTCAAGTGATTCTCCCAAGGGTGTAAAGTGTCTTGCAGGAGTGGGTTTCAAATACTTATCATACTTGCTATTTTGATCCTTGTTTCCTTGATTATTCTTATTGGCATTGTTGTTGTTGTTGGAAGGTGCATTATATGCTTGATTAGCATTATTCACTTGATTTGGTGTCTTTGTAAGGGCAAATGGAATCACCTTCAAGTTGCTGGATTCCACTACACCATCATTAACAATACCTTTGTTGTTATTCTTTGCAGCATAACGGCTATTGTTGTTGTACCAACTTTTATTTGGATTGTTGTTATTGTTGGTATTGTTGTTGTTGGAGTTAGAGTTATTCTTATTTTCCTTGTGCAATTTCAACTCTCCACTCTTAATCAACACTTCTTCCGTTGTAATTCCGTTATCAATTAGATCCTAAAAGGTTTTGGGACATTGCATCCTTAGTCTATAATTCAGCTCGCTTCTTAAACCGTTAATAAAGATATCCATTTTTTCTTTCTCCGGTACACTTCTTGGATATCTAGCAAATGCAGTCCTCCATCTTTGCAAGAATGTGAGAAAGGCTTCTCCATCTTGTTGCTTCATGTTACATAACGTTATCATGGTGACCTCATGTTTGATGTTATAAGAGTAATGAGTCACGAATTTAGATGCTAACTCTTCAAAGGATTTTATGCCGGATGGTAGTTTTGAAAACCAATCCATGGCTGTTCCTCCCAAGCTTCTTGGGAATAGTCTCATTAAATAGGTTGATTCATGCATGAATTCAAGACTCAATGCACAAAACCCCCGAAGATGATCATGTGGGTCAGATGTTCCTTCATATCTCTCATATTTAGGAAATGTTACATTAATGGGAAAAGGCACCATGACCAAACTCTTATCGAATGGAAAAGGACATAATGTTTCAATAGAGAAAGGCTTAGGAGCCCCATTTTGTTTCAAATTGTCAATTTCCATTTGTAATGCCTTGAATTGTTTCCTCATTGCTTCCATAGGGTCTTCTATTTCCTTGGGCTTTAATTGCTCTATTTAAAAATCTTTAGGTAGCTTTACCCCCATTTGTATTAAGTCCATGAAGTGTTTTTCTTTATCCATAAGCATGGTCTTTTTCATTAGTTCTATGAAATAAGGACATTGTCTTGCCTCTAATGCTCTTTCAATCGTGGCTTCTTCTGCAGTTGGGGGTAAGTTTGTATTATGAGGAGGAAATAAGTTGTTGCCTTGTGAATTTGCCTCTTGAGAATTAGGATCTCTTCCTCCATTATTAGAATTTCCTTGATTGTTGTTAAGATCCATACCTCCATTCATGTTGTTCCCTTGGTTGTTATTAGGATCTATGCCCCCATTCATGTTGTTCCCTTGGTTAGTGGGATCGATATTTCCTAGGGTACCACTAAACATGTTGTTAATGTCCTTTGCCTTAGTGGGATTTTCAGTCACTCGTGAAGTAATGAAAGTGTTCTTTGGAAATGGGAGCTCTTCTCCGTTGTAGGTCCCGTCGGTTTGTAATGCTTTCCTTATAGAGAGTGACCTTGTAATAACAGGCATGAACAAACTTTTAAGGGTATGTTGACTTTCTTCTCTTGATAAGCTGTTTTTGGAATAAAGTAAAAGTTTTTGATCAATTTTAAATGGTTTAAAATTTTAATGGTGTTTTGATCAATAACTTTTGAATATCTTGTTTGAAAATAAAAACAATCTCAACACACACATCAATTGGGTACCATATCCCTAGAATGCTCTAATGTGTATATTTTTGAACGTTTTCACAGGTTTAACACAAGAATAGCTTCCACGCAATCTACCTAGCACATAATTGGTTCGTAAACATGGCTCTAATAGGTAGTTTTTGCTATTTTACCATTATGTAGTAAGTTTTCCGTTCAAAAGAGATCTTAGCTTTTCATCCCCCAACTATGTTAAGGGGCTTCCCACATGCACAAAAGCACGATTTTGCGCAATCCGTTAGGACTACTAGAGGAA
The DNA here is from genome assembly GCA_027943335.1 of Chamaecyparis obtusa. Taxonomy (NCBI): domain Eukaryota; kingdom Viridiplantae; phylum Streptophyta; class Pinopsida; order Cupressales; family Cupressaceae; genus Chamaecyparis; species Chamaecyparis obtusa. The sequence goes on from BSBK01004527.1 coordinate 332,482, forward strand.
GTTCGAAAGAGCTAAAATCCTTTTGTCGTGTACCCCATTAAGGATACCCGCGTTTCATTTTATAGTGGGTCGGATTCTCGCAGCAAAAGCAAGTGTATCCCACTTTGGGCTGTCCCTCTCACCGGCCCTTCTAAGGCAATCTCGGGAGGCGAGCCCACTAAGTTTTAAACATATTCATTGAAAAGCATGAAAAATGGATTTGGTAGAGCAAGTTTGGGAATTTGATTCACTCAAAGAGTGAAGAGCATATCCCTATTGCTTTTCCCTTATCCCAAACACTCACAATCAAATTTGGTTCTTTTTCAACCCCGTGACAAAGGGGTTCTTAGAATTGAAGTGTTTATTTTTTTCTTTTATGATTAAACTATGTTTTGAACTTTGAAAATGCCACAATTTAAGGGAAGTGCAAGCTTGATGAGAAAAATACCTCAAACGATGCTAGCAAAGGCTAGGCGCATTTTTAAGTAGTAGATTTTTCATTTTCTCTCCAAATCCTCCTCTTACCTTGGCAAAACGTTCCCTCCACCAACAAGTTAGTCAGCACAATACAAACAAAGTGAGGGGAAACCAAAATCAAAGCTAAAAATGATATAATTGATTATGCTTTTGATTCTTTGTTTACCAAAATACTTGCAAAATTCTTATAAATTTAAGGACTAAATTCCCAATTCAATGAAACATATTTTTGTTTGTAAGCATCTACAACAGCAATGTATTTGGCATGTAATTCTACTTCTTTCTCTAAATTATTGTTGAGAACAAAGGTAGAATGTACCCGGTTTTCTTTCCTTATCCTTTTAGAGATCAATTTCTCCTCTAAGTTGTGTCTTCTCTCTGGTTTTTGCACTTTCTTATGACAGACCATACTCCTGAGACAAAAAAAATGACAGTGAAGTTAGCATACAGTCCTTATTTTGACAAAATAGTGAAAATACTGTCAGGTGACATTATCCAGACTACAGGCAAGATCAAATTTAATGAAGACGTGACTACTTTAACCGCGAGCGTCACCAAAAGGGGCTCAAGCGAGATCAAAATAGTCAAGTGCGATATTAAATTTAGCAAACGCGTGAAATCTTTACTACAGGCAACAACAGCAATTACTTCGATACAAAATAGATGATAGACCAGGCGACATTTCTTCTGTTAACGGCGATATCTAATTTAACAAAGACGTAATTACTTTAACCGCGAGCGTCACCAAAAGGGGCTCAAGCGAGATTAAAGTAATTATGTGCGATATCAAATTAAACAACGCGTAAATTCTTTATCACAAGCGACAAATTAACTCAAATAAGCGACATCTTATTAACTGAAAGCGACATTTAAAATAATAAGAGCGACAAATTAAAAGCAAAATACAGTGAACTCCCTTTACACCAGGCGTGAACTAATTCCTTGGTCGCGGCTTTTAATTCTTTGTAGGCGACATCTAAATAGCCAAAGGCATGAGGTGCTTGTGCGTGAGGCGAGAATTTAATGTCCGCAGGCGTGATTTCTTTATCCAGAAGCGTGATTCTGCTGTTAAGAAGCGTGAGCGTTCAGACTCCAGGCGACACCTAAATTACCGCGAGCGACATCTCTTTACTGTAGGCGTGATTTCTTTACTGTTAGGCGTGATTTCTTTCCTGTAACCTGCAAACAGTGAGCAAAATCATACAATTCTAGCCTAAATTTTGCAAATAACGTGGAAATTATGATAAATTTGAGGCCTAGAGCCCCACGGTGGGCGCCATTTGTGTGTGAGTGATTTACACCTTCATGAAATAACAAGATTAACCAAGAACAACAAGAATTAGAGCAAAATAATCTAACAAATGCACAATTAATCTATCAACATCTCATGGTTCTCTAAAATAAAGTGGTAAATGAGGCTCTCAGCTATGATCCTCACTAGTGACACTCTAAAGATGAGAATTAAACTATATGATATGCAAATTTAGATCTATTCTATCAAATTCTAGCTCTATTTGATGAACAATCTACTATGATCAATGCAATTTAAGCTAATTAGCAATGACAAATGATAAGTGAGTGATATGGATGCAAATTGACAGAGCTTTGCTGCAATTCAAAGATATGGAGTGGATTAATAATGCCTCAAAATGCCTTCTATTTATAAGATTTTCCCAAGGGTAGGGGGTAGAGTGAGATAACCATGGTTATGCTTGGGTAAGGTCAATTGGCTTTGCTTTGTCCCTAAATTGGGGGACAAACATTTAAATGGTTTCAAAAGGCTGGACCATTTCAACAAAAGTGAGTGATTTGTGTCCATTTTGTCTCCTTTTTGCTTTGTTGAGGGAATTTCATATTTATTAATTAATTAAAGTAATTAAATTTAGCCATGAAGGGTAAGAGGTTCATTTTGATTTTTCATTTCAACAACTATGTCATTAATTGAATTTAATCAATTTCTTAGTGTTTTTCCCCTTTTCAAGCTTTATTTAATCATTTAATCATTTAATTGAATTTTCCTTTGATTTGAATTGCCTTTGTTCCATTTATCAATTTTTAGTGCTATTTTGATGATTTTATGCACCTTTTGATTGAATTAAGCCTTTGCCAATTTTCTGTGTCTACAAGCCCACTGGGCCCGCTGACAGAATTCCACATCATAGCCCACTGACCAATAAGATTCAGACACCTCAGATTATGTGGTAATGGACCCACTGACAGATTGAAGCGCTGCATTGGAATGGAGATCGATGGTCGTCGCATGATCTGAAGGGTTTGGAATATTCCTTCAGATCATGCACCAGCTGTAGATCTAACTTGACTGCGAGCAACCAAGACCGCCAAAAAAAGATGACCACTCACCGAGTCGTAGGCTGCTAAGGGCTAAACTGCTAGAATTGAGATTCTGCGAACACAATCGCCAAGTCGCTAGAAAAAACCATAACCACTTTCATATTCTGGCGACCTAGCGACCGAGCTTTAAAATATAAAGCACACGTGGGAAAAGGGATCACTTAAGCGGCTGAAAAGGTAACCGCGAAATAGAAAGGTCATAGGGTTTTGAGGGTTTTTTAGGGCCAACGACTACTTTTTCAAATTCAAACTTATATTCCAGGGGGCTAAAAGAGATTGCAGAGGCCAGAAAACAAGACACAGGGCCATGAAAATTTCAGAGGCTCAACAGGGTAAAATATGCAGACCTTGGGATGGAGTTCAAACTAGCCTATGACCAAAATTGGATGGGTAGGGAATTTTTTTGGGCAACAAAAACAATGCAATTAATTTTGAAGAGGGATAAAGAAGCATAATTCATGAAGTTAGCTCAATCAGGAGATAAGCTTCCTCATAATTTTGACACATCAACCTTGAGGGAGAATGAGGAAAAATAAAAGGATACATCATCTAAAAAATCATCATTAAGATCAAGGTGTCCTTTTATTTATGATGATGGGCCATCCATATCTTCATCCTCCTCCCAAAAAGAAACATTTAAGAGCAACAAACCTATCTTGGATCAAAGGAAATTGCAGGATCATCCTATTTGTGATCAAGATAATAAAGAGTATGAAGAGAAAAGTACCACTCTCAAGAAAGATCTAATGCGCAAAACTCTACCTAGCAAGGTTTCTCCCATAGCTGGTACTCCTTTCTTCTTTCATTGATCTCTCAAAGCTCCATAACTATCCAAAATTCCTCCATCAAAGAATGAGCCTAATGATGACACTTTTCACATTGACTATGTCTACCCTCAAGGGCTACCTCTAAAAGAAACCCAAGCTAATTTACATCTTGCCGCAGATCGTTTCCAGGCTTCAAAGATCTTGGACCTCAAAGCTTCATGTGCGTCAATTCCTATTATACACCTTGAAAAAGATCCTACATTATTCTTCCAAACATCCCCCACATATCCAAACATCTACCTTGTCCTTAGAAGTGGCTCCATGTCAAGAGGATAATCCAAAGAGAAAAGAAACAAACATTGGTAAAGATCAAGATCAAGATTATATACAATCCCCTCCCATATTTGACAAAGGTCCCATATCCATAGAACCCTGTGATGATCCCCTTGCATCCTTTCATGTCTTCCAAGATGATATCCTTCCATTCCAAGAACAAAGTACCCTTCCAAGTTCCATATTTTCTCCACTTCCCAAGAAAGATCAAGATATCCCTTCCATAATTTCCAATGAGCATATTGAAAATCAAGAGCAAAATACCCTCTCTACACCCTTCAACGATCCATGTCAAGATCAAAGTATCCTATCACTTCCTTGTCATATTCCTCCATGTTCACCTCAAGAAACCATCATTCTTCCAAATCCTTTGCATGATAATAAATCCCTTCAAGCTTCAGTTGATCCTATCAAATGTGTTCCTATCAAAGCTACTCATGAGCCTATTGGTATAAAGATAAATATTAAAGATGAGAACCTTAGCAATGTAGCTCTTTCCAAAGATATTGATATCCCTTTCACACCTTATATTCCTCCATTCAAATGCAACCATATGCCTTCATTATCTTCCAAATCCATTTTGGGTTCCTATGTCCCAAAATAAAAGTCTTCATCCCTTCCATCCATACTAGGTCCATATATTCCTCCATCCTCCATTCCTATCATCCCTAGTTCTCCATTCACCTACCCTACCATGTATCAAGATCAATGAAGGCACACATACTTGAAGAATTTCCAAACACCAATCCATATGAACCCTCCATATTATTCCTATTCATCCACAATTCCTAAGTCTTTTGGAAACAATGTTGATGTGCAACATAACAATCATAAATCCAAGAATCCATATGTTTATAAAAATCACAATGTCCCATCTAAGCGACATGTGAATGAAAAGAAAAATGAAATATCCAAAAGGCCGCAAAGGTCCACCAAGGAAAAAGAAAAAAATAAAATGTGGGTTCCTAAATCCCTCATTGAAGAAATGAATTCAAAAGCATCACAAAAGAAAGAAAAATCAAAGAATATGTGGATTCCCAAGTCACTTTTGAAAGACGTGCATACAAAAGAAAAATCAAAATTGACATTCAAGCTTCCAAAGGCTTCCATTTCATCCCCTTCCAAACATCTTCCACTTTCTAAGTCTGATTTGGGTTCCTATATCCCAAAATCCACTACCTCAAGAAGATCCTTATCTCTGTCATCTATCGTTCCTCCATCATTCCACCACCATTCAAAGCGTGTGTCGAAGTTGATCTTGCCAACATTCCAATCTACAACATACCTTCTTCTTATCCTCACATTCATTTTCCAATGCCTACTTTCCATACTTCCATCCCTCTTATCAATATCTTTGAGCATCCTAGTCATACCCATGGTTTATTATAGCATATCTTTCAAAGGAGCATTGTCTAAAGATTTCGATGTTGGGAAAATATTGAAAAATACAAAAAAAGAAAAAAGAGAGAAAAGAAAAAAGGCACCTTGGTGGCAAAAGTAAAGAGAAACAAATCTGTATACCATGATGAAAACCTAGTAAATAGGCGTCATGCGTAATTCCTCCTTCTTGCACTCCACACTTGGGGGCAATTTTCATCCATATTTCCTCTCTCGCCTTCATCTTGACAAGGTTGAACACATCCATGAGCATTAAGTATCTTGATATCTCTTATTATTTCCATCAAGCTTGTGTACTTGTTGCATCCATGTTACCCTATCATGATCTTGCTTATCCAAAATTCACCTTCATTATTCCTTGCTAGTCTTTCCATAATCCCAAAACATCCCTTCCTAGACTCCATCACCCCTTTATTCGGATTGTGTTATCTTATCCACATCTTACCCAAATTGATCCCTTGGTCTTGATAAAAAATGAAGAACTTAAAGAACAAAATTTGTTATCAGAAAATTCTTGACATGTCCACTTCTTTTGGATCCCTCATTTTCATGACTATAGATCGTTATCCTATAGGCTATCTAGCACTACATTATTGGCTTCCATGGCTTATCCAAAACATGCTTCACATTGCTATATCATTTTTCCTTAGCTTGGGTACTCTTGAGGAGATGGTCCTATGGGTCACATTCACATACTTCATCCATCATGGCTTTTCCATCTCTAATCCATCAGCTTGCAAATCCATCCTTCATGTCCTATATCTTGCTAGACATTGGGGACAAACCAAGGTGATCTTGTTTGAGAGCTGGTAAAAAGGAGAGCATAAAGTGCTTTGAGCTGCATCTTGCATCAACCGAGCTTTTGTAATATTTTGGAAGTTTTCCCAAGTCAAACATTTTTCCTATCCAATCAGTGGCATTTGATCTTAATCAGCGGATTTCAACAAACATGCATCAATTCACATGACACAATGCATTAAACTCAAACGGATTCACTTAGTGCTATATTCGGTCACAATATCAGAGAGAGAATTATTAGAGCTATAGAAGAGAGAGATTTTCATTGAACCTCTGATGGATATCATTGTTCACAACCCAGTATTTTGATCCTGCAACTTGATCCTTGAGCCTTCATTGACTTTAATATTCAGGATTAAAAATTGACAAAACACCTTAAAGATTAGAATGCTTGGAAATACTTTTTGAAAATATTGATACATGGCAAAACACTTAAAGCTTTCTTTTGATAATCTTTATGAAATTGACTTTTATCACATCTTTTTAGCTAATCGATAATGTTTCAACTAGATTGGCGATGATGGAGACATGATATTTTTCTTGCCTTTGAGTGACTTTCTTGAGGGAGATCCAACAACTTTTGTGAATTCATCTAACGACATGGTCATCAAAGAACCATTGAGGACTCTCATATAGGGTGGAGGGTTGACCTTTGTTGGTTTACGAAAATGGATTGGTATTCATATTCCCATAGTTGGTTATCCAACTAGTAAGGGTTGTACTAGTTTCAAAATGAGGTTACCAAAAGTGATAAAAAGTGGTATTAATATCATCATGATGTGGTCAGTGATGGTTGTACTTTCTTTCTGGTCCCAAAATGCTCAATGATGAAAATTTATCCTCACAACATTTCTTTGCTAAAAGCTAGTGACACTTAGTTGCATTGCATTGCATTATCATTGCAGATTGCATTGCATTATCATGTTAGATTGCATTGCATTATCATGGTTAGATTAAGTGCATTGGTTTGTAGTTATTTTTCCAAGGGAAAAGGGGGTTCAGTTATCAATCTTGAACAATCATCAAATGTGGGGTTCAATTCAACAAGGAAAAGTCCATATCATCATATCAATGTTCATAACATCAAAAGATCCATCAAATCTGTATATCAAGATATAATGTCATCAAAGTGATACATCCAAGTCCTGGTCAATACAACATCAACCTGACACACAATCAACAACAAGGAAGATCCATAAATCTAATATCCAAGAAGCTAGGGACCGTACCTATAACTTATGGAAATGTGCCTGTTTTGCAAATCAAGGGAATCATATCAGTATACCATATCAATGAATCATCTTAAGTCAATCAATCCTATCAATATCAGTATCAAGTAATCACACCCAGTACCATTTGTTCATGTCTCTATGTCTTGAGAGCGAATTATCAGTTACCTACCTATCAGTTATCCCATATCAGTTTTACTATCCTATCAGATTGACAAATCACATTCATTGGTACTATTATCCTAATATCCTAATCACTTGTTTGCTTAACTACAACAGACCTAGCTATCTTGGATGTATAATCAAAACAAATGGGGCATATTCTTAAATCATGACATATAATCAAATATTCAGAAATGAAAACATATCCGAGAAATCAAACATAATCAAATTTTTCAAATCAAGAAATGAATATGTTTTAATTTCTGAGGGGGCATCAAGGTATCAAATGGAAGTTGCAATCAAACATCATAATTTTTTTTGTTTCATTATCAGAGGCAGCAATCATATCATATTGTATCAAAGGCAGCAATCAATCAGTATCAGAGACATATCAGTGAACCAACAATCAGGAAAAAGTGATCAGGACTCACAAGAATCTTTGAATCAATGTTCTTCATACATCAATTCAAAGAGGGGCATTTTTAGACATGCAAAATTGGAAAAGTGCTTTTTAAATCAACAAAACGCAAAAATCAATAAAATGCATTAAATCATCAAAATGCTTCAAATCAATTAAAAAGGGACATAATTAAATAAAGTTGGACAAAATCAATTAAAATAAAGGAGAAATTAAATAATGATGTTAAATAATTAAATCAAAGCTTAAAGGGACCAAAAATAATATATAATTGATTTTAATCAATTAATTGTATAGTTGTTTTAATCAAAAATCAAAATGAACCCATTACCCTTACATGGCTAAATTTAATTAATTAATTGAATTTAATAAATCCTAATTTCTTTCAACAAAGTTGATGAACCAATGAGAATTGAGGACAAAAAGACACAAATCACTCAAACTTTTAAATTGTCCAAAGCTTTGAAACCATTTAAAGGCTTGTCCCCTCATTTGTCCCCCCATTTATGAACAAAGCAAAGTATTTGACTCAACCAAGGGATAACCATGATTACTTCACTCCACCCCCTACCCTTGGACATTTACTATAAATATGAGTCATTTTGGAGAGCATTTCCATCTTAGAACTTCATTTGCAAAGCATTGTTGTTATAGGCAATTGAGTGCATTCTAAGAGCAATTAAGAACATTTAGAGCAATTATCATTGTAGTTTGTCAATTTGAGCTAGATTAAGCATTGAATGAGCATAGTTAGAAGCATAGTAGAAGCATAAATTATCATTTTAGAGGTGTCACTAGTGAGGATCTAAGCTGAGAGCTTCATTTACCACTTCTTTCTAGAGAACCATGAGATGTTCTAGATTATAGTTTCATTTTAAATTAGATTTGCATTATATTTTCTTTAAATTGATGCTATTAGATCTTAATTTCATGAAGGTGATATTCATCATCACACATGTTGATTGGTTGATTATTGTTAGTTTTTAAGTGTGCGAGGAACTTTGAAATGTGAAACTTTGATGATAACTTGAAACCCTAACCCTAGGTTTCAAACTACAACACAAAAACTAAAAACCTAACAAAAATAAAGAAAACTCAAAGCGAAAATATGAAGAAACTAAAAAGCAAGCTAAAACATGAAAACCCACCTCAAAACACAAAGAAAAGAACAAAAAAATCTACTATTGGAGAGCAAAAAATACACAAGAAAAAGTTGATCGTAGAGTGCTCTTCAAAGACCCAAGTCGCAAAATGACCCTAAAAAGACCCCCGGGGGTAATTTATAGCCAAAACTCTTGATGATGTCAATAATCATTAATGCAAGATTTCAAACCTTCCCAACCTGAAAAGGTTATTAGACTTCGAAAGGTCAAAACTCTGCACTTCTTACATGCTTTCGTAGTTCATCGGAGCATCGAGCTTCCACAGTTGCGGGGGTAGGAAGACCTCCAATAGTATGAAAGAGTGAAAGTGCGAAAAAAAATGCCTCAAAATGACTAGAAATCAACAAGGAACAAAAAAAGGGGGAATCTAACAAGTTAAAAAAATGATAAATAAAACTTGAAAGGACACTAGGAAATACTCAACTACCGGGACCCCTTTTGAGGGTCACAATCTAACTCACCAAGTACTTATCAAAGTGTAACTAAAGACTCCATATACCTAGAAAAAAAAATCTAAAAACAAGGGAGGGTCCCCATTAGGCTAAGTAGCCAAATGGGGTGTGTGTTGTGGAACCACAACAAATAACCTTGACAAAAGAAGAAATGACCAAGGCATTTCTCTACCAGCAAAAAACCTCTCGAATATAAATATCATTCGTAGTAATGTTCTTCCACCGATTCTCGAAACAAAATCTTCAGCTATTCCATCTAGTGTGTGCAAATGTGTTTCAATTATCATGGTACTTTAACAAAGATAACCTAGGCAAATCTCAACCAAATCTAACACTCGTATACAAATTAGGGTTTCCCAAGAAGAGTTGTGTTGCCAGTCAAGCATCTATAGCACCAATAAAGTTTATTTTTATTCTCAGTCTAACCTTTCTCTACTATCAATTAGGTATCCATATCCCCAATAGAGGTTTCTAGAGTCAACCTTTTCCATCCTTCATTGGAAAGAGACCTGTAAATTGAGTATATGGAACATCTTTAGCTGTATTTTGACAGTAGCCTTTGAGTATGCTTTCTATGAATATTCATTTTTTTTATCATCTTCTTTTTCTAATTTATTTTTACTTCATTTTTTGAACCTAGGTAGCACTTAAAGGGCGCTATCTGATTTTTTTTACTCTTTTCTCTTTCTTTTCATGAACCCGGACAGTTCTTAGACAATGCTACTTGGATTATTTTACTCTTTGCTCTTTCTCTTCTCTTTTGAATGATCTTTGATTGTTATCAAACTCTTTCTCCTAAAAGACAAATCAAGGTTTTTAAATAATGGTTACCTTAATCAACACAGTCATGCTACTTTAGCTAAGATGCACCCACAAGACCCACACTTCGGTGCCATTTTTAAGATGTATTAGTGATTTAGAATGATCAAACTCGGATAGTGATGCGATTGTTAATGGAAGATATCACCATTTCAAATTTATGTATATGACTTATTGCAAGACAAATCCCAAATGGAATTTAATTGACAGAGAAATACCTATGCTTCTCATCAAGAATCATTTGGGATGGATCACCTTTTGAGAACAACCCCAACAAAGAAAACTGACACAAGATGCAAAACAAAAGAAAAAAACTCGAATGCCACCCAAACTAAACAAAAGAAAAAATAAAATCTAAACTAATATAATACAAGGGTGAAACATTTCACTTCAAGATCTGAAATAATGTTTGAGGAACTGGCCATTGATGAGAAACAAAACTAATTCCCCATCTAGAGTACTTATCATGAAAGTGTTCTCTCCTAAGATTTCTACAATTTGATAAGGGTCAATCCACAAGTGTTGAAACTTAGTATGACTACATGGCTTTTCTTTTGCTTTATCCCAAAGGAGAACTAAATTAGAAATCCCAAAAGCTTTAACAATAGCTCTTTTGTCCAACCAACATTTGACAATAGCCTAATGCTTGGACATGTGTTCCAAGGCCTTTATTTTTTTCTCATCTAGATCAATCAAATTCATCAACCTAACTTGCACCTTGTCTTCATCATCAACATAACCTCTCAGAAATTTCAGCATAGGTATTTTCATATTCATAGGAAAGACAAGCTCTTGACCATAGACTAACAAGTAAGGGGGGGTGCCTAAGGCATTCTTGATCCTCACTCAATCAGTCCATAACGCATATTTCAATTGGGAGTTCTAATCCTTAGGATTCTAATCAAGTAAATGTTTCATCACAATAATCATTTTTTTATTAGTGGTCTTAGCCACACCATTTCCTTGTGGGTAATAATTAGATGAGAATTTAACTATTACCTAATTTTCAAATACTCATTCTGTAAGAACTATAAAAGAAAAAGAGGTTTCGTTATCACATACAAGAAAAAAGGGCATTCCAAACCTTGTGATGATTTGTTCCTCTAGGAAACCAGTAACAATTTGCATGGTACATTTGCAAAATGCTTCCACCTTGGTCCATCTTGTATAATAATCGGTGGTCGTAAGAATGTACATGTGTCTTGTTGATGAAGGAAGATTAACATATCCAATAAATATATAGTCCCCATTTAGCGAAGGGATGCACCTTGTATATTGGTTGTAATTGTATTGTCAAGTTCTCTCTTTGTTGGCACTAATTTGGCATATGTGGCAAGAACAAGTGTGCTCTTGCATATCCTTAAATAAAGTAGGCCAGTAATACCTTGACCTCAAAATTTTATGTTTTATAGCTTCAATGCACCCATGCTCAGTTCCATACCTATCATGAAATTCTTGTAGGACATCCTTTGCTTCATCGCGGTTCAAGCATTTAAGGTATAAACCTTCATAATTTATTTGTACAACTATCTATTTTTTAACATATAGGAACCACACTTCATCTTCAAAGCACGTCTCTATGAGCTGTTCAAACCTTCAGGGCATTAATTTTGCACTAGATAGTACACAATGTCTTGATACCAAATATCTGAAATGACTCCTTCATTAGTATATACATAAGAGACCAGACCTTCCTCATTATCTGAAATTAACAAGTTGTTAAGCCTTGTCCTTTGACAATCTTTATTAGCTGAATTTCCAAATCAAATTCTTGAAGTGTAGCCATCCATTTCCCTCTTCATTCTCCCAACTCATTTTGCATTAGTAGGGACTTTAATACAGGATTCAACACAATGACAAAGACTTTACTCCTGAGAATGTAATGTCTAAATTTCTTAACAACCTTAACCAAGGCAAAAGGTTGATTGTTCAAGTTCAGGTACTTCAATTCGACATTCTCCAAAGGATAATTATAAAGGAAAGTAGTCTTTCATCTTCACCATCTTTATTTTGTGTTAGTATTCCTACACACTAGGGATCAGAAACAAAGGAGTAGACTTTAAATGGTAATGTGTAGTCAAGACTGACCAACACTAGCGCAGTAGCAATAGATGATTTAATCTCTTCAAAATCTTCCTTTACCAAAGCATTCCACTTAAGCTTTGTGTCTTTCTTCAGCATGTCATTCATGGGATGTACTATTTCAATTTTTATTTTTTTTTAAAAAAAAAACACTTATAATTTTTTTTGACAAAATTGATCTTCCCAAAGAAAGACTTCAACTCTTTCCCACTGTTGGGGGGTAGCAATTTCAAGGTAGGCTCCACTCTCTCTAGATTGATTGAAATTCCAATCTCAAAATATTATATCCTACAAGTTTCCCCTTATTTACCCCAAAGGAACACTTCTTTAGATTCAAGGATATACCATACCTCTTGCACCTATTCAACACTTTATTCAAATCATCAATGTGGTCAGCCTGAATTCTTGGAGAACATTGTAAGGTCATCCATATAGATCATAATGCACCTAGTAACTAAACCCTTGAAAGCAGCATCCATGGATCATAGAAAAGTAGCACCAACATTAATCAATCCCAGAGGCATGCGTCAGTAAGCAAAGTTACCCCACTTTGTCATGAGAGATATCTTTAAACAATCTTCTTCTTATACTATCACTTAATTGTATCGAAAGTAGTCATCTAGGAATGGCATCATTTGAACCCATTAACAATTTGTAGCACCTCATCAAGGGACGAGAGTGAGTAGTTATCCTTTTGAGAGGACCTATTAAGATTCTAAAAGTCAACACAAAGTTGGATTTTGCCAATTTTTTTACACATTGGCACTAAATTAGTAGCCCAAGTGGAGTGTCATATAGGGAATATTATTCTGTCATCAAGCAAATTTTGCACTTCTTTTGTATCAATAGTTCAATGACTGGATTTACAGGTCTTTGTCACTGAAGGAATGGCTTAGCATCTAGTTTCAAAGGTATATTATGTGTGATAACTTATGGATTATAAGTCTTGAGATCCTTAGAGCTCCATGTTATGACATCCTTATATTCTTTCAACAGCTGAATCATACACTCTCTATCTTCGTCAATACAGACTTTTCCAATCTTAACACACCTAGGTTCCTCTTTGGTGCCCAGGTTATAAGTCTTGCAATTATCTCTCCCTTCTTCAAGAGCTAATATTTTTCCTTTGGATGACTCATCTTTATCAAAAATTCAGTCAAGATCAACCATCTCCTTTGGGATGACATTAGTTTTTAAATTCACAATCTTGTCTTCCTCTTTTTCCTGGATTTCTCCATCTAGTTCATCATCAATGATTTTCTTCTCAAATACTCCACTACACATAATGAACTCAACGATGTGTTGATCATTCTAAAAGACTTGAAATTTGGTTATATTATCTGGGATAGATGGGGCAACAACCAAATCAACCAAAAATATCTTCAAATTGGTTCTCTCCATAGGTTGTAATGCACTTGTAGATATAGCCAACACATCTGCAATAGTGTTCTTTCTCCTGGGAATTGATATTATATTAAAAGCTTCAAATTATTCAATCAAATCCGATACCTTTTTTCGATATTCCCCCAACATTTTTTCATTCCATGAATATTGATCCTTAAACTATTTGATAACCAACTATGAATCACCTTCAACAACCAAGGGCCTAACCTTCTTTTTCAATGACATAAGGAGAGTGTACATGAATGCGTCATACTCTACAACATTGTTAGTGCACAAGAATCGAAGTCTATAAATGGCATAAATTTTTTTACCCTAGGGTTTGATAAGCTTGATACTGGCTCCAACTCCTTGTTTGCATTTGGATCCATCAAATCTTAGCTTCCAAACCTCAAGGTTTCTACTAGGTCAATTCTCAGGCTAAGACCTGACCCTATCTTCACGTTTCGGTGGTTGTTCTAGTGCAAGCTAAAAGTTATCATCTGATGAAACAAATTGCTCTTTGGGAAATTTTTCCTCAGAGTTAAATGGAGGATCATAATTGTTATGCTAGGAGATAGGTTTCCACTCTTCCTTTTGCTTTGTTTCTACTTTCTATAGAAATTTCTAAAAGGGAGATGGAATGCCCCTTCTGGAAGAGTTAAACTGCCCATGTGTAAACTCCTTGTTCTAAGCCTCATGATTATTTTTTATTCTTAGGGTATAGTTCATAAGTCCCTCGTAGGGAGTAAAACCTACTCCATCAGAGGATGTGTCACTAAATGAACAACTTGGTTCGTTATCACTTGATGATTTTGAATCTTCAACAATCTTGGCAAGTTGGCCCATTTGTGTTAACACTCAAGATACCACATCCTTCCAACTAGCACATTCAAACTCAAAGTGACCTTCATGATGGAGATGACAGTAACTCGGTAATAAAAAAATATCGGATCAACATCACCTCCAAGATACTTCAAATTCTTTGTCATATTCACCATAAATTCTAGGAAAACCTGAGCTTTCACATGAAGTTCTTGCAATCCAGACATTGGGCTTTCATTTGATACATCTCTCTCTTCAACTTGGAAAGAAAGAATTTTATCCATCTTGTACGCACCTAAGTTCGATTGTGTGAATAGAACTTCATTGGGTGCATTGTATTTTGTGATCAGTTTCTTGAGTTTTGGCTCTACATCTATCTTGATTTTGTTGTTTAAACCTTTCCATGGTAGCCATAGCTAGGTAAAATCAGTGGAAAACCACCCCCTTAAGTAGTTTGTCCAGTCTCTGCTAAGTGTAAGGAAACTCAAGTGCGGAAATAGCTTCCTACGCTAATCTCTATAGGAGAGTATTGTGCAAATTCTTATAAATCCTTACAATTTTAGATTCGTTAACTACTTTAACAAAGATATTGCAACCACATACCATACATACAGAAAAATAGAGAATGACACAATGATATACCCTTGGGAAAACCTTTCGGTAAAAAACCCCAGCACTCCAAAACCTGCACAATGTATTATCTTCAACACAAAGATTACCATAGACTTGCAATGCAAGTTCTTTCAGGAAATGAGAGACAAAGCCAACAAGACTTAAACTTCTGTTATATCTCTCCCATAGGAGCAACATCATATATATAGACTCCTCTGGACCCAAAAATAGGCACAACCACCAAGACCCATGCACAAAGCCACATGTACACAGTTGTTACATGCAATCCCAAGAATAGGCATCCATCCCTAGAATAGACTATGACAGCTTGTCATAGAATCCACCAAAAATAACGGTCATAAGAGAAGTGTAAGAGCATCTGTCATACCAACCTATTTTTGGCATATTCTCTTACACACACCAACCACTTCTTCTTGGGTGCCCAAATAGGCCCAAGTCATAAGATGCTCTTACACCTGTCATAGCACATTCCTTAAATAGTTCTTATGCGTCATACGAATCCGTCATGACCGTTTCAGTCATGATCTCCTTACGCACAAGATGTCGAAACATCAAGTGGAGTGACACATCAACATGCCAACTAGACATGTACACTCACACTTAATTACATTATTTGCAAAAAAATACATTTACAGAACAAATAATAAGAATAGGAATTATCCAAGGTTGAGACACCTTATTCCTAACATTCTCCCACTTGTCGAACACCTTGTAAGAGCAACAGGAACATAACAGGAACTTTAACCACTATAGGCCAAAAGGTCCATAGACTCCGAACACCATCTTAACTTCTCAGTGCCCACTAGTTTCGTTAATGCATCTGCAACATTATTCACAGTATCTACCTTCTCCAAATTTACCTTTCCATCTTCCACCATATCTCTCACAAAGTGAAACTGCACATCAATGTGCTTCGTTCTGTCATGGAAAGTTGGATTCTTTGCAAGGCAAATAGCGCTCTGACTGTCACACCAAATAGTAATTGTTCTACATCAACACCAACATCAGAACACAATCTTCTAAGCCAAATGGCTTCTTTACAAGCATGAGTAGCAACCATGTACTCAGCTTCTGTAGTGGACAAAGCAACCACAGGTTGTCGCTTACTCATCCAACTAATGGCACCACCAAACATAGTGAACACAAGCACTGGTGGATCTCCTACTGTCAATATCACCTGCCCAATCTGAATCCACAAACTCACGAATACAAACTGAATGCGGAGATCCAAAAGAGTTACCATGATAACATATGGAGTAATCTGATGTACCCCTCAAATATTTGAATACTTGCTTAACTGCATCCCAATGTACCCGTCCAGGATTAGCCATAAACCGACTCAGGACTCCCACTACTTGGGCAATGTCTGGTCTAGTACAGACCATAGCATACATAAGACTGCCAACTGCACTAGCATAAGGTACTCTACTCATGTCCTCCACCTCACTAGGAGATTTTGGACAATTATCTACAGATAACTTTGTTCCCACAGAAATAGGAACACATAGTGGTCTACAATCTGCTTTGCTAAACCTATCCAACACAGACTTCACATACTTACTCTGACTCAACCAAAGTTTTCTGTTAGACCTGTCTCTACTAATTTCCATACCCAAGATGTACCTAGCTGACCCAAGATCTTTCATCTCAAACTGCGCTGACAACTGAGATTTAAAATCAGAAATCATACCCTTACCCTTCCCAAACAACAACATATCATCAACATATAATGCAACAATAAGAAGGTGATAATTTTCAACTCTAAAATAAACACAATGATCTGATTTTGATCTTACAAATCCAATTGACAACACAAAGGCATCAAAATTAAGGTACCACATCCTAGGAGATTGCTTCAAACCATATAGAGATTTCTTTAATCTGCAAACTAAGGATTCTTTACCTTTAACAATGTAGTGCTCAGGCTGTGACATATAAATCTCTTCCTCCAAATCACCATGAAGGAAAGTTGTCTTCACATCCATCTATTCTATCTCTATATCATATGATGCAGCAAGAGATAATAGAAATCTAATGGATGTCAACTTTGCAACAGGAGAGAATATTTCACCATAATCTATTCCCTCTACCTGTGAATACCCCTTTGCAACCAATCTAGCTTTATACCTTTCAACACTGCCATCTACACATAATTTCTTCTTGAACACCCATTTACAGCCAATAGATTTTCTCCCTTTAGGCAAAGGTACAAGGTCCCAAGTTTTGTTTTTCTCCAATGAAGCCATCTCATCATCCATAGCCTCAATCCAGGAACCTGCATCTTCCATGCCCAAAGCCTCTTTCACAGATCTAGGCTCATCAGTGTTAGTAATCAAAGCAAAGGCACAACTAGAATCTAACATAGAATAACCAAACCTTTCTGGTTGCTTTCTTTCTCTCATGGATCTCCTCAAGGACTGAGGTTGAGGTTGTTCTTCCTCTTCTTCCGAACTATCAGAGCTGCTAGAGCTCTCCTCATCATTAGACCCAACATGGTCTCTCTGTTCAGTCTTCTCAGGGGTAAGAGGCAACTGAACAACATCTTTTTCCTTTTCTTTTTCATCTGGTTGTAGCACAAAAGGAGAAGATGTTAGCTCTCTGAAAATAACATTTCTACTATACAACACCTTACTATTCACGGGATCCCAAAGCTTGTATCCTTTCACACCAGCACTGTATTCGATGAAAATACATTTAACAGCTTTGTTTTCCAACTTAGATCTTTTCTCCTTTGGAACATGTGCATAAGCTTCACAACCAAAAACACAAAGATGTCTAATTGAAGGCTTCTTACCAGACTACACCTCCATGGGTGTCTTACCAACAAGGGCTGATGTAGGAGATCTGTTAACCAGATAGCAAGCAGTGGCCACAGCTTTGGCCCAAAACCTTTGTTCTAAACCAGCTCCACTAAGCATACTCCTAGCCTTCTCCATCAGTGTCCTATTCATTCTCTCTGCAACTCCATTTTGCTGTGGGGTATAAGGAGTTGTCTTATGCCTCTCGATACCTTGTTCTTTACAGAACTGTTCAAACTCTGCTGAGCAAAACTCACCACCATTGTCAGTTCTCACACACTTAATCTTCTTACTAGTCTGATTCTCTACAAGAGCTTTAAATTCCTTAAACCGACTAAAGACTTGTGTCTTACTTTTAAGGAAATAAATCCATGTCCTTCTACTGTAATCATCTATGAAAGATTAAAAAAATACAGACTTGGAGATTGAAGGAACTTTTACAGGACCAAATACATCAGAATGAATAAGATCCAAAACATCAGAAGATTTGTGAGAACTAGAGTAAAACTGAACATGATTTTGTTTACCATAGACACGGTGTTCGTAGAAGTCAAACTCGAGATTGCAATCATTTAACCCCTCAACAAGATTTTTATTTTTCAGGGTTCTGAGACCCTTTTCACCAATGTGGCCAAATCTCATATGCCACAACATTGTCTTTTCTGCAGGAAGCTTAGCTTCCAAAGTGTTTGCACTACCATCAGAACCAATAGCCATAGACTTCTTCACTGCTTGTTCAGATGGTGAGGATGAAGAACTATTACATAGAGGAATACATGCATCTAGCTGAAATAAGGTACCTCTCCTAGTACCCCTTGCAAGCACTATCGATCCTCTCATCATCTTACATCCTTCTTTTGAAAAAACAACTTGCACACCTACATCATTCAGCATACTTATAGATAATAGGTTTCATGCCAAACCCGGAATGTGCATAACTCTGTTGATTCCCTTTACTCGTCCATCAGGAAATTTGATAGTGACCCTTCCGCGTCCAACTATCTTTAGGTGAGAATCATCACCCAAGTACACCTTTCCACCATCGAACTCTTCATATTTTGAGAACCAGTTTCGATGAGAGGTCATGTGAAAAGATGCACCTGAGTCAACCAACCACACATCATCAGATGCATGGGTTGCCAAAGCTACGATGAATGCATCGCCATCTTCTTGAGATCTTTCTGAAGCTGAATCTGAACCTTTCTTCTTCTTCTTCGACTCTTTGCAGTCTTTATGGAAGTGCCCAGATTTATCACAGTTCCAACATTTTGCCTTGGACTTATTGGAAGTCTTTGACTTCCCACAAGATTTGGATCTACCCTTATTGTTAGACTTATTGTCATTTTTCTTCCCTCTTTCAGTGGATCTCCCACGAACAACAAGGGCTTCTTTTTTCGAAACGGAAGCCTTTCTCCGCATCTCCTCTGATAGCAGCGAAGACACCACATCATCCATTTTGAAGGTGACTAAAGTGCTTCTGAGAGCCATCACAAGATGGTCCCATGAATCCGATAAAGAACACAAAAGTGTGTAGCAACGATCCTCCTCTAACTTGACACCATCTGATGTCAATTGTGCAGCCAGCAGATTAAATGCATTTAAATGATCCGTTAAGGATCCACCTTCCTCCATTCGTAGAGAGTACAACTTCTTCCTCAGGAGAAACTTATTCACCAGAGATTTGGCCTAATACACGGCCGCAAGTCTTTCCCACAAACTATTTGTGGTTTTCTCATCTAGAACATTCAGAAGGACTGCATCGGTTAAACAGAGTCTGATGAGACCCTTAGCTTTACGGTCTTTGATATCCCAATCTTCTTGAGCTATAGTTGCTAGTCTTGTAGCACTTAAAGTCACTTCCCATAGGTGATGATCTTCCAACATGTCTTCCATCTTGAGTTTCCACAACTCGAAATTAGTGCCATTAAATTTCTCCACCTCCATTCTTCCATATGATGAACTTGCCATCTCAATTTGCAAATAAGATTTAGAATGCTTTGCACAAAACTCCCACTCAAACTTGAGATTAGCTCAAAAAACCCTACCCAACAACTAGGATCAAAAGTTGATCAAGCTCTGATACCACTTGTAAGGAAACTTAGGTGCGGAAACAGCTTCCTACGCTAATCTCTATAGGAGAGTATTGTGCAAATTCTTATAAATCCTTACAATTTCAGATTCGTTAACTACTTTAACAAAGATATTGCAACCACATACCATACATACAAAAAATAGAGAATGAAACAATGATATACCCTTGGGAAAACCTTTCGGTAAAAAACCCCAGCACTCCAAAACCTGCACAATGTATTATCTTCAACACAAAGATTACCATACACTTGCAATGCAAGTTCTTTCAGGAAATGAGAGACAAAGCCAACAAGACTTAAACTTCTATTATATCTCTCCCATAGGAGCAGCATCATATATATAGACTCCTCTGGACCCAAAAATAGGCACAACCACCAAGACCCATGCACAAAGCCACATGTACACAGTTGTTACATGCAATCCCAAGAATAGGCGTCCATCCCTAGAATAGACTATGACAGCTTGTCATAGAATCTGCCAAAAATAATGGTCACAAGAGAAGTGTAAGAGAATCTATCATACCAACCTATTTTGGCATATTCTCTTACACACACCAACCACTTCTTCTTGGGTGCCCAAATAGGCCCAAGTCATAAGATGCTCTTACACCTGTCATAGCACATTCCTTAAATAGTTCTTATGCATCATAGGAATCCGTCATGACTATTTTAGTCATGATCTCCTTACACACAAGATGCCGACACATCAAGTGGAGTGACACATCAACATGCCAACTAGACATGTACACTCACACTTAATTACATTATTTGCAAAAAAATACATTTACAAAACAAATAATAAGAATAGGAATTATCCAAGGTTGAGACACCTTATTCCTAACACTAAGAAGCATATCATAGGTTTCTGGGATGTCCACTACATGTATGTCAATAATGTCTTGAATTTGAGGATCATTTGTTAGCTAGATGTGCACATCCTTGAGAACATCGATCACCTTAACCTTAGTCTTATCAAGCTAGATTACAATTGTGCTGGAGGGTTGAGGGTTTACACAAATTGACAAAGGTATTACATGACATGAGACTCAAATTGATCAAACAATTATGCAAATTCCTTCCACAAATTTGGAGGCTTAGTAAAAATGGAGGCACTTCCATCATGTCCTTGAACATGGTCGGCATGGCTTCTGCCACACTAATGCTTGATGTAGGGGCCTTGGTATTGTTTGTTGAAGTAATTGACTTAGATTGATCTAAAGATTTAAATAAAGCTTCTCTCTGAGTAGGATAGCTTTGCAACATGTCAAACATAGAGATATTTGCCTTGGTATTTTTCAAGTCTTCAATGACACTATACTTTTTGGTAAACCAAATGTGATTCTTCAAAATCATTGGGGCATTCTGAGAAATTGGGGCAACATTTTTTGGGACCCTTGGGAGGTACAAGATTATTGTTGGGCCATAGATCAGGAGATGTAGGATTTAACCCAAGAGGGATACCATCCGTAAGAGGCTCTTTTCTATTCCTTAGATTGTAAGTGTTTCAATTGTCACTTCTGAAAGCATGTATCTCTAAATATTTGGGTTTCTTCTTTGACTGAAATGGAAGCACAAATTCTTCTTGACTATTTTCACAAACTTCATCGCTTGTCATTTTTTGATATGACTCAAAGTCTATAGCATTTAATTGTATAGGGGGGTCCACATTTTGTGGAAGTTGATTTGTACTATCATTTTTGTATCCAAATGTATTGTCTTGTTTTCCCATACTTGCAAAATTCACATCATGAGACTCATAAACATTAGCATTGTTAGTAGGCATACTTCCATTGTTTGGGTGAGTGTTCCAAGTCCAATTTGGTCATGGTTGTCCATACTGTTTATCCTGAGCATTGTTGTTGTTGGTGTAAGAGTTGTAATTTTGATTTTGATTCTGAGGATAGTTGTTTAGGGAAGCATATTGTACTCTCTAATAATTCCCTTGGTTTTGAGAAGGATTTAACTTCATCTATGTAAGTTTTTTAGACAATTGAGACAAAGTTTTCTTTATAGCATCAAATTCAAAAACTAAATTTTTATCAGATTCGATTGGAGGTGTAACTCACTGCTCAAAAAATGATATTTTATGAGGCTCATAGCTAGGATAAGTAATTTCTGGTGGTGGGGTAGCATGCTGTGGTGTTGGATTTGGGCTCAACAAAGGCGTGTGACTAGCCAAAGTATGATTGATTGCTGGAAATGGGTTCGTAGCGGCAATGTTTCCTAATGAGGGTAATGTGCCAAAGTTTCCTCCACCTTGCAAATCCATCTGTCATGTAAATGTGATGGATTTGTTGTACATTTTTTTCCAAAGTGTTAATGTTTGTAGGTGGAAGCCTTATTATAAAAATAGAAGTGACTGGGTCCAAGGCTTTGAGATAAACTTGTATGGTATCTGCTTTAGGTACTTTTGATGCATCTTGTGGAAATGATGATTGAACATAGCAGTCAGTTCATTGGAATTTTTCCTTGTGACTATGAATTGATGATGTAGGGTGGTGAGATCCACATATAACTTAAATTAATTAAGAAATTTTATTTTAAATTCTACCCATGTGGATATTGATCCCCTTGGCAAATTCAGATACCAGTTGTATGCAAACTCACATAGTGTGTATGGAAACAAACAAAATATGACATCTTGGTGTGCAATCTTCTTGTAATTGCAAATTTCTTTGAAGGCACAGATGTCCTCCTCCATTGTTCATGATTCTCCATACACAAAAGAGGTGCAAATCTTTTTAGGATTTTTTGGGTAATTCATGAAGTTGGCCAACTAAGTTCAATGGTGAGCTTTGTGCATTAGCAAAAAAGGCCATTGGATGTGGAAGTGGTGGATTTTGATTAGCCAAAATGTTGATGGTAATGATAGACAAAAGTTTTGAAGATGGATTTTAGATGTGTTGAAAAGGTGGTCCTTGGAAGAAAAGTAGAGATGATGAAGAACTCCCTTTAGAGATCCCTTTGTGATTGTGGGTTTTGCAAAATTGGTCAAGTTCAAGGAACTCTCCCTTGTTTAGTGATGATATAAGTACCCACTCAAACTTTCTAGGGGAGGAAGATTCATTGTTTTCCAACCTTACTTTCTAGGGTCCTCCTTCTAGTGCCACTTATGTTGAGTGTCATTTTTACACGAGACAATGGTTAGGAATTTGAGATGAAAATTCCTCTCTTGAAAGAATGATGAAAATCACTCCCAAGGTTCCTTTAGGTTGGGTCTCAACCATGTAGATAGATAAATTAAATATAAATGTGAAATTGTTCACAAAGAGGCCTTTGTTGGTTTAATTCTTGAAGAGACTGCAAAACAAAATTCAACAAAATAACTTTTATTTTTTTAATTTTTTTGGATTTTAGAGATGAATGCAATTATATCAATGCAAATTACTCTATTTCTAAGATGAATTTCTATCTTAACCAGTCTTTCCAAAAAATACAAAAAGTGCAGGGTAACGAAAATTTAAGAAAATTGTTGAAATTGAAACGTAACGGACATAAATCATCACTATATCATCTTGCAAATTAAAATGTCAGGAAGATGAAGAAAACCCACAAAACATAAATTAGAATTACTCACAACCCTGGCTTTGTTTTTCCCCACCTTTTCATCTTGTAAACATAGTGTTCTTCCAATGTGAGAATGAGGTCTGGCGAAATAATAGATATCGGATGGGCAACAATATTCACCAACCCAATCAAGCATAGAATAGTACAATCTGGAGATCTATTGTCTAGTTGGGTGCATTGTGTCATAAAAGTGTTTCAGTCCATACAACCAATATTAGTATTTGTGATCTTATTATGAAAGTTCCCATTTTGGATGGGGTATTGTATCATGTATACTTGTACTTGACTGGTTGTGGGGTAGACATCTTTGCAACTTGCATACAAGTGCAATCATTATTAATGTATTATTGGAAGCACAAAATTACTGTAAATTTAAACCCTAGTTTAGTAAGAAAATTGACCAAAAAAAAAACAACTAAAATGACTTCAAAAGACAAAATGGTTGACTCCCTAGATTTTTTGGTTTTTTCGGACCTTCACAATGTGAAAAAGTATTTGTACTGTGAAAGATTGAAATTCGAAGACATAAGTACAAAAGATGGCTATGTGGCTCATAGTTTCGGAGTGCAAAAATGCGAAGATGCAAAAGAAATTGGCGGATTGGTCTTGGGAGGAGTCAGAGTTACGTAGTTTCATAATGCAAAGAAAATGTAAGTGAGTGAAAGGCCAAAACTATGAAAATACCAATGTATCAGCTTTTGATCAGCATTGCGGGGTTGTGGTGTGTGAAGAAAAGGTCGGGGTGCAAAAAGACAAAACTACGAAAGTGAGTTGGTCAATGATGTTTCTCATAAATTTATAGTTTTGAGGTAAGACAAACTATTCAGACTGCAAAGGGCTGAAACATCATGTTTTGTTTGGGACTTTTCCCTTTTTTGTTAATTGGTTAATCATTGCTAGTTTTTTGGTGTGCAAGGAACTTTAGGGTGTGAAACTCTAATGACAACATGAAACCCTAACCCCAAGTTTCAAACTACGACATAAAAACTAAAAACCTAACAAAAAGTTAAGAAAACTAAAAGTGAGAACACAAAGAAACTAACAAATGAGCTAAAACATGAAAACCTACCTTGAAACATGAAGAAAACCATGGAAAAAGCTATGAATGAAGAGAGAAAATGCACAAGAAAAGGATGATTGCAAAGCGCTCTTCGAAGACCGAAGTTGTAGAATGACCCAAAAATACCCCCAAAGGCAATTTATAACCGAAAATATTGATGATGTCAATAGTCATTAATGCAAGATATTAGACCTTTGCAGTCTTAAAAGGTTATCAAACTGCAAAAGGCTAAAACTCCACACTTCCTACATGCTTTCGTAGTTCATCAGAGAGTCACGCTTTCAAAATTACAGAGGTAGGAAGACCTTTGACAAAAATGACAAATAACTTGAAAGGACACTAGGAAATACTCAACTATGGGAACCCCTTTCGAGGGTCACAATCTGACTCACCAAATACTTATCCAAAAGTAACTAAAGACTCCATATTCCTAAAAAAAAGGCTAAAAAAGGGGGGTCCCCATTAGGCTAAGTAGCCAAAATGGGGTGTGTATTATGGAACCAAAATATTACCCAAATAAATGTTGTGTGTGGCTAACCACCCTATGTTGAATACACCACAAGACTGAGAGGGGGGGGTGAATCAATCTTGAGAAAATCCCTAAATTTTCAATCATAAACTCTTATCAACTATCTCTAACGAACTCAACATCAAAGAAAGATAAAACAATGAACAACATACACATGAACACTATATTTTTAAGTGGAAAACCCAATGTGGGAAAAAACATGGTGAGAAAACACTGACTATAAGAATTATTGAATACAAATAGTTTTAGGATCAAGGCAAAGGTAGCTCATTGCTTCTAATTTGACTTACATGCTAAGGAACACAACCTTAGGGTAAGATAAATAGGCTCAAAAGCTGAGAGGCATTTTTCTAGGGAAATATATAGATCTACACAAGGTGCCAAAAGGACTGAATGTCTTCTAGCTTCATGAAAAACATGTCACACACATTCATTATCTCAAAACTTTGTAATACTCAAGGATATGATGATGAGATTTCATCACAAACTGATGCTCACACTTCTTCACCACATATGCTTCACATCATTGTGTAATCAATCCTCACAACTTTCACAAATATGCACACACACACACACACAAACTTATTCATCAAAAACCTCAACTAGGTGAGTCACAAATGGATTAAGCATAATTTAAATCAAGTCGGTCACCAACAGGTATGTTGTCATTGATTGCAATTAAACTAAAGTTTGTTAGCATTTACAACATAGTTGTGTTTCATAGATGTAATTTTTACTAGTCTATATTTTCTACTGACAATGTCTAATTCAGATACCCAGATGATCCATACGATCACATCTAGCAATCCTTCCAAGAATCTCATTACAATGTGAGTAGAAATCTAAATACAACTATGAGGGGCTTGTTGAATATTCCTCCACCTAAAGTTCTTAAGACTACTTTGGTAACATAGAAGCTAGAGCCAATGGAAATCCAATGACCCAACCAAAATCTCAAAAACAATAGTAACCGTGTGATAAAAATGTGACACACTTCTATAAACCATTACACTTGAGAGAATCCATGAAGAAGGAAATCTCAAGAAGTGGTTTATAGCTTCCTAATTGAAGCGAGTTTAATCATTCTCATGATGTTCATCAAATTGGCATAGAGGATTAGTGACTTGACTACACCAAAATAGAAGATTCAAATGCAAATGCAAATCTAGAATGAAACTAGAATTTACGATTTAAGCTAGAATGAATGCAAACAACTATTGTTCTAGAATGAAGATGCAAGAGCTATTCTATGATGCAATGAAAGAAAGTAAACTAGATTAACAATGCAAGATTAAGCTAGAAAGGAAGTAAACTATGAGAAACTAAGAATTGAAATTAGCAAAAGTACTCTAAGAATGCAAGAAACTAAGAGGCAAAATGAGGATGAAAGAGATGCAAGGTTAGGTAGAAATGAGTGGTGAGGATTAAGAGGCAAAAGAGATGTTAGGTAAGATAAGACAAAATAACATTTTTGAAAGAAAAAATCCCTTTTAATTGCTAATTAATCAAAATTAAGTATATGCACACATGTGAATGTGTTCCTTTAATAAAAGTGTAAAAACTTTATATTAAAAGCAATATTATAACAATTAAATAAATATGCAATGTCTAGAAATTAGACCATAGTATAAGCTTGATATAAGATTTTTTAATTTTAGTTTAATTATGCAAAGGGATTTTCAGGGTCACTTCACACAATTATATCTAGTAAATATCCCTTTGAGATTTAGGATTTTATTTGAGGCAATTTGATCAAAATTAGGGGCATAGGTTCTACTAGACAAATTTTAGGTGATTACATTTTCTCCTCTTTGAATCGATTTGCGAGCGAGCACATTGAGGCAAAGAATAGATTGCAGATAAAACATCAACTCTGAATTAGATCGTATAGAGACCGATGAGAGATCAAGGATATCAGCTCCAGACCTAATTGAGCGAAGACTAATGAGAGAGACAAGAGTATCCAACCTGATATAAAGTGATGAGACTAAATATCTTTCCAAAGAGAGTTTGAGATAACCGACTTTGACAAGGATTGAAGAATCACCTGATTGAGAGATAATACCCAAACAATAAATGTCCCAAGAGATCAAAAAGATGTATGTCTGAGTGAACTGATATGAAGTGATGAGATCACTCTTTTAGAAAGAAGATGTGGATAATCTCAACTCAATATGATTCTTGATGAAGCTGAGATGCCTTGAGAGATGATGTTTAGTCACTAATTGACTTGATTCATAAAGATTTGGTTCAATTGCTATACTTGTAAATTAAGAGATTTGATTAAAGAATATTTTTTTGCTATATTGTCATGCCCCCTCAGGATCAAAATGGAAATGAGGCAGAAAGAAGGTGAAAGCAAGAAGAAAGTGATAGCGTCAATGATCAACTGTGTTTGACAATGAAATAATCTTGGATTTTGATTTTGATCCTGAAAAATTAGGATCGAAATTAAGGATTTGCAGTCAAATGCCTTAGCAGAGAGAAAGGAAGGATGGCTCAAGGGAACCAAAAATGCACAACTACATGCAACCCTAGAATGAGATGCAACCTAAGAATGAGAATGCAACCCAAGACACGAGTCAAGTCACTGATCATGTAGCCATTTATTTTCATCATTTGAGCGGTTGGGACATCGAAGGTCAGTACAACCTTCACTATGGCAAGAGCGACCATGAAGATATGAATACAACCTTATCAGATAAGATATAGGAAACATGTAAGCATCAAGCTATAAACATCGAGATGACCTAAACATGGTTTTCAAGTTAATATTGTAAGATATTTGTATCGAGGCAAAAGCAACCAAGATAATGAGGAGTGTCATTGTACGTGCTACACACAAGCAAAAAATAAGGAGATACTTATAACCTCACCTAAGTGTCCAAATGAAGAGGTTTGAGGTATGTGCGATGTTCCAATCATGATGGAGGCTCTTACCATAGACACCTAGTTTATTAGACAACTTAGGATCATTGAAATCACACCACAAGCATAAATTAAAGAAAACATTGTTATGCCCCTAGTTGTGAATCTCTAGTCAAGTAGACATTGTTGAGAGACCTTAGAAGACATAGAAAGCAAAAATCAATGATAAACGACAACACACAAGAAAATAGTTCAACATATCTCAGTCATTTTCAATTTTCTAGGATGTAATTTGTGTTGGGTGTTAAGGAGCACCTTTGTGCTAGTGTTGAAGTGCAAGTGTGCAGTGGATAGTGCAAGATCCAATATGTGTTGGAAAACACAGTGATGTTTAGATTGGTAGTGTTAAGAAACATTGTAGGATTGGGGTGTTGAGAAACACCAAGTAGTATTGGGAAGGACTGATAAAATGACTCCAGTTAAGCTCAAAATATCGATCAAGTGGTAAAGCACTAGCAACTCAGATAGACGTACAATTGTCCCTAGACAACATATAAAAACTGAGGATAAGACTAAGACTAGTTCTAGCCCATGAAGAAACAAGGAAACATAGAGCAAGATGGATGCAGGGAGGCTAATGGAAGCATGAGAGCTTAGCTATGCATTGATAGATGGAGCACTGATTACAAGTGACACATGTTTTCCA
The DNA here is from genome assembly GCA_027943335.1 of Chamaecyparis obtusa. Classification (NCBI taxonomy): domain Eukaryota; kingdom Viridiplantae; phylum Streptophyta; class Pinopsida; order Cupressales; family Cupressaceae; genus Chamaecyparis; species Chamaecyparis obtusa. Next base: position 361,367 of record BSBK01004527.1, read on the forward strand.
AGTTTTCACCACTTGGGATTATTTCTATTTTTACTACCAAGGCATCTGTTTCCAAGTTTTCACCACTTGGAAGGATTATTTTTACTACCATGATGCTTGTTTCCAAGTTTTCGCCAAGGCACATTTTTCTCTTTTTCTCTCTTTTTTTTTTTGCTCTTTTCAATTTTTTTATACCTTTTTTGTATTTTTTTTAGATATTTTTTTTTGTGGATACATCAAGGTGCATGTTTACCAGGTTTCACCATGATGATCATTTTTTAGGACTTTTTACAATTTTTACAATTTTTTAAGGACTTTTTATGCTTTTAGAATTTTCTTTGGATCATAAGTTGTTGTACAAGAAGCATAATGCCTAGCTGTAGAATATTGTTAAGTGAAGAGCATTGAGAGGCTCTTTGAGAACATCGCCTTCTAAAGTAGCCAATTGATAAGTTCCAAAACCAAAGGCTTCTTGTTGTAGACATTCATTTTTGGATAGACCCTTAGATGGTCAAATGCTTCTTTTATGCAATCATCAAGTAGTGCTAGTTCTTTAAGTCGAGAGATTATGTATTCATCATTAGTGATAAGCCCATGTGGAGACACTCTAAGTGAAGGTATCTTAGCCAAGGAAAGACCATTCCAATAAGATTCATGAATACCATCAGGAACCTCTCTTAATGCCTTGTCATATTCCTTATGCTCTAGACACCTAAGGGGTGCACTGTCTAAACTTATCTTGAACAATTTAGTAGTGATAAGGAGATATTGGGATGCACTTTGGATTTTATTTTTAGAGAGGCTTGCAGGGGTGATTTGATTTTGAAGGCAGTGGTAGATTTGGCTATAGCAGGGAGTAGCAAGAGTAATGATGGTGTAGACAATAAGTGAGTCAAGTGAGTCGTAGGTGGGAGATGGGAAGTCTTCCATTAGGAAGTCATAGCAGAACTGATGATGTTCAAGTTGTAGTATTGAGGCTAAGGTAGCCATGGCATCCATTGTTGTGTTCTTTGTATGGGACAATTGTTGTAAAGTGACAAACATAAAGTATTTCTTTAAATCATTAACCAAGCAGTTGTATGATATCAATTTTTTTTAATCTCTGATTTGATATTCATTAATATTTTTGTTGATCACTAGCTAAGAGTCACCATAAACATGAAGCTCTTTAACTTTCCATGTAATAGCTAGTTTGAGCCCATTAACTAGCCCTTCAAATTCATCCATATTGCTCGTGTATGGAAAAATCATTTTGTGTGCTTTAGAAATGTTAACATTTTATAGAGAGATGGGAAAGACACCAGCACCCGTGCCTTGTTGTGTGGAAGATCCATCGAAGTATATAGACTCATCAAGAAACTCAACAATGATAATAAGTGCTAACATTTTTTCTTGAAAATGTTTGGGGAGAATATCAAGCAGCTCATCCATAGGCGCCTCATAGAGGTTTTTTCCATTGGATACGTCATTTATTTTTACTATTTTAGAATCTAAGTCTTCCACATAGTGGTTTTCACCATCATATCACTTGTTCTTTTTAGTTTTGTTTCTTTGACTGAGTTACTTGATATCCTCCACCATCATTCTACCACTTATTGCTTTGGTGGAAGAGGGAAAATGTTCAACAACATTCAGATGGTAAACTAATTCATGGTTAGTGTTGGAGGATATAGGTTGGATAGATTCAAAAAGGATCCAGTCAATTCACTCAAGAGGGATAAGGGATAAGGATCAACAGGTTCAAGTGCAAAGACACTGATATCCTCATCATCATTCATGAATGTCTCAGATAGGTCCATAAAGTTATCATCCATGAAGCGTTGTCGATTAAGAGTTATCCTAGAAGACTTGGAGGAGTTTAGAGAAGTATTATGCGAATCGAACCATGACCTATCCCTAAAACTGTCTCCTCCTTCTCATTCTCAAGTAGCCATTTATTCCAAAAATGTATAGACATGAACCATCTCAATCTAAGATGTCCCTAAATTCCATGTTGTTGCTGTAGGATGAGGTATGATGTACCCATGGCTTGCTTGATCAGCTAGAGTGTTACCTTGATTGTAAGTAGATGGACTAGAAGTCATAGGGATGATCTCCATAGGAGGATTAGAGAGATCCTCCTCATCTGGTTGTGCCCAAGAATTGGATCTTTCTCCTTTTTAAAAATTTTTGAACGTGGCATATTTATGCACAACATCAATTTGAATCTCCATTGTAGCATCTGATAGTGAATCACATCCATACTCATGTGATTATGTGTCACTATTCTTATATTATCTAATATAGTCAGCTAGAGTGATTACAGGAGGGATATTTTCAATGTGTGACTATCTATCTTAAGAGGTGAGCCTTCAACATGGTTTTGTGACTATGTAGCAGTAGTAGCTTTTGTAGTAGTAGCAATAGTAGTACCATTTGTAGTAGTAGGAGTATAGTCCAAAATGGGTGTGAACTTAGGCATATCTGAGATATGGGAGACATCAACAGGTTTTCCCTAATTCAGATGCATGTGATCAGAGTCAACAATGTGTTCAGCAGTAAGAGAAATAACAGTGATACTACTAGTAGCAGTATGAATTTTCTCAATAGATTGGATAGGATCTTCCTAGTTAGGACCAATGTCTTCTAGATTTGTGGAATCCATAGGGTCATGTTCTTGAGGAGATTGAGAAGGTATATAGGGTTCTCCTTGATAATCTGGATTAACAATTTGAATATGCAGGTGCCTTTCATATGTCATTGGTTGAATTTATGCTTCCTCCTCATCATCTGAGTCCTCATATTGGTCACATAGAGGAGTTCTACTACTAGGTTGGCTAAATTTATGTGTGTGATAGCCCACACTAGTCATGTCTTTAGGATTTATAAATTTAGCATGAAGAGGTTCTAGGAGACCTTTTCCTTTGTCAAGAGGACTCTTCCCATCATATCCCATTCTTTGCATAAGCTGGTAACCTATACCATACCTTTCAGGTGAAATGTCAACATATTTTATTTCTTGTTTAGCCTCTTCTCCTTTATAAAGCCATTAAAACATGACACTCTTCTCCCTCTCTAGTTCTAAGGGAACTTTAGCCTTGATCATTCATGTGCCTGCATGTATAATAGGTGTTGGCGAAGCTGTAGGAGGAAATGAGGAAGATGGTTTTCCATAAGATCTTGGAGAGATTGGAAGAGTTTTTACTCGATATCCTCCCACTCTAGTAGGTCTAACTAGCATTCTCTTCCCATAATAAGACAAATCTTATTTTCCCTTTTCTTCTACTTCTTTAGGATTTGATCATTCTTTGTTGCAAGGAATAATTCTCTCTACTTGTTTAAGATTGTTGCATGTGTAGGCAGAGTTAGCAGGAATAGTAATCTCAATTCCACTGTGAGGAAACTTAATACATTAATGATATGTAGAGGGGACTGCTTGCATTTCATGGATCCATGGATGACCCAGAAGTACATTATATGCTAGAGGAAGATCCAAGACTTAACAAATGATGTCTTGTTGAACAGGACCTACCTGGATGGGCAAGACTACCATGCTTTTAGAATAACATTCATCTTCATCGTATGCCTTGATTATTATTTTGCGTCAAGGATTGATAACATGCTCTGAGAAACCAAGAGATTTAAACAAGTTCAAAGTACAAATATTCAAGCCTGCACCTCCATCTATCAAAGCATGCTTAATCTTATGCTTTTGTATGATGACTTCAATGTGGAGAGGCTGGTTATGGGGATGACTAATATATGTGTCATCTTTTTTAGAAAAGGTTAGATAATGTGATGAAGCAAGATGACCGACCATGGACTGGAACTTGTCTACATCTAGGTCCTTAGGAACTTTAGCCGTAAGAAGGGCTTGATCAAGAATCTCTCTATGAGCAGGAGACATTTTCAATGGTTCAAGGATTGAAATATGAGCTGATGTGCGCTGGAGTTGGTCAACTAGATTATAATCACATGCCATTAATGAAGTAGCAAGCTTATACACTTGAGTTTTTATTTTGGTAGTAGAGGAGGGGGACAAACCTACTCCCTACAGAGTGATTTTGCTTTGAGAATGAGTAAATGCGTTAGATGACTCAGCCCAAGTCTTGTCTTTGAATTTGATGACATTAATAGCATGCTCATAGGACTCAATAATTTTGTTCACATTTTCATTATCAAGATAGGTGTAACCAACCTTGTTGTCTTTTGCCTTAGAAGATTCCCCTTTCTCATACTTGGGAAAAGGCTCCTTGAAAGCCTTATGATCAGTGTTTGATTATGTAGGATTGACCATAATCATCTCATTATCAATAAGGTCTTGGATGAGATTCTTAAGCTTCACATAATTGTTAGTCATGTGACCTATGTTGTGACGATAATCATAGTAGTGGTTATCATTCCACCACTTAGTTAACTCAGGATCATATGGCTTAGATTTGTCAGGAAAAGTGATGATCTTGTTGGTTAAAAGTATCTTCAAAGCACTCTTAAGTGATTCTATGAGAGGAGTAAAGTCTCTCTTAGGCTGGAAGATCCAAGGCCTATCATGATTAGTCTCAGTTTTAGAGCCTGTTTGAGTGGTCTTGCTAGATTTTACTATAGTAGATAGGTTGAAAGATGGTCTTTAGGCTTGCCAACAGAAGATGTCGAGGTCATCCAAATGATTCCTTCATTGGCAACGTCTTTGGTCTTGTTCCATAACTTGTGCTTGTCTTTGTGGTTGGAAGAGGATTTGTGTTCTTTATATTGAAGAGTAATCTCGCCCTTATGAACATGGACATCCTCTATACGTAGATATGATTCAACCAATTTGTCAAATGAAGCATGTGTTTTCATTTATAATACATAGTTCATTTCAAGAATGAGAGAATTGATGAATATGCCATTCTTCTCAGTCTTAGGAATTTGCCAAGGATAGCATGAATAGATCTTCCTCCATCACTGAAGAAAAGCCATAAAGGTTTCACCTTGACATTGTTTGATATTGCATAGATATAACATGGTGATAGCATGTTGAAAGTTGTAATATTATGTTTGAATGAATCTATGCGCTAGTTGGTCAAATGACTAAAGTGAAGGAGATAGTTTAGTGAACCACTCCATAGCTTGACCACTAAGACTCATAGGAAAGAGTCTCATAAGATAAGTGGGTTTGTGCAAGAATTACATGATTAGGGTGCATAATTCTCTAACATGGTCATTAGGATCTCCACTACCGTCGTACTTGTCATATTTTGGAAATTCAACCTTACGAGGAAAATGAGGCATGTATAAATCCTTGTCAAAAGGAAATGAACATATAGCCTCAAGTGAAAATGATGTCATTGGTTGTTCCTTTTCCTTTTCCAAGTGTAGCATTTGTTTCATTATTTCTTCCAATTGTTTCTTCACAACCTCTATTTGAGATGGCTCCTATTTCTTTATCAAGTTGTTAAGATCAAAGTTGTGAGGTATCTTAACTCCTTGTGAGTCTAAGTGCATGAAGTATCTATCTTTGTCTTGATCCAAGGTTAATTTCATGAGTCTTTGAAAATGTTTGTCTTGTTGGAATTGTAACATTTCTTCATCAGTTACCTCAATATCTGAATCACCACTTTGTGAACTATGTGAAACATGTTGAGTGTATTGAGAGGCATGTTGCAAGCCATGTTTAGAGTTTTGATGATCAAGGTGTTCTTGATTGACTTGTTCAAAGTGTTTGTCTTGAAATTGTTTCAAAAATTCTTCAATCCTTCTATTTCGCTCTTCCATGATAGGAGTGTAAGAAATATCATCTTCCGCCCTAGGTGAGGATAATGTAGAGTCACTAAAAGTATTAGCAAAGGGATTAAAACCCCAAAATTTAGGTTCTCCTATAAGTGAGTTGTCAAAGTTCGCTTCGGATTATTTTCCTTGGTGGATCTAAAATCTAGTTTTAACCGGCTTGAAAAGACTATGTTAAGAGACAAATAAGATGACTTAGACTATCTTGATTTTAAAACTAGGTAAGTAAAGTATTCACTTGTCCAAAGTGAAATAGCATAAAAAGAGAGCAAAGATAACTCGCCACAAGATGTCAAAGTTGTGGGTAGAGTAGCTTATGTATGACACTTGTGAACAAGCAAATATAAGATAAAAGCATCCAAGAGAGATAACAAGAAGAGGATGGATAAGTGAACAATCTACTAGCCAAGAGTGTAGTCAAGAGATCCAAGTAGTATTTTTCAGTTCATGGCAATTCCTAACTTGTTGGAATGTACCAAAAATGAAGAAGAGACAAGGATAGCAATGAGGAAGCTATATTGACAATGTTTAAGCTCAGTTCAAAAGTTTGACTCCAAAGGATTGCAATAGTTGACTGACAAGTTTTAGACAAGGTTTGAAAGCAAATGATGTGAACGAGCAATAGTCTTCAAAAAATCCAAAAAGGGACAAAGCAACCTTGCGAATACAAGCACTTGTGAAGTCTAGCAAGGTATAACAATATGTCGAGTGTATGTTCTCAAAAGTTTTCATGGGTCTTAGCACATAAAAGCACATCAAGCACAACTACCTAAGGTCAAAAGGGAAGTGTTACAACCTTTTCCCACATCTTGATGTTCTTAGCCGCATAATTAAGTGGTTGAATGGCCTTTCCTAGGACTATGGAAGTTATGGATCAACTGGAAGAGAACAATGCTCGCAGTGCATGTCTTTCCATATTGCCATATTCAAGCTTTAGCATCCAAGAGAAGACATATGGTGAGTATATTGGGGTGATCCGAGTAAGTCTACTTGGATCAATCCTTGCACAAAGGAAGTTACACAGCCAAAAGGTTAGCCTCTAAGTCCTAAGGTGTTTAATAAGGGTCTTTGTTCATGACTACCCCTTATAGTTTCACAAGTGAAATTGAGACCTATAGCCCTACAAGCACCCAAAATGTATAGTCTTTCAAGTAAGATTGAGACCTCTCGACCCTACACAATTTGAATGTACTCCCCTTGTAGTCTTGTAAACAAGATTGAGATTAAAAAGGCCCTACAAGCACCTAGTCAAGTGTAGTCTTTCTTAGCAAGATTGAGGTAACTAGGCCCTACACATGAAGAAGCATTAGAAGTAAAAAGTAGCCAAATCTTCCCTCTCTTTAGATTGAATGAAGCTTTTGATTATAGTGGGAAGGAGTAAGTTGGGTTCACTTGTTTCCCACTTGGGTTGTTCCCAAAATATTTCTCTCTTGGCGGACCCTCTAAAGGTAAATGTAAGAAAAGAAACAGATAGCTAATGGAGGTCTAGATTTTTGATTTTCCAAAAGGAAAAGAACATTCTCTCCTACTCCATAGTGTCTCCCAAACACATCAAGCACATTTTCATTTACCAAAAGACAACTAATTAAGCTAGATGCCTAGAAAATCAAGTCTATGAAAGCACAATGTTTATTTGTATCTCCAAGGCAACCTACAAAACCACAAGTTAGTAGTCTTAGCAATGTAACTTATTTGGCAAGTGATTCCTACAAAACCACAAGTTAGGGCACAAAAGAATGCAAATGAAATCAATAGCCCTGCAAAACCACTTGTTAGGTGTTGTTAGAAAAGTAGAAAATCTGAAATGCAAGGAAGTGCAAGCAAACTAAGCTAAAAGACTTGGATTGTGCAAGAAATCAAAACTGGGCGACACTTTCTTAGTCCGTTAGAAAACCGTACGACATTCCTATAGAAGACAAATGATATTTTAAACCCAGATGATATAACTCATTGATAAGAGATTATATTTTGTCAGAAAGAAGATGATAGACCTTAGAGAAGAAATACGATATTCCAAAAAGTAAGAAAGTTCGTTTGGCAATATTATGAAATGTCATCTTGTTATACCCTGGAGTGTCATACAATTTTCCTGGCCTGCAAAATAGAGTTACAAACCCGTGACAACAAAAAGCTGAAAATATACAAAATGGAGCTAAATGCAAGAATCTAGCCCCACGGTGGGTGCCAAAAAAGTGTGATAAAAATGTAACACACTTCTATAAACCATTACACTTGAGAGAATCCGTGAAGAAGGAAATCTCAAGAAGCAGTTTATAGCTTCCTAGTTGAAGTGAGTTTAATCCTTCTCATGATGCTCATCAAATTGGCATAGAGGATTAGTGACTTGACTATTCTGAAATGGAAGATTTAAGTGCAAATGCAAATCTAGAATGAAACTAGAATGCAAGATTTAAGTTAGAATGAGAGATTAAGCTAGAATGAGTGCAAGCAACTAGTGTTCTAGAATGAATATGCAAGAGATGTTCTATGAAACAATGCAAGAAAGTAAACTAGATTAACAATGAAAGATTAAGCTAGAAATGAAGTAAACTATAAGAAACTAAGAATTTAAATTAGAAAAAGTACTCTAAGAATGCAAGAATGAAAGAAACTAAGATGATCTAGATGCAAGATAACAAGATGGAACACTTGAGCCAAGGAATAGCTTCTTTTTAAAGGAATTGCCTCAAGAATGGAAGGTGGAGATTAAGAGGTAATAAAATGAAAGGTTGATATGAGGAGGCAAAAGGAGGATGAAAGAGATGCAAGGTTAGGTAGAAATGAGTGGTGAGGATTAAGAGGCAAAATAGATGTTAGGTAAGATAAGACAAAATAGCATTTTTGAAAGTACAAATCTCTTTTAATTGCTAATTAATCAAGATTAAGTATATGCACACATGTGCATGTGTTCTTTTAATAAAAGTATAAAAACTTTATATTAAAAGCAATATTATAGCAATTAAATAAATATTCAAGGCCTAGAAATTAGACCATAGTATAAGCTTGATATAAGATTTTTTATTTTTAATTTAAATATGCAAAGGGGATTTTTCAGGGTCACTTCGCACAATTATGTCTAGTAAATATGCATTTGAGATTTAGGATTTTATTTGAGGCAATTTGATCAAAATTAGGGGCTTAGGTTCTACTACATAGCTCTTTAATTCCTAATTTGGACATTGTAGAGCCTCAATGACATATTGTTTTCAACATATCTATACATGGCATTAACTTCCCTGTAGAGTTTAATGTTTCCATAATACTGAGGATGGTGGATGCAACAAATTGGACTCTGTTAGGGCCCACAAGTTTATTTTTGACTCATGTTTCCTAGTCAAGTCTTGGACCAATAATCAATGGAAGGAAATTATTTGAGCTAGTTAGATTGGGAGGAAGAACTATTACAAGGGATGGTAAGTCTAAGCCTAAACCTGCCTTCATTTGTCCATCAATATTTTTGGACTCTTAAAATATGTTTTGTGGTCACTTTCTAAGTTATTCTAACATTATAGCAATGCCAATTTGACCATGGTGATAGCTCTAAATCTAGTAAATCAGTATTTGATAAATGTGTCATCTAATTGGTAAGGAGATCCATGTTTACCAATTGGATATTCATGGACTGGTATAAGTTGCTCGGAAGCTAATCCCACTAGAGTAAAATTTTTGTAAGTGCTTTCCTCTTATTTATATTGGATATCTATAAATGTGAATGTTTAACTACTTCGGTATATTTTTTTTGTCAAAGATTGGTATAAAGTTGGTTTAGACAATAGTAAGAACACTATTATAAAATAAACAAGTAACTATTAACATTTATTTTGGGACATTTTCTAGCTAGGTTGGAAAATGTAGTTGGTTATGTGTACCAACTAGGCTGAAAAATATAGTGGTTTCCACACATTGATTACATGCATTATTGTGCTCTTCATTGATATCCCTCTGCATGGAAGAAAATTCTCACCATAAAACTGGTCGATTTTTTTTTGCACATTAAACTATCACGTTTTTCCCATGGGCAATGCCCACAGTAAATAAGCCAATCGACTTAATTATATTAATAATAGTATTAATTTATTAATTGATAAATTTATTTGTTTATTATATTATATTATATATGTATTATATTATATTAGATTATTTAATTATATTTTAATATTATTATTCATCTTATAGAAATATTAATTTTTCAATCAATCAATTAATTAATTAATGTATTCATTTTACTATCATTATTATTATTATTTATTATTAAAGTCTATCTCAGAAAGAGAACATCACAAAGAAGCTCCCCCTTTGTCATTAATGGCAACACCAATGACAAAGACAACTAACTATTAGAGTAATAAAGTATTTAGTTATTAATTAAATTATATTGATTTAATTACTAAGCCACTTATTATCTCTTTCTTCTTAAGCTAAACTTTAGGCATATAATATTTAATTACTTTATTAATTATTATTGTGCAACCTAGGTTTTACCTTTTTAGGGTTTTTGATCTCCTTTATAAGAATTGATCTCTCTTGTAATCTTATTAAGAAGCATTCATTTTTATTGAATTGCAACTTTTGTTTTTGCACATCAAGAATGTCTCCTCTTTCATGGATCTGTGTGTTCATGCCTCTCTAGCTTCTTGCTTCTCTCTCTTTCTATGACAAGTGTTTCCATGCAGGTGTTCTTGGGAGTTGTGGGTTATTTACTCATCAAATTCAATATGGTATCAGAGCTTCAAATTTATTTGCCCCTGTCCTCTTCCTGAGAGATTCGACCGTGTTCGTCAAATCTGTGTTTCAGAGGGTTTTCTGTTGAATTTGGGGGGACCTCTCTTTTTGGTCATCTTGGCTTGAAACAAACCTCACGATTGTGTTTAGAGCATCCAAGAACCCCTAGATCCATATAAAGTTTGTCCAATTTAGAAAAAGTTGGAATTTGTGGCAATTTTTTTTGCAACCAGCACCGACACAGATCTTGAGGTGGTCACTGGTATTTTGGAGCATTTTTTGCTCAAACAAATCTCATCATTGAGTTCGCAGCGGCCAAGAACCTCCAGATCCATATAAAGCATGTCTGATTTAGATAACATTGCAAATCGTGAGAATTTTTTTGGCGTACTAGAGTTGAATACAACCTTGGCACGTGGATTGAGGCAATCATATAATTTTTCAAAAAAAGGAGTAGGCCCTGCCCCAGGCACCACCACAAGTGGCCCAGCCAGTGGCCGTTGCGACATAACTGCATGTGTGACCGCTAGGTTTAACCACCAGTGGTCACGGCTAACTGTCCAGGTTAACCGGCAATTAGCATGGATTTTTAGCCCCCCACATGCAGCCAGGGTCACATGGGGCCAGCTCGTGACTAGAGTTTTTGCCCTCGATGCCAACCCCTGGTCATGTGGCGACCACGGGCCAAAATTTTTTAGCCTTGGGGGCCTATTGGTTTTTTTGCCATGACGGCTATTTGGACATCAATTTTAAGCTTTTCATTTGCTAACATCAGCATGCATCAACACTCATCCCGAGGTGGCAATACAATATTCAAAAAAAAAACTTTTTGGAGGGCCCTGCCCCAAGCGGCCACCTGGGCTCCACCCAGGTGCCACTGTGGTCATCATTGTAGTTAGCCGTAGCGGTCAGATCACCAAACCGCATGCGGTTACCGCCTTTTAGCTCCCTATGAGCAGCCGCCAGGTCCTATGGGGGACCAGCCCCCGGTCGCTCCAGCCCTCTTGCCTTCAGCCCCTAGTCATGCGGTGACCAGGGGCCAATTTTTTTTGGCGCCGTGGGCCTATTGGACATTTGTTGTGATGGCCATACAATCGTCAAATTTATGCCCATGGATGATGACATCATCACTACATCACCCTTGGACACCACCTTTGGGCCCTTCAACATACCTGTGGTTTTTTGCTCATAACTTGAGCATACGGTGTTGAAATTGGGAAAACAAGATATCATCGAAAAGATGGTTCCAAGATCTATCCAGATCTAGAGGTTTGAATTTTTGATTTTTCTTTTTTGATTATGTTTTTTATTGTCAAAGATATATGTTCAGTTTTGCACTCTGGGAGCTCTATCTTGCGCATCCGGACTCCATTTTGGGCAAATGATATATCATTAGAAAGCTTGTTTTGAGAGATTTCCAATGTTGTGATTCATTTTTCTAGATTTAGATCTAAGTATATTTTATTCAATTTCTTTCTTGTAAGAAATCTGGTGGATATCTTGGATGTTACAGGTACTGGGATCTTTTCCTTTTGAGGAATGACTCATCTTAGGATGTTCTTTTGTTTTAGCAGCCTTCACTCTTCTTTGAGCAATGTATACTTCACTTTTGTAGCATTCTTTTATGCACACGTACTGAGATAAAGTGTCATTCTATTTTATGTATGGGATCTTGCACATGTTCGTGCTCTATGTACTTGCACTCCATTATAAAGTTCCAAGGGGTTTGATGTTTGCCTTTGTTTTCCATCTACTTTTTTCATGTGAGCGTTCCTCTAACAACATTAGCCTCAAGTATCTCTATATGTGTTTTTACTCTCTTTGAACCTTCGATGTTTAAAATTCATCTTCATCATGCAGTTCATATTGGATGATCTTTTCAATGTGCCTATCATTACTCCCTTGTCAGCATTATGGGGGGGTTTCTATTTTTGGTTCTACTACCTCCTTGGTTCGATAGTGTGAGCTATGTATTTATTATTTGATTCTATGTACTAGGTGAATGCAGTGGCTGGATACCTATGCATTTCGGTGAGATGGATCATTTACCATATGGACGCTCTTTTCTTTCCTATTTTTTTAGACGCACTCTTCTAGCTTTGATTGATCAGCTCTTTAGACTTTGGTGTTTTATGCCATCTTTATTTTTGAGTTCAGGTGTTTGCCTTTGTTTGCCTCATGATTCCAGTAGTGTCATTTGAGGGCACTTGTGCATATTATAGTATTCTATATCTTTGACTTTATTTGTTTGCCTTTGTTTGCCTCCTAATTTGAGTAGTGTTATTTGAGGGCACTCATGCAAATTATAGTCTTCTCTACCTGGTCATATTTAGTGGAGGATCTTCAGATCAACAGTTACTTCTTGACAAAGTTTGCAGCTTCTTGCTTCAGTGATTTTCTACATGTTCATCCTTGTTCCTATTTTCTGGAACATTCTTAGTTTTGGAGGCTTCTTTAGTCCTTCAAACTAGTCTTTGTTTCTTTTTAGAGTAGAGTTTTTCCCATGTGGCTTTCTGTATTTCTCCATTTTTCAGAGATTCTCTTTTGTACTTGGGTACCTGATCAGGCCTTTTATTGCCGGGACCCATTTGCTTTCAATAGTTCTTTCTAGGTTTTTAGCTTCTCCCAAAGTTTATCTTAAGGGGGGTGTTAGAGTGATAAAGTGTTTACTTATTAATTAAATCATATTTATTTAATTACTAAGTCACTTATTATCTCTTTCTAGTTAAGCTAAACTTTAGGTATATAATAATCAATTATTTTACTAATTATTATTGTGCAACCTAGGTTTTACCTTTTTAGGGTTTTTGATCTCCTTTATAAAGATTGATATCTCTTGTAATCTTATTAAGAAACATTCATTTTTATTGAATTGCAACTTTTATTTTTGCACATAAAAAATGTCTCCTCTTTCATGGATCCATGCATTCAGGCTTCTCTAGCTTCTTGCTTCTCTCTCTTTTTGTGACAGGTGTTTGCATGCATGCGTTCTTGGGAGCTATAGATTATTTACTCATCAACTTCAATACTAACAAATTCCTCTTAGGTACTTACTCTTCTCCTTTGTCATCAAAACAAACAAGTTTGACCTCAAAGAATACATATTTCAATATTTGCATATTACCACCAATCTCACCCTTTATAATCTATTTCAAGACTTTTGTCATTTTTACTTCTATCAACTCTCTCTCTCTCCCACCCTTTGTCATTTATGTCAATACTTTTTTTATTTTAGATTGTCTCAACTCTCTCTCACTCTTTGACACCAAGGACAAAGTGTTCAACTAAACAACTCTCAAGCAATGATTCTCTCTCTCTCTCTCTCTCTCTCTCTCTCTTCAACTACATTATTCTCCCCCTATCATGGATATCTATCTTTCAAGTCTCTACACCACTTCCATGTAACTAGGAAACCATAACCTTATTAGTCTCCCTAAGGGTAGCCACCACATCAATCTGGGATACAAAATATGGATTTTGAATCTCCCACTAGAAATATTCACCAATTATATTAATCTAATTACAAGTAGGAGAGGTAATAACCCCTAACTTCTATCATAGATACTCAAAAGTATCCTTTGACAATACCTAGGTAAAAATATCTACAATCAGATCTTTTGTAAGCATATACTCTAACGTGGTTGTTGAACACACTTGACATGCTAAGAGGGGGTGGGGATGAATCAACATAAACTAAAACCATGCTTAAGAAATCAACTAACTTCAATTTCCACCATATAAAACATTAAGAAAATAAAGAACTGAAAGAACACATGAAGACCAAGATTTTTATACGTGAAAAACCCAAACAAGGAAAATTCACAGTGATCACTTTCCCACAAAGATGAATCATTGATATATATATATATATATATATATATATATATATATATATATATATATATATATATATATATATATATATATATATATATATATATATATATATATATATATATATATATATATATATATATATATATATATATATATATATATATATATATATATATATATATATATATATATATATATATATATAGAGAGAGAGAGAGAGAGAGAGAGAGAGAGAGAACAATGATTGTACGAGCTCACTACTTCAAAAATCCTCACTGACTATACATAAATAAAATACATGGGAGCTCACTGTTGAACTTGCAAACAAAGGCTCATTGAAAAAGTAGCAAGGTATATAATGAACTTGTGCACCCAAGACACATTGTCCAAGGTAGAATGAACACTTTAAAAAAGATAAAGTATAATTCTCCTGATAGTGCAACTGATCTACACAACACTATTAGCCTTAGCAACACACTACTACTTCCTTTTCTTCTTTGTTACTATAGGATAGTAGCCTCATAAATTAATCTTTTCTTTTCTACAAACATGCATATAGATCTTCAATACATTGCTCTTCACATTCTAAAATTGTACACTTTTCTAAAGCATACAATATGCTTATATACAAGATAGATCATTAGATTTTACAAAAAGGTCACTCATGCCAAAATGATATTATAATTAAGTTACAAGTCATCCATTGAAACAAAAAATTACAATAAGCTCCCATGCTAGAAGCATCCAGACCAAAACATAGATTATACTTTACATGCAAACCCAACTAGATAAGATAAAAATGTTAAAAATATAGATCACACATAGCATGAACCCATTTGAATAAAGATAATCATTAAATGTATAACCCATACCTAAATCAAGAAGCATGTTCCACTCCAACAGAGAGAGGGGCCATGATCACGCTACACATAGTTTGATGCTAGATCCACAATCTCAAACATGTAGAAGTGCACTAGCCTAATAACTACCTAACTTTCCAACTATATCTAAACCTCAACACAACATGGTGAGATCCACACACCATCTCACAAATAATACCACTTTCCAAAAATTCACATTAGAAGCCATTACATGTTTCTAGACTAGAACAAAGAATGATCATAATTGCAACACTTGGTAATATTAGTTTTGGATCACCGAGAACTATTTATGGATCACCAAGAAATACCACAACCAATATTAAGACCTGAAGACAACATAAAATATATCTTCATATCTTTAAACTTTATTTTCAAAGTGGAATCCTTCTAAAAAACATAATTGTATCACTAACATCTACGACTATCAAACTACTATTTCCAAATATATACCTCTACCACTAAAAGATAGACATCTAGACTGTGCTAACTTCTGGACATAAGAATATAACACTGGAGCATTAATAACATCATCTTCTTATACCAGAACTAGACATTCACAACTACCTCCAGACCACTATGTTAGAGAAAACACTTCCAAAACCTTCCTACCATAATGTTTGACATGAAAGACGACCAAACAATATGTTGATAAACATATATTTCCAACAATCTCCCCCTTTGTCATTGATGGCAAACAACCACCAAAAATATTTCATTAAGATATTACTGTAAACTCCCCCTAACTACAATAACCAAAACAATCCTAAGTATGAACATTTTCTTATCTTTCTCCCCCTTTCCATCAAGGACAAAAGTTTTAAAAAAAAAAAAATCTAAAAAAATTGTATCATCTATCTTCTCCTACCAAAAACTAAAAAGAATATAATTGAGAAATTCGATATTCTTAGGTCAAATATCTCTGAACATGTTCTTCAAGCTCTCAATAATTAAATTTGATCACCTATAACATAAACTAATTGTATGTTATGACATTCAAATTCAATCATCTTGTTCACAACATCATCAAAAGATGTAATATTTCCTATACCTCTTTCAAAATGTTTTGCAGCCTCATGTATTTTTATCATAAAGTTATGTTTTGTTTCAACTACTTTGAAATCCCAAAATTTTCTAATATATTCATCTCTCTTTCTCTTCTTTATATCCAATTGTAACCTATAACTCCTTTATCTTGTTTCTTTCTCCTCTAGAGACATCTCTGAAGACATTGAATTTTGTTGTAGCATTAGTTAACTAAGACTCAATGGGATCCATTTCCTTTTTGAAAATTTCTAAGGGCTTCAACCAGTTCACACCAAAAATATACAAAGCATTGGAAAATTTGATATATCTTTTAAACTGCTCAATTTCCTGTATCAACTCTACCTAACCCTTTCGACACTTTTCAATCATTTTATCAATCAATTTTTCTTCTGGAACATCGTCCTCTTCATATCTAAAAACATCAACAACTATTTTTTCTCTCATGGCCTCAATAAGTTTCTCCAAACACACATTAGAGATATCATTTAGGACTATGTTTTTTATGTATTACATATTTTTCCAATCCTTCTATAATAACATCCTGATCATAAAGAGGAACATTAAGGAACATATCTCCAACACTCTCCAATCATTCAAACTGACTCAGCACACTAAGGATGTTTCCAATTTATGAATTATCATCTTCTAACAAGATAGGAGAAGCAACATGCTTCTCACCAGCATCACCTTGTACATCAACACTAGCAATTCCCTTTACTTTATTGACATATTTTTATTCATCTTCACTATCACTATTAATAGTTACTAGAGTGGAGGAGCACTTGAGATGCATTCTTCTTACTCTATTTTATGTTATACCATAGGAAGAAGCCTTTGTTGACATTTTCCTTATCCTTTTACCCTTACCTTTTCCTTCACCGACATCAATAGATTATTTTTCCACAACCTCAACCCTTCCAATATTAGTATCCTTTGGAAATTTGATCAATCTTTCAATGATTCTCATGCAATCATCCTTAGTAACCTCATAGAACAAATTATTTACCCAAAACATTCTAGGCACAACTACTTCTATGTGACAAAAATCCTTATCAACATAAAAGACAACATCATTCTTATACCAATCAATAACCATAGGAGGAATATAATTCCCCAAATGTAATCTATCCTTTAACTCATCAAAGAATCTTCTACAATCAACAATACTATTATCTAGACTATTCAAGTACATTTTAATTTGTGACCAAATAGTTATATCATTTCTCCACTCAACATTAGGGAACTTCAACATAGATTTCAAAAATGGAAAATTAGACAGACAATTAAGGAATCATACTAGAATAGATGATGTTCATCATTTATTAGCTTCACGCTGTCAAATGACTATATCCTTAGAGTCTCACAAAGATCATAATCAACATTTTGTAATCAACGTGAACTTCACTAGTTGCATACCCTCTTTGTTCCTATAACATGTTTTGTATTATATTCCTATTATAGCATATATAACCCCCAAACTTGTAATAGTGTCAATTATTGGGGCCCTACCATCAGACACAATGCCAGTCAATTTATTTTTCTTTGCATTAGTAACTGATTTTAGCATCGACACATTAACCATAGTGCAAAGTCTTATCACAGTCCTTAGGGAATTTTTGTAATTTGATAAGGTTTATCTAACTAGATATATTCTCCATGTATTCTAATCAATCAAATCTATACAATGTAATCATCTTCAATCATCAAAAAATTACTCCATGCATCCAAACCCTTGTGTCCTAACCTAACATACCATTTTTAAATTTCAAACCCCTAACTAAATGGTCTTCTTTGAATGTCCTCAAATTTTTATGACCATATTCTTCCGAACTAAAATAAATATATCAGAAAACATCTTCCTTGTAAATAACCCTTTCGTCAACATTAGAAAATACACAAACTGAATCATTACAAGATGAAACAAATAAATTCTTATTATGAATAGGTCTAGATACATCACTTACATTTATTGGCTTTCCCATCTCCATCTCATAGTTTCTTTTGCACTCCTTTTTTCTAGTCTTTCACTCTCAAAGTCTCCAAATCACAATTGAATAAATGATCATAAACAACCAAATATATATTGTTTCTAAAAACACTAAAAATTTGGTACACTATTTACTGAACCAAATAGTCACCTTTATGGGCCACAAAACAAGAATATTTCCTCCAGAAACACCTTGAAGAATTATTTTCATGCTAAGAAACAAACTCAACATCCATCCTAGAGGGGGAAAATAGATTTGCATGCAAAAATACTCCTTATACCTTGCAGTTTGAGTCTTTTATCGAAAGAGGGAGCAACACCTAGAATGGATGTGAGACCACCTTCAAAAGCATCATTTGTGTCCTTTATTGAATATGTTCTATTTCTTTTGAGTTTGTTGCAACCATCTGACGATCATCCTTTTGTCCCATATTTTTGTAAAATTTTGCAATATGTCCTATCCTATTATAGTTATAGAAAACCAAACCATACTTCTTCATAGTTCCATTCTTTCTGACATTGTTATATATTTTTCATTTAACTATTATGTTAGCATATCTAGTGCAACCATAGCAATTTACATTTAAGTTCTTATAAACTCTATTCATATCCATTCTACTTTTGCATTGAAAGGCCTTATGTCCAAACTTAATGCAATGATAACATCTTCCATTAAAAATATGACCTCCTTTTCTAACTTCTACATTCATTAGCTTTGTGCCCTACTTTATTGCAAGAATAAAAAAATCCCTTAAAAGAAGAATACCTAGAATGAATAGGAGAAGATCTTTGATCCATCAGGTCCCTTTTGTCTTCTACATGCATCTACTTTTCCAAATACTTGTTGTCTTCCACCAGTTTTTCTAATGTATTCTTTCTTTCTTCAAGGTTATTAAAAAATGCATATTCCATATTGTCCTTCATACCTTTTAATCATCGAATTTCCATTTTGAGTTTCTCAACTTCAATTTACATAATTTTACATTCCCTATTATTCCCATCAAGCTCTATGTTAATTACTTTACATTCATATTCAGTTTTAACCCCTTTTCAATTTTTCCCTTGCCTTCTTTGCATCATCCAGAAGTGTTCTTTGAAACATAATCTTATTTTTACCCTTCACCAAATTTGATCTATTTCTATTCAAATCATCCAAAGCACTCTTTAGCTATGATCCATATTGATATCTTCATCCCAATCATGTTTTTCAATTAGTTCTCCTTCAAACATGGTGTTCAAGACTCCAAATTGACCTCAACCAATAAAACTTCTTCAAGAACCTTGGTTTGATACCAATTGTTGAACACACTCCAGATGCTGAGAGGAGGGGTGAGAAGTATAAACTAAAATCATGCTTGAGAAATTAAATAACTTCAATTTCCACCATATAAAACATTAAACAAATAAATAACTTAAAATAATAACACATGAACACCAATATTTTTATGTGTAAAACCCAAACAGGTAAAAACCACGGTGATCACTTGCCTACAAATATGAATCACTAATACATATAATCTAATTACAATGATTTTAGGAGATCACTGATTCAAAAAGCCTCGCTAACTATACAACAACAAAATATATGGGAGCTCACTAATTTGAACTTGCATACAAAGACTCACTGCCGAAGTAGCAAGATACAAAATGAACTTGTGCACCCAAGACACATTGTCCAAGGTACAATGAACTCTCCAAAGAATATAAATTGTAATTCTCTTGATAGTGCAACTAATCTGCACAACTCTTTCAACCTCAACAAAAAACTTCTACTTCCTTTTCTTCTTTATTACTATAGGATAATGTCATAAATTGAACTTATTTTTCTAAAACTCCGCATACATGTCTTCACTACCTTTCTCTTCACATTCTAAAACTATACACTTTGCTAAAGCACACTTTGTACTTGTATACAAGATAGATCGTTGGAGTTTATAGGAAGGTCGACCATGCCAAAAGGATATTATTGTATAATAGAAAATAGGGATCATGTAAAAGGACTATTTTTCCCAATTTATATTACACATTGAAATGAAAACCTCCCTCAACACAAATATGATTAATGTACCACTTGATGAGAAGGATTCAAATGCAATATTAATGCCTTGAAGGTTTTTGGTTCTTTTTGTTGTTTATGATTTGAGAAAGAAAGGGGTGATTGATGTGAAAGATACTAGATAAGAATAGATCTAATTTAATCTAATTGAGAAAACTGATGTAAAAAAGGATGGATAAGAATTTGAATGCACATGGGAAATGGAATAGAAAAAGTGAAGTTTCAAACTTGAATTTTTGACTGTTGGAGTCCCTCAATGAGGTGCAATTGCAAATCTGAGACCTAAAGGTTGTGAACTAAATTCCTACCAAATTTTAGCTAAAAATGGAAGGTCTAGGGTGAAACTTGACCTGTACCTAGGACAGGTCAGTCTTGGCAACGTGTTCCTGACATTTTCAGACAAAACTTTCAAGGAATTTGTGACTGTTCTCATACTACCCCAAAAATATTTTGATGGCTTCGTAACCTATTCTCACACATAGAAAAATGGGGAAAAGGTTGGAAAAGGAGTTTGCCTCAATCAAAACCCCTATTTAGGTATCAATCTTGAAAATGAATTGAAATTGTATAAGGAAAGATGAAATCGAAGCTAGATCTGAATTACCTCATGCCTTGATGATGCAATGCTTCTTTGGATGTGACCACAAGTGTTGATGCAATAACTTGATCTCTACAAAAACCCAATAGGAAATAATGAAAACAAAGCCTTGAATGATGAATGTTTTAGTTTTATAGAATGCTCGATGAAGAAGAAAAAGGATTGGAGACTTAGATCCCTGATTGAAGAAGATATCTTGAACTCTAATTTGCATGCTTGATCATGAATGGTTGAGAACTTGATATGGGAATGCATGCATTTGATTACTTGTTACCAAATAAGGGGAGAGGAGGTCCTTTATACTTCACTCCCTCCATTCGGGATTCAAATTTGATCCAAGATGACCACAATTGAAAACCTTGGAAGAAGACCCTTATGTGGGGCTCTAGACAAAATTTGGGCCCAAAACCCTAGTGAAAGGTCAATTTTCGTAACCTATTCCCAAGAATATGTTAGTTTTGGTGATCTGTATTAGGTAAAAACATGCTCAAATTTCACTCAGACATCGGGGATAGTAAGTGTTGAAAAAGTAGAGACATGTAATTTTGGGGTTGGAGAAGATCATGAAGGCCAAAAACAGTGGATAGGTCCTAGATAGGGAAATGAATTGTGAGATTATATGGAAAATGAGAAAAATACCTATCAATAAGGGCTAGTCTTGAGTTTTGAACAAATTGAGTCAATATAGGTCTTATAATGTTAATTTGAAGGTCCAATAAGTGTTAAGAGAATGTGAAATCAATGTGGGAACCCATAGATACTAAAATGGGGCTAAAATGAGCACCCGATTAAGGGTTATTGCTTTTTAGGATGATACAATTATAATTAAGTTACAAGTCAACCATGAAAATAAAAAATTACATGAAGGTCACATGCTAGAAACATCCAGACCAAAACATAGGTTATACTTAACATGGACCCAACCAGATAAGAGAAAAACATTGAAAACATAGGTCACACATAGCATGAACCCATCTGGATAAGAGATAAACATTAAATGTATGTATCTTGAAAGTACAGGTTCAGTTCTTTGTTCTTCAATGTGTTCTCCACTCGGTGCATGATCATGATCTTCACCAGTAATAATTTGTTGATTCTTGGTCTATATAGACTGTTCTTGATAGCATTACCGTGTTGCTCGGTAATATCGGGTTGTTTCTCGGATAGAGTGATAGGTTCCTCAATGTAAACAAATCTACCATAGTCTTCTGGTTCCTTTTTACTTTCTTCATCATTCTTCTCAAAAATTCATCAAAACTCACATTTGCACTTTTAATCATCTTGTTAGTAGCCTTATTCAAATATTTATAAGCTTTGTTTTTAGTAGAATATCTTAGAAATATTCCTTCATCACCTTTTGAAACAAATTTCACATTTTCTATCATCTTTTAGAATGTAACATCTACTTCCAAATATTATGAAATAACTCACATTAGGGTGTGTAACCATACCATACTAACCATACTCTTTCTTTAGTTGAACTTGGTTGTTCAGTGTGTAAACAACAATACTAATAGGTTCTCTCCAGTACATATGTGCAACATCTTTTTCAATCATCAATGTTCTAGCATAATCCACAATTGATATATTTACCTAAATCAAGAAGCATGATCCACTCACAGAGAGAGAGAGAGAGAGAGAGAGAGAGAGAGAGAGAGAGAGAGAGAGAGAGAGAGAGAGAGAGAGAGAGAGAGAGAGAGAGAGAGATCACGCTACACATAACCCAATGCTAGATCCATAATTACTAAAATAATTTCCATAGCCATTTCAAATGCGTAGAAATACACTAGCCAAAGAAACTAACTAACTTTTCAACTGTATATAGACCTCCACACACCACATCAAGAATAATACCACTTTCCAATAGTCCATGTTAGAAGCCATCACATATTTCTAGAACATAACAAATAATGATCATAAGTAGCACAAATTCATCATTACAAAAAACCAAAAACCATGCCTAACTAGATTCCATGAATTAAAATTGAAAAAAAATAGGGGAAGAACATAAAAACCATAAGTCACTTTCCTCGATGTGTTCTAATTGGTGCCACTAGTGGGCTTGGCCACGACTGACTACTTTCTAATGTTTTTGGAGCAAGTATGTTGTCCCGCCCCCTTTGTCTTGGTTCCTCATGCCTTCCAACTTGAATATCTATTACAAAGCCACAACTTGTCTGTTGAGCTCTAATTTCCCACCATAGATAGTATTTAATACATTTAAGACCTATCTGGGATACAACTTATTTGACCTCCTTGTCTTCATTATAATTCTAGAGGAAAAAGGACCTAAGTGGAGGAATGAATTCTCCAACATGAAGCCATTACTCCACCCAAAATCACAAATCCCTTGCTTATTCTTAGATTAGCAATGAAGGACTCCATCCCTCCATGATAGCCCTCTCGAACGCATTGTTACATAAACAAAATTATTTTTTACTTGATGGCTAATTTTAGGCATCACACAATGAACATGGAGGAAAATTCAAATTTGTTTGGTAATGGTACTCTCCCTCTAGGAATTCTTCACCTAGGAAAATCAATATCCTATGCAAGAATTTGTTGTCACCAAGGAGGAAAATATTCTCTAGACTATCCTTCGAAACTCTCACCCAAAACATCACCATTGGCTTCTCTCATCAAAGTGAGAAGTTAGATTGTGTTTTCACCTTCCCCATAGAACATTCTAACCTCCTAAACTCAAGATCACTGAGATTAGATGTGGCTTGGTTGCCTTCTAGATGAAGTAAAAATTTGGGAGTAAATTTCATCCTCTTGGCAGTGAAGCTTGGCTCTTCACATGCGCTCCAACTCATTGTTGGGATAGGGAATTTAATGACCCCTTCACCTACGCTTGACCTAGCCCACCATGACATGATTTTTTTAAAAGAATGTCATCTTTAGAATAAGATTTCCAAAACATATAGATTTTAATATTTTAATATTTATTTTTTATTTTCTAATCATTTTTCTTTGATCCATATTAAAAAGTAGAAAAACTAAGAAACTTAAAAAATTATATTTCCCTTGCTATTAAAGTTCTTCTTTCAGGCAAGAGCCTATAGCACAATGGTAAGTTGTGAGCCTCTCATCTGGGAGGTCTTGGGTTCAACTCTACTCAAGCTTAACACATAATAATAATTAATCTCAACAAATAATAATAATAATTAATCTAGGCTTCGGCCCATTACCTATCCAAAAAAAAAAAAAAAAGGTTCTTCTTTCAATAAAGATTTTTTTTTAATAAAATGTAAAAAAGGAATACACTATAAGAAAATACGTGTCTAAATGATTAATTTAATAATTAGTAAAATATAAAACTAAAATTATTAAAAAATATGTCATAAATATTAGTGCTAATAATTAATCTTTTAAAAAATATAAATATATTTTTTGTTTTGGTAATAGATGTGATTTTATTCAAAGAGTTAAGATTGAACTTGGCCCGAACCAAGGGTGGTAATATCAAGGGGATCCACCATCTCCTGAAAGACACAAAAAGCAAGGTTCCTTAACAGACCAAATTTAAACTTTACTATCTTTACCTTCCTTTGTATGTGAATGAAGAGTCATATCAAATGATCCCATCATTGTGTTCCTATTCTTTTTGCCTTGTACAATATGCCAACCATCTTCCATCCTAGTGGATTCATTTTTCTAATCCAAAGAACAAGTCATAGAATATTGGAATTGATCACCAGCAACCCCCACCTCTTGTTGGGATTGACCCCCAACTGCCACCATTTGGTCCACCATCTCTCGAGCCCCTACTAGCATATTTTTCTTTTTTGGCTAGTGTAGTTGTCCCTTGGCTCTTCTTAGCCATCTCATCACTTCCCACCACACCCATACTAACTTTTTCCTTTGTGGGTTGTTCCATTATATCCTTAGGAGACGCCTGCTCCCGATCCCCAAAAATAGCCTGAGCGAAGCTATTTTGTTGCTCAACCTTCTTATCAACTATGTAATGTTGGGCTTCAACATCCTTCCACCATGAAGCTGGTTTCCACACTCTCTCCTTAACACACTGAGCCGCCAAATATCCAATATGAAAATAAGTTATACATTTAAAGGGATTCCCTTCATAATCCAAAGGTTGTATCCAACTACCTGTTGAGGTTTTGATCAAAATATCTGTAGGAAAACATTTTGCAATATCCACTTCCACTAGGATCTAAGCAAAGGTAGAATGAAGTAGATTTGAAGAACCTTCACCCACCATCATAAATTTACCTAAGGCATCACTTACAACTTTCAAGCAAGAATCGAACCAAAGATGTAGAGGAAGATTAGGTAACCTCAGCCACAGTGATGCCTTATCAAAAACTTCCTTAGAGGGGTTGAAATATAGGTGCCAAAGTTTTAACATCAAAGCAAATTTATTCTCCCAACACCATTGATAGTCACATAGGATCCTATTCCTGTCTTGCACATTTTCAAAAATAATAATAAACAAACCCTTAGCAACTGGGTAGATATGCACAATAAACAAGAATAGACTCCTAATATTCTGTAATCCACTTGTGAAGATCAGACAAACTAGGCCACAACCCCCTAAAATGACGAATAAGTCCAATATTTGAAAAAATGACCAAGTTGTGGTTAACTTCCTCCCCCAGTTCAATCTCCAATGTAACAAAACACACAGTAGTTGTTGGATGAATAATAATATCCCTATGCAATGTGTCTAGTTTGAGGGGTCCTTGACCCCCATGGGAATCACGCGCAGGGGATTTGTGAGGAAAGGATCCCTTTCGTCCACCCCATTTTTTCTCCAAACCCACGCTTAGTATCGACTTCTGATAACCATTCTTCAACATTTTTAATCCTTGTGCTTGGCCATGATATTCGACCTTTCCAACCGCTAAATGAAAAGTTTGACCATATTCAAAACCCCCAAAATATTCTCTTAGCTTTAGTCTCACCAAGCGTTCATCATCACCATCCAAATCTTTTCTATGGAATAATGTCCCTCGCTCTACAATGCCCTGCCATAGGTCTTTACCAAAACATCCCTTCACCCCATGCAATTTTCTCACACCATAGATGTTAGTCGCTAAAGTACCAGAAGGTTTAGGGAAACCCTAGTGCTGAGAGTGTTTCTGCAGCCCTAAAGGACCATTTAAAAATTGATTCAAATCTATTGTTGATTAAATTGTCGAACCTTGGTTGTAAGCTCTACAAGTAAGAAGCCCCACTATTTCACCAAGGGCCAAGGTAACAATTCTCCATTGAGAACCATGGTAGAGAGTGACCTTGTGGGGACTTGAACCTTGGTTGTAGGCACTACATGAAAGAAGCCCCACCATTTCACCAAAGGGCCAATGCTAAAAAATAGAAATATTTTATTCTAACACAAATTATGCCTTAAAAAAAAAGATACTCATTTTAAAGTGTACTAAACACTTTATATATATATTATTTAAACTATTAAAATAAAGTTTGTATAGGAAATTACAAATAATTAGTTTATATTATATTTAAATTTTGTATGGTTTTAAAATAAGATTTTTTTAAATTATCAATTTGTGTTGTTCACTTGCATCAAAAAGTTAGACACATCTTTAAGTTGTCGCCTAGACAAGAGTAGTATGCTTTGAGGACAATGATACACACACACACACACACACACACACACACACACGATGATATAATTTTGATGCAAATCTTTTAATTCTTTTACAATTTTAAATTATAGATATATTTAATAGAATTATTCTTAACTCTTAGATGATTCTTTTTAATTAGGGTTAATCTTTACAATGTCTAAGTGTGTAATTTAGAATAATTTACACTTTAATTGATTCATAATGATTAATAAAAAAGTCCACAAGATTTTGTTTTGATATGTACACACAAATAATCTAGATGAACATTGTACTTGCAAATCTAGGATAGGACAACAAATGAGAAAGTGATGAAATCATTTTCTTAGGAAAAATGATGATGTGATATGAGTACAATAATATCATTTACCAATTTTTACAATAATGCACTATCTTATGTACTAGAGGATACATAAAAAAACAAACAAAACAAAAACCCAAAACATAAAAAAGACATAGATATACCATCCCCATCATACAATAACATAAAATACTATTTTTTTAATTAAAGTACTATAAATTGGTAAATTAAGAGGAGGGATGTCATGTATGGCCATGTACTACAAGTGTTGAGGAAAGTGTCAATGCCACAAGCACAAAATGATTTTAATTTGTAGGCATGTAAAAGATTTAGAATAACTTTGTATTTACAAATTTAAAGTAGGGTAACAAGTTAGAAATTTAGAAATAGGATTTAATTTTTCGAGAAAAGTTACGATGAGATAAGAGTAGGATTATATCATTTACAACTTTCATAGAAATACAATATCTTATACAAAGACGGTATATAAAAACAAACAAATCATAAATCTAAAACATAAAAATACATAAATATACCACATCCATCATTATAAAAGAAATACAATATCAATTTTAATACTAAAATAATATTAATAGCTAGACTCAAAGAATATCCTAAATGACACCTTGTGCTTAAACTAAACAATATTTCTTACTTAAATAACATAACCCACTTTTAATTTGTTTTGTTTTGATGTTGAATTGATGTTAGTATGCTATTAATATTTGGTTAAACACCCTAATTTTTCTACTTCTAATATAAAAAATTTAACCCCTTTTTATTTATGCAATTATGATTTATCGTATGTATACAAACCAAACTTCATAAAAGCTATTTAAAATATTTTATTCACTTCTTTACTCAAAGTTATCAATCTAATGATTATTTGTAATAATGGTCAATGTACTAAATTTAAAATACAAACCAAACTTCATAAAAGGCATTTAAAATATTTTATTCACTTCTTTACTCAAAGTTATCAATCTAATGATTATTTGCATTAATAATTGTCACTCCTTAATATCTATGAAGTATGAAGCCATATCAAAGAAACCCCAAAGTTATCAATCTAATGATTATTTGCATTAATAATTGTCACTCCTTAATTCACAATTCAAAAGATTGATTATTTTAATTGATGTCTAACATATTATTAAATCTAAAAAGTAAATAGAAAAATAATAAACTATGAAAAAATTAAAAAGTATTATAAAATCTCAAAATAAATATAAAAAAGGTTTCTAGAAGATAACTTTCAATTATATAATAATAATGTAGAAATCATTTGGATGAGATAGTATCTCAAATGTCTTCAAAGGGGGAAACATGTGCTTGAAAGTCTGAAACATTATCATTTCTAAAATACTTTTATAAGTCATTTTCATAGCTTTTTAAATAAAAATAATGGATAAATTTAGTACATTGTCGATATGGACAAATAGGGCTTGGACTTTAGTTGGAAACATGTATTTCTTAGTGGAGGACAATATAAAAATCATAGGGTACATATAGAGTGTAGGGCTATAAAAATTATACCAACAACAACAAATCTTGCATGGGCGACACTACTACAAAAAGTTCGCACTTTTGTTTTGTTGTATTTATCTTATATTAATATGCTCACTTTTGTTTTGGTGCATTTATTTATTTTTTACTATGCTTTCTTCCTACCCTTAAAAGTAGTCAATAAGTATCTTTTATTCTTTATATACGTATATATATATATGAACATTGGTTTTATTAGTTTACAAAATTAAAATAAGAATACTATATTATTAAATAAGGGGTGGGCGGTAGATATTTGAATTGTAAAGCTATTAAAGTATGTTTTATAGAGAGCGAGATATGTTTTGAATTTTATTTTGTGCTTTTGTGTCAAGTTTAGGGACTTACTTATTTTCTTCGTTGTATTAAATTAAGGCATGATTATATATGATTTTGTATTTTTTAGTATATCATTGTGCATGTTATATATGTTCTTTTGCACAAAAAGAGTTCCCTCTTCATTGCATTCAAAGGGCATCTCTTTTATAATATTAAAATCTTTTCAATTATCTACATAATCAACATGCAATGTTGATTTTGTATTAAATTCATCAAAATAATCACATCCTTACTATGAAATCTCATTAATTGAAATACCTTTTCCAATTGAACATTCATTACCTTACCTCTGGTTCTATGCTCTTCTATGTTGGATCTTTCTCTTCAATATCCTCTTTCTTGATGATGCCCTAAGATTCCACCTTTAACCAATCTTCTTGATTCTTGATTTCCTTAGGTCTTCTATTTGATCATTCTCATGTATTTCTATGAATTTCACAAATGGAATAAATGATTTGAAGATTTCTTATTTCTTATATCTTATTGTATTCTTCATGCCATTTTGCAACTAGAGATGAAGCAATAGGAACAAATTTTTTCTTTCACACTCTTCTTATTTTTCTCTTGCCACATTTGCTCCATAATGAGAGCCAATTTATGAATAGTTGCAGTAGATTTTTCTCTTGGATCTTTCTTATGTTTTCCTATTCTTCTAATTTTTTCCGCCATTAGAAAGAATCAATGACATTAATCTCCCAAGATAGAGAGATCTCAACTCTCATACCACTTGTAATGGCCATTTAAAAAAAATATAAGTTAAATTGAATGATTTTTTAATCTCAGATTAGATTTGCATAAACTTGAAAATGGAGATATTGGGTATACCGAATGATTTTAAAAAGCAATGTAAATTATGTAATTATAGAATTAAAGATGATTTCAAATCAACCTTATTGTCTAGAACATTATATAATCAATAACCTTCTCCAACTCTTTGGTATCCAAACACATAAGAAACAACTACAAATTCTAATGAAACTCTTTCAAACTTTTCAGACTTTCTCACAATGCCAAAACACATGAAATAACATCCCAAAAGTATCTAAGAATAACAAAATATGCTATTATGGATAAAAATACAAATCTAAAACCAAATTTCTTAACTATGCACTCAATCCTTTACAAATCACATGCAAACTACTAGAGATGCAAACATAAAGTATTAAGAACCAATATAATCTCTAGTGGAGATTGCCCTTGGAGAACCAACTTTGATCCTCAATCTCCTTGGTTTGGTTTATCATCCTTAGAGATCCCTCTTCATCAATTTATCAACCTTCGAGGAAATACAATGTCAGTTGGTTGGAGTGAGAAAGATAGAACGCCCATATGCCTAAAATGTGAAATCACCTCCAAATATATAGAGGAGTTAACCCTCACAACCCCCTCTTGTATGAAAAACAAAATATCATTACTTCCTCTCCAAAATAGGCCCACATTATGACCATTAAGTTGCCAAAGGTTGAGTTGTCCAAAAAGTTCCTTCCATTTGTAATGTGATTTCCTTCTTGAGATTTAGATCACTCCATGAATCCAAAGGACACACATCCCAGTGTCCCAAATTGCAAAAAATTATATTAGTTAATGATATTTTTAGACACTCCCTCTCAACATAAGCCTCATAAAATATTCTCATATCTGTCTTTGGATTCTTGGCTAAAAACAAACTACAATTCTTACTATGACAATCTATCATAAAATCTACCATTAATGCCTCTTGAGCTGGTTCTATTAAAATAATAATATATTTAATATTTTTTTCAAATGATATAAATTATATTAAAATATTATAAAAAAGAATCTTTCCGAATATACCCCCCTCTATCTCTCTAATGGTTATATATTTTTATTTATGTATATTAAGCATTTGCATTAATTTTAGCATTGCTTGCTTATATTTTTATATTTGATAATTTAATTTTTCTTTTCTATTTTTAAAGTATTTGGTTGCATTCTCTTCTTTGAATTGTTTCTTTAGTCTTATCTATTGATTTTGTAGCTTTTTTTTGTTTTGGTCTTGCGTCTATCTTTTCATATTTCATTATTGTATATGTAAGCATTCGTTTATTTCAGTTTCCTTTGGTGTCACTTTTGACTTTTCTTTTTTGTTCTTGATTGGTTAATTTGTTGATTCTTTCCCACCCAATCTTTTTAGTTTGCTTTAGTCTGCAACTTTAATAATTTTTTTATATATATGCTCTCTATCATCTCTAACATCAGGATGACATGTGATCCGAAATATTGATGCTAAAAACACTCACATAATCGAATCCAAAACTAGCATACAAATTAACTCTTATATTATAGAAACCTATTTAGTCTTATTAATGTATCATATCAGAGTTGATTTACTATTTTTAGAAAAGGGACACGACATATTGCAATTGTACTTTGGACTAATAAAAATAAAATAGTACAATATTCACAAAACACTAAAGATGGTAGAAAGTCACACCCACATGTCTAAACATAAAGACCTAGCCTTAGAACATATAACCAAAATAATATGTCAAATTGGTAGATATTTAAGCTAAGGAAACCTTTACATATTAGAAAAGTTGGAAAGTAACAATTAATCTAGATATTAAAGAGGTATTGTAGTTGATAAATGATTACCTTGATGAAATTCTCTTTGATGTTGATTAAAAGAAAGAAAAAATAACAAGATGATGTCATTCTACAACAAATTCTAAATTGTTAAGTATTTGGTATAAGGTAAACCCAAATTACATACTTAGGGTCTATATGACTTGTGTATCATCAATAATATATATAAATTGATTTGAAAAGATATATAAAAAGCTTCAAAATAATTAATTATATCATATATTTATTTAACAAAATTTATGTTAATGACAAGAAATTTCCACAATTTATAATATAATGAAATGTTGTTTTTTTTAATTTTTTTAATTTTTTATATTAAGTATAAGGAGTTCACCGAGAATACAAAAGATCACCAAGAGTCAAAGTAGTAGAGGCCAAGCCTCACACATCAAAAAAGATGAATATTACATACAACCAGAGAAAATCAAGGAAAGAGATGTAACAGAGAAAGCTACTAATTTAACACATCTTCAAAGGTGTCCACCCACGCAGTCCAGCCCAAAGCACCTTCCATCCAAACCAAGTTCCTTTGATCCCGAATCTGCTTCAGCATATAGATCAACTCTCTAGTGGTGTTTTGAGGGCTTCTTTTGACCTCTTTGCTGATTCGGTCAACAGTTTGATTGAAAACCTGAATATTGTCCAAGTGCATCCTCCAGAGAGAGCCATTCTTAACTTCGTTAGCAAAGAAAGTAGCATGGCCGTCCTTAAGCAATCTTTTGAATTTAGCCTTGTTGACTTTCATAGTTATTTGAATCTGCGAAATTTTTTTAAAATAAGTGAGACTTCAAAAAGACTCAGTAAGCAACCTGGGGACATTTTGAAATCTTTCTTCATTTCTGCACTTCCAAATTTGCCATAAAATGTTAGCTGAGAGAATATCCCAAAACATGTTAACATCTTTTTTTGCATTAAAAATAAATCCAGTAATAACTTCAAGAATGTTGAAAGTTGTAGGGATAGAAATGCCAAACATCAACCAAACCTCTTTAGCAAAAGAGCACTCAAAAAATATATGTCTTCCCGTTTATGGGATTTTGCAAATGCTACACAAGTTAGTATCAGAGAAAGACTTCTTAATAGGAAGCCTGTTGAGAATAAGTAACCATTTAAAACATTTGATCTTAGGATCAATAGAGCTTTTCCAAAGATTGTCAAAAATCTTATTCCAAGAAGGAACATCTAAGTTAGCATACCAAGTCTCATTAATATGACTGATAATTTCATTATTGCAGTTAATAACGAAATAAATATTTTTAGCTTTCAGCATAGAAATAACAATACCTCCCGGCCACTTGATATTCAGATAACTATTAGAATCAACGTGACAAATAGAAGGAATATTCCTGCTGGCCTGGACAATCATATTATAAGTCTTCTTATGGGTATCAGGAAGATTAAACTTCATTCTTAACTCCTCCCACTGAATAAGATTGTCATTTTAAAAAATGTCAATAAATTGCTTGATTCCAAGGTTGGCCCAACTTTTGGCGGAGCAGCCCTGAGTAAGAGCAAGGGGCTTATTACCGAGCTTAAGGTTCCACCAAATGGACCTTTCACCTTGGAGGTTCTTATCATCAAAAAAATCTTTATTCTTAATAAATTTCCTAACATGGTTCCAGGCTTTCCAGATAGACTTGAATACAGTCGAGCCTTGAACAATGATAGGAAAATCACTACAAATAAGATCAGCGAGGGGAAGATTCTTCCAGAATTTGGCATTCTTAGGATAACCTCTTTCTATATTGTTACGAATAAGCACTCTCCAAGGGTCATCCCCCTCCAAAGCATGAAAGATCCATTTGGAGGCCAAAGCAAGACCACATAGTCTTAGGTCTTTAAGCCCCAAGCCCCCAAACTGTTTATCAATATGACACCAGCTCCACTTGACAGAATGGGTCTTGTTATTACCTTTCCCATCCGACTAGAGATAATTCCTGATAGTCTTTTGAATTTCTAAAACTTGGTAATCATTAAACATCCACGTTGAAGCATAGTAAATATTATACGAAGAAAGAATCTTTTGGCAGACTTGCAATCTACCAGCAAAAGACAAAGACCTATTGTGCCATTTATTCAACTTATTATGAATCTTGTCATTAACCCAAGTCCACATATTTTTCAAAGAAGGGTCAACAGAGAAAGGGATACCCAAATATCTAACAATTTTTGAGGGACCTCCCCATTGGTAACCATACTTGCTAAACCAGTCAGGAGGTTGGTCATTCCACCCAAGACAAATAGACTTTGCTTGGGATACCCTAGCTCCAGATATCTTGCAGAAAAAAGTGAGCTTATTGATCATAGCATCAAAGTTGGCTTCTGAGGCTTCATGAAAGAGAGAAGTATCATCAGCAAATTGGCAATTAATAATATCCTTATTATTGGGAAGGATAATACCTTTGACAGCAGGGGACAAGGTGTTATCTCTAAGAATATAGAAAAGAGATTCAGAGGCAATGACAAAAAGGGCAGGGGCAAGCGGACAACCTTGCCTAATAGATCTACCTAAGGGGAAAGGGGCTGAAAGAGATCCATTAATATCAATTTGGGCATGAGCATCTTTAAGAAGCATTTTAACAATGACACAGAAATAAGAGGGGAATCCAAGAGCATCCAACATCATAATGATAAAATCCCATTCTATTCTATCATAAGCCTTTTCAAAGTCCAGCAAAAACATAGCAACATTTTGATCCGTATGCTTAGCCCAATTAAGAGCCTCCCAGCTAGTAATTAAATTCTCTAAGATATATCTCCCTTTAACAAACCCAGTTTGAGTAGGGCAAACAAATTTAGGAAGAATAGTTTCCAATCTTTGAGACAAGATCTTAAATAAAAATTAAGATCCAATTTTTAAATTAAAATTGCAAATCATAAAAAAATAAACGTAGGTCTGCATCTTCCTCTTATTTTGATTCCTTTACTCTCCTTCCTATCTTGAAATGTTAATATAATATACATACAATTTTAATAATCCAAGAACGACTTCCATTAATATTTATGTTGATAGATTATATATTTTATAGTATTTTAAATAGTGAATTATATTTAACCACAGTCTTAAATAAAAAAAATTAGAGTATACAAACAAGCTCATTCGACAATTCAATTTCAAATTAAAATATACAATACAAAGTCTCTCGAAGATTTTGATTGTATTGATTACAATTGAATTCTAAATACGCGTATAAGGCTTGGACGGTGGGATTTTAAGTTGTTAGGAGAAAGACTATTAAGCATAAAAAAAGACTTAAAAGTCCGTATAAGCGCTCGTGCGCTTCCAGAAGCTCTGACACATCTGATCCTTTCATCATCAATGATGGCAACATAACCAGTCTTTTATTCACACTTGCACAGGAACATGAGAAATCAACACCAGCCATGTCAACATAACTCAATTACTCACACCCAACATTTTCCCTACACGCCAAGACTTTGGTAGGTACTTCTTACCCCTTCATTCAAGCATTTGAAAACTCCACAGATCTGTTATTAGTTTGCACCGTACCTGTGTATATTCATTTGGATATGTGATATTAGATTCAACAGGGTAGTCACTGGATATGTGAAAATATTAGATTCGACAGGGTATTCGTTGGATATCTGAAATCAGATTCAATTGGGTAGTCACCAGATATGAAAAAATTAGATTCAACAGGGTAATCAGTGGATATATGAAATTAGGAGCGACCCAATAGGGTATTCACTGGATATGTGATATTAGATTCAACAGGTTATTCACTGGATTTATGAAATTAGGACCCAATAGGGTATTCTCTGGATATCTGGTGCTAGATTCAACTGGGTATTCACTGGATATATGAAATTAGGACTCGAGAGGGTCTGTATTGTATAAGAGATGCTGGGTGTTGATGAGAAGAGGGATAAAGCAGAGTTGTCACCTGAAGGGGGGAGCAGCCCCACCTTCATGAATTCTACAGAGATCAAGTTTCCCAGGTCTCCTGCAAGGAGCAGTGATGGGGCTTCCAGCCCTCCAGGCTTGACTTTCTCATGGGCAAGAATGGTTGCAGAGCGTGAGGTGGAAGATGATGATAATGATTTCTCTCCTCCCCTTTGGAGGCCTGGCTCATCCATGTCTAGTATCTCCCACCCTATGACAATTCGGGCTCAGGAAATTGCCAGGGGGAGGCAAGAGCTCATGAAATTGTATGAAGGTATGCCCGAGTCTGCTTATGAACTGTCTCTTAAGGATCTGGTTGACCAGAGGACTGCCATGGACAAACAGAGGGCTAATTCTGAAGGGCCCAACTCCATTAATGGTGGACCCAAGATGAAAAAGGCACCAAGGGCTGGTAGGAATAAGAGCAACTATCAAAAGCATGTTTTGTTGAATATATTTGTTCCAACGAGTCTAACAGTCCGCTCCACCCCCCCTCCTTCCAGGCCAACGTCTCCCAATTCTTCTAGGAGGGGTAGTGATCACTCTGGTAAGAATCACTCAAAACAGATTGACAAGCCATTGCACCATAGAAACTTCTTGCTGTCTCTGTTTAGGGTCAGGCCACCTAAGGACGCGGAGCTTTCACCTTGCAATAGTTTTTCCAAGGTTTCTCCTGGGCCTTATTCTGGCCAGTCTGATTCCCCTTTCATAGGCAGCCCCATTGAGGCTAAAGTTAAACCAAACAATTCAAGAAGATGCTCCGCCTGTTCAGGGTACGCTGTTTTCTTCAAGACAAATTGCCAGGTGATGCTTCTCTTCAACTATTATTATTGTGAAATTTGGTGAATAGGGTTTTAGGATACTTTCTGTTTTAGATTTACAGTAATGTATTCAGCTTCTTCGTACTAATTGTTGAATTGAATGGAACTCATTTATTTACAAACAAGATCAGTTGTCCTTGAAGATTCTAGACATCCCCCTGTACTTTTTTTATTGCTTATAGAGGTTGTCAGGGCATGGAACTACTTGTGCAAGTACACTTTCACTTAATATAGGATAGAATTTGCACAAGGTTTACTTTTTCGCATTTGAGTTAGAGTGCGTACAATTCTGTAGGTGTCTGAGAAACATATATATTCATCGAGACAAGCTGAAGCAATTGAGTAAGCCAGTTATGCTCTTGTGAAAATGGGTCCTTCATTGATTGTTTACATGGAACGGTAACTGAGAGGACAAACTTTCAAATGGTTCCGAAATATAATACAGGGCAAAGCTTGCTTGTTCTAAAGGATCAATTTAACTCAATGAATTTGTAAGGGGGCAACTATTGCTCTAGGTTATTACAGTTTAGAAGTAGTTCTCGATGACACCCTGGGACAGCCCTTCAGAAGATGCACTTTGTAATGGTCTAAATCTTCATGGTTGACACAGACCTCTGGTTTTGTGTGACTAGCTGTTGCGTGCTATCACAATCACCATCTACTTACAGCAGCACAAGTTTCAATCAGTCACGCACAAGATGCTACAGAATCTCATTCCTATTATCTATTCCTACCCCTAGGTAACCTAACAACAGGTATTACATGTTTTCCCGGACATTTAAGGCCCTTTTTTCGGACTGGGCACGCCTCACTTAATTAGCAGATCTTTTACCTCACATTGACATTAGTCTTTATTGGCCAGATAAACATGTATTGAAATCTGGCTTGTTTATCTATCGCAAATTGTTATCAGTGAAAGTATTTACCGTTGCAGTTAATTGTGAGGGGCTATCTACAGGAAGGACAGATTCAAATGACAGTGGCTGTACTCAAAGAAACAGAGAGGCTCTCATTCAAACTGTAGTTGGGAAGCAAGACTGATGTCAATAACTGGATGACTTTCCCTCTGGATTTATTCATATGCTTTCTGTTTAAGTACAGTGTCTTAGGCTTGTTTAAACTGTATAGCTTTTTCTGAAGGTTAAGAGTAATCAAAATATAGTTTCAAATAAGATCAACCATCCTTGAAGATGATCTCGAGCCCTTTTGCTCTGTACCCATTGATTTTTATCACCGCTAGATTTGGATAGTTTAGACTCTTAGAGAACTATTTCCTCAAAGCAAAGTTTAACATCACCTCCGAGTTATTTTTTTTTTGTTATTCTAGCTTTTCTATCTCATGGTATTGAACCTGTCGAAGGTTAGTATTTTTTTTCATGTAAGTTTGAATGTATTCCAATCTTGTAAAAAATCGCACTGTAATCTTCAAGCAGATGTAAATTACGTTAGTATCTTCAAAGAAAGATAGAGAATCTGATTTAGATGAAAATCACCTGTGATAACGGATGCAAGGCTAGGATTCAGTACCTATATCAAACACACAGATCAGACATGTATATTCATGTTCTCTCCAGGTAAGAGAATATGTTGAGAGGGAAGTTCTGCACTAAGAATCGATCTAACCGTGAATCAAACATTTTTAGGCTTTGAGTGTGAAGCTTTTAATTTTTCTGTAGGTACTATAATTATTAATAACCATCCTGTTGTTTCTCAACAAGATCCTCTAGCCTAGAACAAATTAGTTGTGTGATTCCTAGCTCATTTATTCTATCATTTAGTGTTTCGTATTTTATATGTCAATAGTAAAGCCATAGCAGAGTAACATTTCTATATATTTTCTGCTTTTATCAGTTTTTAGACATCAATCTATGTAACATTTCTATATATTTTCTGCTTTTATCAGTTCAAAATACACATTTATGCAGCATCTCTGTAGTTTCATCAACATCTCTTGTTTCTCATCTATGGTCCATGATAGTAGAAGTTTGTAAAATTATGTGGACATCAACATCTCTTGTTTCTCATCTCTGGCCCATGATAGTAGAAGTTTGTAAAATTAGGTGGCCATATTAATACATAACGAGTATTGACAGCATTACAATCTGGCTTTCATAATGGATGTGCTTTCACATTTGTAGTGTCTCAGTGCCCCTTGCTTTCAAATTGCTAACTATAAAGCAATTGTTTTTAACTTTTAATCAAGACACTAACATTCCGTTTGATTCTGCATCCAGGCATGTGAAAAGATCTACTGTAGCAATTGTGTTAAGGAGGCTATTGCAGATACCCCAGTAGGACGAAGATGCCGAGCAACTTGCATGGATAGATCATATGATGAGAGGTAACTGAAAATCATGTGATTAACAAATTGCAACATTTCTTTTTCCAATTCAAGACAGGAGTTCTCAAATTTCCCTTTAATATTTGGTACAAAGACATTTACAACGACACTTTCTTGTTCTCAAATGCAGAGACTTGGAGCCCCAGATGAAAGGTTGTTGGCCCAGTTTCTCCAACAAAAAAGGTAAATCTGCAAGGAGGACGAATAGAGAGGAGGAGGAAACAAAAGGTCATTGACTTCAATTGAAATTTGGTAATGTAGATTTTGGGAATGTCTGTCTGTCTTTTCAAGGCAAGTCATTTTGGGTTTCAACTTCTGAGTCCATTACCAGTCATCCTTGAATGTACTCTACACCTCCAGTTGTAACTGTAGATAACTCCGAGTTTCACTGGAAGAAAGGGATTTAGAGCCTTTTTACAATGGCCATTGAAGGTAGCAAAACTTTGGTCTGCTAGATTTGATTTTGTGTTTCCTTCGGTAGGAAGGAGGAAAATGGCTTGGTTAAACTAAATTCCTTTTTCAGAATCACCAAGCTATTGATACTTCCAGTAAAACAAAGATCAAGTTGTGTGTATATATTCCCATTTAGTTCTGTAAAGAGAGTAAAGACTCATGCAGTCATAAGAACTAGTTCTTTTTAATGTTTGTCTTAAAATTGAAGTTGGCAAAAGAGAGAATCACAAGAGAAATCCTGAAGATTGGATTAAGCATTCAACTTTTTTGTTTTAAGTCTGCTCAATATATTAAGTAAAAATATATTTTAGAGTCTCATGCACTATGAAACAGCAATCTCTGGATCATTTTGGTTTCAAACCACCCAGATTTGGGTTGGTTATTTGTTTGATGCTGATCTTTTAGTTTTGCTTGAGTGATTTCACTTGGTTGTCCTTTGTAGTTCTGTTGTACTTACCGTTTATTCTCTGTGTACAAGGGTCTGGGCCCTTTCAAAATCCCTGCTTTTACTAATCCAAAACATATATTTTAGAGTGGACTAGGTCAGAAAAGCACGTTATCGGGGATCACACACCCAAATCAAAGTTACAGATTGTCATTGAAATTGGATTTTGGACAATGGAACTGTATAATCCAAACAAGCTCTATACTTTTTTATTGAGTAGTTTTTTTAGAACTCTGATAAGACACTTATTGTCTCTGGTTACAGCAAATTTAATCTTGAACATTTATGCATCACAATTTCAATGTTTTCTAATATTTTTGATGGCAAGACAGTTTGTTTATCCGTTCTACTTTTAAGGGACTTAGCTAAGAATTGAACCCTGTCACGATCTGGTAAACCTTGTTAATCTAATTGAATTATCAAAGAACACTAATCTGATTTCATTTCATGACATGAAAGCATTTTAGCTTCAAGATTTATTTAAAAGAAAAAAATAGTCTTAAGATTTCCTAGACTCTTTTTTTTGATGGGAGGGAAGAGGGTTCATCTGGGAAATTTGAGCATGTTCCATCCCTTCCACGCCTTTCTATGGATGCTGCATCATTCATGGGCTCGTTTCCATTTGTAATATTCTGTTATCTGGTGGATTTTAAGGAATTTTCTGATCATAAACAATGAATGTAGTAAAGCTTTCTCTATGACATCTTAACAACTTTTTTGAGACTGTAAGCCATTAAATTAGGTTTTCTCTTCACCAGGTCTATTCCGTGTTAATCTATAACCATTAAATTAAAATTTAGTGGGCAATTCAATTCACGACTGTATTATTTATGTTAATTTATAAAACCATTAGTTTATCTTCCCTACTGATCCCTGAATTTTGTTTCCCAGCAATATTGCACACTTTTAAATGACACCCAATGGGCATGGAGAGATTAATCTACAGCCTGCCGTCAGGGAAAAAAAAACCAAGCTCTTTCAGATTGTATAAGCCACCACCATCAATCTCCCAACCACTTTTCAAATCCCCATTGTTGGGTTTTTTACTTTCTTGTCAAATAATTAAACCTTCATTTTTGGATTTTGCAGCTCAAGTTCAAATTCCATGAGGATAAGGTATGTATGTTTTGTTTGTAGTGCAGTTAGGTGGCTCTGGCAAAGAGTACAGGGTAGTTCCGTATCGTTATAAGCCATCTGTAGACCTATACACAGACACCTTGATTTTGTGAACTATAAAAGAATCTTTCCTTCTTTTCACCCTTCAAGTTCTAAAAACATCAGCATGAACACTGCGCCACAACTGGCCTCCCCCAACCTACTATTATCCTAGTTCACAGAAGAAAGTGTCCAAGAATTTGTTGAATTTTTCTCTCTGACCTTCCGTTAGTTTTGGAAATCTCTAAATCTTATGTCGTAAAATCCCATGTATGTCTTGTTTGTAGCGGAGTTAGGTGGCTCTTGCAAGGAGTACAGTGTAGTTCCGTATTGTTATAAGCCATCTGTAAACCTATATACAGACACCTTGATTTCATGAACTATAAAAGAATCTTTCTTTCTTTTCACCCTTCAAATCCTGAAAATATCAGCATAAACACTGCGCCACAACTGGCATCCCCCAACCTACTATCCTAGTTGAAAGCGTCCAAGAATCTGGTGAATTTTTTGAATTTTTTTCTCAGACCTTCTGTTAGTTTTGGAAAGCTCTAAATCTTATGTCGTAACATCCCTAATTCCTACCTGTACTGTATGAAAATGGCACAATAGTTATTTATTTGGAATTAAATTGTTCTGTTGATCTTTTCCTTTCTGTTCATTGAATGATTCAAGTAATTTGGTTTAGAAATTAATGATTTAATTGATGGCCGAATTGTAGTTGAATCGATTATTTTGGCTAACGGTAGAGAAACTTAGGCTAACATGAATTTAAGTTTGGGAAGATGAATTAGTTTTGGTCTATGAAGTTTGACAAAATTGTAACCAGGGCCGAAGGATGTATTTACTTTCTAATTAATTACATATATAAATTTTTTAAGAATTAATTAATTTGGAAAAATATGATAAGTCAATATTTGAAATTTAAATAGCTTTTATTTACAATTAATAAGTAATTT
This sequence comes from Chamaecyparis obtusa, assembly GCA_027943335.1. Classification (NCBI taxonomy): domain Eukaryota; kingdom Viridiplantae; phylum Streptophyta; class Pinopsida; order Cupressales; family Cupressaceae; genus Chamaecyparis; species Chamaecyparis obtusa. Next base: position 402,689 of record BSBK01004527.1, read on the forward strand.
ATGTATGAAATTAATAAAGATTTTATAAGAGTTATTTATTTTAATTATGCATTGTGCAATTTTTTAGTAATACCTTCAGTACCACCTTGACGTTTAATTAGATTTAATTAATTATTTTAAATGTCTTATATAATATACCTAATGATAATATATAAATTAATAATATTAATTTAGTATAACACTAAATACACTTAACTAATACTATTAATACTAATTTAATTTAATATAGTTATTGTTTAATTGTTCTAAAGATGGAATTAATAGTTATTAAATATTAAATATCTATTTTTTATTAAACAATGAATTTAAAAAATAGTAAGATACAAATCATCTTTTTGTGTGTTTCTCTCGGTTTCTTTCCTATTATTCTTATAATAGTTAGCAATTAAATTTATGAGAATAGAATTTAATGCTATTATTAGGGTCCGTTTAGTTGTTGGAATTGTCAAATTTCAGTATTTGATGATTCTGGAAGTTTTAAATCCAGAAAATAGTTTTTGGAATATGGTTGGAACCGTTTGGTTCACTTGGAATTCATAACGAGAAGATGGAAAATGTTGTTTGCATATGGATTTCAAAATATTATAAATTTTGCTTTACCCCCCAATTCTCATTTAAATGGAATTGGAATTGATTTTCCAATTCCACCTATTTAGATGGAAGAGATTCAAATGCTGGTTTTGGGGGTAAATAGGAATTAACAAATCCCTATTCTAGTTTCATGTTTTGAACACAAACATTGAAAATGTCAATTCTAGGATTTGACAATCTCAATTTAGTCTAATTCTAGCAAACAAATGAGCCTTTAATTTTGTGGTTACATGATTGATGTCATAGCTTGTGCATGTCTACACCTAAGATTGCAGTGAGTAATACCTTGTGTCACGTATGCTTTGGTTGCTACGATTACCATTTACCTTGGATGCATTTCTTTTTATTTGTTCACTGGTCCTTGTAGTTATCCTTGCATATAGGTTTGATAGCCGTCGTTAGAGTCATGCATGGCTTCTTCTTTTTGTGTCATTCAGTTTTCCTTTGTCATGAACGTACCTCAGATATGTGGTGTTGTGGGTTCATTGACACATTGCTAGGAATATATGCTGCTTGTTGGAGTATATTTCCATTTATATCCTTTTCATGCATTATTATTTTCAATAAATGGCATTTGGTTGAATTAAATAGTGGTTGGATGTTTTTCAAACTATGTAGTATCGTTGCAATCAGATTTGGAATATGTAGTTTTGGTGTTCTATAAAACACACTTCCTTCATAGGAGCAAATATGAGGAAAAAACATACGTAGGAGCTAATATCAAATGGAGAGCAAAAATGATCATAACCCAACGTAGGACTAGTTCTCATCATTTGAGGTGTGAAATAGGTAGATGGTTGATACCTAAGGAAGAATGGGAAGACATGATATGCCTATTTTGCAACATGGGCATGGTAGAGATAGAGTGACATTTTATCATGGAGTTCCCAACATACAATGACATCCATTCCAGGTGTGTGGATATCTTAGAAGCAGACAATTTATGTACCCTATTTGAAGAAGCACAACTACACAAAACAACAAACCTTGTGATTGAAATACATTGTCGAAGAAGAGATCTAAAGAAGAGGTTACAAAGTGCTTAAGACCTTGGCACTCTATTCTTAGGTTGTGTGCTACTTAGGGGGTCCCATAAGCTGCTTTGGCCTCGTGGACGTTATTAAAATCTTTCATTCATTCATTCATCCTCGTGGTTTCATGTTTTTAGGGTGCTAATGATTAATAGCTAAGCATCATAGATTTATATGCATTATTTATAACTCAGTTAAATTAGTTTTGTTATGTTGCTGCTTCTTTGCATGTTAAGCAATGATTCAAAAAGTTAATACAACTTGTTGTTTTTATTTATATTAATAAATGTTTGTTAGCCATGTTAACAATTATAAGCCAATCGTGTGTTCAGTTATGAGACTAGTTATTAATTGTATTAATTATTTAAGTAAGGTCAAAGGAAAGCTTTGCATTTTGGTCAATTGTGTAGGTTTGGCTCTTGTTTATGGTATGTTATCTTTTGATGGCACACATCAATTTGGAGGATTAAGTGTGTGTGTGTGTGTGTGTGTTTATTTGTTGTAATGAATTTATGTGACCATAGCATAATGATTATTATTTAATTATCTTTTCAGATTTATATGGATGCAAAATTTAGCTAGTCAGTTAGGGATACATGGTAATGAGATGAAGTGATGGGAATTCTTGTGTAATGGTGTTATATTTTGGAATTAAGTGTTGGGGGCCGATTTAATGGAATCCAGAGGCGTGGGCATTGAGGTTCTCGATCTTGAAGCATTTCCTTTTTAGTTGAGTGTGGTCCTTCAATTTTCTTATTTTATTACGTGTTCTTATATATATATATATATATATATATATATATATATATATATATATATATATATATATATATATATATATATATATATATATATATATATATATATATATGATGCATAAAGAACCTTGGGTTTTAAATTATTAAAGTGGATCTATGTTGTTTTGTGGCTTTTGAGTTTGAATGTGTATTAAATGTTACATGAGTTTTTTTGTTCTATTTTGGTCTTAACTAACATTTTGAACCACAGTGGTTTTGTGAAATATGGCATTAGACTATGCTTGGAACCTAGTAGAGTTCTTGCGAATTTCCTATCATGATGTGTACTTGAGGATATGATTGATGGATCCTAGTGATGATGTTGAGATGATTGTGCTCTTATGATTTTCTATTTTGTAGACAGTTTTTCTAGGAACTTTGCTAGGAGTGGCTCACAATGGGGGTCAAGGCCCTATGTGGCTACCAGGGTAATCCATTTTGGATTTGTAATCAAGGGATACCATAATAAAATGAACCGGGTTGGGATAAACATTTATCAAGATAATTATGTTTCCTCGCCCATGGCCATGATAAATTTTGTGTGGACCATGGATGAGTTGGATTGCTCACGACCATGATAAATTCTATGTGGACTATGGATGAGTTGGAGAAGACCAAGCTGCATGTGGACATTGAGCTAACAAATCAACTTCCTTTTCCTCATGAAATGAATATCGGTTCCACATGAGTTGTCACTTGGGGATCGGGGTCTAGTGAGAGACTGCCAAGATAACCCAAGATAGTAGGGAACTATGTGATAACACTCTCTTACATGTGGCTTATTATCCCCTTCAATTTGCCTTGTGGTTCGCCTTTGGTATCTTGTTAGTATATTGTATGTAATCCTCAAAGTTAAATCCCTTGTGGTATTCCATGTTGTATCCCTTATGATATTTTGTGTTGTGTGTTTTCTTTATGGTATAACTGTTATGTGTTTTCTTGTGTGGTGTAGGGCCTTGTGTCTATCTCTTAGCTTGGAGGGGTGGGCCTCAGGGTTCCCTATGACTGGGTGGCAAATATTCTTCCCATTGAGGTTTGTTGTTTTTTCGTGAGCATACTGGACAGATTCTGCATCATCTTTACATCTCCTTTGTATGATACATGGATATCATTGTTATAAATATGAGATCAATGTCATTGTAAATGTACACTCTTGTAAATGTGATTGTAAACTTGTATACAAGAATCATTGAAATGTATATTTAGTGTTGATAAGTTGATGTTGGTATTGACTAGTACTTTTTACTTATATGTGATTTTATTACGAGTTTGTAACTTGCATATTTAAGGTATAAGTGAATATGGCATAATTGATGTTAGATCTTGTGCAATTTTTCTTTATGGTTCAATTGATTTAGTTATGTCGTCGATAAACCTAAGAGGACATGGTGATATGTTTGATGTTTTACACCTTTGCATGATATTGACATGATGAACCATTCAACATCATGCGTAGTTTCATTCCTTGTGTTTAAGTTAAATTGTTTATATTGTTATCTCTGATTTAAAAGGATTTTTTCTTGATTCTTTAGTATTTCTATATAGTCCTCTTAGGTTTCTTGGCAGGGTGTTACGTTTGGTATCAAAGAATGAGTTCTATACTAGGAACTTAATATGTCCATTTGGTGTTTTGTTGAGCACTCTCTTGTTTTTTTGCCTTATGTTTATTAACTTTAACCTTATGCTTTGCCTTGAGGAAGGAATTCACCTTCTAAAGGTAGAGGTTGTGGTAGAGGCCGAGGAAGAGGCCAAGGTAGGGGTCGAGGTTAGGGCCAAGGTCAGAATGAAGGAATTCACCATAACTCTTCACTGAATTTGCACCACGAGAGTTGATAGGAGGAACATCAATGGGATGATAGCAAGGAGGAGAGAAGAATAGAACAAGATTGGAGTCAACATGAATCAGAAGGTGCACAAATGCAACACTTGCTTCAAGATATTCTTAATCAATTAGATCATAGAGAGGATAGAGGTCAGTGGGAGGAGTCCCATCACTTTCATTATGAGGAGAGGTAGAGATTTTAGAGTCCTCGAAGGAGGAACCCTGTTGCAAAGGAGGATGCTATTTTGGTCAGACATATGAGGGATCTTCTCCGATCACATCCTCCTACCTTCAATGGATCTAGTAGTGGGTCAATGATAGAGACTTGGCTCATCAACTTGGATAGGTGCTTCACAATGCATTTGTATGGGAGAAATACCAAGGCCAAGTGCTCCATTATGAATCTTTGAGGATTTTCCTCTACTTGGTGGTAGCTAGAGGAACAAAAAATTCACTTGGATATAGATACCACATCACGGGAGTCATTCTTGGAGAGATTCCACACACATTTTCTTTCTAATCATTGGAGGCAGAATGGAGTTGATGAATTTCATAATTTGCGTTAGAATACTATGACAATTGAGTAGTATGAGCACGACTTTTTTGAGCTTAAGAAGTATGTTGAAATTAGGGATGATGAGTCCATGTTGTTCCAACACTTTATCAAGGGATTTAATGATTTCATCAACAATGATGTTTATTTCTTTGAACCCAAGACTGTGAAGGACACAATAAGCTATCTTGATTGAGGAGAATTTCGCTTTGGGACTTGGTAGTTGCAAAAGTGGATAGATGGGGGTGCCCTTATTTGGACTAGGTGTTAGGGGTAATAATTCCCAGGGAGCCGAATGATCTAATAATCATCCTTCATCCTCCAAGGGTGGAAAAAACCATTCGAAGGGGGAGTTTTTTTCAAGATGGTAGAGGTGACAATTATTAGTATAGTCAAGGTTTTGGTTTTGAGAAAGATCACAACTGGTACCACGCCAAGCATCATTAGAATAGCTGACCCACATAGAGAACACACACAAGTTTCAATAGAGGCATTTTATAGAACGCTAGTGCACCTTCAGTAGGGAGTGATTCTGGGAGAAATAGAAATTGATACTCTTGTGGTCATCTAGGACACATTGTATCTTTTTGTTCACAGTGATTTTCACAAATTTCCAACCAAAGATAGGCCACTTTTGAGCCCATAGTGGGTGATGCTAGTAAATTCTACAGGGTGTTTGCAACCGAGTGTTGATCCTTTGTGATCGAGACTTTAGGTAGAGGATGAGCATTTGACTTTGGATCCCATACATGGGTTGTAGTAGGGGGACTGATCTTGGGTCGATTTATTGACTAGGTAAGGGTCTAATGGGACTTGATTGACGAGTGATCTTCTTCATGGAAGATTGTAGTACCCTTTCATATGACTATATCTGGTTTTGTGTTCAGGACCTATGATTGGTTTTGATGTGCGAGTGTGTGTTGATACTCTGGTGATTCTTTCTAGAATACTGATGATGTTTGTTCTAGTTTTTTATGATGACATGGATGTTATGAAATGAAAATTAATTGTTATGTTTGCAATGTTTATGCCTTCTTTATGTTCTATGATGACAACTAATATTACATGGGCATGTTGATGCTATGAGATTAGTGTTTATGTTACATTTATGCATTATGGTTGATGAGTATTTACATGTTCTATGATGATGATTGTTTATTGTTTTATGACTAACCATACTAACATCTTGTTCATTGCTATGTGTATGTTATTACTTCATGTGATATTATTTGGCATGCTTGTTTGATGAGGGACGAAGTCGTAGTTACTTGTGAGGCTCACAAGATGTCTTGATCCCCTTAATTTATTGTCATTGTTTGATGATATATATGTATATGTATATGCTTCTTCTTTGTGATGCATATTTTGTAGGTACTAGACATCGACTCCTCTAAATTGGCAAGACTGAGTGTTCCTTTACAATCTTGATGGAATTTGTTGACAAGGATAACATTAAGGTCCAATCTTTTTAGACCCAACCCAACCATCATTCCTTGTCGGGATGATCATGCCATGTATTACCTATTCAGGCCATTAGAAAGACAATTCTGAATTTCTTTTGATCTGTTTGCTTGAGGTTGGTTTGAGTTTGTGTTCATTCTCATTGTGCCTAGTGTGGTTAGTTGTGCTTGTGTTTGATTTTGATGCCTTCTTGACATCTTTTGTTCTCTTGCATTTGATACTTTTGTTATGATAGAAAATTTAATTATCTAAATTTTTAGGTATCAATATAATAATAATGTGTGATATGTGACTTCCAAGAGTAAGTCAAGTTCAAGGAGGGGAGGATGTAATACCTTCTATGTGACCCTGACGTTCAATTAAATTTAATAAAACATTTAAAATGTCTTATATAATGTAACTAATGATGATATATAAATTAATAACGTTAATTTAGTATAACAATAAATATCGGCTAACTAATACTATTAATATTGATTTAATATAATATAGTTATTATTTAATTATGTACAAATATGAAATTAATTATTATTAGGTAGTACATATCTATTTTTATTAAACAACGAATTTAATAAATAGTAAGATGTAAGTCATCATTTTTGCAATCTTCTCCTATTTAATAAGAAATGTTATTCTCCTTATAATAGTTAACAACCAAATTTATGAGAGTAGAATTTAAGTCTTTAAATTTTGTTGGAAGAGTTACTGGTGCATGCCCTTGCACGTGCCTTTGAGGAAGATGAGGAGTTTTTGGTTAGTTGTATTTATGAAGTTTTGATTTCTTGGGGGGAGGAGAGTTGTCTTTCTGAAAAGGGTCTTTGGATGAAATTGGGGAAAAACCGTGGGAGGGACTTGGAATTCTTTTGGTGGAACTCTGTTTACAAATCAAATTTTGTTTTGGATGGTTGAGGTATGGAGTTGATTTTAAAATACTATTTAACTTTGATATTTTATGCATTAACAAGAGTTGGATTATCTGAAAATCTTCTTTTATTTTCATTTTCTTTATGTTTATGTTTATTTCCCCAATAATGGTGTCAAAAGAAGAGATCTATTTCAATTACGTTTGGCATCACTTCTCTTCCTATTTTATGTGTTAATTCATGGTAGACTTTATCAAGTTTCAGACTGGCTATATATAGATGGTAGAATTGCTTTTGCATTTTGAAGGCATTTTTTTTTTCTTATAACTTGTGCATTTCCCCCCTTAATCACACAATTTATTGGCTCTGAGATTTTCCTAGCAAACTACAACAAGTGATCTTTGTAGATTGACATAATTGTATTTTATTGGTTATGAATTTTAGATTTTGGCTTGTTTTGAAGAGGATACTACATTGCCTTGGCATTGGAGTATATTTTCATTTATATCGTGTTCATGCATTACTATTTTCATCTTTGATTTCTTCTTGTGGTGTGATTTCAATGATCATAAGGTGGTCTAATAAACTAGGTATTTGTGGTAAGAACCTCCATCACGATTGGGACAACGCACATACCTCGACCTTCTTTATTCAGAAACTTAGGTGAGGTTGGAATTATCTCCTTGTCTGTTGCTTGTGTGTAGCATGTAAGATGACACTTTTGGTTATCTTGGCGGCTTGTGCCTCGGTACATATATTATCTTACAACATCAATAGGCAACCATGTTCAGGTCATCTCGACGCTTATGTATCGATGCTTACATGTATTTTCTACATATTATCTGATAAGGTCATATTCATATCTTCATGGTTGCTCTTGCACCAGTGAAGGTTGTACTAATCTCCGACGTCCAAAAAATGCTCAAATGATGAAAAATGAACGACTACAAGATTAGTGACTTGACTCATGTCTCAAGTTGCATCTCATTCTAGGACTGCATATAGTTCTTCATTTTTGGTCTCCCTTGAGCTATTCTTTCTTTCAATGCCCTTGCTGAAGCGGTTCAGTGTATTTATCCTTCGCAGGATCAATTCCCTACTAGGGGCATCAAGTGCTAAACTCTCATAAGCTTCACCTAATTTCGCCATCCTGAATCCATTTTTAGGATTGAAATCAAAATCAGAGATTGTCTACCTAATCGACCACAATTGACTGCTGACGCTATCACTTTGTGCTCACTTCCTCCTTTCATCCTTTTCGATTTTGATCCCGAGGGGGCGTGATAATATAGTAAATCCTCTTCATCAGTAAATCCTCTTCATCATTCAAATCTCCTAATCTTCAAATCTAGCAATTGAACCAAATCTTTATTGATCAAGTCAATCAGTGACTAAAACATCATCGCTTGGGGCATCTCAGCGTCATCAAGAACCATATCAAGTGGAGATTCTTCACATCTCTTTTTGAAAGAGTGATCTCATCGCTTCATATCAGATCACTCAGACATGCATCTCTTGGGGGATGTTAGGTTCATCAGGACCCATATCAATCTAACATCATTCTCGAGAAACATCAGGTTCATCATGACTCATATCAATCTGGTATTGTCTCTCAATCAGGTGATTAGCTTCTTCAGAATCTTTGTCAAGGCAAATATTTCAGTCTCTTTGACACTGGTAAATTTCATCGCTTCATATCAAATTGGTTAGTTGTCATCATCCTTGGACATATATTCAATCTCATTGCTTCATATCAGGCTGGATAATCCAGTCTCGCTCATCAGTCTTCACTCAATCAAGTTTGGAGTTGATATCTCTTTATCGATCTTCGTCTGATCAAGTTCAGAGTCGATTCCTTATTTGCTATCTATTCTTTGAATCAACGCGTTGCTTGCACATTGATTCAAAGATGGGCAAATGTAATCACCTAAAATTTATCTAGTAGAACCTAAGCCCCTATTTCGATTAAAATGCCTCAAATAGAATCTTAAATCTCAAAAGCATATTTACTAGACATAATTGTGCAAAGTAACCCTGAAAATCCCTTTTGCATAATTAAATAAAAAATCTTATAGCAGGCTTATACCATGGTCTAATTCTTAGAGCTTGCATATTTGTTTAATTACTATAACACTGCTTTTAATATAAAGTTTCTACACTTTTATTAAAAGAACACATTCACATGTGTGCACATACTCAATCTTGATTAATTAACAATTAAAGGGGATTTGAGCTTCCAAAATTGCTATTTTGTCTTATCTTACCTAACATCTCTTTTGCCTCTTAATCCTTACCACTCATCTCTACCTAACCTTGCATCTCCTTCACTCTCCTTTTGCCTCTTCATCTTAGTCACTCATTCTTTTGCCTCTTAATCTCCACCCTCCTTTCTTGAGGCAATTCCTTTAAAAGGAAGCTCTTCCTTGGCTCAAGGGTTCCATCTTGCATATCTAGATCATCTTCGTCTCTTACATTCTTATTTTTTTGCATTCCTAGAGTACTTTTGCTAATTTGAATTCTTAGTTCTTAGTTTGCTCATAGTTCTCTTGCATTCTTAGTTTACTTCACTCATAGCTCTCTTGCATTGTTAATCTAGTTTTCTTTTGTTCAGTTTACGTCACTCACTCATAGCTCTCTTGCACTCTTCAGTCCCATAGACCCTTGTGGTCTCTTGTTGGACATTAATAAATTTATCTTATCTTATCTTATCTTGTATTATTAATCATAGCATAGTTTCTTGCATTCTCATTTTAGAATACAAGTTGTTTGCATTCATTCCAGTTTAAAATCTCTCATTCTAACTTGGTTAATCTTGCATTCTAGTTCATTTCTAGTTGTGCATTGCATTTGAATCTTCCATTTTGAAGTAGTCAAGTCACTAGTCTTTCATGCCAATTTGACGAGCATTCAAAAAAGGATTAAACTCGCTTCAACTAGGAAGCAACAAGCCGCTTTTGATGATTTAGTTAGTTCATTTGATATGACCTCCTATAGCTAAATTTTTGAGCTAATAGCTTATTGAGTGTTGGTTGTTCTTCAATTAAATTTAATAAAATATTTTAATTGTCTTATATAATGTAACTAATGATGATATATAAATTAATAACATTAATTTAGTATAACAGTAAATATTATTTAACAAATACTATTAATATTGATTTAATATAATAAAGTTATTATTTAATTGTGTCCAAAGATAAAATTAATTATTATTAAGTAAGATGTAAATAAATAGTAAGATGTAAATCATCTTTTTGTGCAATCTTCTCCTAATAAGAAATGTAATTCTCCTTATAATAGTAAACAACCAAATTTATGAGAGTAGAATTTAATGCTTTAAATTTTGTTTTTGCCTTTGAGGAAGATGAAGAGTTTTTGGTTATTTGTATTTATGAAGTTTTGATTTCCTTGGGAGAGAGGTTAACTTTGATATTTTATGCATTAACAAGAGTTAGATCATCTGAAAAATATTTGTTTGTTTTCATTTTCTTTATGTTTATGTTCGTTTCCCCAATAATGGTGTCAAATCCAGAGAGCTATTTCAATTACGTTGGGCATCACTCTCTTTTATGTGTTAATCATGGTAAACTTTATCTTTTCCAGGCTTCCTATAGAGGGTAGAATCTCTTGTGCTATTTGAAGGCATTTTTTTCTTCTTATAACTTGTGCATTGCCCCCCTTAATCCCAATATTTATTGGCTCTGACATAATTGTGTTTTATTGGTTATGGTTTAGATTTTCACTTGTTTTGAAGATTTTATTGGTTATGCATTACTATTTTCATGTTTGGGGCTGTGTTATCCTTTCCTGGCACGCGTTTCTTGCTTGAGGTGTTGTTGTATAATGTATTTATTGATGCCTTAATGACATTTGGTTGAATTAAATATTGGCTGATGTTTTTCAAACTATGTACTATCGGTGCAATCAGATTTGGAATATGAAGTTTCAATGTTTTATAAAACATGCTTCCTTCATCCTTGCAGTTTCATGTTTTTAAGGTGTTAAGGATTAATAGCTAAGCATCGTAGATTTATATGCATTATTTATAAACTAGTTTTGTTATGTTGATTCTTCTTTGTGTGTGAAGTAATGATTCAAAAAGTTAATACAACTTGTTTTTTCTATTTATATTAATGAATGTTTGTTAGCTATGTTATGTTAACAATTGTAAGTTAGTTGTGTGACCAGTTATGAGACTTGTTATTGATTGTATTAATCATTTCAGTAAGGTCAAAGGAAAGCTTTGTGTTTTGGTCAGTTGTATAGGTATACAACTTTGGCTCTTGTATCTAGTATGTTATTTTTAGATGGTGCACATCAATTTAAGGATTGAGTGTGTGAGTGTGAATGAGTGAGTGTGTAGTTATGAATTTATGTGATCATAGCATTATGATTATCATTTAATTGTCTTTTCAGATTTATATGGACATAAAATTTAGCTAGTCAATTAGGGATACATGGTAATGAGATGAAGTGATGGGAATACTTGTGTAATGGTGCTATATTTTGGAATTAAGTGTTGGGGGGTCGATTCAATTGAATCCAGAGGCATGGGGTTGAGGTTCTCAATCTTGAAGCATTTCCTTTTTGGTTGATTGGGGTCCTTCAATTTTCTTGTTTTATTACATGGAGTTCTTATCACACACACACACACACACACACAGATATATATATATATATATATATATATATATATATATATATATATATATATATATATGATGCATAGGGAACCTTGGGTTTTACATTATTACAATGGATCTACAATGTTGTTTTGTGGCTTTTGAGATTTTATATTTATTAAATGTTACACGAGGTTTTTGTTTTGTTTTGGTCTCAATTGACATTTTAGACCCCATTGGTTTTGAAGTGTGGCATTGGACTATGCTTGGAACCTACTAGAGTTCTTGTGGATTTTCTTATCATGTTTTGTTCTTGAGGATATGATTGATGGATCCTAATGATGATTTTGAGATGATTGTGCTCTTATGATTTTCTATTTTGTAGAGGGATTTTCTAAGAACTTTGCTAGTAGAGTCACTCACAATGGGGTTCGAGGCCCTAAGTGGCTACCAGGGTAACCCATTATGGAGTTGTAATCAAGGGATACCATAATAAGATGAACTGGGTTGTGATAAATGTTAATAAAGATAATTATGTTTCCTCACCTATGTCCATGAGAAATTATGTGGACCATGGTTGAGTTGGAGAAGGCCAAGATACCTGTGGGACATTGAGCTAGCAAATTAACTTTCTTGTCTTCATGAAAGGAATGTCAGTTTCACATGAGTTCTCACCTGGGGGCCAGGGTTTAGTGAGAGACTACCAAGATGACCTAGGATTGTAGGGAAGTATGTGATGACACTCTTCTACATGTGTCTTAGAATCCCATTCAATTTTTATTGTGGTTCATCTTTGGTATCTTGTTAGTAAATTGTATGTAATCTTTGAAGTTATCCCTTGTGGTATTCCAGGTTGTATCCCTTGTGATCTTTTGTGTTATGCATGTTTCCTTTGTGGTATCCTTGTCATGCATTTTCTTGTGTGGTGTAGAGCCTTGTGTCTATCTCCTTGCTCGAAGTGGCAGGTCTTATGGTTCTATGTGGTTGAGTTGTAAATATTTTTTCCATCAAGGTTCGTTGTTTGTTTGTAAGCATACTGGATGGATTTTGCATAATCTTTGCATCTTCTTTGTATGATAGATAGATATCATTGTTATGTATATGAGATCAATGACATTGTAAATGTATACTCTTGTAAATATGACTGTAAACTTGTATACAAGAATCATTGAAATGTATACCCAGAGTTGATAAGTCAATGTTGGTATCAACTAGTACTTTTCACTTATATGCAATTCTATTATGAGTTTGTAACTTTCATATTTGAGGTATAAATGAATATGGCTTAATTGATGTTAGATCTTGTGCAATATTTCTTTATGGTTTAATTGATCTAATTATGTCGTTGGGAAACCTAAGAGGATAGGGTAATATGTTGTATGTTTTACACCTTTGCATATTTTTTCCACGATGAACCATTTAACATAATGTATAGTTGCATTCCTTGTGTTTAAGTTAAAATTATTTTATTGTTATCTTGCATTTAAAATAAATTTTTCTTGGTCCTTTAGCATTTTTGTGTTGTCCTCTCAGGTTTCCTGGCTTATCTTTTGGCTTATACCATTTATTAATTCAATCTCTAAGGATTGTTAATCAACAAATTGAGAATGAAATCAATCATAGTTAAAGGATGCACATCATAGACCAAATTTACAAGATTATGATCTTGTTGCACTTTGTAGATTAAACCTATTTTACATTTCCCAATACTTATTCAAATCAATATGCATCTTGACACACATATATTAGTAGTATTCTTAGCCAAAATAATCCATTTAATAATAAATTCCTATATGTTATATTTAATTAAATCATTAAAGTTTGATTAAATTACTTTTATCTAATGAACAAGTAAAGAAGGATAAATGAAATAATTCAAATCCAAATTAGCAACTATTGTAACCTTTCCATTCACAGGTGTATCATCCTAAATTGGAAGCACTTCAATTTAGTGATGGTTTAGCACCTATTTATTGTGATTGCATAAGACACTTGCATTTAGGATGTATTTGCATGTGTTCTTTTCTATCTCCTAGGTGAGATTAGGGTAGGATCTAACAATTCCTCCTTGATTTCCCTCTTCTTTTGTACAAAGCTCAAGGTAGGACCTAACTACGAGGTGTCCTCCTTTTCTATCTCTTCTTTCTAGGCTCCCTTTGTCCTTAAACTAGACCCTTCCTGCTCATCTTGGTCTTTTACCTTGAACAAAGTATTGTTTTGGACCCCCGAGAAAATTCCAAAAGGTTCTAGCCTTAGGTCTAGGCTAAATTTCAGCCTTGACCTTTCTTCTTTGGGTCTCCCCTTTTGGGATCCTGGGCTTGGTTCAAGCACCAAGGCACTCTCGCCTTGTGTAGTCAGATTTTGTGGGGTTTAATCTTAAAATCACTATAAAAACACACTCAATTACTTGATTTGGTATCCATGAATCAGTTGTGAACTTCATGTAGACAAGCTCGCTCTAACATCCCAATTTGACATAGTGCAATTGCATGGTGGAAACAAGAAAGATTGGAAACATCCATTGAAGCAAGAGAGTTCTTCACTTTGCATTCTCCTTCCCAAATAAAGCATTCAATAATATTGATCAAGTTTACAAGACATCAACATGGGGTAGCAAATATAAATTGTGAAGGTGGGTTGGAGTACTTTAGCCTTGGGGGCTTGGTATGATTTCCATGTTGTGTTCAACTATATGCATTATTGCTTTATATTTACATAAACATTTACATTTACATGCTAGGGTTTCATTCTCAAGGATTAGATCTTAGCATTTTACATATATTTCTCTACATACAAGCACTACACATACACAACACTCTTTCTTAATGGCTATTTGTAGAGGTGGGAATCACCAAAGTGGGGGGTTGATTAAGGCAAACCCGTGTATAGCCACCCAAACACACACTTTTCTAGATTTGCAGGTTTTAGAAGAGCAGATCAGAGTGCAGATTCAGATACCCATTTGGATGAAGATTACATATCTGAAATTAGGTTTCTTTTTGGACACAGTTGGGACTAGGCCGAAGTTAGGCCCCGTCCTAGGATATTATAGGTACAAAGTTGCAAAACAGGCTATTTCAGAGTACATGCTTTCAGATTTAGTTTCTAGGCTAGGTCTAGGCCGAATTTTGGACTAGTCCTGGGTCAAGGCCGACCCCAAGTCAGCATAGACCTAAAAAATCAGCCTTGTCCTAGAGGGAAAATTTTTCTACGTTTTTTTTTCATCTTGCAATTTCAGTTCTAAATTCAGTCCCGTTTATTTGTTTTGAGCTGTTCTAAAAACCAAATTCAAAACTAGGATTCATACTTCAAGGTAAGTTGACATTCTCTTTTTCTATTTACATTCCATATCTGATATATTTCCTTAGTCATTTCATTATTCTTGTTTTCCTAGTTAAATCTTGTAGGCTCATAGAAGAAGTGAACCTTTTACTTAACACCCGATTAGATTTGTATTTGGTATCATCGCCCCTACATCCTCTTGGTGGCATCAATCTTATTTGGATACAATTTGGGATTTTTTTGAAAGGTCTCATTCCTTCTAAGGCCTTTCTGAGGTATATGTCCCCTGTTAAAAGGGTGTGGTGGATTGCACTTTCTTTCTTCCCCATTGCTTTCTTTTTTACCGTATACATTTTGGTGAACCCGCTTACAAAAAGTCTTTCTTTTTGGTGTTAGATTATATGCCTTGTTTTCCTTTTGTGGATAGGATAAATCTTGCATTTATATTGGAAAAAGAAAAAAAAAAACATTTCTTTTACTTTATTTCATAATAGATTAGTCTTCTTTTATGTTCTTGCATGTCATTTACATTAAGACAATAAAAAAATAATTCTGGCATTTTATTTTGTTAGTTTAGTTTACTTTCAAGATGTTTGATTAATTTTATGAGTATTTTGATGATAGATTCATTAGGTGCGAGGATATAAACCCCAATGAGTGTATGGATGTGAAGATGTTGTTATGTTGGATAAGTCTCACAAGATCCTATTCCTACTTTGTCTTCCTCTACATCTCTTCCTACAAGCCTTTACAATAGGTTGTGTGCTTGGCTTCCTTCTTGTTAATCTTTTTGCAACATTGAGACACCTAAGATGGTTTATGCTAAACCCTTGTTGACTATCAAAGGTTATCCTCTAATAAAAATCAAAGGTAAACCTAGGGACCCTCTAGATTTTTTCAATGATCAAGATTCGATAGCCCATATAACCTATCGTACAAGGAATAAACTTCAGCCTACTATTCTAGTTTCTTTACTGCCTTCTCAACCTGTTCTTCCTCAAGCACCTAGATTTCCTACTTCCCTTGGAAAGGAGTATAATTTGGTTGAACAATTGTATGCTACTTCTACTAAGATCTCTTTATGGGAACTTCTCCAAACCTCACCTACATATCATGAAGCTTTGAAAAAGGCTTTATCAACTCTTCCGACTTCTCCACCTAATCAAGATAACATTAACTCATTTTTGGAGTGTATGCATGCTATGCCTTCTGTTCCTCCGATTGTCTTTACTGAAGAATACTTACCTCCTCAGGAGGTGTAGAATCAATATAATGCTCTTATGGTTGTTGTCATTATTAACAAAAAAATTATTCAGAGAACCTTGATTGATAATAGAACTGGCTTGAATGTCTGTAGTATTGACATGTTAAAGGAAATAAAAGATGATCTAACTACTATTCGATTTGATAACATACCTATTAGAGGCTTTGATAACATCACTAAGAATACATTGGGTTGTTACTCCTAAATTTAATTAGTGTTGTCATTAGTGAAGAAAAGATCAGGTCAGTATGAGTGAAGAAGTTATTCAGTGAAGAGAAAGACAATCGGTAAGACAAGGCAGAACAATACCGAGCATGAAGAAATGCATATCCCCAACAGTGTATACCAAGCAGAATGAACACCGAACAAATTAACTTAACCGAGCACAATGGTTACCCAACAATAAGAATACCGAGAAAGTATATTAACCAAGAAAGGGAATTACCAAGAAAGAATAACATGTTAACCGAGTAGATCAGGAAAGACTACTAAGTGATACATGATGAATATAAAAGTTTGATCAAATTCTATTGAGCAATAAAATGGTTTATGAAGATTGAGGTAAACGTTAGGAAAAATTTATTAGGAATAAAACATGATTGTAAATGATCCCAAGGCACAAATTGAATTAATGAAAATAAAGAAGATATTTCTTGGAAAAAGGAAATGAATATGGATCGTTGATCTATTTGACCGAGATTGCTAGAAGGATCTAAACCCTAATTAGGTCAAGTAATTAGGAAGCTACAAAACTAATACATAACGATGGATAAAAAAATAATAGAGATAAGAGATAGTGATGTAGAGAACACATAACATAAACAAAGCAGTTAAGGCTACCGAGTAGAGGAAGTGAATGATTTTGGTGAAATCAGTCAAAGGAAGGTAATGATACTGTAGAGAGAAACAAGGATCTGATTTAGCATACAGGTAGATGCATTATTACAGACTAGTTATTACTAGAATACATTATTATTTTTGTATTCTCATATCCCACATATTTGGAAGGCTTTGGAATTTTTTTTATTGTAGGGGATAAATTAAGCAACTACTTCTGCTTGGCCCAACATAAACCTTAAGGGTTTTCCTTTTGCCACCCACCCTCCTTTTGAGAATAATGAAGTATTCTCCTTTTAGTAGATAGAAAGTAATAAATAGTTATTCATCCTCCCCGCTTATTGTGGATAATAATGGAGCTAAAGCTATTAAAACCTTGGACTATTTATATGAGCAATAATGTAGCTAAAGCTTAGTATCACCTCTACGACCATATGACACAAATAATTATCCGATAGGATTTCCCTGCAAGGTCGCTTGCGACCGTACGTGGGAAAACTTGTCTCACGACCTCCAAACTTGTCTCACATTTGAAAACCACTGATAACCTTGTTTTCTTGGTACAAATGTGGTTTGGGCATTGAGTGCAATGATGTTGACACAAACTCTGTAGCCCACAATGTCTTTTTTGACTCCTTGGTGTTTCCATGATGACAAATACTTGATTAATTTTAGATCTGTAGATGCTAATACATTGATGAACATCCAGAGTACTTGGATTTTGTGTCACAATAGTGGCAAAAGGGCAAATTCAGGGTTGATGCCATTGGATTTGCATATGGTTGAAAGAAGCATATGCATTAGCTTTTGTTTGCAATTTGTGTTGATCATTTCTCCTCTGTCATACTCCTGTTCATTTAATCATGCCCTGTGCCATGAATATCACTCTAAGATGACAAGTTTTAATCCACTGCATGCATAACTCTATAAGTTTATCATGGTAACTTGCTTTAGTTCACTTGTCCGCA
This sequence comes from Chamaecyparis obtusa, assembly GCA_027943335.1. Lineage (NCBI taxonomy): Eukaryota > Viridiplantae > Streptophyta > Pinopsida > Cupressales > Cupressaceae > Chamaecyparis > Chamaecyparis obtusa. The sequence continues at coordinate 420,780 of BSBK01004527.1, forward strand.
TTTACTTTCCAACTGCATTTGGCCCTTTTAAAAAATCTTTCAATTAATATGGGCTCTCATGCTAACACCCATAAATAATGTCAACACAAATCAGTTCTTCATGTCGGCAATAGTTGCAATTCATAACACGTATGCCCTTCTCTTTTGGTTGGTTTCTTCAAATTACAATTTGTTCAGCTTTAACTCTTTAGCTTTGTTTTACATTTTTTGTTGTCTTTAGAAATAAAGGTTTTTAGCCCCCATTTGTTTATACTGCATGGGATTTGTATTTTTTAAAAAATTGTCTCTAGAAAATAAACCCGATTTTAGCTAATATAATGACAAGGTAAAACCCCATGTCTATGCCTCATCCAACATTCTTCCAAGCCAGTGACCCCTGTCATAGTAATATAGAACGCTAGATTATGAAAATTGTGGAACTATTGGTTAGCTTTCCTACAATTATTATGTAACTCTTTGTTGCTACCAATCACAAGCTTTATGTTTCCCACCTTTATCATGCCAGCTACGAAATCATTAAATAATTAATTATTTTTGCTGCAATTATGTCAGATGTTTCAGCTTCAACTGCATGCTAGCCCTGAAGGAATATATTGAAGCATTAACGATCCACACAATATGTTTGACAAAATGCCTAAGGAATATAAGAAGAACAAGGCATGTGACCCATTTGATAAAATGTCCTTCATAAGATATAATAAAATCATTGACAAGGCATGATAACTGTTTAAAAAAATGCCACAAGAGTGGCATCTCATGCAATGCTGAGACCTAGAAATCATGTCTAGGTGTTGTCTATTTCGCTATTCGCAATGGCGTAACCCATTCAATTTTTTTTTTTGTTTTAGATTGAATGTGATGCAGATTTTACATGAAAGTGACACTCTAAAATAAAATAATTGATTTTGCATATTTTTTTGGAGAATAATCAACTGCATCATCTATTTTTCCGGTCTCTTGGAAGTCTCAGTTTCTTCCATACAAATTTTCTTGTTTGGCATATTTTAACCATTATTTTGGGTTGAAATTTGCACTTTTTCCACTAATATGATTAGGGTTTCATATTAATGGCATTTGTGGTTTTAGCGTTAATATCTAATTGCTCTTATTCACCTTGTTTTATATGTCCTACTGATATCTTTTATCTTTTGTTAAGAGAACTTTCATTCTAAAAGAATGTATTTAATCTCTATATGTAATGCAGTCAAGGATGGTTGATCCAATGAAGGACAGTCCAAACCTTGTAGCCAAAAGAATTACACAGCACATTACTCAACAATGCAACACAAAGTAATTGTTCAACACTGATTTTCATTAACATGCCCGACTGTAAGGCCTTCTGAGTTAGGGACAATTACAATCAGAAAACAATTCTATAAGATCCACAACTAGATCCAATACAATCTCAACTAGTTCAGTTCTGAAGACAATCAGAAGCTAATGGAAACCCTAAGGAAGATCTAAACTTGAGCTCGCAAGCCTCCAAGAAATCTCCTTGTTCCCAAGTATGCAAACCCCTAGCTCTGCTACAAACAATTATCAAATTACAATCTGATCTGCAAGAACATCAAGAACTTTTCCACAACTTCACCAACTTCAGCTTTCAAAACCTCAGATCTGACTCACTGAGTTTTCCAAGTCATGAAACTTTCTCCTCTAAGTTCTGCCCCAAGTCTGTCTCCAGTCTCTTCCTTAAATACTAATCATCGGCCACAAGTCGGCTGGATGAAACCCTTAACTTCCCAAAACAATAATTAAATGCCATACAAGCCAGCTTACAAATGTATACAAACATTTAATTCTGCATGTCGGCCCAAGACAATGGCTACCGACAATTAATTCACCAAGTCAGCTCAACAAATCACACAGGACTCCAATCGGTAAGTCAGAACTACCGAGAAACAGTAAAATTACCGAGCACGCCAGGAATTTTTGAGCACCAGTATCGACAGAGCACCATAGGCATGACCGAGCAACACTTTCACTGAGCGCTAGAGACTACCGAGTTCCTTCACTGACCGAGCTTCCTTCAATGATCAAGACCGTCGGTCAAGGCTGCAACTAAGTAAAAACCGGCCAAAACATAAACACTCCATGCAATTTACCGAGGACACAGAATGCCCCTTCTTAAACCTTGGATGCCCCTGCATCAAACACCCCAGGTTCCAAAAGATGTTCATATGTGAGAATAACATCTTTCAGGATTCAACACATAAATCCCAAACTAGTTCCTCACATACAAGTCCTCCACCTTTTCTGCTTGCAAAGTCTTCCACTTCAGTTTCCTCTGTCTCTTCAAGTCTTTTCTGGATAATGTACAGGTCAGTTTTTCATACTGATCATTCATTTTCTCTGGATCTACAATCTCAACTCAGCTACCAATACTCAAGCTTCTCCTACCGAGCATTGTATCCATCAAAGGCATCAGTGAAAACTTCTTGTCATTCTTCTCAACAGTAAACATATTCTTTACATAGTCATAAATAGCTCTACAATCATATTGCCAAGGTCTACCGAGAAATATATCACAACTATTCATCTTCACAATGTCACAAAGCACAAGATCCTTGTACTGGCCAATTTGAACATCAATGAAGCATTGTTCTCTAACTTCCAAAGCATGAACATATTATAACTAGCCAAGCCTATAAGGACAAGGATGCTTCATTCTCTTCAAACCAAGTTTCTGAACCAGGTCTTCAGAAATAAGGTTATCAGTACTACCACTATCAACAATAACATCACAGAATTTACCTTCAGTCTTGCATCGGGTCCTAAACAAGTTACTCCTCTGACAAGGTTCATCCTTTGTACAGAAAAATGTTCACTGAAGCAGCAAGTTCTCTGATTCAGGCTCATTCTGAATGTTCTCATTCATCACAACAGTTCGTCGGTCAACCTTCTTCTGTGTGCATTCAAAAGAATGGTGTCCTTCCTCTCCATAGTTATAGCAAGTACCCTTAAAGATAACTCTACCTGTCTTCTTCTTTGGTTCCACAGGTTTCTATTCATCTTCTGCATCAGTCAATTTATCCTTCACCGAGTGATCAACCTTTTCTTTCCCTTGGGAGTTACTAGGCTGTTTCCTCTTCAACTTATCTTCTGCCTTCAGAGCATACTGATAAGCATCTTCAATAGAATCAATCTTCAACATACCAAGCTCATCCTGAATATTGAATCTCAGACCATTCACATACTGAGCTACCTTTTCCTTACCAAGCTCTCAGTGTCCAGACCAAATAGTAAGTTTGTAGAACTCCTCGGTATAATCTTCAACAGACAAATCCATCTGTTTCAGATTCTGCAACTTCTTAAACAAGTCAAGCTCATAGTTAGCCGGTATGAAATTAGCTTTCAACTTAGTCGCCATCAATCTCCACCGATTGATCTTTGTTTCACCTTCATCTTCTTGGTCTCTCTATAGTTCCTTCCACCAAAGAGCAGCATGTCCTTTCAACTTTGTCTGTGCTAATCTCACCTGAAGAGGATCTTCAATTTATTCTAGCTCAAAGAAATCTTCAAGTTCACCAATCCAATCAATCAGATTGTCGGGCTTCAAAGTACCTGAGAAAGTAGAAACTTCCATTTGGTAATTACTAAACCGAGCAGTAGATCTAGGCAACTGAGCAGTTTTTTCTTCACTAGATCTGTTTCTCCAATCATCGCCACTAGATCCAGCAGTTTCAAATTATTCAGCAGCTTCTTCATAGCCATCCTCAGTACCAACATTCTGAGGTATACTAGCAACAGTTCTCATGATCTCGGCGACCATATCATTCTTCATCAATTCCATCTCAGATCTGAAATCTGATTTCACCTTCTCTGTGATCCGGGATTCAATAGTATCACAAAGATCAGAAATAACTCCAGGGTCCAATCTTCTCAGAGGCATCCTTAAAGATAAGAGAAACCCTCTACAAAAAACCCTCACCGACCACCTTGTGACAATCTCCAAGTTGTAACAAGTCAGATCTCAACCTGCAATCTTGTAAGCAACTAGGGCATAATTTCACAAGTTCAGTGCTTTGGATCTACAATCTAGATTACGCATAATCTTTGATTCAATAAGATCAACTTCGCAAGATCAGCCTTGCTAGGTCAAACTTCTGCTTCAACAAGATCAAATTTCGCTCCAACAAGAACAAACTTGGCTCTGATACCACCTAATGTAGTCAAGGATGGTGGATCCAATGAAGGACAGTCCAAACCTTGCAACCAAAAGAATTACATAGTGGATTACTCAACAATGCAATACAAATTAATTGTTCAACACTGATTTTCATTAACATGTCCGACTGTAAGGCCTTCCAGGTTAGGGCCAATTACAATTAGAAAATAATTCTACAAGATCCACAACCAGATCCAATACAATCTCAGCTAGTTTAGTTTTGAAGACAATTAGAAGCTGATGGAAACCCTAAGCCAGATCTAAACTTGAGCTTGCAAGCCTCCAAGCAATCTCCTTGTTCCCAAGTATGCAAACCCCTAGCTCTGCTACAAACAATTATTAGATTAAAATCTGATCTGCAAGAACATCAAGAACTTTTCCACAACTTCACCAACTTTAGCTTTCAGAACCTCATATTTGACTCACTAAGTTTTCCAAGTCATGAACCTTTCTACTCTAAGTTCTGCCCCAAGTCCATCTCCAGTCTCTTCCTTAAATACTAATCATCAGCCACAAGTTAGCTGGATGAAACCCTTAACTTCCCAAAACAATAATTAAATGCTATACAAGTCGGCTTACAAATGTATACAAACATTTAATTTTGCATGTTGGCCCAAGACAATGGCTACCAATAATTAATTCACCAAGTCGGCTCAACAAATCACACAAAACTCTAATCGGTAAGTCAGAACTACCGAGCAATAGTAAAATTACCGAGCACGCCAGGCATCGCCGAACACCAGTATCGACCGAGCACCATAGGCATGATCGAGAAACACTTTCACTGAGCGCCAGAGACTGCCAAGTTCCTTCAGTGACCGAGCTTCCTTCAATGACCGAGACCGTCGGTCAAGGTTGCAATCGAGTAAAAACTGGCCAAAACACAAACACTCAATGCAGTTTCCCGAGGACACAGAATGCCCCTGCTTAAACCTTGGATACCCCTGCATCAATATGCTGGAACAACCTCACTAGTTAAGACTGTTCTCATTTCTAGTGGGCATGAGAAGAATCAAATCACTTGAAAGACACCAGTATTTAGACATGCACAAATTAGTGACATGATTAACCAAATTACCTTTCTTTATCATTTTCTGGGGTATTCTTTTATATCAATGCATTTAATCTAAATACTATCTTATGAGATTTGCTTCTCATAATTTTGTATTTCCTCGCACATCAATGATGTTAAATCACAAGGGATTCTCCTTATTCCCCGCAATGAAGTGAGCTAATTCTGAAAGTGTAAATGGATAATTTTAACAATGTATAATGTTCTTCACAAGATGTAATAAAAACATTGGCCAGGCATGAGAATTGTTTGACAAAATGCCACAATAGTGGTGTCTCATGCAATGTTGAGATATTGAAAATATTGTAGGAGATCACATTTCTTTGAATCATTTTGACAAACTAGCATACAATGAACATCTCAGCATTGCATGAGACACCACTCTTTTGGCATTTTATCAAATATCTTAGTTTCATATACTTTGTGAGGAATTGAGTACTTAGGAATACTGTATCTTCAGATTTGTAAATCTGAATTTGTAGTTTCAAAAAATTTCACTTGCACACAAGGAATGAGAAATTGTTGGGAGGAAGGGGCTTGCCTCGGTCAAGCCCCTATTTATGAATTAGCCTTGAATTAAAATAAAATAAATGCTATCATGTAGAAGAGATTAAATCTAACAATGGAGTATATCATACCATGTAGATGCAATTGTACTTAGTATGTGATCAAGTATGTCGATGCAATTGCTTTGACTCAACACAAAAACCAAAAATAAATCATGTAAGACAAAACCTCATGTAGTAGATGCTTGTAATTTTCCTTAATGTTGAAAGGGAGAATAAGAAGAAGACCTGAATAAATGAATTTAGATCCCATCCCTTGATGGACAAATCCTTTTCTTGTCCTCCAATGGGGAAAAGAGCTAGATCTATGGAAGGAAATGCACTAATGCTTTATGGATGATGGATGAATGCCTTCAATGAATACTTGCTTTCTTTCTTGAACTCCTTGAATGCACTATAGATTGCTTGAATAATAGACGTGGTTGTATGAGTATGCGATCATGAATTGTGGATGTGAAAATGAGAGGAAGAAGCCTCCTTTTATAGTGAATTCAGGGTCCAAATTTGTGAAGACTGATTGTGCAAGGCAAGAAAATGAAAACAACTTGCATTGGGCCCAAAACTCACCAAAATTCAACCCTCGAGGTATAGGTAGAACCAAGTTCAACCTATACCTGGAAGGTATAAATTTAGAGGTAAAGTAGCGGGATTTGAGAGGTGTTAAGTGGTTCGGGGAAAAATGGAAACATAAGAAGGAAAATCAAGTGTAAATGCTAAAATAGGGCCCAAGAGGGAAATGAATTATGTGAATGGTTGGACAAATGGGAAATCATGCATAGAGATAAGAGCCAATCTAGAGTTATGAGAAATATTGAAGCATAAGGTAGGACCTTGATTTAAACTATGAATGAAATTAGGTGCAATGTAAGGTCCTAACATAAGGAACACACTAAAGTGGGCTAAAATGGTCCCAAAATGAACACAAAAGTAAATGCTTACTTTTTAGGACTATACAATTTTATGTAATGTGTCAAATATATGTTTGTATCATTTTCATTTTACTTTTTTATATTTTATTTATAATTCTAAGATCCTAATTTATAATGCTAATTCTTTCTTTTCAAGGAAAACTTGCAACTAATGCCCTTGGGTTTGAGCTTCATATTTCTATAATAGAAAAGTTAAAATATTGCATTATATCATCAAAAAAGTTAAAAAGATTTTTTCACTTGGCATAAGACCAAGATTAAGTTTTAGTTATCTAACAAAGACCATAAGACATATTAAAAAATTATTAATTTCATTCCTTCCTACATGGTTCATAAAATTTAGGGTTAAGAATTTCAAGCCTATTTGAAGTAATTTACAATGGTATCTTGATACATCGTTTCATAATTATAGACCCTAGAAGAGATGTCTTTGGCTTACACAACATCTCCCTATAGTGACCTAGTCAAATCTCCATTCACACCTTCAATACTCTCTATGAACTTGACACTATTGATTCTAGACTATTTTGTGAGCTATTCATGAACCCAAATTTGTTCATTTTGCTTGATGCATTATACATCAGTGCCTTCTCTTATGATCCCAATAATTTCATCTAGGTGTTGTTAATCCCTATTGTCAAGCCTTTGGACAACTTGAGATTCTCTAAGTATCTTTTTTTGGTTTTGTCCTAAGTCCAAGAATTCTAGTCTTGGATTCATGACTTCTTCAAGTCATTCAATCTTGAACCATTTTTATAACATGATTTGTTAGGGGATTGGACCTACCTCCTTTCTAGATTCACCTAGATTTGGCCACTTTGAATGTCCAAATTCTTATTAACATTTAGAAAGAGAGAAAATCTATTATCTTTACTAGTTGTGTAGGTGATACTTATTTTTCCTTTCATGTTATACCTATGATTTGCTCCAATGTGCTTATGTAGCTTTAGGTGTGACTATGAAAGGTTTCACTTGAATGTGATCATCTATAAGTTCTTTTCGATTACTAGGGTAAGACACCTTATACGGTCGCCTAAATTTTATTTACTTCTATTTGTCACGAGGATCATTCCCCTCTAGTTGGATGTAGCCATGGACATAGTTGTCCTACTAGAAGAGATCATCACTCCCAATCATGTTACTCTCAACCAACTTCCAAATGATCTAGATATCATGTTTCCTATAGATGGTCTCAACCTTCTTGACCATCTTTAACCTTTCCACATAGGAATGGTGCTCCTCACTATCTAGGTTTTGGTAAGTTTTCTCATTTGGTTTGGTGATTTTTCTTATTCATGCTCGACAACTTGTAGATGAAGTTCAAGAAGAATGTGGTGGTGTTATTAGTTAGGAACCAATTGTTGATGCCTTCATCCCCATTCATGTATGTCATAAATTGAATGACCTTGACCCCCTTTGATGGACTAGCTCTTATCACATCAATGTGACGTAGATGGTTCATGTTGCATGTAAAATTAAATTATAAAATGTATGTAACCACATGTACCTTTGTCTTTGTCATTACAATAAATGTTGACCTCATGTTTAATTGGTTCTTAATTTTTTTTCATTTGGATTTGGAAATTTCTCCTATCTATGTTTGACAACTTGTAGATGGAGATCAAGAAGAGGATTTTGGACAATGTAACTGTATAATCCAAACAAGCTCTATACTTTTTTATTGAGTAGTTTTTTTAGAACTCTAATAAGACACTTATCGTCTCTGGTTACATAAATTTAATCTCAAACATTTATGCATCACAATTTCAATGTTTTCTAATATTTTTGACGGCAAGACAGTTTGTTTATCCGTTCTACTTTTAAGGGACTTAGCTAAGAATTGAACCCTGTCATGATTTGGTAAACCTTGTTAATCTAATTGAATCATCAAAGAACACTAATCTGATTTCATTTCATGACATGAAAGCATTTTAGCTTCATGATTTATTTAAAAGAAAAAAATAGTCTTAAGATTTCCTAACTCTTTTTTTGATGGGAGGGAAGAGGGTTCAACTGGGAAATTTGAGCATGTTTCATCCCTTCCACACCTTTCTATGGATGCTTCATCATTCATGGGCTCGTTTCCATTTGTAATATTCTATTACTTGGTGGATTTTAAGGAATTTTCTGATCATAAACAATGAATGTAGTAAAGCTTTCTCTATGACATCTTAACAACTTTTTTGAGACTGTAAGCCATTAAATTAGGTTTTCTCTTCACCAGGTCTATTTCTTGTTAATCTATAACCATTAAATTAAAATTTAGTGGGCAATTCAATTCACAACTGTATTATCTATGTTAATTTATAAAACCATTAGTTTATCTTCCCTACTGATCCTTGAATTTTCTTTCCCAGCAATTTTGCAAACTTTTAAATGACACCCAATGGGCATGGAGAGATTAATCCACAGCCTCCAGTGAGCTACAAAAACCAAACTCTTTCAGATTCCATAAGCCACCACCATCAATCTCCCAACCACTTTTCAAATCCCCATTGTTGGGTTTTTTACTTTCTTGTCAAATCATTAAACCTTCATTTTTGGATTTTGTAGCTTAAGTTCAAATTCCATAGAGGTTCAAATCCCATAGAGGTAAGGTATGTATGTCTTGTTTGTAGCGCAGTTAGGTGGCTCTTGCAAGGAGTACAAGGTAGTTCTGTATTGTTATAAGCCATCTATAAACCTATATACAGACACCTTGATTTCATGAACTATAAAAGAATCTTTCCTTCTTTTCACCCTTCAAGTCATGAAAATATCAGCATGAACACTGCGCCACAACTGGCCTCGCCCAACCTACTATCCTATTATTTGAAATTTAAATAGATGTTATTTACAATTAATAAATAATTTATGTATGAAATTAATAAAGATTTTATAAAAGTTGTTTATTTTAATTATGCATTTGTGCTATTTTTTGTTGTTGTAATACCTTAGTGTGACCTTGATGTTTAATTAGATTTAATTAATTATTTTAAATGTCTTATATAATATAACTAATAATAATATATAAATTAAATAATATTAATTTAGTATAACATTAAATATGCTTAACTAATACTATTAATATTAATTTAATATAATATGGTTATTGTTTAATTATTCTAAAGATGAAATTAATTGTTATTAAATATTACCTATCTATTTTTATTAAACAATGAATTTAAAAAATAGTAAGATGCAAATCATCTTTTTGTACATTTTTCTCCTATTTAATAAGAAATACTATTCTTCTTATAATAGTAAACAAATAAATGTATGAGAATAGAATTTAATGCTATTAATTTTGTGGTTACATGATTGATGTCATAGCCGATGCATGTCTACGTCCAAGATTGCAGTGAGTAATACCTTGTGTCACGTATGCTTTGGTTACTACGATTACCATTTACCTTGGAGGCATTTCTTTGTATTTGTTCACCGGTCCTTGTAGTTCATTGACACATTGCTAGGAATAGATGCTTGTTGTTGGAGTATATTTCCATTTATATCCTTTTTCATTCGTTATTATTTTCAATAAATGTCATTTGGCTGAATTAAATAGTGGCTGGATGCTTTTCAAACTATGTAGTATCATTGCAATCAGATTTGGAATATGTAGTTTTGGTGTTCTATAAAACACACTTACTTCATAGGACCAAATATGAGGAAAAAACATATGTAAGAGCTAATATCAAATGGAGAGCAAAAATGACCATAACCAAATGTAGGACTAGTTCTCATCATTTGAGATGTGAAATAGGTAGATGGTTGATACCTAAGGAAGAATGGGAAGACATGATATGCCTATTTTGCAACATGGGCATGGTAGAGATAGAGTGACATTTTATTATGAAGTTCACAACATACAATGACATCCATTCCTGTTGTGTGGATATCTTAGAAGCAAACAATTTATGTACCCTATTTGAAGAAGCACAACTACACAAAACATCAAACCTTGTGAACAAAATACATTGTCGAAGAAGAGATCTAAAGAAGAGGTTACAAAGTCCTCAAGACCTTGGAACTCTATTCTTAGGTTGTGTGCTACTTAGGGGGTCCCATAAGCTGATTTGGCCTCGTGGACGTTATTAAAATATTTCATTCATTGATTTATTCACATGGTTTCATGTTTTTAGGGTGATAAGGATTAATAATTAAGCATCATAGATTTGTATGCGTTATTTATAACTTAGTTAAATTAGTTTTCTTATGTTGCTACTTCTTTGCATGTTAAGTAATGATTCAAAAAGTTAATACAATTTGTTTCTATTTATACTAATGAATGTTTGTTAGCTATGTTAACAATTGTAAGTTAATCGCGTGTTTAGTTATAAGACTAGATATTAATTGTTTAAGTAAGGTCAAATGAAAGCTTTGCGTTTTGGTCAATTGTGTACATTTGGCTCTTGTTTATGGTATGCTATCTTTTGATGGCGCGCATCAATTTGGAGGATTAAATGTGTGTGTGCGTGTGTGTTTATCTGTTGTTATGAATATATGCGGCCATAACATAATTATTATTATTTAATTATCTTTTCGGATTTATATGGATGTAAAATTTAGCTAGTCAGGGATACATGGTAATAACATGAAGTGATGCGAATTCTTGTGTAATGGTGCTATATTTGGGAATTAAGTGCTGGGGGCCGATTTAATGGATTCTAGAGGCATAGGGGTTGAGGTTCTGGGTCTTGAAGCATTCCCTTTTTGGTTGAGTGTGGTCCTTTAATTTTCTTGTTTTATTACGCGTTCTTATATATATATATATATATATATATATATATATATATATATATATATATATATATATATATATATATATTCGTCGATGTATTTATGATGCATAAAGAACCTTGGGTTTTAAATTATTAAAGTGGATCTATAATGTTGTTTTGTGGCTTTTGAGATTGAATGTGTATTAAATGTTACATGAGTTTTTTTGTTCTATTGGTCTTAACTGACATTTTTTACCACATTGGTTTTGTGAAATGTGGCATTGGACTATGCTTGGAACCTAGTAGAGTTCCTGTGAATTTTCTATCATGATGTGTACTTGATGATATTTTCTATCCAAGTGATGATGTTGAGATGATCGTGCTCTTATGATTTTCTATTTTGTAGAAAGGTTTTGTAGGAACTTTGCTAGGAGAGTGGCTCACAATGGGGGTCAAAGCCCTAAGTGGTTGCTAGGGTAATCCATTCTGGAGTTGTAATCAAGGGATACCATAATAAAATGAACCAGGTTGGGATAAACACAGTTCAAGATAATTATGTTTCCTTGCTCATGGCCATGATAAATTTTGTTTGGACTTTGGATGAGTTGGAGAAGACCAGGCTTCTTGTGCGACATTGAGCTGACAAATCAACTTCCCTGTCCTCATGAAAGGAATTTTGGTTCCACATGAGTTATCACTTGGGGACCGGGGCCTAGTGAGAGACGACCAAGATAACCCAGGATAGTAGGGAACTATGTGATAACACTCTCTTATAGGTGTCCTCGAATCCACTTCAATTTGCCTTGTGGTTCGCCTTTGGTATCTTGTTAGTATATTGTATGTAATCCTTGAAGTTAAATCCCTTGTGGTATTCCATGATGCATCCCTTATGATCTTTTGTGTTATGTGTGTTTTCTATGTGGTATCCATGTTATGTGTTTTCTTGTGTGGTGTAGGGCCTTGTGTCTATCTCCTAGCTCGGAGGGGTGGGCCTCATGGTTCCATATGGTTGGGTGATAAATATTCTTCTCATTGAGGTTCGTTATTTATTTGTGAACATACTGGACAAATTCTGCATCATCTTTACATCTTCTTTGTATGATAGATGGATATCATTGTTATGTATATGAGATCAATGTCATTGTAAATGTATACTCTTGTGAATGTGACTGTAAACTTGTAAATGTGAGATCAAGGCCAAAGCCTGGGAACACAGATCACATGGGTAGTGGAGTTGGTTTGAGCCTTGGGTTTTCTCCCTAGTGGTCTCGAGTTCAATTCCAATGCCCAAATTCGCCCGATGCACCTACCTTGTGGGCGGCTTGGTACATCCTCAAAGGACTAGTCTTGTCTTAGCTCACCCCTTCATGACCCTAACTTGGCAGCAAGTAAGACCAAGGTAAGCTAGGTTGGTTGTTGGGTTGGGTCGTGGAGATGCCTCTCACATAAAAAAGAACAAGAAAAGAAAGCCTGAGAACACTAAAATGGGACTTAACTAAGCATCTACTTGCAGGTGCTTACAAGTTAGGATGGTACAATACTAAGCCCAATAACTCTAGTCTTGGATTCATGACTTGAAGTCATTCAATATTGAACCATTTTTATGACATGATTTGTTAGGGGATTGGACCTACCTCCTTTTTAAATTCACCTAGATTTGACCACTTTGAATGTCCAAATTCTTATTAACATTTAGAAAGAGAGAAAGTCTATTATCTTTACTGGTTGTGTAGGTGATACTTATTTTTTCCTTTCATGTTATATCTATGATTTTCTCCAATGTGATTATGTAGCTTTAGGTGTAACTATGCAAAGTTTCACTTGAAGGTGCTCATCTATAAGTGCTTTTATATTACTAGGGTAAGGCACCTTATACGGTTGCCAAAATGTCATTTCCTTCTATGTGTCACGAGGGTTATTCCCGTCCAGTTGGATGTAGCCAAGGACATAATTGTCCTACTAGAAGAGATCATTGCTCCCAATCATGTTACTCTCAACCACCTACCAAATGATCTAGGGATCATGTTTCCTATGGATGGTCTCAACCTTCTTGCCCATCTTTAACCTTTTCACATAGGCATGCTGCTCCTCACTATCTAGGTTTTGGTAAGGTTTCTCATTTGGTTTGGTGTTTTTTCTTATTCATGCTCCACAACTCTTAGATGAAGGTCGAGAATGCGAGGATAGTGTTATTGGTTAGGACCCAATTGTTGATGCTTTCATCCCCTTTCTTGTATGACAGAAATTGAATGACTATGACCCATTTTGATGGGCTGACTCTTGTCGCATCAATGTGACTTAGATGGTTCTTGTTGCATGTAAAAATTAAATTATAAAGTGTATGCAACAACATGTACCTTTGTCTTGTTCATTACACTATGTGTTGATCTCATGTTGTATTGGTTATTCAATTTTTTTCATTTGGATTTTGAAATTTCTCCTATCTATGCTTTGACAACTTGTAGATGGAGATCAAGAAGAGGAGGGTGGTCTTATTGGCTAGGAACAATTGTTGATGCTTTCATCTCGACTAATGTAGGAGATAAATTAAATGACTGCTTCAGCTTGGCCCAACATAAACCTTGAGGGTTTTCCTTTTACCACCCACCTTCCTTTCGAGAATAATGAAGTATTCTCCTTTTAGTAGATAGAAAGTAATAAAGTGGTTATTCATCCTCCCTGCTTATTGTGGATAATAATGGAGGTAAAGCAATTAAAACTTTGGACTATTTATATGAGCAATAATGTAGCCAAAGATTAATATCGTCTCTACGACCATATGACACAAATAATCTAATAATTTGGTGAGTACTTTGATTTACAATAGTGTGGAGATGGTGAGTGGTCTATTTAATGTAGGCATTCCTTTGTACAATATGAGTTTGACAGAAAATAGTCATGTATATATAGTGGTTAAAGAGAGAAAATCTATTATCTTTACTAGTTGTGTAGGTGATATTATTTTTCCTTTCATGTTATACCTATGATTTGCTCCAATGTGCTTATGTAGCTTTAGGTGTAACTATGAAAGGTTTCACTTGAATGTGATCATCTACAAGTTCTTTTCGATTACTAGGGTAAGACACCTTATACGGTCGCCAAAATTTTATTTAGTTCTATTTGTCACGAGGATCAGTCCCCTCCAGTTGGATGTAGCCATGGACATAGTTGTCCTACTAGAAGAGATCATCACTCCCAATCATGTTACTCTCAACCAACTTCCAAATGATCTAGATACCATGTTTCCTATAGATGGTCTCAACCTTCTTGACCATCTTTAACCTTTCCACATAGGAATGGTGCTCCTCACTATCTAGGTTTTGGTAAGTTTTCTCATTTGGTTTGGTGATTTTTCTTATTCATGCTCGACAACTTGTAGATGAAGTTCAAGAAGAATGTGGTGGTGTTATTAGTTAGGAACCAATTGTTGATGCTTTCATCCCCATTCATGTATGTCATAAATTGAATGACCTTGACCCCCTTTGATGGACTAGCTCTTATCGCATCAATGTGACGTAGATGGTTCATGTTACATGTAAAAATTAAATTATAAAATGTATGCAACCACATGTACCTTTGTCTTTGTCATTACAATAAATGTTGACCTCATGTTTAATTGGTTCTTAATTTTTTTTCATTTGGATTTGGAAATTTCTCCTATCTATGTTTGACAACTTGTAGATGGAGATCAAGAAGAGGAGGGTGGTCTTATTGGCCAAGAACCAATTGTTCATTTTTTCCTCTCGATTAATGTATGGGATAAATTAGATTTCCCTCTCAACCCTTGAGACCAAATCCCAATTCAATTTTTGGGGAAAACCTTAGGGAATAGGCTGATTGGATCAACCTATTTCCCCAAAAAAGTTTCAAAATTTAGTTTGTGGGTCCTGATTCATGAGAAGATACTAGAATGAAAAGAGAAATCAGAGCTAGATAAAGCATAACAAACATGAAAGCCAAAGAACATAGATCGCATGGGTAGTGCAGTTGGTTTGAGTCTTGGGTTTTCTCCCTAGTGGTCTCGAGTTCAACTCAGATGCCCAAATTCGCCTGATGCACCTAGCTTGTGGGCGGCTTGGTACATCCCCATAGGAATAGTCTTGCCTCAGCTCACCCCTTCGTGACCCAAAATTGGTAGCAAGTAAGACCAAGGTAAGAGGGGTTGGGTGTTGGGTTGGGTCGCGGGGATACCTCTAGCATAAAAAAGAAGAACAAGAAAAGAAAGTCGAAGAACTCTAGAATGGGACTTAACTAAGCATCTAATAGTAGGTGCTTACAATTTAGGATGGTACAATACCTAAACCCAAGAATTATTGTGTTGGATCCATGACTTGAAGTCATTCAATCTCGAACCATGTTTACGACATGATTTGTTAGGGGACTGGACCTACCTCCTTTTAAATTAACCTAGATTTGGCCACTTTGAATGTCCAAATTCTTACTAACATTTATAAAGAGAGAAAATCTATTAGCTTTACTAGTTGTGTAGGTGATACTTATTTTTTCCTTTCATGATATATCCATGATTTTCTCCAATGTGCTTATGTAGCTTTAGGTGTAACTATGAAAAGTTTCACTTGAAGGTGATCATCTATACGTGTTTTTTTATTACTAGGGTAACAAACCTCATATGGTTGCCAAAATGTCATTTCCTTCTATTTGACACAAGGATCATTCCCTTCCAGTTGGATGTAGCTATGGACATAGTTGTCCTACTAGAAGAGATCATCACTCCCAATCATGTTACTCTCAACCACCATCTAAATGATCTAGAGATCATGTTGACTATAGATGGTCTCAACCTTCTTGCCCATCTTTAAACTTTTCACATAGGAATGGTGCTCCTCACTATCTAGGTTTTGGTAATTTTTTTCATTTGGTTTGGTGATTTTTCATATTCATGCTCGACAACTTGTAGATGAAGTTTGAGAAGAGGGTGGTGGTGTTATTAGTTAGGAACCAATTGTTGATGCTTTCATCCCGATTCTTGTATGCCATAAATTGAATGACTGTGATCCCCTTTGATGGACTAGTTCTTGTCGCATCAATGTGATGTAGATGGTTCTTGTTGCATGTAAAAATTAAATTATAAAATGTATGAAACAACATGTACCTTTGTCTTTTTCATTACACTATATGTTGACCTCATGTTGAATTGGTTCTTAAATTTTTTTCATTTGGATTTGGAAATTTATCCTATCTATGCTTGACAACTTGTATCTATAGAGATAAAGAAGAGGAGGGTGGTATTATTGGCCATGAACCAATTGTTGATGCTTTCATCTCGATTAATGTATGGGATAAATTAGATTTCCCTCTTAACCCTTGAGGCCTACTCCAGATTCAATTTTTGGGGAAAACCTTAGGGAATAAGCTGATTGGATCAACCTATTCCCCCCAAATAGTTTCAAAATTTAGTTTGTGGGTCCTGATTGCAGAGAAGATACTAGAATGAAAAGAGAAATCAGAGCTAGATCAAGCATAACGAACATGAAAGTATGAGAACACAGATCACATGGGTAGTGGAGTTGGTTTGAGCCTTGGGTTTTATCCCCAGTGGTCTCGAGTTCAACTCCAATGCCTAGATTCGTTTGATGCACCTACCTTGTGGACGGCTTGGTACATCCTTAGAGGACTAGTCTCGTCTCAGCTCACCTCTTTGTGACCCCATCTCGGCAACAAGTAAGACCAAGGTAAGCTAGTTCGGGCATTGGGTTGGGTCGTGGGGATGCCTGGCATAAAAAAGAACAAGAAAAGAAATCCCGAGGACACTAAAATGGGACTTAACTAAGTTTCTAATTGTAGGTGCTTACAAGTTAGGGTGGTACAATACTAAGCCCAATAACTCTAGTCTTGGATTCATGACTTGAAGTCATTCAATCTTGAATTATTTTTATGACATGATTTCTTAGGGCATTGGACGTACCTGCTTTTTAAATTCACCTAGATTTGGCCACTTTGAATGTCCAAATTCATATTGACATTTAGAAAGAGAGAAAATCTATTATCTTTACTAGCTGTGTAGGTGATACTTGTTTTTTCATTTCATGCTATATCTATGATTTTCTCCAATGTGCTTATGTAGCTTTAGGTGTAACTATGCACAGTTTCACTTGAAGGTGCTCATCTATAAGTGCTTTTAGATTACTAGGGTAAGGCACCTTATACGGTTGCCAAAATGTCATTTCCTTCTATGTGTCATGAGGGTCATTCCCCTCCAATTGGATGTAGCCATGGACATAGTTGTCCTACTAGAAGAGATCATTGCTCCCAACCACCTTCCAAATGATCTAGGGATCATGTTTCCTATGGATGGTCTCAACCTTCTTGCCTATCTTTGGATGGTCTCAACCTTCTTGCCCATCTTTTTAACCTTTTCACATAGGCATGGTGCTCCTCACTATCTAGGTTTTGGTAAGGTTTCTCATTTGGTTTGGTGTTTTTTCCTATTCATGCTCCACAACTTGTAGATGAAGGTCAAGAAGGCAAGGCTGGTGTTATTGGTTAGGAACCAATTCTTGATGCTTTCATTTGCATTCATGTATGACAAAAATTGATACAATAGTGTGGAGATGGTGAGTGGTCTATTTAATGTAGGCATTCCTTTGTACAATATGAGTTTGACACAAAATAATCATGTATAGATGGAGGGTGTTCTTTATGTATTATTTCATAATCACGTATAAATGAAGATGTTCTTTGTGGATTATTCCATGGTTAGTTTTGTAAAGAAATAATTGAAACGCTTTGTAAATGTAAAGAAATATTTGTTATCAAATTAATCATTATTATATCATACAAACATGAGTCATCTCCCACATTAATTTAATTTTTCAAATACAATCTTTAATACTATTTATAAATATAATATAATTTATCTTTGTTTCTGAATTCTGATGTGTAAGATTGTTATTGAACTATGAATCGTCCAAATCTACTCTCTTATTAAACAATCTTACACAGCATAAATCTACAGCCTATTATTAAACAAGATAATAAAAATTGCGTTAAAATATATATTCGTATCTTCCCGCCGAGTAAAGCATTATATCTCGTCCGAAGCAGGAAACACAGAGCAATCTGTACGCTAGAAGGAGGGCTTGAACCTCCGACCTTGTGGTTAACAGCCACACGCTGAGGAAAACGACTGAATGCACCAGCACAAATGACATCGATTTAAAATTTGTACTCGACTTTGGAGGACATTCGTAGTAATAAATTAAAAAAATGTCTTCAGAGCTGGTTTTCTTTTAAAAAGGTCCCACCGAGATTTGAACTCGAGTTACTGGATTCAGAGTCCAATGTCCTCACCACTAGACCATGGGACCGATGTGTTGGTTTCCGGTTTTTAAATTGCTTTTGAACCTTTTCGCCACTTTTGATATACAAAGTGGGTCACGACTTCCACAAATTCTTTTGCTAACCATACAATCAAACTTGGCACACTGTTTACCAATTGAATGCATTCATAATAAATGTGATTCAATTATACTCGTATTATCATTTCCGATGATTTTAGGAACTTCTTCGAACAAATCTGAATTTAAAAAGAGATTGTGACAATACCCCTTGTGAGAAGAACCTTGATAGACTCTTTGATTTAATCAACCTAATGGTCACAATTGATGCATTATTACCCCTTGTGAGAAGAACCTTGTAACTCTATTCGTGATTTTTTTAAAATGGGAAATTTATGAGAATTTTTTGGAATTTTATGTTATGTGCATTATCGTCTTTACATTTCGTATCAGAGATCAATGCGTAACTCCATGGACCGCGTCTTTATTGTAAGGAAGTTACAGTAGCATAACAACTTCCTACACTAATCTTGAGAGGAGGGTTATGTAAAAACTTTCTCAAATCCTTACAATAGTCACAAAAACTTGACATATATAAACATAAATAACATGCATACCACACCATAGAGATGTACATGGGGGAAACCCTTCAGGAGAAAAACCCCACACCGAAAAAGCTACCCAATATATTATTCAAAAATAATAACAAATTATAATATACTTGTAGAGAAAGCTTCTCAAGAGAGTATCACCAACGGAGATCTAGAGGTAAAATGTAAAATCAAAACACATATGTATGTAAAATGTAAACACATAAGAAATGGTGGATCTTCTGCTTAGTTTATGTTTAAGCACATGTTATTTATATTTTTTTATGTTGATTTTTTATAACTATTGTAAAGATCTAAGATTTTTTTTACATAATTTTCCTCTCAATATTAGTGCACGAAGTTGTTCCACTACAGTAAGTTCCCAAGTGACAAGTTGCATCATAACCTTATCACCTTTGGTTTCAACTATGGGTTGTTGGATTTTTTAAATTGATCTATATTTCAGCCGAAGATTGTGCAGAAGATACTCTGTGATCTTGTTGCAGAATTTTTTTAGATGGAATGTTCATCAAGAAGAATAGAGGTAGATAAATTTTTAATGTATTTATTCCAATGTGTGTGTTTAAGTGTATTAATTCTAATTAATTTTCCCATGAGTACAATTTAGAAGAACAAAAATCAGAGACCATCTTTCACATAATTGACTAGGATTTACCTGTAATGGCTCTGCTGCTAGTCGGGCATCCGTAGACCTGATAGATTTTCACGCATGTTTCAATCTAACCTTTCTCTACTTTCAGTCGAGTGTTCATAACCCTGGTAGATATTTCTAGAGTTACCCCTTTTTTATCCAACCTTTCTTGATGAACTTTATATTTTCTTTCGGCATAGACCCGCTTGGATCATTTTATTTTGAGTATTCCTTGTACAGTATAGTCAATTAGGCCAACTACCTAATAGAGGGTTCTAAAACTCGTGGTCATTGAATTCAACATTCTTATAATGAATCTAGTTCACATCCAACAAAGAGATCCACGCTTCAAGTATCATTCTTAGATATGCATATTATGATTCCAGATAACTAGCATTGGGTAGTCTCCAGGTATTCAGGTGTAAAGGCCTTCAATTTCCAACTTCTAGGTACATCTTTCCTGTGAAGATATGTTCTCCTTGAGGTTTTGACTAATAAATACCCCTAGCTTCCATTGAAAACCAATTGGAGTACACCACTTGTCAGCAACAACCCCGAAGAGACACTGACCTCCTGACACAAAGTCAAGGAAAACCAAACCAAACCAAACCAAAAAGAAATAAATAAATAGCTAAAACTACTATAATACAAGGGTGATATTTACCTAGCTTTCAGGATCCAAAAAAGTATTTAATAAATTGGCCATTGTTAGGTAATTGAACCAACTCCCAATCCAAGGAGCTAATTTTGAAAGTGTTTTCCCTTGAAATCTCTGCGATTTGATAAGGGCCAATCCATAATCGTTTGAATTTGGTGTAACTGCTTGGATTTTCTTTTATATTTGTCCCACATAAGGACAAGTTAAGCGATTCTAAAATCCTTGGTGTTGGATCTCTTCTCAAACCAACACTTAAAATTATCTTGGTGCTTTGACACACGATATAAGTCTTCTATTCAATTTTCTTCAAGATCAAGAAGATTCATCAATCTATTTTGAACCCTATCCTCACCCTCAACATACCCATTCACGAATTTAAGCATTGGGATCTTGAGGTTAATGGGAAAGACAAGTTCTAAACCATACACTATTAGAATTAGGGAGCACAAAGGGGGGGGGGGGGTGTGAATCGGTGCAGTAGAATTCTTTAATTTTTTAATCCAAAACTTATAACCACACATAACTAAAAGTAAATAGAATAAGATAAACATGCACAACATCATAACACCATGATTTGTTTTATAGGAAAACCATGTTAAGGAAAAGACAACGATGAGGATGGTACCCACTACATATCTCACTACTACAGTAATAAGTACCATGTTAAAGGTATAGGTACATAAGAAGGTGAATGCAATTACATCCATGCTTACAGCCTAGAGCTTACAGCTCTATATAAAACAATGATATGACCCTCTATCGGGTTCACCAATCAATCTTGATTATAACTTACAAAATTTAGATAGAACTTTACAGTCCAAAAATGAACTAACAAATAGCATCAACTATGCCAATATTGTTTTGATGAAGCTATGAAGAATATTACAAACTAATTATCTGATCTATCAATCTTCACGTCATATCACAAGAATATCATTCATATTGTGTGTCTTCTCCCACAAAATCACATCCAAAACTCGATCTTCTTTACTTGCCAAAAACATAACTCAATCAACCCAACAAGCATATAATGAACGTGTAGAAGATTCCATTATACCTCAACTAAATCATCAAATAATAAATTTATATTCAAATAGAATATCCTCCATAGTGAGCTCTATCAATCATAACCATCAAACTGATTAGATCATCAATCTAGTAGGATCACTAATCGATCCAATGTATAACTAACTCAGAATAAGATAGTTCTTTGTCTTCCTGATACACAAAGTATCAAAAATCAATCATACTGCATCGCAAACACCTACAATCTTAGATTTAGGCACTCCAGTATGTTTAATTATCATCTAAATTCTTCGTTGTAGATCAAAAGTCTCTAACCCCTGTCGGTACTGATCCAAAGTATCTCCTTGTATCTTGCTCTATTCTTCACACTTAGTCGATTTTCATTGACTAATCAATTGATATGTAAAAATCTTGCAAGGTGGGAAAGATAAATGTGTGTAGTTTCAATCAATGATAGCATACCATCCATTATCAGATGTATCTTTCCAACAATCTCCCCTTTTGGCATTAATGACAACACTTAGTGAGAAATGACTAAGTGTCCAGTTAAAATTTCAAGTGTCAAAATCTTCACCAAAAATTGTACTCCTACTTCGGTATACATCTCTATCCTATACATTTTTCACTGAATCTCTCCCCCTTTTACATCAATGGCAAAGGCGGGGTCCAAAAAGAAAAAATCATCTACCAAAACTCCTATAATGACCGCACATACAAAATATGGTATTATACTTACAAAAACTTGAATACATCTGAAAAGTTTCTCCTAAGAGCTTCCAAATCTACATCCCAAGTCTTTTGAAGACTTTCCACAATCTGAATATGTCCACATATAGAATATGATGACTTCTTAGCCTCAATCAGGTTCGGTAGACTAAAGTTATCATATGCCTTATCTACCTCTAACAAAGCTCTCTGCATCAAATAAACCTTCAAAACAAGAAGATTCTCCAAATCTGTAAATCTACCTTTCATTATTGGTCTCTCAACTTCAAGTGACTTGACCTTATCTTTGACTTTAAGAGCCTCAGTCGAATGTCTCGATGCCTACCCTTTGACTAGATCAAAGTTCTTTGATAACTGCGCAAGCTAATTTTTTCCTTCCTTAATAAGTTTGTCAATATCAAAAACATGTATAGGAAAGTTTACACAAAACCTATCTATCTTTCTTCCAATTGATATATCCTCCTTTAGATGAGTGATTGTAGCATCAAATGATGATCGATCCTTAGTAATAAGAGCACATAGTTGATTACATCGAGGTTGCATGAATTTAGTATGTACCTTCACAAGAGATGAATTCTCCAAAGTCTCAAAATGTACATCAAAAGAGTCAATTAGTTTTTCCAGTTGATCTGCATAAGAATCACCAGCCTCATACTTAACATGGACAATCATCTTTAGAACATTTATTGTCCTAGACAACAATCTTCCTTCCTTCTCATTGTTCTACAAAGATCTTTCTTTATCATTTGTATGTGCAATTATTGATATTTTCATTAGCTCATCTATATCCAAACTATCCAAATCAACAGGCCCTTGAAATTTTTTATCAAGTACATCAATAGATTCACTTGAGTCTCTTTCCAACACTTTATGTCTTTCCAAGTGATGGCTCAACCTCTTATTGTATTTTCTCAGTATGCTCTTCTGATTTCTTTTCCTCTGTCAAAACTTGATTTGCAGGTTCATTATCCATGGCATCTAGGTCTTCAACATATTCAATATGTTCATCAATCTCCTTTTCAATATCTACCTCAATCGGTTCATCAATAGTATAGCCTTTCTTAGACATTATTTCTCTGATTTCTTCTTCCCGCATTACATCCTTCAATCTATCTTCTTCTTCTTCTTGGTCATCAGGATCCTATGGAGTGAGAGTGATAGATACTCCTGCAATAAACAAATCTAGTTCATCAGTATCAATTTTTTCTTCTCTCATCTTTATTCTTGGCTCCTTCTTCTTTGGTGCATCTTGTCTAAACTCAATCAACATGTTTCTAACTATATCCTTTGTTTCTACAATGATCTCCTTCGTCTTACCATCCATCAACATATTAATTCTCTTCTTGGTTTGCAACCACTTCTTGGCTTCATTAAGAAAATTCTTCATATCATCATTTATGATAACATGGAATATCTTTGGGATAGCTCCCTCTCCAATCCTTTGGTCTTCCTCAAGTGCAACTAGTCTCATTTCTTCCAACTTGTTGTACAACTCATTAGGTATTTGGTCCTTAATTTCAACTAGTGCTCTGCTAAACTTGTTCAATTGAATAATTACTCCTTGATAAACTCTCTCTTTCTCTTTTTCATCAAGTAAATGATAATACTTCTTCAATTATACCAAAATTCCAAGTTTAGTTATTTTAAACAAATGTTGTCAACATGATTTTCATTCTTACCAACACTCATAGGTCTATCCTTTACAATTATTCCTATTGTTTCTCCTTCAATCCTGATTTTCTTCTTGGATTGATCTGGATCTATAGAGGAATCTTTCTTATCTACATTTCCCCTTTTCTAAGGTCCTTTTCTCTTCTCCTTTGGTCTTCTCTTCATTGGTCCAGACTTTAGTTTTTTAGATTTATACCTTGAAACTATCAATGTATATTTCTTATTAATTGATATATTAGTGGTCTTCTTCTGAGGAGGTGTAGGTGTAGCTTTAGATGCACTCCCTTTTGTTCTCTAACTGGATGACATAGAAATAGGTTGGGTGTAGGTTCTTCATCTACATCAATCTGTGCAGCTTGAATTACCCTTCTCTTCTTATTATCCTCTTGCTTCCTTCTTGTCGCATTCATCTTCTCCTTTCTGACTCCTTCATTTTCTAAAATCTTATCAACCATTTTCCTTATCTTCTTGGTCCTTGTAGGTTCATTAAGTTCATTTTGAACTTTCTAATACTTCTCTACATAAGCTCCAAATCTTTCTCCACCAGGATCTCTAGGTTTAGAAAGCATGTCATCAATATGCTTGACCATGATTTTAGGATCTACTTCATATCCCATGGGTGGTATCCGTGAGGTTCAAGGCTCCACTACCTCGATACAACATGCTCCAGTATCAACCATAAAGAAAACTGTATCTGCATATTTTGTAACCAAATCATTAGGAATTCTCTCCCTTTTTTGCATTTGCTTCTGAAACATCTTGAAGCAACCATAAATTTCCTAATCAATAATTTCCTTTTTTCTGCATTGGGTAAAAATGACTAATCTAAATAGTTGTAGGTATATCTTTTTTCTATTTTACATGTATAACATCAAGAAAATAGTTCATTAGATATAAAAACATTTGAACTATCAAGGATCCATATTTAAATATATATGTTATGTCCTTCGTAATCTTACTCAGGTTCTCCAACAATGGTTCCCTCAGAATATCACAAACATCAATCTGTGCATCTTCCTTTAACATTCTATAAGCACTATGGATAATAGTAGCAAGAATAGAATTAATTCTATTGCTATGGTAAAAAAATTATCCTAGTACCATAGAAACAACATTGACATCAGGTTTCTTAATATCATTAACTATCATGGCTCTCTTATCCCATTTTGATTCAGTAATATATTCAACCACATTATTCTTAGATGATTTTAGGGTTGGGGTTTCACTAGTTGCACTAAAGCCAGTATGAATCAACTCCTTAGTGATCTTAATAGTATTATCACCAAGCCAAAAAAAATGATCATGGATCCCTCTTAGAACAAATCTCACCCACTCTGGTTCATCAAATGCATAAAATTATTTGAACTATGTTAGATTGATCTGTTCAATCTTCTTAAATTCATCCTTTAATACTCCATCCACACACTGAGATTCATATTGTTTATAAATTTAAAAATCACCTAATTCTTCAATCTTAAAATGAATGTAATCTCTTATAACCTTAATATAAAGAACATCGTGGGGCACATGTGAAAATGCACCTTCTAGATTATCTTCCATTGACTTAAATGGATATTTCTTAAACTCATACCTAGGCTTCTCAACAATATCAATAATCTGAGGTGTATATGTTCTTCTCTGATAAATTGAATAATATTTTGAAGAGATAAATACCTTTTTATGTCGTTATAGGGTTTTCTCATGAAACTCAATCAGATGCTTAGTTCATTGTTAGATCTCCTTCTCAGGTAATGACTCAGGCTCTGGATTGCAAGGTGTGAAATGAAGTCATAAAATGCCCTTTTTATCCTTGAATTCTTTATTTCAACCTCATTTAATGTTGTTCATACCATAGCTTTTAAAAAGATGATATTGCCAGTGAATTAAATTTTGTTTGCGATACATAATAAGTTCATGAAATATTCCATGATTTGAAATATAGGCTTGAAATTATATTTTGCAACTCATGATACCATCACATCCTCCATTGTACCTATTTAGGGGTAAGGTATGATTTTATGATAAGAGATCCCCCTTAGGTCCTAAGACCTAATTAGTTTGATGATGAGTTTTCCACACCAGGAACTAGTGTGACTTGTCCATTTGAATCAATTTTTTCTTTCCTCACCCATTGTTTATTAATTTCCTTCCCCACTTCATCAACATCAATTTCTTTTCCTTTATTTTCATGTCTTGCATGTTTCTTCTCAACCAAACCATTTCTTCTTATTCCAACATTGTTGTATCTATAGTTTATGGCTATATGATGAGAATTACTGCATTTCTAAAAAAATAACATTCGGATTTACATACCTGCAATTTTTCTTCAATCTACAAATCCCTTGCAATGTGTTCAAAATTGTTGCATTTGAAACATGTAGGATTACCTCTATTTGTAGGTCTTTTATTAGGCCCCACTTTCATTCATTAAATTTGTGTCCATACTACCAACATGTGAAACAATATCCTATAAATGGTGTAGTAGAAGTATTTCTCCTACATTCTTTTTCCCTATGACCAAATTTGTTGCATGTGAAACATCTCCCATTAAAATTTTACATAATAGGTTATTTCTTATATTCTTCCTTCTTTTTGTATGAATCACAGCTTTCCTATCTAGATCCAGAGCTTTCTCCTTTCTCAAATCCCAATCCTTTCTTTTCTCCACATGCTTTTTTATTTGCAATTTCCTCATTAAGTTTTGTAGTGGTAATTTTGAACTTTTCTTGAATCTCCTTAGCAGATTCAATCTCTCTTCTCAATATCTCATTTACTCTATCCCACCCTTTCTCATTATGTTTAGATTCCTCAAGATAAACTTACAACTATCCAACTTCGCTATTCAACTTGTAGAATTCTTCAGTTTTCTTGAAGATTTCTCAAGAGTCTTATTTTCTTCTATTTCTTCAGTCATCTTGATTACCATAGATTCCTCTCATTCTTTAGGTTGTGTCTTTCCTTCAAAATCAGATCATACTCTTTAGGTTTGTCTTCTTCAGTTGGTGGAGAGTCACTACCTTTCTATGATAGCTAATCCACAAGGTCTTTCTTTCTGTCTCTGGATTGCCTGAATCTCTCTTTCAAGATTTCAATAAATCTATCAGCCTCTTTCAACTTTTCTAATAGATCAAGAATGTGAGCATTGGATTTGTCTATATCTTCAAGTACATTCAAAAGCTTCTTCTAAATACTACTAGGTGATTCCACAAAGATCTCCCTCAATCTTTTAAAATTCTTCCAAGAAACTAGGCTTTAATACCAATTGTTAGGATTAGGAAGCACGAAGAGGGGGGAGTGAATTGGTGCAACAATATTATTTAATTTCTTAATCTAAAAAATATAACCACAAATAATTAAAATTAAATAGAATAAGATAAACATGCACAACATCAAAACACCATGATTTTTTTTCAAGGAAAAACCTGTTAAGGGAAAAACCCCAGTGGGGATGGTACCCACTAAATATCTCACTACTGTGGTAATAAGTACTCTGTTAAAGGTATAAGTACATAAGAAGATAAATTCACATAAATTCAATTTTACAGGATAGAGCTTACAACTCAATGCAAAATTAGGATATGATCAATCCTGATTACAACTTACAAAATTGAGATAGGACTTTACAGTCCAAAAACTGAACCAACAAATAACATCAACTATGCCAATACAATTCTGATAAATCTTTGAATAATATCACTAACTGATTATCTGATCTGTCAATATCCACATCACATCAAAAAAATAGCATTCATATTGTGTGTCTTGTCCCACACTATCACATCCAAAACTCAATCTTATATACTTGCCAAAAACATAACTCAGTTTCCTCAACAAGCATATAATGAAACATGTAGAAGATTGCATTATACCTTGACTAAATCATCACATAATAACTTTCTATTCAAATAGACTATCCTCCATATCCATCTCTATCAATCATAAGCATCAAAATGATTGAATCATTGATGTTGTAGGATCTTTGATCAATCCAATGTATTACTAGCTCATCCTAAGATAGTTCTCTATCTATCCGATACACAAAGTATCGAATCTAAATCATACTACATAACAAAGACTTGCAATCTTAGAGTTAGATACTCCAGTATGTTTATTAGCTAAATTATTCTTCACATATCATAAGTCTAACCCCTTTCCACACCGATCCAAAGTATCTAAATGTATCCTACTCTATTCTTCACACTTAGTCAACTGTCATCAAGTAATCAATCGGTAGGTTAAAATATTGTAAGGTGGCAAAGATAAATGTGTGTAGTTTCCATCAATGACAACATACCATGCATTATCAGATGTCTCTTTCCAACATACACTAACTATGAAGGTGATTTCCCTAGGTAATTTTTGACTCTCACTCTATCGGTCCACAATTCATAGTTAAGTTATAAATGCCAATCTTTTGGGTTATTGTCAAAGAGACATTTAATCATAGTAATCAAGTTTTTATTTATGGACTCAGCCACACCGTTTCCCTTTGGATTATAATTTGAATTGAAGTTAAGTATTACCTAATTTTCAAATGCCCATTATGTAAGCTATTGTCACATACCAGAAAGAACAACATTCCAAACTTCATGATTATGAACTCTTCTAGGAAATTGGAAATGACGTCGATAGTGTAGTTCGTGTATGCTTGAGCTTTGATCCAATGTGTGTAATAATATATTGTAGTTAAAATATATTGATTCCCTGAAGAATATGGTGGGTTGATGATACCAATAAAATCCAAGCCCCATTGGATGAATGAGTGTACCTCATAAACTAGTTGTAGAGGCATATCAAGGTGTCTTCAAAGAGTAGCACTTGTCTAGAAGACATGGAATGATCGAATATGTTAATTGGTATCCTCGAATAACATTGTCCAATAATATCCTTGTTGGAATATTGTTGAGAATATTAGAGCTTTGGATTTGGGTGTATTTGCATTAATGTTTTTTCATTAATGTCAACATACTAGTAGTTGTTTCAAATAGTGTGTTCAATGCGTTTAGTATGGAGGATTTCAGTTGATTAGGTTCTATGTTGAGTATCTTGAGTTGCGATCATGAGGTATTGTTCAGAGGTATCTTTAGATGATCTACAAAGGTTTGCAGAAGTTGGCATGATAGTTTGAATGAGGAATGATCAAGTTGCTGGATGTTGGTGTCACAGTGTTCCTATGAACAGTGGATGAGTATTTGATTTGGTATAACTAGGATTCGATGTTTTAGAGGTTACAAAGATGGTGATTTCATGTTTCCTTATCATTTTTTTTATAACTAGTGTTGTTTATGATTCATAATACAACAAGCTATCTTTTGTTATGACTGAATTTGTCATTTGAGTGTTCCTGTTGACCAGAGTTAAAGATGAGTTTGGATTTCATATTAGAGATGATGTGAAGGTTTTGTATGGTATTCATGTTTCTTGTTGGTTTTCTTGGATCATGTGATGATCATGTTGTTGGTCCACATTGTTTTAGGTGATCGAATTTGTTATTTTGGTAGCGTGTTGGCGTTTCTTCATTTGGGTACTAGCCAACTTGATGGAGTAACATGTTGTGATTCTTCGTGATGCATCAACAATGGTATAGCATGTTTGAGGTTGAATATTTGGGTCCTATATAAGTATCATCCAAATTTATTTGGATCGTATTAGTAATTGAGCATATTGTTTATATCTTTTATTGTAATAGGTCTTAGCCAACCTAGTGGAGGATTACTCTTTGTAATTAGTATAAATGAATGATCATTTTGTAATTGAGAGTATGTATGCAAGAGAGAGGAGTATATATATGTGTGTCCTACACTTAAGGTATAGTTTGTACTTCATTGGAACTATTTTGACATAGGATATTCTATTTGTTAGTTAAGTTGTAATGGACTATATGTCCACCCTAGTTTATTAAAGATAGATTGGTGAGCGCAACTGAGGGCCAGATCTAAGATTTTATTGTAAGTAGTGAGCTTTGGGAAGTGAGCCTATAGATTGGGTTGTAAGCCTGTGGTTTCAAGTGCATCTTTTTTTCTCTATTTTTATCTTAACCGGATAGTACTTCTAATAGAGTACATTCATCTAGTGGGTTTGACTCCCACCAAGATTTTCCCTTAACTGGGTTTTCTCGAGAATAAATATTGGTGTTCTATATTATATGTTATGGATCTTGCATTAGTGTTTAGCTTTCATATTTAAGTCGATAAAGTAGAATTAAAGTAATTAGGTACATACAACTTATTCACCTCCCTCTCATTTGTGCTTCCTCCTTTTGGGCCTAACAATTGGTATCAGAGCTAAGTCCTTTTGAAGAAGCTTGACCACTTGAAGGATATTTATCATGACAAGTATGAGAACAAAGAGTCTAAAGTTTGATGGAAGAAACTACCTAATTTGGAAGAATCAAATGACTACCTACTTGGTATGCATGGGAATAGGAGATGAATATTGGAAAATCACTGAGAAGCCTTATACTATTATGAATGACAACAAATTCTATTGGAGAATGGATTGCCATCATTTCACGTTAAGGCTTGCTTTCTTGCCTTTCCATTATAGCATCAGAGGAAGTGTCGAGAATTTTTCGCACTTCATTCCCAGAGTTTGTTTCTACAAGCATTTTCAGAAAAATAGGAAGCAACGAAGAAGAAAAAAAAAGATGGTGGGTGAGAGGCATAGAAGAGAATCGGAAGAGGAAGCCAAAAAATGGAGGAAGTGCTCTAAGGTCTGGAACATCCTCGGCAAAGGGAATGTCACTAGTTTTATTGAGAGACTGTATGGCTGGAAGCCTTCCGTCACCAATGTCATGACCAGAAGCTGGAACAAGGGCATAGTCAAAATTGATGGGGTTGAGTTTACCGTGACTGAGGAGGTCATCTCAGCCGTGAGGAGTATTCCCATAGTCAGGAATAAGTTTTACAGTGACAAAAGTATTTCTACCCAGGCGATTCAGGATTTTACTAAGGGAAGTGATGAAAAGATGGCTCTGGTAAAAAAAGGCACCTTCTACCAACCGTGCTCTATCAAGCCTCTGTGGAGATTTTTGCTTCGGGCTATCATTAAGTACATTTCGCTGGACACCCGTTTCGACCACATATACTCCTCCTATTTCATCTTGCTCAACCACTTCAGGTCTGATGCAAAAATCTCTATCCCTTTCTATCTGTACTCTTCAATTAATGAGAATATTAATGTTTATAGAGAGAGACCTGTCAACAATCCCGCCTTCCATGAAGGGCTTCTGATTTTAATTTATGATTACCTGAAGGCTAGGACTATAGGCAAAACCATTAAACAGGGGAAAGGTAGGAAAAGTGCCTCGGATGATGATACTAAAAAAGGGGATGAAGAGTACTTCCCCTCTGAGATAGAGGAGAGATTTGATATGCATTCTGATGAGGAGGCAGTTGGTTCCCCCACCCCTACCAAAGGGAAAAAGAAACCCAAGAGAACAAAAATTGAGAAGAAGGAAATTCAGGAGTCCAAGCATTGGGTGGATGTTTCTTCTGATAGGGATTATGATGAGGATGTCGAGGGCATGGAAATGGGGGAAGAGTATGCTGATAGTGAGGAAGATTTGGATGGGGAAGAGGAGGATACCTATGTTCATCCAGAGGGAAAGAGGAAAGTCACTATCAAAATTCCCAAGGATAGAGAGGAGAAGTTTGTTTTGCCTATTGGGGACAAAAAGCGAAAAAGGGGGAATTCCCTTGACGCTAAGGAAGAGAGAGGTAATGAAGAAGGGGGGATCAGTGAGGAGAAAGAGGAGAATTAGGGGGAAGAGGGCGAGGAGAATCAGGAGGTGGATCATTT
Source organism: Chamaecyparis obtusa (assembly GCA_027943335.1). Lineage (NCBI taxonomy): Eukaryota > Viridiplantae > Streptophyta > Pinopsida > Cupressales > Cupressaceae > Chamaecyparis > Chamaecyparis obtusa. The sequence goes on from BSBK01004527.1 coordinate 452,636, forward strand.
TTCCTACAAAATTTAGGACACGAAGAAGACTGTGGTCTAGCGTAACTTCCACAATGTCTTAGCCAGAATGGGTCTCAAAAGAGAGATGATGAAGACCATGGTTAAGGAAATCAAAGAGGGAAAAATACAAATGGAAGATCTTATTGACCCTACCTTGGTCATTCTTAGTGATGTCACGAAGGAAAACCCCCAGATGGACGTCCTTAATAATGCCAAGAACAGTGTCATTGATAGCTACAGGACCACCAAATGGACCTATCATGAGATACAAGATCTCAGATTTAGGGTGGGCAGGCTCAAAAGGGAGAACAACTGCAGTAAAGCCAGACTCGATGAGGAGATTGTTGAAAGGAAAAACAAAATGGAAGCTGCTATGAAAAGGATCCAGGGGTTGGAGACCACTCTTCAGAAAATCGCTGAACAAAGCCACAACATCCTCAAGGCTTCCAACGACCATATCAAAGAACTGATTAACAAAATTGAGGAAAATAGAGCTCGTAATGAGGATTCTCCCAACATCAGTAAAGAAAAATCGAAGGAGGAGGGGCCGAGAAAGAGAACAAGAGCTAGCACTAGGAAGATGGACACCCAGGAGCCTGAAAAAGATTTGGAAGCTCTCAAGGAGGTTGCCGAGAAGGCGATCAAGCTAGAAATGTGGGCGGTGGAGACTCTCAGCGAGATTGCCTGATTTGCTCTTGGCTTTTTTCTGCACGGGTTTTTTGTTCTTAGTCCCTGGTCTTTTTCACTGGCTTTCTGTAGTTTAGTTGTTTAAGACTGGTCGTGCCTGGCCCTTTGCTTAGCTTTGGCTATTTCATTTGGGTTGTGTTAAAATATTTCTATCTACTTTGGTCTTTTAGCTATAAGGGTTTCAGGGCCCCATTAAAACCTGTTTTCCTTAACCAAAAACAAATTCTACTGCAGATGAAAAGAAAAAAATTAAGGAGAACATGTTAGCAAGGGAAGATTTGATAAGTTCCTTATTTGATTTAGAATATTCACACATTTATGGATTGAGAACTCCACATGAGGTATGGACAAAATTAAAAACTATTTATGAAGGTAATACTTATATTAAGAAAGCTATGTTGCAAGGACTAAAAGAAAGATATATGAAGATATGAAGATGAGTGAAAGAGAAACTACCTAAGTTTATTTATAGAGAGTGAATGATCTAGTTTGTGAAATCAGATGTGTTGGTGGTACCTTGATAGATAATGAATTTATTGACACGATTCTAAGATCTTTGTCGGTATGTTATAGTGAGAAAGTTTCTTATATTGAAAAGCTAAGAACTATAAGACCTATTTCAAGAGAAGATTTGGTGGGAAGACTCAGTGCCTATGAGATGACTACACTTAGTAAGGAACTTCTGAAGGTTGATTCAAAGCACGTGTGAATAAGTATGACCATGGAGAATTCTCTACAAAGATGAAATTTAAATATTATTTTAAGGACTAGGAATAAATCATCGAAGAAGAAAGGAATGTTGATGAACTTGAAGCCTCGATTGCAAGAAGACTACTTAAGGGCTCTGATAAGTATGAAGGAAGATTACCTTTGAAATGTTTCAATTGTAATAATCTTGGTCATATTTCATCTAGATGTCTGAACAAAAATTACAAGGATGCTATAGATGAATCTAAAAAATGTCATTCTAAGGGTCATAATTTTTTTTATGTTGCTAAGGAAGGTGTGACTAATGATGAATCCATTTCTAGTGAGGAATAAATTTTGTTTATTTCTATTAAAGAAGATAACCCTAATGAATAAAAAACATTGCTTTCATGAGTTGTTAAAAGATATGAATGGGTCATTAATAGTGTATGCTCACATCATATGACTGGTGATAAAGATAACTTTGTGAAGCTTGAAGACTATGATGGAGGTGTAGTTAGATTTAGTAACAATGCTCCTTGTTTTATTAAAGGAAAAGGATCTATTACTCTTGATGGTAAAAATAGTACTGATGATCTATTGTATGTTGAAGGTCTAAATCATAACTTTTTGAGTTTTGGAAAGCTATTGGATAAAGGTTACAAATTGGAATTTATGGATGGAATCTACAAGATCATTAGAAGAACAAGAAATCTTATTGCATCGGGTACACAAACTTCTTTTAATCTATTTCATTTGAGAATTATTGAGAATAAGTATTTGATTGATAAGATTGATGATAGTTGGTTATGGCATAGAAAAAAAATTCATGTGAACTTTGATATTATGGTAAAAATTAGCACTACTCATGCTGTGAGAGATTTACCTAAATTGATAAATCCTAACAACATGTGCAAAGAATGTCAATTGGGAAAGATGAATAGATCTACTTTTAAGAATAAGACATATTCTTCAATTAGATTGTTGGATTTAGTGCATATAGATCTATGTGGTCCTACTAAGGCAATAAGTTATTTTGGTGATAAATACTTTATGCTATTTGTTGATGACTATTAAAGGATGATGTGGGTTACATATTTGAAGGAGAAATCATAAGCTTAAAAAAAAAAAAGATATTCAAGATACTAGTGGAGATAGAATCGGGAAGAAGATCGAAGTGCTTGAGATCAGGCAGAGGTGGAGAATTTACATCTGATAAGTTTTATGAATTTTCTAAAGAACATGGGATAAAAATGCATACTTCTTCTCTGCAAACACCACAAAAAAATGGTGTTGTTGAGTGAGGAAACATGACTATCGTAGACACATCTAGGACTATGATGATTGAAGAAAATTTCTATAGATCTACTGGAGAGAAGCAGTGTGTACCATAGTATATACTCTAAACTGGGTACAGATTAAGAAAAGAATCAGTAAGACTCCTTATGTACTTGGGTATGGTCATATTCCTATAGTGAAATATTTTAGAACTTTTGGAAGTAAAGGCTACATTAAGAAGGCTGAAGATATTGGAAAGGTTGATCCTAGAAGTGATGAAGGAATATTTCTTGGATATTATACAAAGATAAAGTCATATAAATGTTATAACTATGGACAAAAGAAGATTGTTGAAAGTAAAAATGTCAGAGTTGATTAGAATGAGCAGAGATTAGAAAGAACCTGCAGGTATGACATGACTGAAGAAGACAATCAAATTGTGGAAGTGCATAACCTGAATCAGGATGGACCAAAAGAGAAGAAAAAACCAAAAGAAAACTCAATATTAGACTACTGAAGAAGCTAAAAAGTATGAAATAAAAGAAAATAAATACAAATGAAATAGTTCCTTTGTTGCAATGATGTGTCCTTTGAACACAAAATTGATGTGTGCTCATGATTTTAGATTGTCAAGGGTGCTCAAATAGCTCAAAAAAGATGAAAATAGGATGAAATGGTTGCTATGCAAGTGATAAAATGGACATGGTTTTGGTAGCATGGAGGTGAGAGATCAAAATGACATTATGGTGTTTCAAGGTGGAGAGAAAAAATGGAATAGTGAGTGTGCAAAATAGAATTTCATAATGGAGAATGAGAGGAGAGAATTGATATTTTATTTTATAGATACCAAGAATCATTAATTCCCACAATGTGGCATTTATCCACTTGAGAGAAAAGTTTAATGACAAGTGTCATGATGGGAGGACAGGTGGCATGAGGGAGTTAGAGTGCCACATGGCTCCTTGAAAGAGAGAGGTCACACAAGGAACAATTGGTTGGATAAGACACATATCTTTCAAAGAAAGATGTCACTTAACAAATAGGGTTATTTTCTCTAATTTTAATAAATAGGGATGTGCATGCATTTAAGGGAATAGGAAAATATTGGTTAGGGAGAATATTAGTAGGATAAGGTTGGTTAGAGGAAGGGGTTTAGGTGAATTAATTAGGTTAGAGTGAGGTTAAAAGTAGGATATATGTAATAAATTGAATTAAATTAATCAATTTAATTCAAAGTGGAGACAATGAAGGAAAGTGAATTAATTTAACCAAATAAATTTATTTGTTTAATTTATTAGTAAAAGGGGAGAAAAGAATAAATTAATCAAATGGCTATGGGGATCTATTTAATTAACTAAACTATAAGAAAACTAGGTAAATTAATTAACTAATTTAGTGAGATACATGGGAAATACCATTAATTAATTTAATAATGTAACCATGTTAGTGTAACATGGTGACTTCATTTGATTAAATTAATTTAATCAAATTTAGGTGTCTACACAAACCTGCAAGATAAACCTTTGTAAAACTAAGTTCACATACATGTATACTTTGGCCTAGCCATAGCTTTAAATTCACTCTACCTCTTCTAATTCCCATCTTAGGAATGTGTTTAGTTGCACCAAGATTTTTCATTTTAAATTGCAAGTTGAGACATTAGTTCTGAAATCATACATTTCCCTTAAAATGAATAACATATCATCAACATTTAATGCATTGTATACAAAATGGTCACCATCAAATTTATAATAGATATAGTGATTTGATTTAGAATGCACAAATCCCAAAATCAATACCTATATGTCAAATTTTCGATACCACATCCTAGGACTTTCCTTTAGGTCATACAAATTTCACTTCAATTTACAAACCAAGTTACTTTTACCTTTTATCATGTAGTGCTCTGCCTATATTATGTAAATATCCTCCTCTAAATCACCATGAAGGAAAGAAATTTTCACATCCATTTTCTCAGCCTCTAAATCATAAGAAGCAATGATAGAAAGAAAAAATATAATGGATGTATTTTTTGCATATGAGAAAACATCTCATCATAATCAACACCCTCAACATGAGAGTAGTATTTCATAACCAATCTTGTTTTATACTTCTCAATGCCTCCATCTAAAATAATCTTTTTATTGAATAACCATTTTCAGCCAACAAGTTATCCTCCTTTAGGGAATGGTACAAGATCTCATGTATCATTCTTTTATGAAGCTATCATTTCTTCATTCATAGAAATTTTCTAGGATTTTACATAATTCATACCTAATGCCTCTTATACAGATATAGGTTCATCTGTGCTAGTATTCAAATCAAAAGTCATATTCAATCATCAAAGGAATATGTTTTAGGTGGGTTTCTACACCTTATAGATCTCTGAACAAGAAGAGTTGGAGGTTATTCCTCCTCACCAAAAGATTTTGAGCTAGATGAGCTCCCTCAACTTCTTGTCTATCTAGGGGCCTCAATTCAAATTTATTAAATGTAGAAGTTAGTTGAATCACATCATCCTTTTTAGTTTCTTTACACTACAATGTAATAAAGGGAGGTTTAGTTTCTCTAAAATTAACACTTCTACTATGTATCACCTTATGTGCAATAAGGTCCCAAATCTTGTATCCTTTCACACCATAACTATGTCTAATGAACATATATTTTATAACCTTGTTCTCCAACTTTTTTTGCTTCTCTTTTGGCACAAATGTGTATCCCTCATAACAAAAAAGCTCTAGGATGCCTCAATGAAGGCATATTATCCAACCATGCCTCTATAGGTGTTTTGTCAACAAGAGATAATGTAGGAGACCTATTAATTATGTAGAAAGTAGTGATAACGACTTCAGCCCAAAACATTTGTTCAAGGTCCACACCACTCATCATACTCCTAGCCTTCTCTAAAAACATCATGCTCATCCTTTCTGCAATTCCATTTGGGTGTGGAGAATATATAGTTCTCTTCTTCCTATGAATGTCACAATATTTACATAATCTATCAAAATCATTAGAGAAAAATTCACTTCCATTATTAGTCCTTAAATAGTTTATTTTCGTTCCAATCTGGAATTCAATCGTTTCTTACATTATTTAAATTAGCTAAAAATATTAGATTTAATCTTTATAAAATATACTCACACCCTTTTTCTATAATCATCAATAAATGAAACAAAATATCTGGATTCTCCAATGGAAGGAACGTCTACAAGACCAAACACATTACAATGAATAAGATCCAATACACCACAATATTAATGAGAACTTAGGTAAAAATGAATGCAATTTTATTTTTTTAGAAATGAAATGCTCACATAAATAAAAATAAAGAATAAAATCATTCAATTCAACCCTTCAACAAGGTTTTTATTTTTCAAGATCCTTACTCCCATTTCCTCGTTGTGACTAAGTCTTCATCATCATAACATAGTCTTATATGTAGGTGAGTTTGATTTAGAAGAAAAGGCACCCTTAGGTACCCAAAATCCATGAACATATGTTGAAGATGAAACCCTCACCTTTTCCAATGAAGTATCCATAGATTTGGTCTTCATGAAAGTAATATTACACTTAGCAGTGTATGCATATAACTTATACACCGTGTCAATGTTGACACCTATACCAATCATCATAACACCTCTCACCATTTTGCATCCTGCATTAGAAAAGACTACTTGCATATTTGAATGTAATAGTTTTCTCACAAATAAAAAATTCATCTTAGACTAAGGAGATCCAATACACCATTAATATTTCTTATCTAATATCAAGAAACAAGATTATAACTTTACCATGACCAACAATATTTAAATAAGAATTATCACCTAAGCACATCTTAACTCGATTAAATTCTTTGTTTTAAAAAAACCAATCTTTATTAGAGGTCATATGAAAATATGGAATGAGTGCATCAATGGCCAAATCTACAATGAATGCATCACCATCTTTCTTCCTTCTCAAAGTCAAAATCATAATCAAGTTTCTTCTTTTTCTTTTTCTTCTTCTTTTCTTATTTGTAATCCTTGTGGATGTGTCCAAGCTTACTACAATACCAAAAATTAACGTTGGACTTTATAGGAGATTTGGATCTCCCCGTGGATTTAGATATATTTTTCTTCTCATTCTTCTTGCCTTTTTCCTTATGTCTTCCAGGAATAACTAGGGCCTCCTTAACATTGATGAATACCTTCCTACTCATTTATTGAAAATGAAAAGAACCAACCACATCTTTAGTCTTAAAAATTATAGAAGTACTATTCATGACAAGAGAATCTCACAAATCAAGAAAATAATAAAGTAAAATCTGACATTTCTGCTCATTCATCTTGACAAAAATTGATTCTAATTGAGCCACCAAAATATTGAATGTTTTCAAGTGGTTTGTAATTTTTCCAGCCTCCTCCATTCTCAAAGAGTATATTTTCTTCCTCAATAAAATCGTATTTACTAAGGATTTGGGTTGATACATCACACCAAGCTTCTTTTATAACTTCTTTGCAGATGACTCTTCATGGACAATGATTAAAATAGAGTCTACACGACATAATCTGATAAGTCCCTTGGTTTTATAGTATGTAACAACATATTTTATAGCCTCATACAAATCTATAGGTGTCATGGCATTCTCATCAATAACATCCCATAGATCTTGATTTATTAATAAATCGTCCATCTTTAGCTTGCACATTTAAAAATTATTTATTGAAAATTTCTCCACCTCTATTCTCCTTGATGAACATTCCATCTAAAAAAATTCTGCAACAAGATCACAAAGCATCTTCTAGACAATCTTCAGCTCAAATACATAGATTAGTTTTAAAAATCCAACAACCCACAGTTGAAACCAAAAGTGATAAGGTTATGATGCAACTTGTCACTTGGGAAATTATTGTAGTGAAACAACTTCGTGCACTAATCTTGAGAGGTGATAATCCTATTAAGATCACTAAGGAGTTGATTCATACTGGCTTTAGTGCACCTAGTGAAACCCCAACCCTAAAATCATCTAAGAATAATGTGGTTGAATAGATTACTAAATCAAAATGGGATAAGAGAGACATGATAGTTAATGATATTAAGAAACCTGATGTCAATTTTGTTTCTATGGTATTAGGATAAATTTTTTACCATAGCAGTAGAATTAATTCTATCTTTGCTACTATTATCCATAGTGCTTATAGAATGTTAAAGGAAGATGCACAAATTGATGTTTGTGATATTCAGAGGGAACCGTTGTTGGAGAACCTGAGTAAGATTAAGAAGGACATAACATATATATTTAAATATGGTTTCTTGATAGTTCACATGTTTTTATATCTAATGAACTATTTTCTTGGTGTTATACATGTAAAATAGAAAAAGGATATACTTGCAACTATTTAGATTAGTCAGATTATCGATGCAAAAAAAAGGAAACTATTGATCAAGAAATTTATGGTTGCTTCAAGATGATTCAGAAGAAAATGCAAAAAAGGGAGAGAATTCCTAAGGATTTGGCTACAAAATATGCAGATATAGTTTTCTTTATGGTTGAGACTGAAACATGTTGTATGGAGGCAGTGGAGCCTAGAACCTCATGGATACCGCCCATGGGATATAAAGTAGATCCTAAAATCATGGTCAAGCCTTGAAGCAAGCCTTGAAGCATACCAACAAATCAATGTAGGAGTATACTGAGGAGTTGTACATAATCCTGATTAGGACTAGTCATTCTAAAGTTGATAAAGAGAAAGTTGCTAGGTATGTTTATGGTTTGAGACCCAATATTCAAGAAGAGTTACTTATTGTTCGGATGACAACAATAGGAGATGCTTATCAGATGGCATTAAAGATTGAAGATAAGATGAATAAGAAGTTTGAAGGAAGACAAAACAATAGGAATAAAGGTGGTAAGACTAGTGAAACTGTTGCTAAAAGTAATGTGGTAGAGAATCCTAAGAAGACTAATGTAGGATCTGGCAGTGGTCAAGTCACTAATAATTTCAATACTAGACAAAGAGGAAGGTGGAAAAATGATTTCATTGGTACTTGTTATCAATGTGGTAAAGAGGGTTATAGAAGTTTTCAATGTCCTAAGAAAAGAGTTTCACTAACTGTCGAAGAAGACATTGAGAATGTTGTAGAAAAAGGTGAATTTCTTATCACTAGGAGGTTGCCTACATATGTCTAGGAACTAGTGCAAAGAAGAAATTTGTTCAGAACCAGATGTAAGTTGAATTTGGAAATAAAGAAGCATCCTAATCCTTATCAGATTAGTTGGATACAAGATGTGTCTAAGGTTAGGATTGAAGAACAATGGTTGGTTAATTTTTAGATTGGATCTTATCATTATGAAATATTGTGTGATGTATTGCCTATGGATGCTTGTCATCTGTTGCTCGTGAGGCCTTGGCAATTTGATAGAAATGATTTGTTTGATGGTCGTGAAAACACCTATGTGGTTAGGCATGAAGGATCTAGGAAGAAGTTGTTACCTTTACAAGAGGTAGGGACTAAGGAATGTGGAGTTGTCAGGTGTTGTCTGTGTGACCGGGACAAACCTCAGGAGCACAGGATTGATGAACCTATTCCTACAAAGTTTAGTTTGAAAGGGAAGGAAAGTGATATGTCTGAAGAGTTTGTTGAGATTAAGAGGCAGATGGTCTTTCTGATAGAAATAGTACAATAGATAATGACATTGATGACACAGAGAGATGCGGATGATATCGAGTTGATTGAGGAGTCCAGAGAGGATGGAATTTACCAAGGTACTGATGTGACCGGCAGTGGAATGGATGGTCAGAGTCAGTTGTTATCAGTTGCAGATAGGAAATATAAGAAAAGTGGGAAGCAAGAAAACTTGCTACAAGGGACAATGGATGAAGTGAAGACAACTTGGAATGAAGGACAAGAGGAGATATGGGTTAAGAACAGATATGGCATACCTGTTCTGATTCCCTTATGAGGTTCTTGATTTCCTTATAAGAAAATCTTCTTTACCTAGGGTGTTTGATGTAGGAGCATCATAGGATTCTTGGCAATCTTGTATCACCCAAAAATATATTTGTTTTGGAGAGGAAGATTGGTATTTTTGATCTTATTTGCTGAAGTATTTGCTCGGTCTTGGAGCCTAGTTACTTGGTTAGAGTATTTATTGGGGTGCTCGGTCTCTGAAAAATACTCAATAAGTGAAGGTGTTAGTTTCTCCTAGCGCTCGGTGATAACTGTGTTGCTCGGTGATGCTTGTCATGGTCAGTTCACTGGTGCTCGATTATTTCTCTGCTGCTCGGTAAACGGTCTTACCGATAGGTGTTCTTGAAGATTTGCTTGGCTGACTTGGTGCATTTATTATTATTAGTTGTTGTTACAGGCTGACATGTTGAATTTAATGATTGTAAGGCTATTTGAGAGCTGACTTGTATTGCATTTAATATTTGTTAGGAGGAGTTAGTGGTTTCATCCAGCTGACTTGTGGTTGATGATTGGTATTTAAAGGGTGTTGGGGTAGTTATTTAGGGTGGAAGTAGGAGGACATATAGAAGTGAATTTGTGGAAAAGATCTTGTGAGATCTTGCAGATCAGATTGTTATCTAATAGTTTGTAATAGCAAAGCTAGTGGTTGAGGCTTGGAGACAAGGAGATTGCTTGGAGGCTTGTGATCTCAAGTTTAGATCTGCCTTAGGTTTTCCATCAGTTGCTGATAGTTTTCAGGACTGGACTAGCTGGAATCAGACTGGATCTTGTTGATCCCTCATAATTTACTGCTTGTTTGTATTTGGTCACAACTGGGAAGGTCTTATAGCCCGATACATTGCATGTAATAAATGAATTTATGAATAAAGATTCCAGTTTTCTTTCAGATCTAGTGTGATGGTTGTGTAATTTTGTTGTGTTTTGATTTGGCTACAAGTTTGGACAGTCCTTAATTAGATTCTCCATACTTGACTGCATCACTACACATACAAAATATGGTATTATACTTACAAAAACTTGAATACATCTGAAAAGTTTCTCCTAAGAGCTTCCAAATCTACATCCCAAGTCTTTTGAAGACTTTCCACAATCTTAATATGTCCACATATAGAATATGATGACTTCTTAGGCTCAATCAGGTTCGATGGACTAAAGTTATCATATGCCTTATCTACCTCTAACAAAGCTCTCTGCATCAAATAAACCTTCAAAACAAGAAGATTCTCCAAATTTGTAAATCTAACTTTCATTATCGGTCTCTCAACTTCAAGTGACTTGACCTTATCTTTGACTTTAAGAGCCTTGGTTGAATGTCGTGATGCATACCATTTGACTAGATCAAAGTTCTTCGATAACTGCACAAGCTAATTTTTTCCTTCCTTAATAAGTTTGTAAATATCAAAAACATGTATAGGAAAGTTTACACGAAACCTATCTATCTTTCTTCCAATTGATATATCCTCCTTTAGTTGAGTGATTGTAGCATCAAATGATGATTGATCCTTAGTAATAAGAGCACATAGTTGATTACATCGATGTTGCATGAATTTAGTATGTACCTTCACAAGAGATGAATTCTCCAAAGTCTCAAAATGTACATCAAAAGAGTCAATTAGTTTCTCCAGTTGATCTGCATAAGAATCACCAGCCTCATACTTAACATGGACAATCTTCTTTAGAAAATTTATTGTCCTAGACAACAATCTTCCTTCCTTCTCACTGTTCTACAAAGATCTTTCTTTATCATTTGTATGTGCAATTATTGATATTTTCATTAGCTCATCTATATCCAAACTATCCAAATCAATAGGCCCTTGGAATTGTTTATCAAGTACATCAATAGATTCACTTGAGTCTCTTTCCAACACTTTATGTCTTTCCAAGTGATGGCTCAACCTCTTATTGTATTTTCTCAGTATGCTCTTTTAATTTCATTTCCTCTGTCAAAACTTGATTTGCAGGTTGATTATCCATGGCATCTAGGTCTTGAACATATTCAATATATTCATCAAACTCCTTTTCAATATCCACCTCAATTGGTTCATCAACAATATAGCCTTTCTCATACATTATTTCTCTGATTTCTTCTTCCCGCATTACATCCTTCAATCTATCTTCTTCTTCTTCTTGGTCATCGGGATCCTATAGAGTGAGAGTGATAGGTACTCTTGCAATAAACAAATCTAGTTCATCAGTATCAATTTTGTCTTCTCTCATCTTTGTTCTTGGCTCCTTCTTCTTTGGTGCATCTTGTCTAAACTCAATTAGCATGTTTCTAACTATATCCTTTGTTTCTGCAATGATCTCCTTCGTCTTACCATCCATCAACATATTAATTCACTTCTTGGTCTGTAACCACTTCTTGGCTTCATTAATAAAATTCTTCATATCATCATTTATGGTAACATGGAATATCTTTGGGATAGCTCCCTCTCCAATCCTTTGGTCTTCCTCAAGTGCAATTAGTCTCGTTTCTTCCAACTTGTTCTACAACTCATTAGGTATTTGGTCCTTAATTTCAACTAGTGCTCTGCTGAACTTGTTCAAATGAATAATTACTCCTTGATCAACTCTCTCTTTCTCTTTTTCATCAAATAAATGATAATACTTCTTCAATTCTACCAAAATTCCAAGTTTAGTTATTTTAAACAAAATGTTGTCAACATGATTTTCATTCTTACCAACACTCATAGGTCCATCCTTGACAATTATTGCCATTGTTTCTCCTTCAATCCTAATTTTCTTCTTGGATTAATCTGAATCTGTAGAAGAATCTTTCTTATCTACATTTTCCCTTTTCTAAGGTCATTTTCTCTTCTCCTTTGGTCTTCTCTTCATCGGTTCAGACTTTAGTTTTTTAGATTTATACCTTGAAACTATCAGTGTAGATGTCTTATTAATTGATTTATTAGTGGTCTTCTTCTCAGGAGGTGTAGGTGTAGCTTTAGATGCACTCCTTTTTGCTCTCTAACTTGATGACATAGAAATAGGTGGAGGTGTAGGTTCTTCATCTACATCAATCGTTGTAGCTTGAGTTGCCCTACTCTTCTTATTATCCTCTTTCTTCCTTCTCATCGCATTCATCTTCTCCTTTCTGAATCCTTCCTTTTCTAAAATTTTATCAACCATTTTCCTTATCTTCTTGGTCCTTGTAGATTCATTAAGTTCATTTTGAACTTTCTAATACTTCTCTACATAAGTTCCAAATCTTTCTGCATCAGGATCTCTAGGTTTAGAAAGCATGTCATCAATATGCTTGACCATGATTTTAGGATCTACTTCATATCCTATGGGCGGTATCCATAAGGTTCTAGGCTCCATTGCCTCCATACAACATGTTTCAGTCTCAACCATAAAGAAAATTGTATCTGCATATTTTGTATCCAAATCCTTAGGAATTCTCTCCCATTTTTGCATTTTCTTTTGAAACATCTTGAAGCAACCATAAATTTCTTGATCAATAGTTTTCTTTTTTCTGCATCGGTAATCTGACTAATCTAAATAGTTGCAGGTATATCCTTTTTCTATTTTACATGTATAACACCAAGAAAATAGTTCATTAGATATAAAAAAATGTGAACTATCAAGAAACCATATTTAAATATATATGTTATGTCCTTCTTAATCTTACTTAGGTTCTCCAACAATGGTTCCCTTTGAATATCACAAACTTCAATCTGTGCATCTTCCTTTAACATTCTATAAGCACTATGGATAATAGTAGCAAAAATAGAATTAATTCTATTGCCATGGTAAAAAATTTATCCTAGTACCATAGAAACAAAATTGACATCAAGTTTCTTAATATCATTAACTATCATGGCTCTCTTATCCCATTTTGATTCAGTAATCTATTCAACCACATTATTCTTAGATGATTTTAGGGTTGGGGTTTCACTAGGTGTACTAAAGCCAGTATGAATCAACTCCTTAGTGATCTTAATAGGTTTATCACCTCTCAAGATTAGTGCACAAAGTTGTTCCACTACAATAATTTCCCAAGTGACAATTTGCATCATAACCTTATCACCTTTGGTTTCAACTGTGGGTTGTTGGATTTTTTAAACTGATCTATGTATTTGAGCTGAAGATTGTGTAGAAGATGCTTTGTGATCTTGTTGCAGAATTTTTTTAGATGGAATGTTCATCAAGGAGAATAGAAGTGGAGAAATTTTCAATAAATAATTTTGAAATGTGCAAGCTAAAGATGGACAATTTATTAATAAATCAAGATCTATGGGATGTTATCTATGAGAATGCCATGACACCTATAGATCGGTATGAGGCTATAAAATATGTTGTTATTGTTGGAATTAGGAGAGATAGGTACTGAGAGAGGAGGGGTGAATCAGTGCCTTCAAAACTTTACTTGTAAAACCTTTTTGATCTATAACTAAATACTGTGATAACCGATCAAAATAACTTGAATACAATTGTATAAATCAATCATCTAGTTAACTTAAGAAAGTAAACAACATGAAATCTATATGAAAATCACATAACACAAGTATTTTGGTAGCGTAAAAACCCTTGTAAGAAGGTAAAAACTGCGGTGGGGATGACACCCACAAATTTTTCACTACTGCAGATAGAAAAGGTTTGCCTGTTAAGGCTACAAGTTTTGATCACTTCTGGTGATCTTACCCTATTAGGAGTAACATATTAGAACAACTAGATCTACCTAGTTATAGGATTTAAACAACACTAATGAAGTGTGTACTTGGTTAAGAGATTTATATAAGACTGTTAAGTCTACTCTGTTAAGAGATTTATCAAAACTCTATCACAATTGTCAGAAAGTAATAGGTAATTATCTGCTAGTTGACAACTCAATTGTTTGAAATAGATCTATAAGTGCTCATCAAAATATCACCTTATCTGTGATGGTTTTCTATTGTGTTCTTCTCGATAGCCTTCTCTGATTCTGCTCAATCTGATATCCTCTGTGCTCTGTTCTGCTCAGTAAACTGATTGTCTTGAAGATAGGCAATTTCTTCAAGTGCTCCGTGATTCATATATATTAGTTCACCCAACCTCATAAAATGGTGCAAACAAACAAAATATATAGTGTTCTATTTTGTCACCTTAACAAAAATTAGGTTACAAAAGTAATCATAACCCTAAGATCTACAGTGCAAGATAACCTAGATCAACTATTTCAGTAAGATAAACATTACATTTAATGAGTATCTATTTACAATAAATGCTCCTCGATCTTGGTAAACTTTTTTATGATCTGTTGTAACCGTTTGCATAGAAGAATGTGCTATTTCAGATTACTATGCCATTTTCTGTGATCATCGGTAAACACTAATCTGCTCGGTGTAAACTGTGATGCTCAGTGATTACTGACCATCGGTGTTGGTGTCGCTTGTGCTCGGTTAACTGTGTCATGCTTAGTGTAATGAGTTTACCGACTACTCTGTCTTACTTTTGGTTACCAATCAACTCAATATAAGTAATTGACCAACCTATTTACTATCCTTTGATACCAATGACAACCTTAAATGCTCAATAGAGATTAACAATCTCCCCCTTTGGCATTAGTATCAAAAATTTGAATGTATATAGACAAAATGTTTCTATATATGCCTTATGTCTTTGCCATATACATATCCACAACAAAAATTTCTAAGTACAGAGTACTCCCCCTCGGTGCATGCTCCCGGTAGTGTGTAATATACATATCAAAGTATACTTATTTGGCATATACATGGTTTCCCCCTTTTTGATAATAATGCCAAATGCAAATATATATATAATGTATACTTACATCTTATCAAAAATGTGTGGATGGGTTTTCTTTACAGACTCCAAGAGGTTGTCCCATTCCTCTTTCAAGTTGGTAAGAGCAATATGCTCAAGACCAACTTGTGCATGCATGTCAAAGATATTATTCAACACCAAAATCTCTGTTGTTGCCACAAGTTGTTCAGCTTTGACAATGTGTGCTTCAAAAAATTTCAAGTAAGGAGTGAGTTCTTTTTGTAACTCTGTAACCTAATCGGTGATGTGCGCTTCTTGTTTCCTTAAGTCTGCTATCAACCGCCAGAGTTCCTTAACTCGGTTAATATGCTTTAAGAAAGTAGTTGGCTCGGTGATAGCTGCTTGTGTACTTAACTGTATCTCTGCTTCTAAACCTTTTATCTTTTTACTGACTTCTACAGTGAAGGTGTCTGAAGTACAAAGATTGATTAGAAGTTGACAGATTATCTGGGTGATAGATTTTACCTTGGTAATGACCTCAGATAATTTTACCTTGTTCAGTGCCACTTCTGTGCTAATCCTTTCTACCATTTTGTTCTGAATCTTTGATTCTACCCTTTCTTCTATTCTTTTGTCTGCATCTGTATCAGGGGCATTGATTTTGTTGGCAAGTGTGGCAAGTTGATCTAAGAGGGGAGTATTCTCATCAATATTTATTTCTGGTACTATCTGTTGCAGAATATCCCTCACATCATTTAACATTTCTTTATGTTTGTGTTCTTCCCTTAACTTCTCTTGTGCCGCTTTCCTTGAACATAATTCCCCATACCTACTTAGTTCCTCGGGGCTTAGGGTTCTCGGGTCACATTCTGGTATAATTATAACTTCATCAATGGTGACCGACCCTTTGGCTTTCTTCTTCTTCTTCTTCTGGGCAAGAGGTGACTTCTTCTCACTTATGACAATAGCTTATTCTTCACTTCTTAGAGTATCTTTCCCAGTTGACACTGTGTCATCCTTCTTCTGCTCCTTGGTAGATGGTGTGGGAGTCTCGGTTGTAGTGTCAGCTGGGTTCACCTCAGTTGAATTTGTTTCTTCTAGTTCCTTTATTTCTGTAGACTGTGCCTCTAGTTTGTTAGGCTCATTTGTATTTGCAGGTTGCTCGGTTGCTTGAATCTTAGTTGTATCTTTATTTGGCTCAAGATGAGACACATCGGGTTGTACTTGTGAAATTATTTCAACTACCTTTGCAAGTACAAGTAGTTCACCTGATAGAGATGTGAACACACTATCAGTGTCTAGTGCTTCATCTTTGTATGGTGTAATTGTCACATCTTCATCATCCTCATCATCAGGATCACCGTTAGTGATGTCCTTAATGAGTGCATCTTCATCGGTTTTCTTTTGCAAGTGGATCTTTACTTGATCTGGTGCATCCTGTGAAATTTTGATTTCTTCCTTTTGTTCGGTGATATCAATTACCTCAGTAACTAATATACTAGTGTCCTCTATTTTCTTACCTTTGTTATCATCAATGAAAATACCTTTATCTTTTGAACTGTGTCTCTTCTTAGACAGTTTTAGGAATGCTTCCTGTTCATCTTTCTCTTCTGCTTTCAAAATTGATGTCCATAGAGAATCACATATGACATCCATATCATCCACATTCTCATCCATGATCTACATAGCTCTATTCTTGACTTGAAATCTAGCTTGATACTTTGTCATGTATTCACTTACCACAACATAGCTAAAGTGTGAGGTTGCACGACTTAGTGACCGTTCTCTTTTCCTTTTCTTTGTATCTAGTGCAATAGACCATCTCTCACTTATTATGTTATCAAGTTCTTTTGGCAATTGACATGTGAATTCCATTGGTACCCTCTTGAATTTAATCATCATCTGGACGATAGCATGTTCTATCTTTGTCTTGTCCTCAATTAACATTTTGTCAAATTTGCCTATGCCTGGATCTGTAAGATTTCCATTCTCAATTATATCTTCAATTATTTCTTCTATAGTACTTTCCCTATTACAAACTAACTTGAATTGATCAGGATCATTTTCAGTGTCTGTCTCCTCTATATCTTCTTTACTTCTTATATATTTCCCCTTTTTCTTCGGTGTCTCAGCTACTTTCTTGGTCTTTCTCTTAACATATTTCCTGGTCAGTGTAGCTTCTCTTCTTTTTGCTACTTTTACTACTTCTACTTTCTCGGTGGATTGTGCAGCAGTTGATGAACGTGTCTTCATTCCTTCAGGTTCAGGTAGTTGCATTTCTTGTTCATTATTTGTGGGAGGAACCGGTGTGTGATCCTTTTCTTTATCTAAATCGATCTCCTCCCTATCATAGGGCTTTTCAGCCAACTGTAACTGACCTTCGGTTTCTTCTTTAACCGGTGACTCCTTAGGTGAGTCAGATGTAGTTCCATATTTTTTTGTGAGATCTTTTCTCATTTTCTTCGCTCTTCTAGACATTTTTCCGATCTCTATGTCTGTTGTGATTCATGACTTAGTTTCCTCATATACATGAAACCTATTGGCAGTGATGTGTATCAGTAATGCCAACAATGCATTGATAGATTTCAAAGTGAAATCATGATTCATTTCATATCCCATTGGTGCTAGCCATTTTGTTCTTGGTTCTACTGCCTTTATCATTGAGTGGTCTGTGTTGACTAGAAAGCATATGTCATCTTCAAATTTGCTCACTAAATCCCTTGGAATTCTACTTATTTGTTGCATTTTTGTTTGAAATTCCTTGAAATATGCATTGAATTCCTTATTCAGATTGTCTCCTAGACTTTTCATCATTTCACCGATTTGTTTAGTTATCGGTTTGTTTGATTGCCAGTTTACTTTACCTATACTCGGTACATATTTTTGTAGATAGAGAAATGTACAGACAAGCAGTGATCCATACTTACATGTATTAGACTTCTTTGCTTTTATTGTCTTCATATTGTCATGCAGTTGGTGTAGTAGTAGCTCGGCAAGATCAACCTGGTGATCTTTCTTCACAATTTTGTATGCCATGTCCACGATGTTGCAAGGTACACTATTTGGTCTACTAGGTTGGAATATCTTGTACCCAATGACATGAGCTACAAATTTTACCACTTGATCTTTGATAGTTGATATTTTCAGTGCCCTACTGTCCCATTGAGCTCCAGTGTTCTTTTCTACGTCGGGAAGAGATGAACTTTGAAAGGCTTTGGCTTTGTCAGTTGTAGGGTATCCAGTAACCCTACTGATAATCTTCTTAGTGACCTCAACAGGTTTATCTAACCAAAATTTTCCATCATGAAATTTGCTTAGCACAATTCTTATCCAGTCATTTTGGAAGGATTGCAGGAAGTATGTGAAACACCGTAACCCTGACTCCTCAATCTTCTTGTATTTAGATTTAATCTTACCATACAGTCCACAAACTTGCTGATAAGTAGCAATGGTCTCAAAATCACATACTTCACCGATCTTGCAGTGAATGTAGGCCCTAACGTCTTCTGTTAACAAAACCCTATCTGGAATACTAGAAAATGTGCCCATATCATCTGTTTGTGTTGCGACCTTGGGATGAGGTTTGAATTTATCCTCGACAAAATGTGCCCTAACAATTAATTCCACTTCCTCCTCAATGTTCTGCGATTTTCTTGCAGTCGATGTCGATGCCATAAATTATTTCTAGGGTTTCAAAAAATAATAGATAACCAGTGTTTGGTAGGCAGATGAACTTACTCATTATCATTGAAGATTTGTTGTTGGTTCAATCTACAGTAGGTTTGAATCTTTTCTGAAAATTTTTAGCTCAAACTCTTCTCTGTAAAATCTCTATTCTTCGAAATTGCAATGTAACAATGAACTTTGTTTCCGTGTATTTATAGACTTTTTGATATTCCCGTTGAAACTTTGATGCATTAAATGCATGACCTAACTTCTGATACAAAACAACTGTCAGCTCGGTAATGTCTACAATTTCTTTTGCTCGGTTAACATAAAATTTCTTCATCGGTTTGCACTATTGTCAGTTAACCTTGTATAGTGATTACCGACGGGTAACCAACTCACGTTTCTTATTTTATCGACTATGTGACATTTGTAAACTTATAACACATAAACCATAGTGCATCTTTATTCATGCAGATTTGGTATTTGTACATCATATATAAGGAACTGTATGTAAAATGTGATCATTTAAAATGTCAGTTCCATACATACCTTTGTCATCTTAAGTGGAGGTACCGATGTCACCCAATCCAGTGGACGAGGTTTCACCGACAGTGTTACTTGACTTAGCATCCTCATTAGATGCCTTCTTCCACATTGTGTTCCTTAACTTTGTAATATCTGCAATGTTATATCCACTCTCAAATATATGGTTTTCATCAGGTGCTCGGTCTCTGCAGTTCTTGCTTACATGACCGACCTTGTGACAGTGCATACATGCCATTCTTGCATTTGTCTAGTTTCTTGATTGTCCAATCCGACTCTTTCTGTAACAGTTTTCTGCAATATGTCCATACCGACCACATACAGTACAATTAGTCCATGTATTATAATCCCAAACATATGAGTTACCTTGTCTCTTTGGTTGATATGGCTTTCATTGTAGTTTCTCTTTAGGTGTCCAGACTTGTTTCATTTTTGCCTTGCAGTCCCTTGCAGTGTGTCCATGATTATTACAAGTATAGCATATTTTCTCCTCAGTAGTATTATTAGCAATGTCATTCTTCTTAGCTCTGCATTCATAAGCTGGATGTCCAAACTTACCACAATAATATCAATATCCATTGAATTTAGGAATGACAGGAGGTTTACCTTGTGCTTTGCTGCTGCACACATTAGATGTATGTCCTATTTTTCCACAATGGTAACATGTCATCACTTTAGGTTTCTGAATTTGATTGTTGTTGACTTTTTCAACTTGTTGTGATGATTTTCCTTCACCGATGTAGCCTATATCGGCTCTGCTTTCGAATCTCCTCTGATTAGTCAGGAAATCATCAATCTTTTTAGAACTATCCTCAACTATCTTCATCATTTCATTGTGTTTCTTTTGTGTCTTTATTTCATTTCTCAATTTTTCATTATCTTCTCTGAGTATTGCAACATCTTCAAGTCTTCTTGATAATTCTCCATTTACTCGGTTCATTTCTTGATTAACTATCATCATTTGATTTGATACTTGGAAGTGACGATCAGTGAGCCTCTAGATTTCACTTTCTTTTGCTTGAAGTTGTTCAATCATCAATCTTTGGTCTTCAATAGCCAGATTATGATCTTGTTCAGCTTGTCTAGCATTGTTCATAATTTCCACCATTCTCACCATTTAAGATTCATGACCAATTTGAAGTGCTTTCACTTGCTCAGATAGATGCTAATTCTTTTCAGATAAATCAGAGATTATGCTTTCAAATCTGTTAGAGATGCTTCCAGAGCTCGATTCGATATGATCAAATATTTCATCAATAGGTTCTTCATGATAACTGATTTCATTCAGCTGAATTGCAAGGTTCTTCTTTTCAACCAATAATTTCTTCAATTCTTCCTTGGCTTGTTTATACTGTTCCACAAACATCTATATTTGTATCTTCTGATTCTCAATAGTCTTGTCAAGTTTGTATCTCTCCATGACTTAGATCTTTACTCTTCAGTGGTTAGACTATTCAACAAGAGAACTGAGCTCTTATACCAATTGTTTGAATTAGGAGAGATAGGTACTGAGAGGGGAGGGGTGAATCAGTGCCTTCAAAACTTTACTTGTAAAACATTTCTGATCTATAACTGAATACTGTGATAACCGATCAAAATAACTTGAATACAATTGTATAAATCAATCATCTAGTTAACTTAAGAATGTAAACAACCTGAAATCAATATGACAATCACGTAACACAAGTATTTTGGTAATGCAGAAACCCTTGTAAGAAGGTAAAAACTGTGTTGGGGATGACAACCACAAATTCTTCACTACTGCAGCTAGAAAAGGTTTGCCTGTTAAGGCTACAAGTTTTGATCACTTCTGGTGATCTTACCCTATTAGGAGTAACATATTAGATTAGCTAGATCTACCTAGTTATAGGATTTAAACAACACTAATGAGGTGTGTACTCAGTTAAGAGATTTACATAAGACTGTTAAGTCTACTCTGTTATGATGATTGGTATAGGTGTCAACATTGACACGGTGTATAAGTTATATGCATACACTGCTAAGTGTAATATTACTTTCATGAAGACCAAATCTATGGATACTTCATTGGAAAAGGTGAGGGTTTCATCTTCAACATATGTCCATGGATTTTGGGTACCTAAGGGTGCCTTTTCTTCTAAATCAAACTCACCTACATATAAGACTATGTTATGATGATGAAGACTTAGTCACAATGAGGAAATGGGAGTAAGGATCTTGAAAAATAAAAACCTTGTTGAAGGGTTGAATTGAATGATTTTATTCTTTATTTTTATTTATGTGAGCATTTCATTTCTAAAAAAATAAAATTGCATTCATTTTTACCTAAGTTCTCATTAATATTGTGGTGTATTGGATCTTATTCATTGTAATGTGTTTGGTCTTGTAGACGTTCCTTCCATTGGAGAATCCACATATTTTGTTTCATTTATTGATGATTATAGAATAAGGGAGTGAGTATATTTTATAAAGATTAAATCTAATGTTTTTAGCCGATTTAAATAATTTAAAGAAACGATTGAATTCCAGATTGGAAGGAAAATAAACTATTTAAGGACTAATAATGGAGTGAATTTTTCTCTAATGATTTTGATAGATTATGTAAAGATTGTGACATTCATAGGAAGAAGAGAACTATGTATTCTCCACACCAGAATGGAATTGTAGAAAGGATGAGCATGATGTTTTTAGAGAAGGCTAGGAGTATGATGAGTGGTGTGGACCTTGAACAAATATTTTGTGCTGAAGTCATTATCACTACTTTCTACATAATTAATAGGTCTCCTACATTATCTCTTGTTGACAAAACACCTATGGAGGCATGGTTGGATAATATGCCTTCATTGAGGCATCCTAGAGCTTTTTGGTTATGAGGGATACACATTTGTGCCAAAAGAGAAGCAAAAAAAGTTGGAGAACAAGGTTATAAAATATATGCTCATTAGATATAGTTATGGTGTGAAAGGATACAAGATTTGGGACCTTATTGCACATAAGGTGATACATAGTAGAAGTGTTAATTTTAGAGAAACTAAACCTCCCTTTATTACATTGTAGTGTAAAGAAACTAAAAAGGATGATGTGATTCAACTAACTTCTACATTTAATAAATTTGAATTGAGGCCCCTAGATAGACAAGAAGTTGAGGAGAGCTCATCTAGCTCAAAATCTTTTGGTGAGGAGGAATAACCTCCAACTCTTCTTGTTCAAAGATCTATAAGGTGTAGAAACCCACCTAAAACATATTCTCTTGATGATTGAAGATGACTTTTGATTTGAATACTAGCACAGATGAACCTATATCTATATAAGAGGCATTAGGTATGAATTATGTAAAATACTAGAAAATTTCTATGAATGAAGAAATGACAGCTTCGTAAAAGAATGATACATGAGATCTTGTACCATTCCCTAAAGAAGGATAACTTGTTGGCTGCAAATGGTTATTCAATAAAAAGATTATTTCAGATGGAGGCATTGAGAAGTATAAAACAAGATTGGTTATGAAATACTACTCTCATGTTGAGGGTGTTGATTATGATGAGATGTTTTCTCATATGCAAAAAATACATCCATTATATTTTTTCTTTCTATCATTGCTTCTTATGATTCTATCTCCACTAGTATCTTGAATATCTTTTTTTTAAAAAAATCTTATGATTTCTCCTTCAAATATGTTACCCACATCATCCTTTAATAGTCATCAACAAATAGCATAAAGTATTTATCATCAAAATAACTTATTGCCTTAGTAGGACCACATAGATCTATATGCACTAAATCAACAATCTAATTGAAGAATATGTCTTATTCTTAAAAGTAGATCTATTCATCTTTCCCAGTTGACATTCTTTGCACATATTGTTAGGATTTCTCAATTTAGGTAAATATCTCACATCATGTGTAGTGCTAATTTTTACCGTATTATCAAAGTTCACATGATTTTTTTTTCTATGCCATAACCAACTATCATCAATCTTATCAATCAAATACTTATTCTCAAAAATTCTCAAATGAAATAGATTACAAGAAGTTTGTGTACCCGATGCAATAAGATTTCTTGTTCTTCCAATGATCTTGTAGATTCCATCCATAAATTCCAATTTGTAACCTTTATCCAATAGATTTCCAAAACTCAACAAGTTATGATTTAGACCTTCAACATACAATAGATCATCAGTACTATTTTTACCATCAAGAGTAATAGATCCTTTTCCTTTAATAAAACAAGGAGCATTGTTACTGAATCTAACTACACCTCCATCATAGTCTTCAAGCTTCACAAAGTTATCTTTATCACCAGCCATATGATGTGAGCATACACTATTAATGACCCATTCATATCTTTTAACAACTCATGAAAGCAATGTTTTTTATTCATTAGGGTTATCTTCTTTAATAGAAATAAACAAAATTTATTCCTCACTAGAAACAGATTCATCATTAGTCACACCTTCCTTAGCAACATAAAAATTTTTATGACCCTTAGAATGACATTTCTTAGATTCATCTATAGCATCCTTGTAATTTTTTTTCAAACATCTAGATGAAATATGACCAAGATTATTACAATTGAAACATTTCAAAGGTAATCTTCCTTCATACTTATCGGAGCCCTTAAGTAGTCTTCTTGCAATCAAGGCTTCAAGTTCATCAATATTCCTTTCTTCTTCGATGATTTATTCCTAGTCCTTAAAATAATATTTAAATTTCATCTTTGTAGAGAATTCTCCATGGTCATACTTATTCACACGTGCTTTGAATCAACCTTCAAAAGTTCCTTACTAAGTGTAGTCATCTCATAGGCACCGAATCTTCCCACCAAATCTTCTCTTGAAATAGGTCTTATAGTTCTTAGCTCTTCAATATAAGAAACTTTCTCACTATAACATACCAACAAAGATCTTAGAATCGTGTTAACAACTTCATTATCTGCCAAGGCACCACCAACACATCTGATTTCAAAAACTAGATCATTCACTCTCTGTAAATAAACTTAGGTAGTTTCTCCTTCACTCATCTTCATATCTTCATATATCTTTCTTTTAGTCCTTGCAACATAGCTTTCTTAATATAAGTATTACCTTCATAAATAGTTTTTAATTTTGTCCATACCTCATGTGGAGTTCTCAATCCATAAATGTGTGAATATTCTAAATCAAATAAGGCACTTATCAAATCTTCCCTTGCTAACATGTTCTCCTTAATTTTTTTCTTTTCATCTGCAGTAGAATTTGTTGTCATTCATAATAGTATCAGGCTTCTCAGTGATTTTCCAGTATTCATCTCCTATTCCCATGCATACTAGGTAGGTAGTCATTTGTTCCTTCCAAATTAGGTAGTTTCTTCCATCAAACTTTAGACTCTTTGTTCTCATACTTTTCATAATAAATATCCTTCAAGTGGTCAAGCTTCTTCAAAAGGACTTAGCTCTGATACCAATTGTTAGGCCAAAAAGGAGGCAAGCACAAATTAGAGGGAGGTGAATAAGTTGTGTGTACCTAATTAATTTAATTCTACTTTATCGAATTAGATATGAAAGATAAACACTAATGCAAGATCCACAACATATAACATAGAACACCAATATTTCTTTTCGAGAAAACCCGGTTAAGGGAAAACCCTAGTGGGAGTCAAACCCACTAGATGAATGTACTCTATTAGAAGTACTATCTAGTTAAGATAAAAATAGAGAAAAAAGGATGCACTTGAAACCACGGGCGTACAACCCAATCTGCAGGCTCACTTCCCAAAGCTCACTACTTACAATAAAATCTTAGATCTGGCCCTCAGTTGGGCTCACCAATCTATCTTTAATACACCAGGGTGGACATATAGTCCATTGCAACTTAAGTAACAAATAGAATATCCTATGTCAAAATAGTTCCAATGAAGTACAAACTATACCTTAAGTGTAGGACACACATACATATACTCCTCTCTCTTGCATACATACTCTCAATTACAAAATGATCATTCATTTATACTAATTACAAAGAGTAATCCTCCACTAGGTTGGCTAAGACCTATTACAATAAAAGATATAAACAATATGCTCAATTACTAATACAATCCAAATAAATTTGGATGATACTTATATAGGACCCAAATATTCAACCTCGAACATGCTATACCATTGTCGATGCATCACGAAGAATCACTACATGCTACTCCATCAAGTTGGCTAGTACCCAAATGAAGAAACACCAACACGCTACCAAAATAACAAATTCAATCACCTAAAACAATGTAGACCAACAACATGATCATCACATGATCCAAGAAAACCAACAAGAAACATGAATACCATACAAAACCTTCACATCATCTCTAATATGAAATCCAAACTCGTCTTTAACTCTGGTCAACAGGAACACTCAAATGCCAAATTCAGTCATAACAAAAGATAGCTTGTTGTATTATGAATCATAAACAACACTAGTTCTAAACACAATGATAAGGAAACATGCAATCACCATCTTTGTAACCTCTAAAACATCAAATCCTAGTCATACCAAATCAAATACTCATCCACTGTTCATAGGAACACTGTGACACCAGCATCCAGCAACTTGATCATTCCTCATTCAAACTATCATGCCAACTTCTGCAAACCTTTGTAGATCTAAAGATACCTCTGAACAATACCTCATGATCGCAACTCAAGATACTCAACGTAGAACCTAATCAATTGAAATCCTCCATACTGAACTCATTGAACACATTGTTTGAAACAACTACTAATATGTTGACATTAATGAATAAACATTAATGCAAATACACCCAAATCGAAAGCTCTAATATTCTCAACAATATTCCAACAAGGATATTATTGGACAATGTTATTCGAGGATACCAATTAACATATTTGATCATTCCATGTCTTCGAGACAAGTGCTACTCTTCGAAGACACCTTGATATGCCTCTACAACTAGTTTATGAGGTACACTCATTCATCCAGTGGGGCTTGGATTTTATTGGTATCATCAACCCACCATATTCTTCAGGGAATCAATATATTTTAACTACAATATATTATTACACACATTGGATCAAAGCTCAAGCATACATGAACTACACTATCGACGTCATTTCCAATTTCCTGGAAGAGTTCATAATCATGAAGTTTGGAATGTTGTTCTTTCTAGTATGTGACAATAGATTACATAATGGGCATTTGAAAATTAGGTAATACTTAACTTCACTTCAAATTATAATCCAAAGGGAAACGGTGTGGCTGAGTCCATAAACAAAAACTTGATTACTATGATTAAATGTCTCTTTGACAATATCCCAAAAGATTGGCATTTACAACTTAACTATGCATTGTGGACCGATAGAGTGAGAGTCAAAAATAACCTAGGGAAATCACCTTATTAGTTAGTGTATGTTGGAAAGAGACATCTAATAATGCATGGTATGTTGTCATTGATGGAAACTACACACATTTATCTTTGCCACCTTACAATATTTTAACCTACCGATTGATTACTTGATGACAGTTGACTAAGTGTGAAGAATAGAGTAGGATACATGTAGATACTTTGGATTGGTATGGAAAGGGGTTAGACTTATGATATGTGAAGAATAATTTAGCTAATAAACATACTGGAGTATCTAACTCTAAGATTGCAGGTCTTTGTGATGTAGTATGATTTAGATTTTATACTTTGTGTATTGGACAGATAGAGAACTATCTTAGGATGAGCTAGTAATACATTGGATCGATCAAAGATCCTACCAAATCGATGATTCAATCTTTTTGATGGTTATGATTGGGGTGAACCCACAATAGTGGGTTACACTTTTTTGCCTGAACGAACACTTAACTCTAAATTTTGAAAAAAAAAATCAGATTCGGATGAATATTGTCGTTAAACCGTTTGAAATAAAAAGATGAAGTAAATTAGAGTCTTTTAGGATTTTTTTTCTAGATTCAAAATATTTTTTTATTTTTTATTTTTGAATTGATTTGAATGTTTTTTTCTTTCTCCTACGAAAACTGGTATGTTGCTGAAAATGTCCTTTTGAAAGAGTTACATTGTTTTCATAGACCATAACTTTTTTTCTAAAATAGATATCAATGTGATTCTTTCAAATTTAGTTTTTTAACATCCATATGGAGGGCATGAAATTGGTTTGACAACATTATCATGATTATTTCATATTTTATTAACGTTTGAAGTTGACTAAACCGTAATTTTGACATACCTTGACTACATAGCTTATAACTTGTCGTGTATTTGTCCAATTTCATTTTTAGTTTTTTTGATAGAAAGATAACTTCAATAACTAGGGCATAGATATTTTTTAGAATTTTTTTCTCTAATTTACTATTTTTCCATAACCGTCAAACATAGAGGTAGACATATGGTGAAATATCTATGTTTAGTAAAACTAAAAATACAAAGTCATAATAAAATTAACATATATTAACATTATAATCATTGGAAAGATTTTTCTTAGTAGTACCTTACTACATAGATAGTTTTGTGAAATGGGTTCATTTGATTTTCCAAAAGATAAACTCAAAGTGAATTTTTGTTAGCATTTTAATAGGTGCGAAGGAGACTCCATTATAGGTATGAATGAGGAGAATAGATGTAATATCAATGTTTTTTTTAATCTAAGAGGCTTTAAGCTAACCATTTGTAATTAAATCCTTCAAATAGAACCTCTCAAGGCTTAAATAATCATATTTTAATAAAAATGTGTTATTTTAGCAAAAGTCAACATCTCTAAAAAAGTGTAACCCACTAATGTGGGGTCACCCATTGATAGAGATGGATATGGAGGATATTCTATTTGAATAGAAAATTATTATGTGATGATTTAGTCAAGGTATAATGCAATCTTCTACATGTTTCATTATATGCTTGTTGAGGAAACTGAGTTATGTTTTTGGCAAGTAT
Organism: Chamaecyparis obtusa; assembly: GCA_027943335.1. NCBI lineage: Eukaryota > Viridiplantae > Streptophyta > Pinopsida > Cupressales > Cupressaceae > Chamaecyparis > Chamaecyparis obtusa. Next base: position 481,049 of record BSBK01004527.1, read on the forward strand.
ATAAGATTGAGTTTTGGATGTGGTAGTGTGGGACAAGACACACAATATGAATGCTATTTTTTTGATGTGATGTGGATATTGATAGATCAGATAATCAGTTAGTGATATTATTCAAAGATTTATCAGAATTGTATTGGCATAGTTGATGCTATTTGTTGGTTCAGTTTTTGGACTGTAAAGTCCTATCTAAATTTTGTAAGTTGTAATCAGGATTGATCATATCCTAATTTTGTATTGAGTTGTAAGCTCTATCCTGTAAAATTGAATTTATGTGCATTTACCTTCTTATGTACTTATACCTTTAACAGAGTACTTATTACCACAGTAGTGAGATATTTAGTGGGTACCATCCCCACTGGGGTTTTTCCCTTAACAGGTTTTTCCTTGAAAAAAAATCATGGTGTTTTGATGTTGTGCATGTTTATCTTATTCTATTTAATTTTAATTATTTGTGGTTATATTTTTTAGATTAAGAAATTAAATAATATTGTTGCACCAATTCACTCCCCCTTCTTGGTGCTCCCTAATCCTAACAATTGGTATTAAAGCCTAGTTTCTTGGAAGAATTTTAAAAGATTGAGGGAAATCTTGGTGGAATAACCTAGTAGTATTCAGAAGAAGCTTTTGAATGTACTTGAAGATATAGACAAATCCAATGCTCACATTCTTGATCTATTAGAAAAGTTGAAAGAGGCTTATAGATTTATTGAAATCTTGAAAGAGAGATTGAGGCAATCCAGAGACAGAAAGAAAGACCTTGTGGATTAGCTATCATAGAAAGGTAGTGACTCTCATCCAACTGAAGAAGACAAACCTAAAGAGTATGATCTAATTTTAAAGGAAAGACACAACCTAAAGAATGAGAGGAATCTATGGTAATCAAGATGACTGAAGAAATAGAAGAAAATAAGACTCTTGAGAAATCCTTGAAGGCTAAAACTGAAGAATTGTACAAGTTGAATAGCGAAGTTGGATAGTTGTAAGTTTATCTTGAGGAATCTAAACATAATGAGAAAGAGTTGGATAGAGTAAATGAGATATTGAGAAGAGAGATTGAATCTGCTAAGGAGATTCAAGAAAAGTTCAAAATTACCACTACAAAACTTAATGAGGAAATTGCAAATAAAAAAGTACGTGGAGAAAAGAAAGGATTGGGATTTGAGAAAGGAGAAAGCTCTGGATCTAGATAGGAAAGTTGTGATTCATACAAAAAGAAGGAAGAATATAAGAAATAACCTATTATGTAAAATTTTAATGGGAGATGTTTCACATGCAACAAATTTGGTCATAGGGAAAAAGAATGTAGGAGAAATACTTCTACTACACCATTTATAGGATATTGTTTCACATGTTGGTAGTATGGACACAAATTTAATGAATGAAAGTGGGGCCTAATAAAAGACGTACAAACAGAGGTAATCCTACATGTTTCAAATGCAACAATTTTGGACACATTGCAAGGGATTTGTAGATTGAAGAAAAATTGGAGGTATGTAAATCTGAATGTTGTTTTTTACAAATGCAGTAATTCTCATCATATAGCCATAAACTGTAGATACAACAATGTTGGAATAAGAACAAATGGTTTGGTTGAGAAGAAACATGAAAGACATGAAAATAAAGGAAAAGAAATTGATGTTGACGAAGTGGGGAAGGAAATTAATAAGCAATGGGTGAGGAAAGAAAAAATTGATTCAAATGGACAAGTCACACTAGTTCCTGGTGTGGGAAACTCATCATCAAACTACTTAGGTCTTAGGACCTGAGGGGGATCTCTTATCATAAAATCATACCTTACCCCTAAATTGGTACGGTGGAGGATGTGATGGTATCATGAGTTGCAGAATATAATTTCAAGCCTATATTTCAAATCATGGAATATTTCATGAACTTATTACGTATCGCAAACAAAATTTAATTCACTGGAAATATCATCTTTTTAAAAGCTATGGTATGAACAACATTAAATGAGGTTGAAATAAAGAATTCAAGGATAAAAAGGGCATTTTATGACTTCATTTCACACCTTGCAATCCAGAGAGTGAGTTATTACGTGAGAAGAAGGAGGTCTAATAATGAACTAAGCATCTGATTGAGTTTCATGAGAAAACCCTATAACGACATAAAAAGGTATTTATCTCTTCAAAATATTGTTCAATTTATCAGAGAAGAACATATACACCTCAGATTATTGATATTGTTGAGAAGCCTAGGTATGAGTTTAAGAAATATCCATTTAAGTCAATGGAAGATAATCTAGAAGGTGCATTTTCACATGTGCCCCACGATGTTCTTTATATTAAGGTTATAAGAGATTACATTCATTTTAAGATTGAAGAATTAGGCGATTTTTAAATTTATAAACAATATGAATCTCAGTGTGTGGATGGAGTATTAAAGGATGAATTTAAGAAGATTGAACAGATCAATCTAACATAGTTCAAATAATTTTATGCATTTGATGAACCAGAGTGGGTGAGATTTGTTCTAAGAGGGATCCATGATCATTTTTTTTGGCTTGGTGATAATACTATTAAGATCACCAAGGAGTTGATTCATACTGGCTTTAGTGCAACTAGTGAAACCCCAACCCTAAAATCATCTAAGAATAATGTGGTTGAATATATTACTGAATCAAAATGGGATAAGAGAGCCATGATAGTTAATGATATTAAGAAACCTGATGTCAATTTTGTTTCTATGGTACTAGGATAATTTTTTTACCATAGAAATAGAATTAATTCTATTCTTGCTACTATTATCCCTAGTGCTTATAGAATGTTAAAGGAAGATGCACAGATTGATGTTTGTGATATTCTGAGGGAACCATTGTTGGAGAACCTGAGTAAGATTACAAAGGACATAACATATATATTTAAATATGGATCCTTGATAGTTCAAATGTTTTTATATCTAATGAACTATTTTCTTGGTGTTATACATGTAAAATAGAAAAAAAGATATACCTACAACTATTTAGATTAGTCATTTTTACCCAATGCAGAAAAAAGGAAATTATTGATCAGGAAATTTATGGTTGCTTCAAGATGTTTCAGAAGCAAATGCAAAAAAGGGAGAGAATTCCTAAAGATTTGGTTACAAAATATGCAGATACAATTTTCTTTATGGTTGAGACTGGAGCATGTTGCATGGAGGCAGTGGAGCCTTGAACCTCACGGATACCACCCATGGGATATGAAGTAGATCCTAAAATCATGGTCAAGCATAGTGATGACATGCTTTCTAAACCTAGAGATCCTGGTGGAGAAAGATTTGGAACTTATCTAGAGAAGTATTAGAAAGTTCAAAATGAACTTAATGAATCTACAAGGACCAAGAAGATAAGGAAAATGGTTGATAAGATTTTAGAAAATGAAGGAGTCAGAAAGGAGAAGATGAATGCGACAAGAAGGAAGCAAGAGGATAATAAGAAGAGAAGGGTAATTCAAGCTACACAGATTGATGTAGATGAAGAACCTACACCCAACCTATTTCTATGTCATCCAGTTAGAGAACAAAAGGGAGTGCATCTAAAGCTACACCTACACCTCCTCAGAAGAAGACCACTAATATATCAATTAATAAGAAATATACACTGATAGTTTCAAGGTATAAATCTAAAAAACTAAAGTCTGGACCAATGAAGAGAAGACCAAAGGAGAAGAGAAAAGGACCTTAGAAAAGGGGAAATGTAGATAAGAAAGATTCCTCTATAGATCCAGATCAATCCAAGAAGAAAATTAGGATTGAAGGAGAAACAATAGGAATAATTGTAAAGGATAGACCTATGAGTGTTGGTAAGAATGAAAATCATGTTGACAACATTTTGTTTAAAATAACTAAACTTGGAATTTTGGTATAATTGAAGAAGTATTATCATTTATTTGATGAAAAAGAGAAAGAGAGAGTTTATCAAGGAGTAATTATTCAATTGAACAAGTTTAGCAGAGTACTAGTTGAAATTAAGGACCAAATACCTAATGAGTTGTACAACAAGTTGGAAGAAACGAGACTAGTTGCACTTGAGGAAGACCAAAGGATTGGAGAGGGAGCTATCCCAAAGATATTCCATGTTATCATAAATGATGATATGAAGAATTTTCTTATTGAAGCCAAGAAGTGGTGGCAGACCAAGAAGAGAATTAATATGTTGATGGATGGTAAGACGAAGGAGATCATTGTAGAAACAAAGGATATAGTTAGAGACATGTTGATTGAGTTTAGACAAGATGCACCAAAGAAGAAGGAGCCAAGAATAAAGATGAGAGAAGAAAAAATTGATACTGATGAACTAGATTTGTTTATTGCAGGAGTATCTATCACTCTCACTCCATAGGATCCTGATGACCAAGAAGAAGAAGAAGATAGATTGAAGGATGTAATGCGGGAAGAAGAAATCAGAGAAATAATGTCTAAGAAAGGCTATACTATTGATGAACCGATTGAGGTAGATATTGAAAAGGAGATTGATGAACATATTGAATATGTTGAAGACCTAGATGCCATGGATAATGAACCTGCAAATCAAGTTTTGACAGAGGAAAGGAAATCAGAAGAGCATACTGAGAAAATACAATAAGAGGTTGAGCCATCACTTGGAAAGACATAAAGTGTTGGAAAGAGACTCAAGTGAATCTATTGATGTACTTGATAAACAATTTCAAGGGCCTGTTGATTTGGATAGTTTGGATATAGATGAGCTAATGAAAATATCAATAATTGCACATACAAATGATAAAGAAAGATATTTGTAGAACAGTGAGAAGGAAGGAAGATTGTTGTCTAGGACAATAAATGTTCTAAAGATGATTTTCCATGTTAAGTATGAGGCTGGTGATTCTTATGCAGATCAACTGGAAAAACTAATTGACTCTTTTGATGTACATTTTGAGACTTTGGAGAATTCATCTCTTGTGAAGGTACATACTAAATTCATGCAACCTCGATGTAATCAACTATGTGCTCTTATTACTAAGGATCGATCATCATTTGATGCTACAATCACTCATCTAAAGGAGGATATATCAATTGGAAGAAAGATAGATAGGTTTTGTGTAAACTTTCCTATACATGTTTTTGATATTGACAAACTTATTAAGGAAGGAAAAAATTAGCTTGCGCAGTTATCAAAGAACTTTGATCTAGTCAAAGGGTAGGCATCGAGACATTCGACTGAGGCTCTTAAAGTCAAAGATAAGGTCAAGTCACTTGAAGTTGAGAGACCAATAATGAAAGGTAGATTTACAGATTTGGAGAATCTTCTTGTTTTGAAGGTTTATTTGATGCAGAGATCGAGCTTTGTTAGAGGTAGATAAGGCATATGATAACTTTTTGTCTACCGAACCTGATTGAGGCTAAGAAGTCATCATATTCTATATGTGGACATATTTAGATTGTGGAAAGTCTTCAAAAGACTTGGGATGTAGATTTGGAAGCTCTTAGGAGAAAATTTTCAGATGTATTCAAGTTTTTGTAAGTATAATACCATATTTTGTATGTGCGGTCATTATAGGAGTTTTGGTAGATGATTTTTTCTTTTTGGACCCCGCCTTTGCCATTGATGTAAAAGGGGGAGAGATTCAGTGAAAAATGTATAGGATAGAGATGTATACCGAAGTAGGAGTACAATTTTTGGTGAAGATTTTGACACTTGGAATTTTAACTGGACACTTAGTCATTTCTCACTAAGTGTTGTCATTAATGCCAAAAGGGGAGATTGTTGGAAAGATATATCTGATAATGGATGGTATGCTATCATTGATTGAAACTACACACATTTATCTTTCCCACCTTGCAAGATTTTTACATATCAATTGATTAGTCAATGAAAATCGACTAAGTGTGAAGAATAGAGCAAGATACAAGGAGATACTTTGGATCAGTACGGATAGGGGTTAGAGACTTTTGATCTACAATGAAGAATTTAGATGATAATTAAACATACTGGAGTGCCTAAATCTAAGATTGTAGGTGTTTGCGATGCAGTATGATTGATTTTTGATACTTTGTGTATCAGGAAGACAAAGAACTATCTTATTCTGAGTTATTTATACATTGGATCGATTAGTGATCCTACTAGATTGATGATCTGATCAGTTTGATGGTTATGATTGATAGAGCTCACTATGGAGGATATTCTATTTGAATATAAATTTATTATTTGATGATTTAGTTGAGGTATAATGGAATCTTCTACACGTTCATTATATGCTTGTTGGGTTGATTGAGTTATGTTTTTGGCAAGTAAAGAAGATCGAGTTTTGGATGTGATTTTGTGGGAGAAGACACACAATATGAATGATATTCTTGTGATATGATGTGAAGATTGATAGATCAGATAATTAGTTTGTAATATTCTTCATAGCTTCATCAAAACAATATTGGCATAGATCAGATAAGGTTATGATGCAACTTGTCACTTGGGAAATTATTGTAGTGGAACAACTTCGTGCACTAATATTGAGAGGAAAATTATGTAAAAAAAATCTTAGATCTTTACAATAGTTATAAAAAATCAACATAAAAAAATATAAATAACATGTGCCTAAACATAAACTAAGCAGAAGATCCACCATTTCTTATGTGTTTACATTTTACATACATATGCGTTTTGATTTTACATTTTACCTCTAGATCTCCGTTGGTGATACTCTCTTGAGAAGCTTTCTCTACAAGTATATTATAATTTATTATTATTTTTGAATAATATATTGGGTAGCTTTTTCGGTGTGGTGTTTTTCTCCTGAAGGGTTTCCTCCATGTACATCTCTATGGTGTGGTATGCATGTTATTTATGTTTATATATGTCAAGTTTTTGTGACTATTGTAAGGATTTGAGAAAGTTTTTACATAACCCTCCTCTCAAGATTAGTGTAGGAAGTTGTTATGCTACTGTAACTTCCTTACAATAAAGACGCGGTCCATGGAGTTACGCATTGATCTCTGATACGAAATGTAAAGACGATAATGCACATAACATAAAATTCCAAAAAATTCTCATAAGTTTCCCATTTAAAAAAAATCATGAATAGAGTTACAAGGTTCTTCTCACAAGGGGTAATAATGCATCAATTGTGACCATTAGGTTGATTAAATCAAAGAGTCTATAAATGATACTATAAATCCATGTCAGCTCTTGTAGTTTTGGACTGATCTCTTTCTACTAACCATGAGGCAAGAATGGAGTCTAGGTACTTATTCGCCTAGGCACAAAGTGCAATTTAAGAGGCAACCCTTAGTAAATATTTCATATTTTTGAGAAAACTATTGATTCTTATTAGTGATTCCTTCCTTTCTAAGAAAAATGTTAATTTTATTGGAAGAATTATGCACATCATTCAAAATTTATTAAAAAATTCATAGAAAATCTTAGTAAACACTAGTTATGAAAACTACTTACCTTAGCAAATACTTTAAAAATATATCTTTGTCAATGTAATCTCCTAATATTTTTTTTTTTCTTAATGTAGAATTAGGGCCTCAAGGATAGCGACGATTAGTAAGGTCAAGAGGTAGCAACCCCTTTTGTGGGTTAAGGGAGCAGCACCCCCTTGTCGAGGTTGAGGCCCGATAGTGTAAATATATTATTAGGAAAACATTTAAGTTCACACTGATTGGACATTTTAAATCAAAACCATATAAGAAAAATGTTTATATAATGACCCTACTCAAAGCTATAAAATTATCTCTAATCTAATAATTACCTTTGTTTTCTAGGAGTTGAAATGTACTTAAGACCAAAACCTGAATTGAGCTATTGATCCTTGCATAATAACACAATTTGAATGTCTTTCCTTTCTGGTGTGAACCACATTGTTATCAACATAATGATATTGAAGACCATAGACATCATTCTAGACAAACAAAGATAGAAGAATAAAAAAATAATTAAATTAATATACATATAAGGAAAAATATATTTCTAAAACACATACTTTTCATAAAATAAGATAAATGTAATGAAAAATAAAGAAACAACTATTTGCTTAATACAAAGTAAATAATATTCTAATTCGTATTGTCACAATCTCTTTTTAAATTCAGATTTCTTCGAAGAAGTTCCTAAAATCATCGGAAATGATAATACGAGTATAATTGAATCACATTTATTATGAATGCATTCAATTGGTAAACAGGGTGCCAAGTTTGATTGTATGGTTAGTAAAAGAATTTGTGGAAGTCGTGACCCACTTTTTATATCAAAAGTGGCGAAAAGGTTCAAAAGCAATTTAAAAACCGGAAACCGGTCCCATGGTCTAGTGGTGAGGACATTGGACTCTGAATCCAGTAACCCGAGTTCAAATTTCAGTGGGACCTTTTTAAAAGAAAACCAGCTCTGAAGACATTTTTTAATTTATTACTACGAATGTCCTCCAAAGTCGAGTACAAATTTTAAATGCATTCAGTCGTTTTCCTCGGACGCTAAATACTTATCTAAAGAACTAAGAGAACTTGAAGATGCTTGACTTTCTCTTAGATTCTTTTGAACAGAAAGGATCTCTTTGTTTACATCAGCTTTTACTGTATACAAGAAAGCTAAGCAATTTTCCAACCAATCAATCTTCGAGGATTTTTGAAATGCTTTTTGTGCAGTTGGATTTGGAGTGTATTCTGATGTAGATTTTGATCCTGTCCTTTCATTATTTACCCACTGCATATCAGGGTGTTGACTGAGTATTTCTTCCTTAGCATTTTTGGCTTTTATTATCTCATGAGTAATCTTTTGATGCTGATAGGGAGTCACATAGTTTTCTTTTTGATTTTCCAGATGTTGAATCTTCTTATCTAGCTCATCTAGATTTTCTTGGATCTGAGAATCTTCTAGATTTTCTTGGATCTGAGAATCTTCTAACTCATATTCATTGTCTGTAAATGTTTTCCTAAATGGGGAGAAGCGTTCTCGTCCTCTTTGTGGAAAGAATTTTCCACGAGACCAATTGTTTCTAGAGGAAAACATATTGCACATAAAAGAAACTTCAGAATCTTCAGATGCTGAATGAAAACTTTTAGACTCGGATTCTGAGTGTAGACCAAAATGACGGACAAGAGGCTCTTGTTCAACTGAAATATCTGAATCAAAAATTTGAAGACAATAGTCTTCAGAATCAAAGGAGAAAGGACTATTAACTTCTGTTAAGGGCAAATAATCTAGTCCTGCTTTCCTTAATGTGCGAACTTTCTTTGAATGTTCGGGCTTATGGCGCTGATCACATTTGTTTGCATAATGAGGCCCTTTGCATATGTAACATTGTGGTTTAAAGTCCTTCTTCTTGATGCGATGCTTATTTCGCAAAAAGGTTTTTTTATATCTTTTCTTCCTTCTGAATTTTTGATGCTCTGAATATTTGTATTCAGGATACTTAGTCCGTTGCTTGCGGCGTGAGAAATGCTTTTTCTTGTGGTTCTGACATCCATAACTATTTTGCAGGCATTGACATACTCCATGTTTAAGATAAGGTAAGACAACCTTTTTCTGTTTCTATTTTTTCTTTTCAGAACATAGTTCTTCATTGATTTCTCTAATGAATTGAACTAATTGTGGAAATGTGACATCATTGATTGTCATATCTGGAGTATTTAGTATGCTATTTAGAATTATTTCCCTATAATAAGACTGCAATTGTGAGGGAAACCCTTCTAAGAATGTATTGTACATCCAAGCATTATTGTTCGTTTGTCCAGACATGTAGAAATTCACATATTGTTCTTTACAATAATCTTCAAAGAATTTCATGTCACATATTCTATTTTCCTTAAATCTTTTGTAGGCTGTTCTTTTCTCATTTTCATTGTGTCTCACAAACATTCTATATAAGGACTCACAGACAGGATTAACTCCTGAGTGAATAAGGTCTTCCTTATATTGTGGTTCTAAAGAGTCCCATGTTGTTCGGGCTATGCCTGTTAGAGCATTTAGAGCTTGTCTGATGGCTTGTTCTGTAGTCACACCATCAACAGTATTGATAGCATTATCAATCCATGCTCGTAAAATATCAATTGTGGCTTTGTTCTTTATTGGATCATAATCATCAAAATTAGTCAGAGGTGGAGACACATCTGAGAAATTATGAATTCTATCAAATGGGCCACTGGAATTTTCCTGCTTTACCATATTAACAGAGTGCCATTTCCCTATTTTCTTATCAAATTCCCGAGGCTTGGGTTCTGGTACATCTAATAGTAACAGCTTTCCCGATTGTTGACATTTCAATCTTTCTAGATCTTCTGTGGCATCAGGGAAAGTCCATTTTTTTGAGTTGGTCTTCTATAGGGTTACTTTCAACTCATCAGACTGATGGATTACTACTTGTTCAAGTGTTTGTCTGACTGTGGATATGGCTTGAGTAACATTTTGAGCATCCACATACTGTTGTGAGCTGACTTGTTCAACTATTCTTTGGACTTGAGAAGTAGTTTTCTGGACTTGTTGTAAATGTTGAGTTTGTTTGGCTTGCTCGGTCCACCAAGCTTCTGCTGAAGTTTTAAAACTGGAATAATCGCGGCGAAGGGCGGCGATATCCTGGGAAATTGTAAAAGACATGATACTGGCAAGGCGACTTTCCAAAGCTTTGAGAGAGGCTAACACTTCATGGAAGTTAGAATTCTGACTGGCTTCAAGTTTTTGACGCTGAAGTTCAGCTTGCAAAAGATGCTGATGTGTATCTTGTTGAAAAAGTAATGCTTTGCGGAGACAGAGATTAGCATAATTGAGCATTTTAGACTGTGTTGTAGCATTAGGTTGACCTTGTGCAATGACATGTTGAGGCCAATATGGAATTGAGAATTTGTCATCTGATGAGTTAAGCATGAAATCGCAAAAAGGTGGTATTCCTTTGGGGACTTCTATGGGTACACTGGTAGATGCTTTCTCAGATGCTATAATATCTGGCTCAGAGAATGGTGTATTGTGTCCTGATAAAATCATTCTCACATGAAAAGTATTTTTGACATATTTACAATGATCACATTGTAGACTTCCATCATCTAACTCACTGAACTGTGGATGTTCACAGTGGTTGATAGTTTGAGTAAGAGGATTGGAGATTAATGTTGCAGGTTCTCTAAAAGATTGTTTGCAGTTTGAGCAATATAGAGATCCTTGAGAGTCAGGGATACAATTTAGATGGTTACACTGAGTAGATAGACTTGACTCAATTCGTTGAAAACCTTTGGAACTAGATCCAAAAGATTTTCTAGAATTTGGCTCATCAAAGAGGATATGGGCTTTCCCAGGTGTTTCCTTGATACTTGCAATAGTGGTAAGGTTCTTTGGCATGGTTCTTTGCTGAAGAGCTCTAGTATCAATGATCCAATTTTTTGGAACTTGGATATCTGCAAGATTTATCATTTTGGGTACTGTAAGCTGAGCACCTTTGGTTTGGGTTTGCCATAACAAAGAATATTTAGCTTTGGACTTGTCAGATCGAGGATCCTTGACTATTGGAATGGTGGTGTTAAACAACCGACCATACAAAGAAAAATACAAAGCATGGGTTCTGGATCCAGGTTTCATATCTAGGTAATGAGTACCAAATTGAAACATAAGGACTTTATCTAGATGTGGATCTGACAAACTAATTGCAAAATTTGGGACTACATCAAAAGCTGTCGCTCCTGCAGCCATTGGAGGAGAAATTCCTCTCATTAACATTTCACAATATCTATTATGACGGACATCAAGAAGAGTAATAAAAACTGTAGCTGGGATTCCTTTCCTATACAGTGGTTCACATCTAGCAATAATACTACATATATGCAGATATTTATATCCATTTTTTGTTTTTGCTTGTTTGACAAGACTCTGTATCTCTTTACTAGTCATGAGATTAATGAAGCTATGGGCTTCATCATTGCGGACTTCGACTTGTAATTCTATTATTTTACAAACAGTCTTAGACTTATACTGAAGCATTCCTAAATCAGAATATATTTCTTTCCAATTTTTTGTAGGAAGCCTAAATCTTTTTTCAGGTAAGTCAAATTTTTCATGATCATCTACATGCATATCTTCATCCAAAATAGCATTATTTAAAGAGTGAAAGACTGAACCAAGACTCACAAGTTCTTCTGTTACTAACGTAAGCTGGAATAGCTCAGTTGGTTAGAGCGTGTGGCTGTTAACCACAAGGTCGGAGGTTCAAGCCCTCCTTCTAGCGTACAGATTGCTCTGTGTTTCCTGCTTCGGACGAGATATAATGCTTTACTTGTCGGGAAGATATGAATATATATCAATTTTTGTCATACATGAATGCAGATGAATGTTATTGGTTCCTAACCAATAACACCAGCCTTGCCTTCTTGACCTTCATCTACAAGTTGTGGAGCATGAATAGGAAAAAACAACAAACCAAATGAGAAACCTTACCAAAACCTAGATAGTGAGGAGCACCATGCTTATGTGAAAAGGTTAAAAAGATGGGCAAGAAGGTTGAGACCATCCATAGGAAACATGATCCCTAGATCATTTGGAAGGTGGTTGGGAGCAATGATCTCTTCTAGTAGGACAACTATGTCCATGGCTACATCCAATTGGAGGGGAATGACCCTCGTGACACATAGAAGGAAATGACATTTTGGCAACCGTATAAGGTGCCTTACCCTAGTAATCTAAAAGCACTTATAGATGAGCACCTTCAAGTGAAACTTTGCATAGTTACACCTAAAGCTACATAATCACATTGGAGAAAATCATAGATATAGCATGAAATGAAAAAACAAGTATCACCTACACATCTAGTAAAGATAATAGATTTTCTCTCTTTCTAAATGTCAATATGAATTTGGACATTCAAAGTGGCCAAATCTAGGTGAATTTAAAAAGGAGGTACGTCCAATGCCCTAAGAAATCATGTCATAAAAATAATTCAAGATCGAATGACTTCAAGTCATGAATCCAAGACTAGAGTTATTGGTCTTATTATTGTACCACCCTAACTTGTAAGCACCCACAATTAGAAACTTAGTTAAGTCCCATTTAAGTGTCCTCGGGATTTCTTTTCTTGTTCTTTTTTATGCCAGAGGCATCCCCACGACCTGACCCAATGCCCAACCCAACTTACCTTGGTCTTACTTGTTGCCAAGATGGGGTCACAAAGAGGTGAGCTGAGACAAGACTAGTCCTCTAAGGATGTACCAAGCCGTCCACAAGGTAGGTGCATCAGACGAATTTGGGCATTGGAGTTGAACTCGAGACCACTGGGGATAAAACCCAAGGCTCAAACCAACTCCACTACCCATGTGATCTGTGTTCTCATACTTTCATGTTCGTTATGCTTGATCTAGCTCTGATTTCTCTTTTCATTCTAGTATCTTCTCTGCAATCAAGACCCACAAACTAAATTTTGAAACTATTTGGGGGGAATAGGTTGATCAAATCAGCTTATTCCCTAAGGTTTTCCCCAAAAATTGAATCTAGAGTAGGCCTCAAGGGTTAAGAGGGAAATATAATTTATCCCATACATTAATCGAGATGAAAGCATCAACAATTGGTTCATGGCCAATAATACCACCCTCCTCTTCTTTATCTCTATAGATACAAGTTGTCAAGCATAGATAGGATAAATTTCCAAATCCAAATGAAAAAAATTTAAGAACCAATTCAACATGAGGTCAACATATAGTGTAATGAAAAAGAAAAAGGTACATGTTGTTTCATACATTTTATAATTTAATTTTTACATGCAACAAGAACCATCTACATCACATTGATGCGACAAGAGCTAGTCCATCAAAGGGGATCACAGTCATTCAATTTATGGCATACAAGAATCGGGATGAAAGCATCAACAATTGGTTCCTAACTAATAACACCACCACCCTCTTCTCAAACTTCATCTACAAGTTGTCGAGCATGAATATGAAAAATCACCAAACCAAATGAAAAAAATTACCAAAACCTAGATAGTGAGGAGCACCATTCCTATGTGAAAAGTTTAAAGATGGGCAAGAAGGTTGAGACCATCTATAGTCAACATGATCTCTAGATCATTTAGATGGTGGTTGAGAGTAACATGATTGAGAGTGATGATCTCTTCTAGTAGGACAACTATGTCCATAGCTACATCCAACTGGAAGGGAATGATCCTTGTGTCATATAGAAGGAAATGACATTTTGGAAACCATATAAGGTTCATTACCCTAGTAATCAAAAAACACGTATAGATGATCACCTTCAAGTGAAACTTTTCATAGTTACACCTAAAGGTACATTAGCACATTGGATAAAATCATGGATATATCATGAAAGGAAAAAATAAGTATCACCTACACAACTAGTAAAACTAATAGATTTTCTCTCTTTATAAATGTTAGTAAGAATTTGGACATTCAAAGTGGCCAAATCTAGGTTAATTTAAAAAGGAGGTAGGTCCAATCCCATAACAAATCATGTCGTAAACATGGTTCAAGATTGAATGACTTCAAGTCATGGATCCAACACAATAATTCTTGGGTTTTACATATTGTACCATCCTAAATTGTAAGCACCTACTATTAGATGCTTAGTTAAGTCCCATTCTAGAGTTCTTCGACTTTCTTTTCTTGTTCTTTTTTTATGCTAGAGGTATCCCCGCGACCCAACCCAACACCCAAGCCATCTTAGCTTGGTCTTACTTGCTACCAAGTTTGGGTCACGAAGGGGTGAGCTGAGGTGAGACTATTCCTATGGGGATGTACCAAGCCACCCACAAGCTAAGTGCATCAGGCGAATTTGGGCATCTGAGTTGAACTCGAGACCACTGGGGAGAAAACCCAAGACTCAAACCAACTGCGCTACCCATGCGATCTATGTTCTTTGGCTTTCATGTTTGTTATGCTTTATCTAGCTCTGATTTCTCTTTTCATTCTAGTATCTTCTCCTGAATCAAGACCCACAAACTAAATTTTGAAACTTTTTTGGGGAAATAGGTTGATCCAATCAACCTATTCCCTAAGGTTTTCCCCAAAAATTGAATTGGGATTTGGTCTCAAGGGTTGAGAGGGAAATCTAATTTATCCCATACATTAATCGAGAGGAAAAAATGAACAATTGGTTCTTGGCCAATAAGACCACCCTCCTCTTCTTGATCTCCATCTACAAGTTGTCAAACATAGATAGGAGAAATTTCCAAATCCAAATGAAAAAAAATTAAGAACCAATTAAACATGAGGTCAACATTTATTGTAATGACAAAGACAAAGGTACATGTGGTTGCATACATTTTATAATTTAATTTTTACATGTAACATGAACCGTCTACGTCACATTGATGCGATAAGAGCTATTCCATCAAAGGGGGTCAAGGTCATTCAATTTATGACATACATGCATGGGGATGAAAGCATCAACAATTGGTTCCTAACTAATAACACCACCACACTCTTCTTGAACTTCATCTACAAGTTGTCGAGCATGAATAAGAAAAATCACCAAACCAAATGAGAAAACTTACCAAAACCTAGATAGTGAGGAGCACCATTCCTATGTGGAAAGGTTAAAGATGGTCAAGAAGGTTGAGAACATCTATAGGAAACATGATATCTAGATCATACTTACCAAAACCTAGATAGTGAGGAGCACCATTCCTATGCGGAAAGGTTAAAGATGGTCAAGAAGGTTGAGAACATCTATAGGAAACATGATATCTAGATCATTTGGAAGTTGGTTGAGAGTAACATGATTGGGAGTGATGATCTCTTTTAGTAGGACAACTATGTCCATGGCTACATCCAACTGGAGGGGACTGATCCTCGTGACAAATAGAAGTAAATGAAATTTTGGTGAGCGTATAAGGTGTCTTACCCTAGTAATCGAAAAGAACTTGTAGATGATCCAATTCAAGTGAAACCTTTCATAGTTACACCTAAAGCTACATAAGCACATTGGAGCAAATCATAGGTATAACATGAAAGGAAAAATAAGTATCACCTAGACAACTAGTAAAGATAATAGATTTTCTCTCTTTAACCACTATCTATACATGATTATTTTGTGTCAAACTCATATTGTACAAAGGAATGCCTACATTAAATAGACCACTCACCATCTCCACACTATTGTAAATCAAAGTACTCACCAAATTATTAGATTATTTGTGTCATATGGTCGTAGAGATGATATTAATCTTTGGCTACATTATTGCTCATATAAATAGTCCAAAGTTTTAATAGCTTTAGCTCCATTATTATCCACAATAAGCAGGGAGGATGAATAACCACTTTATTACTTTCTATCTACTAAAAGGAGAATACTTCATTATTCTCGAAAGGAAGGTGGGTGGTAAAAGGAAAACCCTCAAGGTTTATGTTGGGCCAAGCTGAAGCAGTCGTTTAATTTATTCCGTACATTAGTCAAGATGAAAGCATCAACAATTGTTCCTGGCCAATAAGACCATCTACAAGTTTTCAAAGCATAGATAGGAGAAATTTCAAAATCCAAATGAAAAAAACTGAATAACCAATACAACATGAGATCAACACATAGTGTAATGAATAAGACAAAGGTACATGTTGTTGCATACACTTTATAATTTAATTTTTACATGCAACAAGAACCATCTAAGTCACATTGATGTGACAAGAGCCAGCCCATCAAAATGGGTCATAGGTCATAGTCATTCAATTTCTATCATACAAGAATGGGGATGAAAGCATCAACAATTGGTTCCTAACCAATAACACTATCCTCGCATTCTCGACCTTCATCTAAGAGTTTTGGAGCATGAATAGGAAAAAACACCAAACCAAATGAGAAACCTTACCTAAACCTAGATAGTGAGGAGCAGCATGCCTATGTGAAAAGGTTAAAGATGGGCAAGAAGGTTGAGACCATCCATAGGAAACATGATCCCTAGATCATTTTGAAGGTGGTTGAGAGTAATGTGATTGGGAGGAATGATCTCTTCTAGTAGGACAATTATGTCCTTGGCTACATCCAACTGGAGGGGAATAACCCTCGTGACACATAGAAGGAAATGACATTTTGGCAACCGTATAAGGTGCCTTACCCTAGTAATATAAAAGCACTTATAGATGAGCACCTTCAAGTGAAACTTTGCATAGTTACACCTAAAGCTACATAAGCACATTGGAGAAAATCATAGATATAACATGAAAGGAAAAAATAAGTATCACCTACACAACCAGTAAAGATAATAGACTTTCTCTCTTTCTAAATGTTAATAAGAATTTGGACATTCAAAGTGGTCAAATCTAGGTGAATTTAAAAAGGAGGTAGGTCCAATCCCCTAACAAATCATGTCATAAAAATGGTTCAATATTGAATGACTTCAAGTCATGAATCCAAGACTAGAGTTCTTGGGCTTAGTATTGTACCATCCTAACTTGTAAGCACCTACAATTAGATGCTTAGTTAAGTCCCATTTTAGTGTTCGCAGGCTTTCTTTTCTTGTTCTTTTTTATGCAAGAGGCATCCCCGCAACCCAACCCAACAACTAACCTAGCTTACCTTGGTCTTACTTGCTGCCAAGTTGGGGTCACGAAGGGGTGAGCTAAGACAAGACTAGTCCTCTGAGGATGTACCAAGCCGCCCACAAGGTAGGTGCATCAAGCAAATTTGGGCATTGGAATTGAACTCAAGACCACTGGGGAGAAAACCCAAGGCTCAAACCAATTCCACTACCCATGTGATCTGTGTTCCTAGGCTTTGGCCTTGATCTCACATTTACAAGTTTATAGTCACATTCACAAGAGTATACATTTACAATGGCATTGATCTCATATACATAACAATGATATCCATCTATCATACAAAGAAGATGTAAAGATGATGCAGAATTTGTCTAGTATGTTCACAAATAAACAACGAACCTCAATGAGAAGAATATTTGTCACCCAACCATATGGAACCATGAGGCCCAGCCCTCTGAGCTAGGAGATAGACACAAGGCCCTACACCACACAAGAAAACACATAACATGGATACCACATAGAAAACACACATAACACAAAAGATCATAAGGGATACAACATGGAATACCACAAGGGATTTAACTTCAAGGATTACATACAATATACTAACAAGATACCAAACGCGAACCACAAGGAAAATTGAAGTGGATTTGAGGACACCTGTAAGAGAGTGTTATCACATAGTTCCCTACTATCCTAGGTTATCTTGGCAGTCTCTCACTAGGCCCCGGTCCCCAAGTGATAACTCATGTGGAACCGAAATTCCTTTCATGAGGACAAGGAAGTCGATTTGTCAGCTCAATGTCGCACAAGAAGCTTGGTCTTCTCCAACTCATCTAGAGTCCACACAAAATTTATCATGGCCATGAGCGAGGAAACATAATTATCTTGAACAATGTTTATCCCAACCTGGTTCATTTTATTATGGTATCCCTTGATTACAACTCCAGAGGCATCCCCACGACCTAACCCAACGCCCAACCCAGCTTACCTTGGTCTTACTTGTTGCCAAGATGGGGTCACAAAGAGGTGATCTGAGACGAGACTAGTCCTCTAAGGATGTACCAAGCCATCCACAAGGTAGGTGCATCAGATGAATCTGGGCATTGGAGTTGAACTCGAGACCACTGGGGATAAAACCCAAGGCTCAAACCAACTCCACTACCCATGTGATCTGTGTTCTCATACTTTCATATTCGTTATGCTTGATCTAGCTCTGATTTCTGTTTTCATTCTAGTATCTTCTTTGCAATCAGGACCCACAAACTAAATTTTGAAACTATTTGGGGGGAATAGGTTGATCCAATCAGCTTATTCCCTAAGGTTTTCCCCAAAAATTAAATCTGGAGTAGGCCTCAAGGTTTAAGAGGGAAATCTAATTTATCCCATACATTAATCGAGATGAAAGCATCAACAATTGGTTCATGGCCAATAATACCACCCTCCTCTTCTTTATCTCTATAGATACAAGTTGTCAAGCATAGATAGGATAAATTTCCAAATCCAAATGAAAAAAATTTAAGAACCAATTCAACATGAGGTCAACATATAGTGTAATGAAAAAGACAAAGGTACATGTTGTTTCATACATTTTATAATTTAATTTTTACATGCAACAAGAACCATCTACATCACATTGATGCGACAAGAGCTAGTCCATCAAAGGGGATCACAGTCATTCAATTTATGGCATACAAGAATCGGGATGAAAGCATCAACAATTGGTTCCTAACTAATAACACCACCACCCTCTTCTCAAACTTCATCTACAAGTTGTCGAGCATGAATATGAAAAATCACCAAACCAAATGAAAAAAATTACCAAAACCTAGATAGTGAGGAGCACCATTCCTATGTGAAAAGTTTAAAGATGGGCAAGAAGGTTGAGACCATCTATAGTCAACATGATCTCTAGATCGTTTAGATGGTGGTTGAGAGTAACATGATTGAGAGTGATGATCTCTTCTAGTAGGACAACTATGTCCATAGCTACATCCAACTAGAAGGGAATGAGCCTTGTGTCAAATAGAAGGAAATGACATTTTGGCAACCATATAAGGTTCATTACCCTAGTAATCAAAAAACACGTATAGATGATCACCTTCAAGTAAAACTTTTTATAGTTACACCTAAAGGTACATAAGCACATTGGAGAAAATCATGGATATATCATGAAAGGAAAAAATAAGTATCACCTACACAACTAGTAAAACTAATAGATTTTCTCTCTTTATAAATGTTAGTAAGAATTTGGACATTCAAAGTGGCCAAATCTAGGTTAATTTAAAAAGGAGGTAGGTCCAATCCCCTAACAAATCATGTCGTAAACATGGTTCAAGATTGAATGACTTCAAGTCATGGATCCAACACAATAATTCTTGGGTTTAGGTATTGTACCATCCTAAATTGTAAGCACCTACTATTATATGCTTAGTTAAGTCCCATTCTAGAGTTCTTCGACTTTCTTTTCTTGTTCTTTTTTTATGCTAGAGGTATCCCCGCAACCCAACCCAACGCCCAAGCCATCTTAGCTTGGTCTTACTTGCTACCAAGTTTGGGTCATGAAGGGGTGAGCTGAGGTGAGACTATTCCTATGGGGATGTACCAAGCCACCCACAAGCTAGGTGCATCAAGCGAATTTGGGCATCTGAGTTGAACTCGAGACCACTAGGGAGAAAACCCAAGACTCAAACAAACTGTGCTACCCATGCGATCTATGTTCTTTGGCTTTCATGTTTGTTATGCTTTATCTAACTTTGATTTCTCTTTTCATTCTAGTATCTTCTCGTGAATCAAGACCCACAAACTAAATTTTGAAACTTTTTTGGGGAAATAGGTTGATCCAATCAACCTATTCCCTAAGGTTTTCCCCAAAAATTGAATTGGGATTTGGTCTCAAGGGTTGAGAGGGAAATCTAATTCATCCCATACATTAATCAAGAGGAAAAAATGAACAATTGGTTCTTGGCCAATAAGACCACCCTACTCTTCTTGATCTCCATCTACAAGTTGTCAAACATAGATAGGAGAAATTTCCAAATCCAAATGAAAAAAAATTAAGAACCAATTAAACATGAGGTCAACATTTATTGTAATGACAAAGACAAAGGTACATGTGGTTGCATACATTTTATAATTTAATTTTTACATGTAACATGAACCGTCTATGTCACATTGATGGGATAAGAGATAGTCCATCAAAGGGGGTCAAGGTCATTCAATTTATGTCATACATGAATGGGGATGAAAGCATCAACAATTGGTTCCTAACTAATAACACCACCACACTCTTCTTGAACTTGTTCTACAAGTTGTCGAGCATGAATAAGAAAAATCACCAAACCAAATGAGAAAACTTACCAAAACCTAGATAGTGAGGAGCACCATTCCTATGTGGAAAGGTTAAAGATGGTTAAGAAGGTTGAGACCATCTATAGGAAACATGATATCTAGATCATTTGGAAGTTGGTTGAGAGTAACATGATTGGGAGTGATGATCTCTTCTAGTAGGACAACTATGTCCATGGCTACATCCAATTGGAGGGGACTAATCCTTGTGACAAATAGAAGTAAATGAAATTTTGGCGAGCGTATAAGGTGTCTTACCCTAGTAATCGAAAAGAACTTGTAGATGATCACATTCAAGTGAAACCTTTCATAGTTACACCTAAATCTACATAAGCACATTGGAGAAAATCATAGGTATAACATGAAAGGAAAAATAAGTATCACCTACACAACTAGTAAAGATAATAGATTTTCTCTCTTTCTAAATGTTAATAAGAATTTGGACATTCAAAGTGGCCAAATCTAGGTGACTCTAGAAATGAGGTAGGTCCAATCCCCTAACAAATCATGTTATAAAAATGGTTCAAGATTGAATGACTTGAAGAAGTCATGAATCCAAGACTAGAATTCTTGGACTTAGGACAAAACCAAAAAAAGATACTTAGAGAATCTCAAGTTGTCCAAAGGCTTGACAATAGGGATTAACAACACCTAGATGAAATTATTGGGATCATAAGAGAAGGCACTGATGTATAATGCATCAAGCAAAATGAACACATTTGGGTTCATGAATAGCTCACAAAATAGTCTAGAATCAATAGTGTCAAGTTTATAGAGAGTATTGAAGGTGTGAATGGAGATTTGACTAGGTCACTATAGGGAGATGTTGTGTAAGCCAAAGAAATCTCTTCTAGGGTCTATAATTATGAAATGATGTATCAAGATACCATTGTAAATTACTTCAAATAGGCTTGAAATTCTTAACCCTAAATTTTATGAACCATGTAGGAAGGAATGAAATTAATAATTTTTTAATATGGCTTATGGTCTTTGTTAGATAACTAAAATTTAATCTTGGCCTTATGCCAAGTGAAAAAATCTTTTTGACTTTTTTGATGATATAATGCAATATTTTAAATTTTCTATTATAGAAATATGAAGCTCAAACCCAAGGGCATTAGCTGCAAGTTTTCCTTGACAAGAAAGAATTAGCATTATAAATTAGGATCTTAGAATTATAAATAAAATATAAAAAAGTAAAATGAGAAAGATACAAACATAGATTTGACACATTGCATAAAATTGTATAGTCCTAAAAAGTAGGCATTTACTTTTGTGTTCATTTTGGGACCATTTTAGCCCACTTTAGTGTGTTCCTTATGTTAGGACCTTACATTGCACCTAATTTCGTACATAGTTTAAATCAAGGTTCTACCTTATGATTCAATATTTCTAGATTGGCTCTTATCTCTACAGATGATTTCCCATTTGTCCAACCATTCACATAATTCATTTCCCTCTTGGGCCCTATTTTAGCATTTACACTTGAGTTTCCTTCTTATCTTTCCATTTTTCCCCGAACCACTTAACACGTCACAAATCTTGCTACTTTACCTCTAAATTTATACCTTCCAAGTATAGGTCGAACCTGGTTCTACCTATACCTCGGGGGTTAAATTTTGGTGAGTTTTGGGCCCGATGCAAGTTGTTTTCATTTTCTCACCTTGCACAATCAGTCTTCGCAAATTTGGACCCTGAAATCACTATAAAAGGAGGATTCTTCCTCTCATTTTCACATCCACAATTCATGATCACATACTCATGCAACCACATCTATTGTTCAAGAAATCTATAGTGCATTCAAGGAGTTCAAGAAAGAAAGCAAGTATTCATTGAAGGCATTCATCCATCATCCATAAAGCATTCATGCATTTCCTTCCATAGATCTAGCTCTTTTCCCCATTGGAGCACAAGAAAATGAGTTGTCCATCAAGGGATGGGATCTACATTCATCCATTTAGGTCTACTTCTTCTTCTTCCTTTCAACATTAAGTAAAATTACAAGCATCTACTAAATGAGGTTTTGTGTTACATGATTTATTTTTGGTTTTTGTGTTGAGTCAAAGAAATTGCATCAACATACTTGATCACATGCTAAGTACAATTTCATCTACATGGAATGATATACTTCATTGTTAGATTTAATCTCTTCTACATGATAACATTTATTTTATTTTAATTCAAGGCTAATTCCTAAACAGGGGCTTGACCGAGGCAAGCCCCTTCCTCCCAACAATTTCCCATTCCTTGTGTGCAGGTGAAAATTTGTGAAACTTAAAATTCAGATTTACAAATCTGAAGATACAATATTAGTCATTGTTCTGACACCTTTAGTTCTATCCCTCTCATGTATAGGTCGAGCCTAGTTCAACCTATACCCATAAAGTTGACCTATACCTAGAAATTTGACATGTTCTTGAATTTTGGTATTTTCACAATTGGAAGATTCAATCCTCTAATCTCTAGATTTGGAACAACCTGACACAGTTTGATGACATTTGAAGTTTCTTCCTCTACTTTCCCTCAAGGTGAGTACATCTTCATTCTCATTCCTTTTCAACAATTTCTTTCATGCATTAGATCTAATATTGTATCTTGTGTGTAATTGTTTCTTTAGTCATATCATATATATATATATATATATATATGTTACATTCCTCTTTCATACATTTCTATCCGTATAGGGAATTCCCCAAATCCACCCTTTAGCTACATATTTCATTTGTAGCCCTTTATCCTTTTGGGTTTTGCAAATCAGATTTGGCCTAAGGATTGGATTTTAGATCTTCCAATGTATATAAAAAGTGGGGGTCTACCATTGATCACCATTTCCTATTATACATTTTGGTGAACCCAATTCTTTCATGCATTATACTTTATGATTTGATAGTTAGATATATTTTGCATATCTAGATCTACTTTGTATGCATTGTGTTATTCATAACATCTTTCTTACATTTTATGCATCTATATCTATAGGTTTTACCTTTAATTTGGTGTTTAGATTCCCTTTACATCTATTGTATTGTTTAGTATATTTGCATTGTGAAAAAGACAAAAAAAAAATTACATCTTGTTTCATAGATTTAGTTCATTCTTAGATTGCATTGCATTTTTTCCACACAATAAAAAAACACAAATATATTTCATTTATAGTTATTGCATTTTATTTTTCATGGAATTTTTATCTTTCATTTGCTTGTTCAATTTCAAGTTTTCTTCAAGATGTTCCATTTCATGCATATGATGACAATTTAGTTCTTTCTTTCTACAATGTTCACCCTCACAAAATCAATCCCAACTCTAAGGACATTGTGATTACCGCCATCCCTTGTAAAGATCTCCCTCTTACCAAAGAGGCCTTCAATAATAATGATGTTCTTTCTTCTACAATTTATCTTCCTTATAGGGATCATTTGGTACAAGAGGATGATGACATGACTATTTCTCCTATTAATAAACCACTTCCTATGAGTTTCATTGATATTCATTCTATAGTTGAGGCCTTGATGAGTTATGTTTGCCTTTCTCCTTAACATACCTTATAAGTAGAGGATAAAATCCATGAGGCTCTTCCTAAGTAATCTTTTGATCTAAATGAACTTAATCAAGTCAATACTATTCAAGATACCTCTCAAACCAAATCTAGGATTTTTGTAAAAGGTGTTCATGCACTACTATACATTGATGGCCT
The DNA here is from genome assembly GCA_027943335.1 of Chamaecyparis obtusa. Classification (NCBI taxonomy): domain Eukaryota; kingdom Viridiplantae; phylum Streptophyta; class Pinopsida; order Cupressales; family Cupressaceae; genus Chamaecyparis; species Chamaecyparis obtusa. The sequence goes on from BSBK01004527.1 coordinate 505,497, forward strand.
TCTTTTCACAAATCCAACCTTAGAGAATAAGGATTATAATAAAATTGACTCTACTAAATCTCTATTTCCTTCTTCAATTATTTCTCTAATACAAATAGGTGGTCCATCAAATCTTCAAGATGATGATTGGGGAACCTTACACTTCACACCAACATTCTGTAGCAAGGACCATACCTTTGACTTTGAGCATAAAACAACTATATCTAATGGATGTGTGGATATTTATTGGTCCTATTTATGTGTAAATCCACTCCCACCTAAAGGAGCATCTTATCTTATCAATACATTCATTCTTACTAATAAGAAATGTTTTTTAAAAGAACCTTTAGGTGTCTCGCCTTCTCATTTTCCTAATCACCCTATACATTATCCTCCTGATTTCTCCTCACAAAAAGAGTCTATTTTTTTTGAGCTAACTAAGGCCAACTTAATTACTCTTCCTTTGAAAAACAAGTACAAAAATAGTAAACATAAACAATACATTTCTTCCATTTGTGTGTTTCATCAAATTCATGGTCATAAGACTAGTGAATGTTATGATTTGTTGAAGTGTAAAGTTAAAAAATTAATTGATTGTGGTATGATTCAAGTGACGTACAATGATGAATGGAACATTTTTCATGATCATTCTACGTAATACATATAAATCCATATTATGTTTCTCCTCATTATGTGGCATTTCTAGCTTATCCTTTGTGGGCCCATTGTCATACTTTGTGAGCAACATAATAAATATTTTCCCTTTTCTCCTCACTTGGGGGAAAGTATTCTATTTCATTATCCTACTTATCTCAAAGGCTATATTCTCTCTCTTTGTTGACTTGTTTCTTTTATACGATGGCCTTCTTTCTTGCATGCATTTGTTGTTTTACATAAGGATATTCTCTTTTTTAGGATATAGACATCCTGAGTTGCAACCTTATCCTTGCTTGAAAAAATGTCTCTTATAAATAGAAACCATTTAAGGAAAATAATGCGTCCTTCCTCTTTTTCTCTCCCTTCACAATGCATCTGATATCCCTTGTGAACTTGCATCTTTTATTATATGATGTTCTTTCTTGCAAGAATTTTTTTTTACACATAGATTTTCATCCCAAGTTACAACCTCATTCTTACTTGCAAGGGAATGTTAATTATAAAATATCTATCACTTAGGGCTTATATTGGGTTTTCTTTCTTTCTCCTACTTTCAAGGATCCTTTTTGTTCATCTCTTTTGTACTATTATGTCCTCCCATGTATGAACTTGTTGTTTAGGATTTTTCTCTCCTTACAATCTCTTCCTTACTTGGAAGTGAATATCTTGTACACGTGAGGTCACCACTAAGTAGACATAATGTGACATCCTTCTCTTCCTTTCATCTCTATGGATTTTCTATTATTTCATGATGGTACATTCTTTTTGGCATTTGATTCTTTGTTTCATGCAAGATCTTAATGTCTCTTCTTAACATTTATTTTCATGTCTTAAAAGGAATGTCTATCATATAATAATCATTCATATCATCATTTCATTTCTTTCCTGAATGACTTGCTTACTTTATATGAGATGTCTTTTCTAGCATACTATGTATGAGTTCCCTCTTATTTATAACCTATTTTTCTTGGAATTGTGTATCTACTATAAAGTGACTTTCATTAAGGGTGTATTATATATATTTTACATTTCCTTCATACTTGTGGGGAAAGGTTTCATGTACATTCTTTCTCTCTTTTGTCTAAGGATCTACTTTCCTTAGTATAGTGTCATTTGTTTATTATGTGACATTATATTTCTATAAGGAATTTTTGTTTCAATTGGGATTCTCTCTTATGCAAGAGGTGTGAATCCTTGGTCTTCACCTCTTCTTTATTTGCAAAAATATGTTCATTATAAACAACTTCCCTTACTATGTGCTTCAAAGTCTTTCATGCTTCATCATGAATCCCTATTTCACCTAGCAATAGGGGGCTAAATGGGTGCATTCTTATTCTCTTCCCCCTCTTTGTCTTGAAGATGTTATTTTTGTTCAAGAACTCCTCTTTAAGGTAGATGTCTTGTAAAAAAGATCTCTTCCTTTCAAGGGTATCTTGTCACAAGCGGAATATCCTTTCACAATTATCTATTTTCTTAGCCTATAAGAGTTAACATTATTAGCTAATTTTATGGTATACATTTTTGTTTTAAGGACATCTCCTTATTGATGGAAGTAGGTATCCTTGATTTTCTTCCTTATAATGTCTACTACGTAGCCATCATAAGGAGGAAGCATACATATGGCCTCCCTTGTACATTCTCTTGCACATTTTTCTTATGCATTTTTTACATACAAGTAATTCCCATGGATACAATGGATCCATATCCATCCATGGGGTGCACATATACAAACCAATCTTCATGGATATGATGGATCAATATCCATCCATGAAGTGCACATATACAAAAATATTCATGAATATAGCGAATCCATATCCATTCATGAGGTGCACATATGAAAAGTCATCATAAGGCATGGTTTGTTAGATGGAATTTGTGTGTGTGAAAATTGTACCTATTTAGAAGACACAACATATCAATAAAACATTATTGATCAATGATTAGAAAATAAGAAATGAATAGATATATCATCAATCAGGTGATTTATTGCCTTCTAGAAGATGCGAGTAAGGTATTCTCAGATTATGACCGAGTTCAGTGACAATGCAACACCTAAATGAAGGATCTGAATGCAAAACAATGAAAATGAATGCAAGATTAATCTAAATTTTTGTGATTTTCTATGCAATAAGAATAACAACTATATGAAATTGATCTAAAAACTTGATATCAATGAAATGAATCTAAGCTATGGATGCAAAAACAAGAAATAAATGATAGCGACGAATCTCAAAAGGTTGCACAATCTCTCAAGAACTTGACAATATAACTTTGTTGTTCTCAAAATTTGCACATTCTCATTGTGAAGGACTGAGGTCTGTTTATATAGAAATCCAGGTTTGAGAACTCATGGAAAAGCCAAAAATCACTCCTTGATCAATTCCAATTGATTGGCAAGTAATCAAGAACTTAGAAACCGTTATCTAGTAAAATCATGCAAATCAACTTTTTAACTCATAATTGGAAGTTGAGATCACTCCAATCCGCTTTTTAACTGACAATCACATGTTGAGTTTAGGAAGTTAACAAATTGAATCCAAGAGTTGATTTTGAGTTTAACTGCTTTTCTTATTTTTGCATAGATAATTGTGAGTTTATTTAATTTCCATGTGTTGTATTCTCAACTTAACTGATTTTATTTAAAAATAACTGATTTATGGGTTAATCAATTATTTAAATCAAACTTTATCCAAAATTATATTATTTAATCTGACAATTTGATTTAATCAATTAAATAAATATTCAATCGATTATCTTTAGAAATTTTGATTAATTGTCAAATAAACAATATTAATTAAGGAATAATTTTAATTAAATCTAATTAAATTAATTAAGTGGCCAAATTAAGTTTAATTAATTAAATATTTATCATATTCAATCAATTGCACTTAGGATAAAATAACATCATTTATCGTCAAATGATATTTAATTAGAGATAATTAGGATAGATTAGGAATATTTAGGAATATTCCCCGATGCATATTTATGGTAGGATCAATTAGGGTTTCAATAATTTGATGTGCAGATGTGCCTTAGGTTAGGACCTTAGGGTCAATTTCGATCAATTTGTTGATGTAGGAGGTTAATGGAACTAAAGCCCATTTTTGGGGTATTACATTTTGCCCCTCTTTGAATTACTATGCGAAACACAGTAGTACAAAGATAAATATGTTTGTTGAGATCTGGACTCAGTTATGTGATGAAGAAATTGATCATGGTTTGATTAACCGATTCTGAGACAAAAATCGATTGGAAAATTTGAAGATGTTGATTCCAGTCCTGATTGACCAAAGAATCGAGATGATGTTAACAATAGCAACTATGAACTTGTGATTATGAAGAAGTGATAAAACACCTGATTCTGAACCTATGATTATGAGGAATTGAATATCTTGACTCTAGACCTACTTGTCCAAAGGAATTGAAAGGATAGCAACTATGAATCCTTCAGTTGCAAAGAATCAAGGAAATAACACAATTGAACCGATGGTTATGAAGATCTGATACAATTTACAAGATTAAGAGAATACCAGATTGATATGGATTTTGATGAATATGATATGCCCCAAGTGACGAGGACTTTTGATGAGTCGACAATTAGACTTGGTTTTTGTCTTGATTGCTGAAGAAAATTTGGAAAAGAATAGATTTGATAATGGTTAACGATATATAATACCATGCCCCCTTCGGGATTAAGATTAAAATATGGTGAGAAAACCAGTGTGAATGATTAGAAGCAACGTGATTGATTGTAGAAGTGGTTATACACATTTGCTAGGAGAGCTTTCTCGATGCCTATGCCTTTGCTCTTGATGTCTTGGTATGTCTGGAGACAGTTCATTCGCATGTGATGGGATAGCTTTGGATGCAGGTTATCAATGAAGATCTTTGTTAGATGCTTCTCTGGCGGCTGATATGATAACCTGGTTGTAAGATTCTGCCATCTTTGCAAGTATTCTGCAAGGCTTTCTCCATCTTTTTGCTTTGAGTTGCATAGGTCTAGCAAGGACAACTCATTCTCCACATTATGGGCATAGTGTGTGATGAACTTCTCAGAGAGTTCAGCAAAGGTTTTTATTGTCCCATGTGGTATTTTGTAAAACCACTCAACAGAAGTTCCTCCCAAGCTCTTGGGAAACAGGCGCAGGAGATAGTTATCACTGTAAGCCACTTCTTGGCATGCCATGTAGAACTCTTTGATATGATTTACTGGATCTCCTTTCCCCCGATACTTGTCGAACTTGGGCATCTCAAAATGCTTGGGGAAAGGGATAGTTGCTATGGACCGATCGAAGGGATATGAGCACACCTCTTCGAACTTGTATGTTTTATTCTCTGTTCCGCTTTGTAGCTCCTTTAGAGCATTTTTTATTGCTTCCCACTCAGCATTGAGTGGCGAGGGAACTGAGACTTCTGCTTGTGATGGAAGTTGTGGAACTAGATATGGCGCTTGCTGTGGATAAATGGGTTGGAACTGATTTTGGGGCAATGGTTGCTGGGGATATTGCTGTTGTGGCATAGGGGGATATTGTGGTAAATGATATGGAACCGCTTGATGTTGTTGGGCTGCTTGCTGTTGTTGAACTGGCAGTTGTTGTGGGACTGCTTGCTGATATTGGACATTTGGAACTTGTTGTTGTAACTGATGGGTGGGAACTTGTTGTTGCTTGGGGATGATAGGGTTTTGTTGCTGAGGCTGATAGCAAGGGACTTGCTGTTGTTGAGGAATGATGGTTGTTTGCTGAAAGGGGACATGTGGTTGCTGTGGGGGAGGCTGTTGGAATGATGCTGCTTGCGGGTATGATGGTGGTAGTTGCTGAGGTTGGCTTTGGGTTTGGCTGATATAAGCTGGGTGCATGCCTGCGTTACTTAGAGGTGGAACAGATGTGGGGAAGCTAGAAGCAAAGGGTGATGGGGTAAGATAGCTGGGGAAAGTTGGCTGTTGAGGTGGTGGAACTTGCTGGAAGGTATTTAGGATTTGGGATGAATAGCTTGAAGCCGGCGGTGGTTGGGGTAGTTGCTGCTATGCTGCTTGGGCGAAGGCGGTTTGTTGACTTGCAACCATAGATGTAGGGGATTGAGATGGGATCCCCCATGCCTTCATTTCTTCTTGTGTAAGGCCCCACTGAGAGCTTGTGTTAGGGTGCACTGCAGCGGATGATGGAATGGTAGGAGCAACGGGAGCTTGGGACACGAATGATGTTTGAGAGAAAGGAGCTTGTTGAGGTTGTGGTTGAGCGGATGCTTGTGAGGAGGAAAATGAAGGAAACACCCAAGAGAAAGATGAGGTTGGAATGGGAAGTGATTGTGCTAACCCCAAAGAAGAAGGTACGGGTGCTTGGGGGGTGAAGGGTGACGGTGCTCCTTTGATGGTGAAAGGCGTTGCTTGACTTGCGAATGGCGGCGGTGTAAAAGCTTGTGTGAGAGGTGGAAGCTGACTTTGGGTTTGGATTTGGGCTTGGGCAGCCATAGCAGATGATGAAGCAAAAGGGGTAGGAGATGGAGCGGATGGCGCTGCAGCTTGTGTTGTGGGACTGGCGAGGCTTCCTTGCAAGAAAAGGGGAATGGTGGAAAGCTCTTGGGGTGTTTGCATGATAGGATCGGGAAATGATTGGACAAACGGAGAATACGCTTGTGCTGGAACTTGGATAGTTTTGATGGGGATTCGTGGATAGAGAGATGGTGGGATGGAGGTACTTTCTGGCAGATAGTGGGCAAATGTGCTTTGCTGATGTTGCGGTACAAGGGCATTGATCGCTGGTGGGCTTTCTGGAGGATTTACAAATGCTTGGTTTGCCAAGGGGGATGAAGGGATGTTTGGATCTTCATATGTGTTACTGGCTTGGATGTGGGGATTGTAGGTCATCATGGCGTTGGTGAAAAGTTTGGGATCGGATGAGGTTGTTGGTGGATAAGGATTCATGCTTCTTCTTTTCCGAGATCTGGTCTCAACAGGCATGGAGATGCAAGTGCTAAATGTATGCAAGATGTTTGGCTAAAAGATGTTGATGGATGCAAAGTTGATGAACTTCTAAAGATGATGACTTCTAAGATGCAAATGCAAAGATAGGGATCAAGATGGCAATGATGGAAGCTGGATGGAACGGATATGGATCAAGACGGTGGAGGAAAGATAGGTTGCTGGTGGAAAGCTGGTGAAAGATTACTGAGCGGTCAACAAATGAGCTGCTATTTTTCCCAAATGGAGGATCAAAGATATGATGGGGTCAACCTAAGATAGACCGATGATCTTCGGTCAACAAGTTTCTTATCAATGCACTCCAATCTCTTGCTCGAGATGATGGCTATGCAAGGACAAGGTTTGATTTCTTTATGACAACACGTTGTGTCAAAAAAGAGGATGATGGTCTCTAATCTTGGATATAGGATAGGAACAACTCAAAAGGTAGAACACTAAGTGTTGGTGGATCTCTAAATTTGGAACAAAAGATGATGGATCTGCTGGAAAGATATGGAAAGCTGATGGGGGGAATGCTGGTGGAAAAGGTTTTGAAGGGTGAAGGGACAATGCTTTAGAAGGATGATGCAAGTGCAAATGACAAGGACTGATTCTAAAATGCTGGTAGGAGGATGAATGCAAATGCAACTAAGGTTTTGATTAATGATGCAAAGATGAAAGCTAGAATGAAACTAAGATGCAAGGCTGTTTGAGACAAGATTTCAAGATCTGAAGATGGAACAAGACATGAACAAGGATTTGGCTAATCTTCTGGCTCAAGGTTGACAAAGTGATGGTTAACTCGGAAACGAAAGGTGAACTGTTTGATGCGGGCGTTATGGGCAATGTTCTCAAGTCTGGCTTGGGATTTTTCTTCTGCTTGGGTTGCTTGGATAATGGATTGATAGGTCTTGGTGTTCTTCTTGGCAACTTTTCGCTCTTGATAGGCTTGGGATTTGGGCAACTTCGCTTTAGGATGTTTGCTCTTGCTGGGCATCACTTTGGAAAAGAGGCTTCTGATTTTGAGGCAAAGGTTTCCAATGGAAAAAGTTAAAGTCAAAGCAATCTCCGCAAGGGACAAAGCAACCCTGCGGGATACAAACAAAGACAACTGACTCTGACAAAGCTTTGAAAGTGTATGTTTCAACAAGTGTTTTCACGGAGTCTTTGACTATCAAGCACTTCAAACAGATCTACCTAAGGAAGGTGAGTATCAAAATCGCTTGCCCACAGCTTGGTATCTCCCAGAAGGGAATACAAATGGTGAGTAATCTTGAGGCGACCCGGTAAACCCCTTGGAATCGGTCCTTGCACAAGGATTTTGATACTTTCAGATGTAGATAGGGTAGCCTCTATTTTATCAGGTTTTTAATAGTTCCGTGGTGTCTCCATACCCAGTTTTGCTGATCATCCATGACTCACTTAAGAGCCTTGCCAATAATGCTGGGGGAGAGGAATGTTTACCATCCCTAGACACGTGTTTGGCACGAACGCCCGGCGATTAGGAGATATAAGTGATTCTTTTGGACTTCACTTATTTGTATACCGGCCGGAGGGGATACCGGTTTGAGGTCATTCTCTGAGGAGGAAGCGCTTCTCCTTGGACAGGCCTCGCTAAAAGTAGAACAGGTGAACTTGTCCAAGTTTAAATGTTCCACGTTGCTTACTCTAACAAGGATTATGCAAGAATTGAAAAACTCCTACATGCACATCAAGCAGATTTTGTTCATTTTCCCAAATTTGATTAAGTGATGTTTGAACTTTGAAATGAAGACACTCGTGATTAAATTTTGATTTGTTCCTTTCTCCAAAAAGTAAATTGAGCGTTTGCAAGTTTTTTGACTTGGGCATTCAAGATTGAGTGTGCGTGTTGATTAAGAACTTTTTAAAAAAGCTTTGTTTTGATCTTTAAGGCATTCAAGATTGTGTTAGCTTTTCAAATGGAAAATGACGCTTTACGACCTAAGTTCTTCCTTTTAGCTTCATTCAAGATTTTGTTTTGAATCGTTTGAATGCAGATTTGATGTTCTTTTTATGCCCAAAAAGATATGATCATTCCTACTTTGCATGAATGCATTGTTAAAAATCCTTGATGTTGCAAGGATGCAAATGCCTTGATTAATTTTTTTGTTTTGTTTGTTAGAATAAATTTTGCAAATTTTAGTCCTTAATGCATTCAAGAATGATTTGGGGGTTCATTTTAAGCACTAAAATAAGGTGTGTATGATTTTGCTTCCTTATGGATTTTATTATTATTTTTGAAAAAAAATGGCCATGACCTCCTTGCTAGAAGAAGAAGAAGAAAGGAGACGGAATAGAAGAAGAATATAGACAAGAAGAGGAAGAAGAATATAGACAAGAAGAAGAAGAATGGATCTAAGTGCTACGTCCACCTATAAGCTTTAAAAAATCTGAAAATGGTCTAAAACTCATCAGAATGTTTGCAAAGAACCCGTGAAGTGGGTCCCACCGGGCGTGCCAGAATGTAGACTAGGATTTGAGCGTGCACCTAAACTTGTTTTGAAGGCCAAAGACAAACAAATGTCATAGCATATTATCAAATCAAATTTAATGGTAAACAAACTAAAATCAAAGCCACCTCAGTTTAAGCCTAAAACGGATGCGCCCATGCACCGTTTCATATGCTTGGATATAAATGGATGTGGGTGTGCAAACTCAAGCACTTGGAGCATGCAAATAGGATGATTTGAGGATCAAGAAGACCCAAAATGACACAAAATAGGTATGAGGAACCTATTTTGCCTCAAAGGCCTCAAGAACACACAAATATGCAAAGCTAAAAGATGAACTAAGATTGATTAAACAAGAAATGAATCTATGTTAATCCAATTAAGCTAATTTAAATGTGATTTAAGCTTGAAAATGATCTAAAATGATGAGTTTATGCTTATGCTAGAATGAAAATGGCATTATAACTTTGCTATTGAGTTTGAGAGTTGAAAAAAGATGATTTGCCTTAGGAAGTGAGGGTATTTATAGGAAAAGGGAAGAGCTTGGTTCAAAAGGATGAGTCAGAGTTAGGGCTAAGGTTAGGGTTGAGTCAAGGACAAGTGTCCTGACAAGTGTCAAGGGAGGATTGAGTTGAAAGTTTGAGGGCATGTGCACAATTTGGTAAATGTGCCCAAGGCCAAGAGGTGGCAAGGAAGGGATAAGAAGGTCTTAAATACATAATGAATGCATGTAAGAAAGATAAGGAAGGCTTAAATGCATCCTTAAATGCATTTGCAAGAGGTGGCCAAGAGGTGGCCATCTTTGTTGACTAAGGAGGATGACTAAGAGGAGGTTAGCATAAGTTTTGGTAAACCTTTTGCTAATGGAATGTGACAAGATTAGAAAGGGGATTAGGATTAGGATTAGGGGATTTTAGGATTAGGATGGGTGAAGAGGTTGGGTTGAGAAGTTTCTAGAAGAGTCTAGAATTCTCCTAGGTTTTATGGAATAAAAGTTTATTCATTCCAAAAGCTTAAGTTTGGGAAAATTTATTGAAATATTTTCAATAAATATGAAAATTAAATATTTAATCTTAATTAAATATTTTGAGTTGAGATTAGGGTTAGAAAAGATGGGATTAGCCTTTTAATCGAAATTAAGAAGGGATTAGAAGATTTTGGAAGAGGTTAGTGGTCTTAAGAAAATTGGCCAAGTTTTGGTCAAAAAATAAATTAATTATTTTTTTGGGGGATTTTTGGTCAATTTATTAATTAAAATAATTAATAAATAGGGGATTAATGTTTAAATAAGATTTAAACATTTTTGGGAGGGATTTCTTAATTAAATATTTTTAATTAAGAAAAAGGGATTTAATGACATAAAAATAAATTAATTAATTAAATAATTAATTAATTAATAAATGATGATGTCATCAGAGATTTTTCAGAAAATAAAAATACTTTATTTTCTAAAGGATTTTTAGGTGTCTACAATAATGAAATAATGTTGCAGAATAAACAAATGCCACTAAGCTAAGGAAAGTAGATCCCTAGACATAGAGCAAGAAGGAAAACCTTGCCCCCAGGGATGAAAGCAAGGGATATCTTTGCAAAAGAAATGTCTTTAGAAATGATATCATAAATACTAGAAGAGAGCTATGGATGATTATGAGCCAAAGTAAAGATATCATAATACAAAACCATAGGGATAAAATATAGAAAGAATAACCAATTAAGCTAAAAAAAAATACATGCTAAGAGCATAATAGATCCTAGAGAAATGGAATAAATACCTCTTGCCCCCTAATCAAGAGACAAGAGGGGAAATGATCTACATTATAGAAGAATGAGGGGTATTCCCCATATAGAATTTATGAAGAAATTGTAAAACTACACGAGAGTGAGATATAATTCCTAAAGCAACTCTTTCTCTAACATACATCTTGAAATGCACACAATCAACAAGTAAATTTGTATTACTATAGTGAAAAGGACATTTGTACTTGGAGAGAGCATATTTCGAAATAGGTTTAAATATTTCTTTCTTAGAATTCATTAACTGAACATACACCTTCTTAGCCACATCTCGAGGAGTATCAGGGTAATCTAAGGAAGGTGTTGGAAAAAGAACATGAAGAGGAGGGCGACGATCAGAATAAACCTCCTTAAATTGAGATAACAGAAAGCCAAGACCACACATATCTTGTTTAGGGGATAGATGAAATGGATATTTAATACCTTTTTCATTAACACCAAGCCCTAAACCCTTATAACCTTGTTTAGCCATCATATTGTATCCTCTAGTGTACATATCTTGTAAAGCTTCTGCAGGAGGTGATTGTTTACAGTGATCATGAGAAAACGTTGTGTAAAGTGGAATGATAGGTTTAGAAGAAGTTTCTTTTCTCTTCCCTTTAATATCATCATGGATCGGATAAGAAGGGGAAGGTAAATCAAAGAATTCTTGCACATTTGCATTATGAACCATAGTTTGAGCCTCATCATAAGTGTGGGAAGAACTAGGAATAGCAGATGGAGAAATGGGAATGAGACTATTAAGAATTGGATTAGGAAGGTGTATCATTGGAAAATGGAAGCACTTCCATTTAGGACTAGTTTAGGCCTTTGAGTAAGTGGTTTGGGGTCATGTCAAATGCCTTGAATGGGTCTTTGGCTTGGATATGGATTTTTCCCATGTCCTGCTGTGTTTTCCACTTCTTTTATGTTTGTTTCTAGCGTCCTACTTTGAGAATTTGAGGTTCTTGACCTCAGGGTCAAGGTTGAACTTCTATGTCAAGTTTGACCTCAACCCTAACCTAGGTCATGGTTGACCTCGACCTTGACCCAGGGTCCAAATTTCAAAATATGAAGGTTTCCAGATGTCGAGTTTCAGAAAGAATTATTTTCCGCTTCCGGGTTGGCTATTTCGGGCTTCAAAATGGTAAAATCTTAAATGATATTTAATTTAGGTCCACTTCTAAGGGTATAGGCTTCATGGGAATTTATTTCTCCTATGTTGTCCTCTCTAGAAGTTTGTGCCCTAGACTAGTATATAAGGAAGCATTCTCCTCTCATTTCAATCCAAGCAATAATCATCAATCATCAAGTGAACAAGTAATAATCATCAATCACAAGAGAAATAAGCAATCTATCAAGAAATCAAGAAGGAGAAAGGAAGCAATCATCTATTCTCAAGCATTCAAGCATTCAAGATCCAATTCATCGAGATCCATTAGTAACCATTGAAGGATTCAAGCTCTATGGAGCCCTCTTGTTGAAGATTTCTCCATCCATATCAATTTAAGCTTCTTCCTATTCCAAGATCCATTCAAGATTGGTTTTGAAGATCTAAATATTTGAGACATCCTACATCCAATTCTACATTCATTTGGAGCATCCATACTTGTGGATTCAATGATTTGAATCCTCTACAAGGGTTTCAACATAAGCAAGGTGAATTGTTCTATTTACTTTGTTTATTACTGTAATTTCAATTATATTTCAAGGTTAATTCCAAAATTGGGGTTTGACCAAGGCAAACCCCTCATCCAAACAAAAAAAACCATTTTTCCTGCAGAAATAGGTGTGAAACAACGAATTACAAAGAAGATTCAGATACCCTTTTCGACAAACTTTCGAGATCCGCGAACAAAATTTTTGTCAGAACTATGTAGGTCAAGGTCAACATAAAGTGGTCAAGGTTGACCTAGTTTAGAAAAGCAAAATATTTTTGGGTTTTCTTCGTCTCTGTGTTTCCGTCCCAGATCTGATTGCAGAATTTCTAGAAACTCAATACAGACACCAGAAAACATCAATTTCTAGATCTGCTATACTTTTAGATTAGTATTTGTCTTCAATTCATTTCAATTAAGATTTTAATATTCTCTTCCATAACATAATGTAAGGTTTTCCTCTTTCTTCTTATTACTAATCAATTGATTCATTTATGTATTGACCATTTTCTTGTGGTTAATCAATTTGGATCTTTCTTTTAGGAATTTCGGATTAAGAAGAGAATCTTACCTTCCCCAACTCCTCATATACATTAAAAAATCATTCTTTACATTTCAACAACACTACATTTTCATATCTCTTACATACATATTTTTATCTTCTTACATTTTGGTGAACCTGCGATAGACAACTCTTTCTTTTATGGTGTTAGATCTTGCATGTATATTAGATTAGCCTTCTTTTATGTGCTTGCATTTACTTTTCAAAAATAAAATAAAAAAATCATATAAAGTAAAAATACAAAAGCATTTATTTGTTCATACCTTGTGTTTTCCTAATTTAGTTCATTTGCATTGCATTGGCATATGATCTTTACTACCTCTAGTCCTACTTATAATATCCCGATTAGAAGAAGTTGTAGGCTTATGGGTTTCTTCGATCCTAAGTCTTCTTCTCCTTTCCTTAGGATCCCGGATGACAATTTGATTACTTAAAGATTCCAATCCTACTATGGAGCATAACTCCTCTCACTCATCTCATGATGAGGATGATGCTTTAAGAGTTCCTCCTGAACAAGTCCAAAAACTTTCAACTGAACTTGATAAAATGGGAAATTGGATTATTCAAGAAAACCATAATCAAGATTCTATTCAAGCTATAGAGGCTCTTAAAAAAGTTCTTCAGGATAGTGATCAAGGTGTTAATCTCTTGCATGGTATCACTCATCTTGTGCATTTAAATGTTAAACCTTTAGCTCAAGAAGCTCAAGAACTAGGATTCACTCCTCCTGTCACTAGTGTGGAACCTTCTTCCATTCCTTTAGCTATTATTCCTACTTATACTCCTCCTTTAGTGACTACATCAGTTCCCTCTCTTCCTATGAGTGTTCCACCAGTGTCTCTACCTACCTCACGACCTTCTTACCATAGTTTTCCTTTTACCTATTCCAACCCTCTTCCAACTATGGTTCCAAGTGTTCCATTGGTTGTGTCTTCTATTCCTACTACTTCCTACACTTTCCCTAGTGTTTCTAATGTTTCTATTCCTTTCATTTATTCTAATGATTCCAAAATCATTAGTCTAGCTCAAACTGTGTCTTCTTTACAACAACAACTGGCATCCTTAACTCAATCCAAGTTTATTATTCCTAGATGTGACATGGGCAGTCCTTTATCCCTAGACATTATTTGTGCTCCTATTCCTCAACAAGCCGATATGCCTCATCTTGAGAATTACAATGGTAAGGGAGACCCTGTCACTCATGTTAAAACATTTCAAATCCTTTATAGTGACTATGCTCATGACCATAGGATTTTAGCCAAGTTGTTTGCTAGAACTTTTCATGATAAGGCCTTGCAATGGTATTGTTCCTTGCCTCCTTATTCTATTGATTCTTTTCCAAAACTTGATAATGCCTTTATCTAACAGTTCCAAAATAGCATTAGTCTGCAAGTGTCCTTAACTGATTTGATAGATTGTAAAAAAAAAATACTAAAGAAAAATTGACTGAATTTATTAGTAGATTTAAGCATTTGTGTGCTCAAATTTCTTATCGTGTTCCTAATATTGATATTCAACATATATTTATTTCAAATTTACAAAAGGATATTAGAGATAAGATTTTGCTTACTGAATTTACCTCTTTTCAATAACTTTGTGTAGCACTTCATCATTATCAATTACAAGTGAGTCAATTTGAGAGAAACACTCCAATGGCTCTTGTTCCATTTGATAAGAGTGTTGCTGCTCCTAATCCCAACAGGTTTCAAAAACCTAACAACTATGTCAAGATAAATAAGAAAGCAAATGCAGTTGCTGATCAAGTTGTTGTTGCATCCAATAATGCCACTTTTGCATCCACTGCTTTTTGTCTAAATCATACATTTACTCCTCTTGCTAAATCTTTACATTCTATTATGAGTAAATTGTTGAATGCTAATATGATTACTTTTCCTCCTATTTAACTTCTTTTACCTACTACGATGGCATCCAAATCCTTTGATTCCAAAGACTTTTGTCGATACCATTGTTAGAATGGCCATGATACTGAGAAGTGTTATTCTCTAAAACATAAGGTTCAAGACTTAATTGATTCTAATGCTTTATCTGTTGATAATTTTGATGGTGGTGGGAAAAAATTTGTCTCTCCTCCTAATCAAAACCTCCAAATCTATACAAATCCTTTGCCTACACATGATGATAATACCATTGTTTAGCCACCTTTTGTGGATATTGTTTATGATTCAAAGATGGATGATCTCAATCATATTGTTAACCATGTGGAGCATGTTGTTTTGTCTCATCCTATATCTCCACCCCAGCTTCAACCTCAAACTCAACTTCAAGTTCCACCTCAACCTTAGATTAAACCAAAACCTCAACCTAAAACTCAAAAACAACCTAAGAATAAAAGACCTAGGGAACTCTTAATCACCTTTGATGATTCTAAGAGTATTAAAGCTCCTAATGGTCCTCTCTACATTTATGATAGGATTTATAAGATACCTATGCATGGTTGTCTTGTTGATCCTACATCCTTATTCAATGTTATTACTAAAGAAAACCTTTTTATGAAGAACTTACAATGTGATTGTTATGATACATCTAATGTGTGGATCCGAACTTGTAATTGTTTTCTCTATCCATCATTTGGTTCTATTAACTTTCCTATTGAACTTTGTGGTAAAATTGAGGACACTACCTTCGTTGTTGTCCCTACTTTTGATCAGTTTTAAGTTAAGCTTGGTTTTTCTTTGTTGAAGGCCATGCATGTTGTTTCTTCTCCTATCCATAAGTGTCTTAAATTAATTCATGATGAAGAAGTGAAGATGATTAATCATAGTTTATATCAACCTTCTAGGCCTAGGGATTGTGCTACCCTTGTTTCTTTTGGCCTTCATTACCTAATTCATGTCCTTCTCGACCTAATAACCCTTTTCACTCATATCAAGCCTATCAACATCCCAAGATTGTTGAGTTAAGCATGCCTCAGATGGATCTTAATCGTGGTCTTTTTCCTACACCTTCCATACCTCCTTTATCCATTTCTTCTAGTTATGTTAATCAAGCTTCTAGTGTTTCTTTTTAGCCTACTGAGAATCCTACTAATTCTCCTATAGAACATGTGAAGAAACCGGTGGTTGTTCCTCCTAGTTCTCAACATATTTCAAACAAGACAAAACATAACTGATCTACCAATGAACGTTGTAAGAAGTGTTGGGCTCAAGCTAAGGCCCATGCCTCTCTTCTTCAAAGTTCTTTACCATCTTCTAACTAGTCTATGCTTGATGTGTTAGAAGAAGTTAATGTTAATAATGATGTTAAGATGAATGATTATGATGATTCTATTCGTATCTTAGATTCTATTTTGGTTAATCTTGATGAAGAAGATTCTATTGATGATCCTCATGATGCTAATGATGAATATGAGACTATTTACATTGATACTGATTTACCTAAGATGCTTTCAACACAATTGATAATTACACCTAGTATCAAACCATCACGATTCTCAAGAGGATCCTTGTTTGGAACTGGCTATTATTCCTACTATGTTGGATATAGTCCCTCTTACGATTTTCCCATCTTCCCTAACTGATATAGACCAAAATGGGGAGAGTAGGCAATGTGCTTGATTGTCTTGTCCTTCATGGTGGCTTTTTGTGTGTTTTCCTATTGTATTGTGTTTCTCCCATAATGTGCTTGCTAAATGTATGTTAGATTCTTTTATACAACCCTTGTTACTTTGTTGGTGCAAGGTGATAAAGGAATCAAACCTTTTGTACTATTCCTATATATGTATCTATATTCTTCTATATATTGTTTTCATGTTATGTTGTACCTGTGTTATTATTCATAAATGTTTACCTTGTGTAGTCCGCTTGGATTTGTGATGTGGTAGCACTGATTCTTTTTGGTCTCCATATTGTGGTATGAAAAGACTCTTCTTTGTAACTCTTACATTTTCTTTCCTCCATTGTGATTGTATTTCTACTTTCTTTGGGGAATGATGTCAATTTATTTGCAATAATATCATATATATATATATATATATATATATATATTATGATCATATTGACCCCATGGTAGGTGGATCCCTTATGTGTTCTCTGTATGTTTATGTGGTATTTCCCTTGATTTGTCTTCACTTGGGGGCATTTCATAGTGGAAACGTAATAAGTGGAGTTGTTTATGTTTTTGTTCAAGCCATTGCTCTTGTTAAAGTGTTAGCAATGACTTTAACATGAGGGCATACACTTTTCTCACTTTTTGCACACACACACTTTCAATATATTTTTCAAAACTTTTCTCCCTTTATGGATTAGAGACTAATCCTTAAAGCATGGATTTTTACTTTATAGGATTTCTTGATCCCTGCAGTTTCAATTTTTCAATGTTTTGATCCCTTAAGGTCGAAGGTGTCCTTAAGACTGGATCTCTCTTGTTTTGGGCTTTTCTCTTTTGGAATAAGAATATTCTTGAGGGTGAATCCTTGATGGGTTGACTAGTAAGTAGCCTCATTCACTAGGCGGTTCAACTCCATCTTTCCAGTTGCATTGTTTCCTTCTGTGATTCATAATGGAACATAAGTTCTCATTGGGTGAGGTAATCACACTCTCTTCTTTATTTTTTTAGTGATGTCTCTTATTGTAATCTTGGGGTTGACAAAGAATTGAGTCCCTGGGGTCTTGAGGATCGCTTTGTCCCATTGATTTCAATAAGATTTTATGTTTCTTTGTGATCTCCTTTACCAAGAGTTTGCATCGAGTCCATACTCTTGCTAAAGTGGGGGCTAAATGTATAGTCATAAAATGGAAGCACTTCCATTTAGGACTAGTTTATCCCTCTGAGTAAGTGGTTTTGGGTCATGTGAAATGCCTTGAATGGGTCTTAATTGGCTTGTATCTGGCTTTTCCTCCTGTCCTGCCCTATTTTCCACTTCTTTTCTGCCTATTTCTGGCATCCTGCTCTAAGAATTTAAGGTTCTTGACCTCAGGGTCAAGGTTGACCTTTTGGGTCACGTTTGACCTCAACCTTGACCCAGGGTCCAAATTTCAAAATCTGAAGGTTTTCAAATGTCAGGTTTCAGAAAGAATTATTTCCCGCTTTCGGGTCGGTTGTTTCAGGATTTGAAATGGTAAACTCTTAAATGATATTTAATTTAGGTCCACTTCTAAGGGTATAGGCTTAATGAGAATTTATTTCTCCTATGTCGGCCTCTCTAGAAGTTTGTGCGCTATACTAGTATATAAGGAAGCCTTCTCTCATTTCAATTCAAGAAATAATCATTCATTAAGTGAACAAGCAATAATGATTCAATCACAAGCGAAATAAGCAATCTATCAAGCAAGAAAGAAGGAGAAAAAAAGCAATAATCTATTCTCAAGCATTCAAGCATTCAAGTGTTCAAGCATTCAAGATCCAGTTCATCAAGGAGATTCATTAGTAGCCATTGAAGGATTCAAGCTCTATGGAGCCCTCTTGTTGAAGATTTCTCCATCCATATCCATTCAAGCTTCTTCCTATTCCAAGATCTATTCAAGATTGGTGTTGAAGATATAAATATTTGAGACATCCTACATCCAATTCTACATGCATTTGGAGCATCCATACTTGTGGATTCAAGGATTCGAATCCTCCATAAGGGTTTCAACATAAGCAAGGTGAATTATTCTATTTACTTTGTTTATTACTGCAATTTCAATTATATTTCAAGGTTGATTCCAAAACTAGGGTTTGACAAAGGAAAACCCCTCATCCAAACAACAAAACCATTTTTCTTACAGAAACAGGTGCGGAACAACGAATTATAGAACAGATTCGGATACCCTTTTTGGAAAACTTTCAAGATCTGCAAACAGAATTTTTGTCAGAGCTGTGCAGGTCAAGGTCAACATAAAGGGGTCAAGGTTGACTTTCATTTTGGTCACAGTCGACCTGGTTCAAAAAAGAAAAATATTTCTAGGTTTTCTCTGTCTTTGTGTTTCCATCCCAGATCTGGTTACATAATTTCTAGAAACTCAGTACAGACACCAGAAAATAGCAATTTCCAGATCTGCTATACTTCGAGGTTAGTATTTGTCTTCAATTCATTTCAATTAAGATTTCAATATTCTCTTCCATAACATAATGTAAGGTTTTCCTCTTTCTTCTTATTACTAATTGATTGATTCATTTATGTATTGACCATTTTCTTATGGTTAATCAATTTGGATCTTTCTTTTGGGAATTTAGGATTAAGAAGAGAACCTTACCTTCTCCAACTCCTCGTATACATTAAAACATCATTCTTTACATTTTAACAACACTACATTTTCATATCTCTTACATAAATATTTTTTTTTTCTTGTAGGAGGATAGGATTAGGATTAGGAAGATTAGGAAGTAGATTAGGAAGGATAGGATTAGGATTAGGAAGATTAGGAGATGGTGTATCATCTACCAAATTCTTCACATAATCCAAAAGAGAAATAAGTCCACCACACAAATTCTTAATGAAATTTTTGAAAGTAGGAAAGCTAGTATTAGTCAATCTCATAATAGCATAAGCAAGTGAAACATGAAGAGTGACAAACATAATGAAATTGATGATACTCTCATAAAAATCATAAGTACTATAAAGAGATGCTAAGAGGAGAATAATGAAGAAATAGCCACACACCAAAGTATCTTAAGGATCTTCATAGTGAATGAAATGTGAGAAATATTTTAGTATTTTGTAGAGTATATAGATTTTTTTGTTTTTGTTGTATTTTAAGCTAATCTTAGGGAAAAGAGGCAAAGCATCCAACACCAAAAAGAAAGAGTTGTCTATCTCGGGTTCACCAAAATGTAAAGAATAAAAATATATATTTGGATGTATATATTTTTATATATATGGGTGTGTGTGTTGAACATGTTGTGGACATATATTACCTCCTAATCCAAGACAAGGAGATCCCAATTGATTAACCAAAAGGAGACAATCAATACGAAAAGGAATCAACTAGTTATGTATAAAGAGGGAAAGGGGATCTAATTTATTAATTATAAAGTGAAACAATAAATAAAAAATATTAGAATAAAAATGAAACACTTAACTTGAAATGTAGCAGGTCTTGAAATACCTATTTTCTGGTGTCTATACTGAGTTTCTGGAAATTCTCCAAACGGATCTGGGATGACAACACAGAGACGAAGAAAATCCAAAAATCTTTTGCCTTTCTAAACCAGGTCGACCTTGACCCAAATGCAAGTCGACCTTGACCCCTTTATGTCGACCTTGACCTGCGCTACTCTGATGAAATTCTATTCACAGATCCCAAAAGTTTTCCGAAAAGGGTATTCGAATCTGCTCTGTAATTCATTGTTTTGCACTTGTTCCTGCAAGAAAAAAAAAGTTTTTTTTGTTTGGATGAGGGGTTTTCCTAGGTCAAACCCAGGTTTTGGAATTAACTTTGAAATAGAATTGAAATGGAGACTGTTAGAAAGTAGTAGAAGAAGATCTAACAATGAAGCTATGATATTCAATAGATATGCAATTGTATTTGAAATGTAAACAAGTATGTTAATATGGAAGCTTAGACTCAACATCAAAAACCATAAATGTAAATCAAAACCTCCATGATTGTATGCTTGGAATCCACCTTGAAGGAAGAATGAATGAATCTTGAGGATGCACAAAGGATCTTGAAGGAAGATCACACCACCATGATGGATAGATCTAGGGCTTGAACGATGAATCTTGAATGCTTGAACCAAATCCCTTCAAAGGCTTGAATGCTTGAATCCTTGATCTTCAATGGAGAACTTGAATGCTTGAATATAGATGATTTCTTGAATGCTTTCTTTCTCCACCTTCTCATTCTTATTTTTCTTTCTCTCAAAATGAGAGGAAAAGGCTTCCTTATATACTAGTCTAGGGCACAAACTTCTAGAGAGGTCGACATATGAGAAATAAATTCCCATTAGACTTATACCCCTAGGAGTGGACCTAAATTAAATATCTTTTAAGAGTCACCACTTTGAAACCTGATACAGTAGACCCAGAAGTGGAAAAATAAAACTTTTGAGTTTCCCCCACATCTGGCATACTTTTCGATGAAAAAGGGGGACCTAGGTCAAGGTCGAGGTCAACCCTGACCTAGGTTAGGGTTGAGGTTGACCCTGACCTAGGTGAAGGTCAAGGTCGACCTTGGACCAGGGGGTTAAAACCCTTGGAAAATATGTCAGGTGGGGAAAACAATGCCTGGAGAAGCCCAATCAAAGTCCTGAACAAGCACAGAAGATGGAAAAGGGACAAAAAATAGAGGACAATGTGATAATGGCCCAAAATACCCCCTAAGGAGGGCTAAATGGTCTTAACATGCAAGTGCTTCCATTTTAAGATGATATAGACACTTAACACCAGTTTTTAAAATTTTGAAGTGTCGTATGAAAAACAACGAGTGTTTTTAGGGTACTTAGCAATTTTTTTTAAAAAAATTTAGTTGCTCAGCTAGATTTAATAGCCTTTAATGCACCTTTTGACATGTTCAATTTTTTGATTTACGTGCACTTAGTGTTGATTTGGATTAATTTACTGATGTCGCATTCATTTTTTTGTGCTTGTAGATGAGGTATCCCAATATTCACGTGTGTGTGTCACATCGAGCCATTCAAAGGCTATGTGTCTCTCTTCCAGATGTACTTAGAGTGCACCTAGCATCCTATGGATTTGAGTAATTCATTAGTTTTCCCGAGATCAGGGAAAATCATGGTTTGATCACTACACTCATCGAGATGTTTCATTCAGAGATCCAGACTTTCCATCTCCCGATGGGGGAGATCACTATTACGCCTGAGGATGTTTATCATATTCTTCGTATTCCTTTCTATGGACCATACCCTAATTATCTGAGTTCAGGTAACACAGTGTTATAGGCCTTTAGGACCATTTTTGGAGCAGATGAGGAGATCTCCTAGTAGATCACCTAGGAGACATTAGTACAGAGGTATGGGCATACACATAGCCTAGAGTGTATCCTTGTGGGCATGATCAGAGGTATTATCATGTCATACTATCAGTAGAATGGTTTTCTAATGGGATGGGCACCCATGGTAGAATGTTTTATGGCTCATCCTGTAGAGTTAGGTTGGGTTAGTGCTTACTGTCTCACATGTTTTCAAAGATGTATGAGGCAGTCTACCACGAGGGTAAGACCTTCATCTCTAGGGTTATTGTGTTACAGATCTGGACTTGGGAGAACATCCCTATCTGTCGACCCATTTGTGGAGATGAGAGGTAGCCACATGAGCCTCTTATATATAGGTACATGAGGTACGTGCCATGGGTTAGGAAGGGGTGTATAAAGTATTGGTGTTGAGTACTTGATGATATGATTATGGTTGTCTGGTGACCATACTTACAGATTGAGGCATGGCCCATGGCTAGGGCATAGTTTGACTATTTTTGTCAAAGCCACATTTTGATTGGCCTCTCTACCAGTGTTTTGGAGAGATTTTTGATTACTAGGGTATGGAGGTAGTATGGCCTCGTTTAGGATGTATCCCAGGAGATTACATCCTATGCCCGGTAGGTTAGGGAGATGGGACTTGGTTGGGATCCCAAGTTATCGTATGCCATATGCATGCATGAGTAAAATGGTTTATAGAGCCATGATTGGAACTATTGGGTATAGGTGGTCAATGTAGGGATTACATATGCTTATAGGATACATCTGGTAGAGCATCCCTTTCGATAGTTTTTTGATCCTACAGAGTTGATTCCAACCATGGAGGAGGTGAATGATGTCACAAGTGTACCTCGAGGGAGAGGATAGAGGAGAAGGGATGTAAAGATCCTAGATGCTCAACAGATCCCTTCGGTACATCGAGCAGTAGGTGCCTCACTACAATCGGTACCAGATGTTAGGCCTTCCCTGATTCCATGAGTAGTACCATTAGTGAGGCTATCAATTTTGCATCGATGGTATACTAGGGGTGAGGGTGGAGTGCTAGGTGTTGTGGGTAGCACTAGAGTGATAGAGGATGTGTTGGGGGGTGAGAAGGTACTCAGAGATCAATAGGATGTCCTGATGGGTGAGGCACATGATGTACCATATTTTGACTTGGGAGTAGAGATTAGACACCGTAAGGCACAAGTTGAGGCAAGTGGTGGCGATGAGGTAATGGCTGGAGAGGAGGATGTGGATGAGGATGCAGACCCTAGACTGAGATAGATGCCACATGACATGATATGCTAGTTATGCCACTAGATTAGGGACCTGAGATCCCAGAGGTTATAAATGGAGATTAGGTTGGTAGAGAGGGATCAGTAGTTACGAGAGCCTCAGGTGGAGACTTGATCCTTGAGGTGTGAGATAGTGCACCAAATGAGTAGAGTGACATATTATGTGTCAGCTTATTTTGTGGTCATGCCACCTGGTCAGAGAGTCACATTGTACTCTTAGTATATGCTGGGATCTAAGGGAACCAGGGCGCCACGAGGTGATCCACCGCTTGATGTACTAGCTAGAGGAGGAGTGGCACCTGATGCAGAGGATTAGGAGGACAATTGATATAGGTAATTACCTCACAGTTTTGATATTTTTTTGTACTTGATAGCTCGTTGTAGCTTATTCGTTGTATTGTATGCACATTGTGCACCGATGTACTCTAGATTTTTGAGATGTACCCCATGTACCATTATTGATATATATATATATATATATATATATATATATATATATATATATATATATATATATATATATATATATATATATATGAGATATTTTGGTTTGACTTCATAGCACTTGTCATTTCAATTATGATGTTGGTTATCATGTGATGTAAATGTATGCAATGTTTAATTTTCTCTTGTAATGTATGTATGATTATGCAATATGGATGCAATGATGAATGTTATATGAATTATGAAAATGCATGTCTTTTTTATGGCTATGAATCCAAATGTATGTAATGCAATGGATGAATGAAATGAATATGTAAAATTAAAATGATGTTATATGTAAATGCAATGATACACATGATGTTTTTGTAGGTACATGGAGAATTCAAGCACTCCATCATTGTTAAAAAATATGTTTAGTTCAAGAAGATGACTTATTGCTTTCCAGTTTGGAGAAACCTTCACGTGACCCTCAGTCATTGTGATGTGTTAAGTACAAATTTGAGAACATAAAATTCCATGTTGAATTCAGATCATGAAAGACATGCAACTAGACTAAATGTAAATTACAAATGAAATGCAATCCTAGGACTTAGTCATTGATTATTTGTTGGTCTTTTTCATCACTGATTATTAAATAGGTAACACCAAATGTTGATACAATGTGCACTAGTTAGGCAAGCATGAGTGTATGAATATTGAGTTCTAGTCAGATTTGTCAAATTAGATATAAGCACCAAGGCACAAGAGCCAAGATGACCTGAATATCATGTCCATTTTGATTTAGTAATTTGTATAAGCATCAGAGCATAAATGTTGTGATGACTTGAATACACCTTCCATACAAACATGCCAAGCAGAGTAGAGGTTGTTCTAATTCCCATGTAAATTATCCGCAGTGATCCTTTATCGCTCACATCCTTGGATAACCTCACATTTCACAGTAGGAGTAAGAAATCACTCAAAATACAAAGTTAGATCCAACCTCTCTAAAGCATCTAGGTATCAATGGTTGAGGTACACATGGCAATCCAATCATGATGGAGGCACTTATAGTGGACACCAATTCAATCTAGAGTTTTCAGAGTAATTAGATTGTCACTTACACATAG
Source organism: Chamaecyparis obtusa (assembly GCA_027943335.1). NCBI lineage: Eukaryota > Viridiplantae > Streptophyta > Pinopsida > Cupressales > Cupressaceae > Chamaecyparis > Chamaecyparis obtusa. The sequence continues at coordinate 530,259 of BSBK01004527.1, forward strand.
AAAACACATAAAAGATTATGCCCCTAGTCATCACCTATCTAAATTTGGTAAAGGAAATCATTGAGTAGCTCAAGGGACATAATATGCAAAAATATCATGCGAAAAAGTCAACATACAAAAAGATATGAGCATATAGCAAAGTTTGTTGTGTTTTAGCAGTGTATTTGGTTGTGTTGTTGTCAGTTGCAAAAATCCTTTTCTGGTAGGGAGACACAAACTGACTTAGATAAAGCATTGAAGGATACTAACTCATATATGACTTATCTGAGGTATTAAAGACCATAGGATATGACATTGATTTCCTCCAAGTTGGAAATGCTGATCGGATTTAGAAGCTCGTTGGGTGCACAGACTGACTTTATTGAATTGCAAGATACGTCCAAACTAAAGCATGACAGAAAGCTAGGAAATTACCAAGATTTCTTTGATAGATAGAGTGTTTCATACAAGTGACACCCATTTTTTGAGTTTTCACCATCTTGGCAGAGATTCTATTTTTGCTACCAAGGCACCTATTTACTAGGTTTTTACCAAGGCAGTTTTTCTTTTTCTTCTTTTTTTGTTATTTTGCAATTTTCAATTTTTTTTTGTATTTTTCCATTTTTTTTTGTGTACCATCAATGTGCCTATTGCTAGGTTTTCGCTAGGATGACCATTTTTCAGGACTTTTTCCAATTTTTATAGCTTTTTTCAAGACAATTTCCACATGCGGAATGTCTAGGTGTATAATTTCTTCAGATGAAGAATGTTGATTGGTTTGTAGAGCTGTTCTCCATCAATCATTGAGAGTTGATAGGCTCTAGAGCCAAAAGTAGTAGTAACAAAAAAGGGACCCAACCAGTTGGGTTCAAAATTCCCCTTGCGTTCTTGATGGGATTGGTTTTTAGTGTTCTCTCGCAAGACTAGATCACCGACCTAAAATTATTTGTGTCTGACCTTCTTGTTGTAGCCTCTAGACATCTGTTTCTGATATACTCTGAGATGATCATACACAACTTGCCTACGCTCATCTAATAGTTCAAGTTCTTGCAACCTAGACACTATGTAATCATCATTGGTTACCAAACCATGCATTCTAATTTTGAGTGATGGGATTTAAACCTCTATAGGTAGTATCGCTTCAGTCCCATATAGTAAAGTGAAAGTAGTAGCCCCAGTGGGCATTCTTATACTTGTTCTATAAGCCCAAAGAGATGGATTTATCATTAGATGCCAATCTCTCCCTATTTTGTTGACTATGCATTGCAAGATTTTTTAGTAAGTTCTTGTTGGATGCCTCATCCATTCCCTTGTGGATAGTAGACATATGACCAATGTTGAGTGATCTTGAATTAGGAACATAAGGAATCTAGGTCCTTATTTTTGAATTGGCCTCCATTTTCAGTGATGATGGAGTGTGGGATACCTTATTGACAAATGATGTAATTTAGGATGAACATAGAAATTTGTTTGTCAGTTGCTTGTGTCAAAGGAACTACTTCAACCCATTTTGTAAAGTAATCAGTTGTTGTTATGATATGGGTGTGACCATTTGATGAATGTGGATATATGGCTCCTATGAGATCAAATGCCCACTATTGAAAGGGCCATTGTGTTGTAAATGGAATCAAATCTCTTCCTGGTGCATGAATTAAGTTACCATGGACCTAACATTTCTTATAGTTCTTAGCATATTTCACGACCTCTTTTTCCATATCTGTCCAATAGTACCCCTCCCTAATGAGTTTTTGAGCTAGTGTCAAATTATTGGAATGTGACCCATAAATACCTTCATGGACTTCCTCTAATGCGCATTGTGAATCTTCTTGTTCTAAACATCTAAGGAGTGTACCATCTAGACTTCATTTTTATAGATCGTTACCAATGATGACATACCATGACACATTTTGGATAAGGTAACATTTTTCATAACTGTTAAAGGTTTTGGGAATGACTTGGTCTTGAAGGTAGGAATATATGGTCTTGTAATGAGAGGAATCATGACCAACAACGGTGCAGATCATGTAGGTTTTTGGGTAGTCATAGGTAGGGAATGATGGTGCTTCCATTAGGAACTCATAGTGTATCTCATGTTCTCGTTGCTATAGTAAAGATGACATTGTGGCCATAGCATCAGCTGCTTTGTTTTCCATTCTTGGTATCTGTTTGAACATGATAGAAATGCAACATTTCTTGAGATCATCTACCATTCATTTATATGGAATCAGTTTCTCATCCTTTGTTTGATACACATCATTGACTTGGTGAATGACCAGTTGAGAGTCTCCATGAATGTGTAATTCTGTCACTCTCCATTCTAGTGCCAATTTCATTCTATTTAACAAAGATTCATATTCTGCTATGTTGTTGGTGTAAGGAAATTTGATTCTAAACACTTTTGGAATGCAGTAACCTTGCAGGGTGATAAATAGGATGCCAGCTCTAGATCCATTTTGTGTGTAGGATATGTCAAAGAATAACTGCTACGTTCTAGAGGATAGGTGCATGATAGAAGAATCAGTAAATTCCACTTGCATTGGTTGGTCATTGAACATTGGTGCTTAAACTATTTGATCTATGATGACTTTTTCTTTGATGGATTTCCTTTCAACATACTCAATGTTGACTTCGCTTAGTAGCATTACCCATTTTTCCAATCTACTTGTGAGAGAAGCTTTTCTTAACAAATATTGTAGTGGATCTATCTTAGCTATGAGTTGTATGGTGTGAGCCAACATGTAATGTCTCAGTTTCTGTGATGCAAAGATGATAGCTAGACATGCCTTCTCTATCATATAGTAATTCTTTTCATAAGACACTAAGGTTCTGTTGATGTAATATATAGCTTGTTCTCATTTATTCTCATCATGTTGTGCCAATAATACCCCCAGTGATGTATCTATTGCAGAGACATACAATATTAATGGATTTCCTTGAATAGGGAGTATGAGCATTGGTGGATTTTCCAAGTATTGCTTGATATGATTGAAATTATTTTCACATTCCTCGCTCCATTTGTAGGTCACACCTTTATGCAATGTTTTAATGAAAGGTTGTGATATATCAACTAACTAAGAGATGAAGCATCTGATGGATTGTACCCTTCCTTGCAAAGTATGCATTTGACTGATGTTCTTAGGAGGTTGATTCTCCATGATTTCTTTGAATTTTGCTGGATCTACTTCAATACATTTCTTTAAAACAATGTATCCAAGGAGTTTTCCTGAAGTGACACCAAAGACACATTTCTTGGGATTTAGATTGAGACTAAATTTTTCCATTTTGTCGAGCATTGTACCCAAGTCAGCTAGGTGTTCAGATCTTTTCATTGATTTAGCCAGTGTGTCGTCTACATAGTCCTCCATGTTTTTATGCATCATATTATGAAAGATAGATGTCATGGCTCTTTGATAAGTGGCACTAGCATTCTTAAGACCAAATGGCATTACGTTCTAGTAGAAAGTACCCCATGCATAGGTGAAAGTTATATTTTCTTGATCTTCCGGAGCTATCTTTATTTGATTTTATCCAAAAAAACCATCCATCAAAGAGTACATTTCAAATCCCACAGTCATGTCCACTATCATATCGATGTTTGGTAGTGGAAAGTCATCCTTTGGGAATTCTTTGTTTACATCTCTAAAATCTGTGCATACTCAAATGGGTTTATCAGGTTTTAACACCGGAATGATGTTTGATATCTATTCAACATAGTCTATTACTCATGTGAATCATGCCTTGAGTAAATTTTGTAATTCAACTTTGACAAGGAGTGCCACATGAGGATGCATTTTGTGCAACTTTTTCTTTATTAGTTTAACTCATGGAGCTATAGAAAGATGATGCATGATTAGATTAGGATCCAATCCTGACATATCTGAATATTTCCAAGCAAAGTTTATCTTTTTCTCCATTAAGAATTTGGTGAGTGTTTGTTTCTCTTCTTCTGATAAGTATTGTGCAACATGAATCAACTGAGGTTCCTCTACTGTACCCAGATTGATAGGCTGAGTTGGTTCTATCAAAATTGCTGATATGTCCTATAAATGACTCAGAAGGACATCAAATATCTCATCCTGGGGAACCTTAGAGAGGTTTTCACCCTCAGAACTCTTTTTCTTTTTTCTTTTATTATTTTGACTGAGATACTTGATATCTAACTTTGTCATGTTGATGATAGGTTCACTGATGGAATTTTTCATGGGTTCTATTGCATGTATGTAACATGCTAAAGCGTAGTCTGTTCGAAAAGTATGGATATCTTGGCTTGGATATGTGGATGTTTGGTCAATAAGCTTGTGATGTTTGATAGTAAGGGGAGGGAAGGATTGTCTGACAATGTTTATGCACACAGTGTTGTCATCATTGGTTCTGATCTGACTCTCGAATTCAAAGGTGATATTACTACTTAAGATATTTAGTCCGTTAATCATTTCAATGTCATCATTGGATCCTATGTTAGTAATAAGTGATTCAGTTTCACAAGGTTTGTCACATTGTTCTAGACTCATGTCGGTTGTAGGTGCATATTGGTGAATAACATCAACATGTTTGTCTATTATGAGCTCATCTTATTCTGGTTCTAGAATGATTCCCCATTCATAGTCATTAGATTCCTCATCAATATCTCTAGGAAAATTAAGCACATGTGTGAAATTAGAACAAATTCCCCAAGCAGGGTTACCTTCAAAGTCTGAATGAAATTCATATTCATGAGAATCTATCTCAGAATAACTAGAGTGTCCCAAATGTTCAGCTATAGTGATTGATGTACTTTCTTGTTCTTGCTTGTTTTCAGGATCAATACATTCTTGTGTAGTAGTAGATTCTTGTGTGTCTACCACATTGACTTGTTCCTTAGGTTTTGGTTCATCTTTAATAAGGTCTAAGATATGTTGAGGTACATGCTCATAAGGAAAAATATTTATCTTGTCTAAATCATCACTGTCTGAATGGTGTGTTTCTTCCTCTTCTTGAATACTTGTTCCTGGTTGTATTTGTTCTATGACATGCGTAGAGTTCCCATTGAGATGGAAAGGTTTCTTTTGATAACCTATTCCTTTTGTATCTTTGTTTTTTCTCCCACAATGTTTAATGGGTTTGATGATGCCTTTGCCTCTTGTTCCTAGAGGTCCTTTTCTAGTATATCCCATTTTGGAAATCAACTTGTGTTCCGGTCCATATGATTTTGTAGGAACCTTAAGTGATTTGGATTCACATTTTTGAACTATTTGTGATTGAGATTCATCTTTATATAGCCATGCTAGTACAACTTCTTCCTCATCAGACTCTTATTTGGACACCTGTTTCGTGATGAAACCCCCATCAAATATAACTTGTGGTTCTTTAGTTGTAGGTTTCATTTTCTCTGAAGGTAGCCCATAAGATTTAGGAAAGAGTGGGAGAAATGTAATAGATAGAACTGGTTCTATTGTGCAATCTCCCATACTTGTATCTTTGATTGTGATCTCTTTAGCTATGTCTTCCATTTTGGATGTGGAGGCTATGTCACTTTGTTTCTTGGGAGACTCCCTGTTGTGTGGAACAATTTTATCAACACTTTCCTTTAAAGCATTGCAAGATACTGACATGTCTGCAAGTATCGTGACCTCTACTCCATCATATGGGAATTTGACAAATTGGTGGTATGTTGATGGAATAGCTTATATTTCGTGAATCTGGGGTCTTCCCAAAAGAATGTTATAAGCTAGTGGTAGGTCCAGGACTTAGCAGGTGATATCTCTGATGATAGGTCTTGTTCTGATAGGTAGCTCATTGACTCCTTTTGAGGATCTTTCTTTCTCATCATATACTTTGATGGTTATTTTATTTTTAGGATCAATATCATCTTCTGACAATCCTAGTTGTGTAGCCAATTTATATGAAAAAATGTTTAGACCAGCTCCTCCATCTATCAAAACATGTTTGACACGACGGTTCTCAATTAAGACTTCAATATGCAAGGGCTGATTATGCAGACGACTCAGTGAAATGTCATCTTCCTCTGAAAAGGAAATGTATTGAGGAGAAGTCAAATGACCCACCATGGTCTAAAATTGATCAAGATCAAGATTCTCTAGAACATTGGAACTAATGAGAGCTTTTTTTAGGATAGCTCGAGAAGCAACTCAAATATAGAAATATTTGCATTTGGGTGTTGGAGTTTTTGGATGATGTTGTATGATGTCATTTTGGACTCTTTAGAATTGGAAGATTTAGGTGCAATCTTTTGTTTATATGTAGATGCAATATTGAATGTCACCTTCAGGGAATTTGATGAACCTGAGTTTGATCCTGGAAGAGTTACCTGAGCTAGGGATCACATGATTGCATTAGCCAATTTGTTCTCTTTGTCCTTTTTGACAATGGTGATGATATTGAAGTCTTTAGATGTGCATGTCTCTACCATGTTGATGACATCATTGTTGCCAGAGTAAGTGTAATTGACCTTAGCATCCATGTTTGGCGTAGAAGATGACTCTCCTTGAGTGTGTTTCAGAAAAGGTTCCGTGAATGCCATATGATCATTGTTGGATTTGTGATTGTCAATCACAATTTCTCCAATGTCAATTTTTTCTTGAATAAGATGTTTAAGGTGCATACACTTATTGGTTTTATGACCCTTGTTTTGGTGAAAATCACAGAAATCGGTCTCCTTCCACCACCTAGGTTTGACTTCTGGATCATATGGTTTTATCTTAGGTAATGTGATGATGTTATTTTCCAATAAGGTTCTCATGGAAGATTCCAAGGACTCACCCAAACGAGTGAACTCACATTTTGGTTTTTTAACCCATGGCTTGTACTCGTTTGACTTTTTAGGAAGCTTAGTTGTCTTCTTCTCAGAGGCTTTTATGGATTGAGTGCCAATTGTGAGGTTAAATGTTGGTACCTTGGGTGGAGCACTGATGTGATTGACAACACCATCTATGACAACATTTTTTTTTTTGTTCCAGAATTTGACTTTATCTTTGTTGTTAGAACTAGAACCTGAATCATACTTGTTCTCTTTATGAAGCGAGATATCCCCTTTGTGAACAATTACGTCCTCTATTTTCATGGCACTATCCACCATTTTGTCAAATGAGGTATGATTTTGCATCTGGAGATGATAGTTAATTTTCAGAATTAGATTGTTGAGGAAGATTTTGAGTGTCTCTTTTTCTGGGATTTGTCGAGGATATAGCGAGAACTTCTTCCTCTAACATTTGAGGAAAGTCAGGAATGGTTCTCCTATTCCCTGATTTAGGTTATAGATGCCAATCATGGTGACTAGACATTGGATGTTGTAGGAGTATTTGGTGATAGAACAATTTGATCAACTCCTCAAAAATTTTTATTTTTGGAGGTATTTTGGAGAGCCAGTTGATGGATGCCCCTCCCAAAGATCGTGGGAAGAGACGCATTAAGTATGTTGGTTCATGCATGAACTCCATGGATAGAGTGCAAAATTCTTTGACATGATCTTGAGGATCTAAATTTATGTCATATTTGTCATACTTGTATGCACCCTAAAATGGTCACCTAGACTTTGGGCCCCCATTCAGCAATTTATCAAATCCCTGAATCAATATTTTAAAAAATCAGCAATTTTCAATTATATCAATTTCCTTGATCAAATCCTATTTTATCATTTTCGATTATTTTTCATGGGCTAACCATTTTATCCTAAAGTCCTTATTTATTAAAAGGAATATTTCCTCCCCTTTTATTAAATAAAAAGCCCCCACTTTTCCTCTTATCCTAAGTTGCACAAATAAAGCATTATTCCTATTTTATTAAAAGGGAAAAAACACTTTTTATCTCATATGGACACAAAAGTCAACTCTTATTTTCTCATTGGAGGATATTTGTGCACATGGATTGCTCCTCTTTGATGCTCCACCATTGATTAAATCTTTTGCCTCTTAATCTCCATGGTCCATTCTTTCTCATTTCCTATAAAAGAAGAGCTCTCTTCCTCATTTTCATATCAATCTTTTTATGCTAATGTTATGCTGCAAGTTTTCTAGGTCACTTTGGAGCTTTTGAAGATTTGGAGCATTCTTGGCTTTTGCATCTACATGTTATTCTAGTTTCATTTATCATGGCATTCATAGCTTCATATTTAGCTTAGTTTCCTTTGTGCTTTAGATTAATTCATCTAGCTTAATTAGGAGGCTTTGTAATACTTGCATATTTCCTTTTATAGCTTAGTTGCATTGCTCTTTCATTTCCATAGCTTAGCTTGCATTCTCATTTCTAGCTTAGTTGCATTGCATTTCCATTTGATTCTTGGGGATATTGGCATTCTTGCCCTTGTCTTCATTTGAATCTCCCATTGCATGGTTTACTAGCAAGGTTATTGGCTTAATAGCTCTAGCTGAGAGCATTCTTAACACCCTTGCACTCCATGCCTAGGGAGCTCTAAATCAATTTCTCAAGGTTTCCAATCTATGGATTCTCTTGGAAGCAATGATTTAGAGAAGTGCACTATTTAGTGTGTACAATACTTGGGTAGTTCGACCCCTTTTGGGAATGGTGGAATATACATGCTTCGATCAAATGGAAATGGACATAGGGCATCCATAGAGAATTCTTTGGGTTCTTTCTCTTTTTCTAGCTTGTTAAGTTTGAATTGCATAGCATGCATCTGTTTCATCATAGCTGTGATATGGGTCTCTTCCTCTTGTGTTATGAATCATGATATCTTCAACATTAAATTGTGAGGAAGTTTGGCCCCTTCTTGGGAAAATTTGAGGAAGTATATATCTTTATCCTCTCACAAGAAATGTTTCATGAGCTGCTTAAAGAGATCATCATCTCAGTATTGTGCAATTTTAGGTGTGGGCTCTTGAGCCCTACCCCTCCTCAGAGTTGTAGCCTTGTGAACCATGGCTCGTTGCTCCTTGAGACATTGCAATATGTTGATTGTCTTCTGGGGTGTCTTTTTGAGTTGATTCAGAAGGAGTTGTGTGACCTCCTTTTAAGCACAAATTGCCTAGTTCATCTTCTTTGTAAAGATCAAGATTGTAAGGTTGATGAAGAGACTAAAAAATGAGAGAAGACAAAGGTGATGTATTTGGATCTTCTCTTGGTTTTCTGTGTGAGGAAGCTCTTGTTTCCACCATTAACCTTTAGGTGAATATTGGAGCAAGATAAGACAACTGAATGAAAATATGATTTAGGAAAAGATCAAGTGACGTAACCTTGTCAATGGTTGTTTGATAAAAAGATGATTTGAACGTAAGTGAAGAATACAATATCCGAGATGTATGGGTAGATGCCCAAAAATGGTGGACACTAATACACGAAACTTATCCTTTGAAAGATGATGAAAAATTGAAAGTATTTTGTCAAGGTTTTTGACAAAAGATAAGACGTGTTTCAGATTAATCAAGAAGAAGGAAAATTGAGTGAAATAGACCACTTTGGAAAAATGATAGATGCTTGTTGTTTCTCTACTCTGTACCTGACACAGTGGATTTTTTGACAAAATTTTGAGCAAAGATGAAGGTTGACTGGATTTCTGTTAAAATTAGGGTTTTCTTGGCAATTTGTACAAATTGTCGTACGATAGTATGCAGGCTTGTACAACATGAAATAAGGTTTGGCATGATAATTTATGATCTCGTACGCCAATTGACACCAGGGATTAATTTATATTTGGTATTTTTGACAACTTTCGTACGACACTCTGTAGCTTCCCTTAAACCACTTGGGGGGTTCTGGTATGACACTTGGTAAAACTAAGCAATTTTTGTACAATAATTGACAGGGCTAGATGACAGTTGACACCGAAAAAGGACTTTGCTTCAATTTTTTAGAATTTTTGTGTTTTCAGTCTTTGTTTTCTTTTCAAGTTTGCTTTCCAATTTTTAGAATCTATGTGGTTTTTATTGTTTGAGGATGTTTATCATAGCACTAGGCTCACAATCATAGAAAAAATGTGGGAACTGACTCAATGAATCAAACACACCTATCTTAACCTAGCTAGGGGAAGAGATGTATTACTTGCTCGTTAACTTAGGAACACATTCAATGACTCCTCAAAATATGATGGTCCAAAAACATACAATGGATGTTGAAGCCCATATTAGCTAAGTTCAAACATCAAGGAGGGCTTGATATGATGAGTTTCTTGGGGTGATTACTACTCACCTTGTAAAAGCACTCCAAATCCTTCGGAAGTAGATAGGTGGAAAACTAGCTTAGGATTTTAATCAAGGCATCCATTCACAATTGTCTCTCATATTCCTGCAAACAGGATTGAGGTTGTCAACCCTATGAGTACTCAAAACTGTGTAGTCTTGCAAGAAAGATTCAAGTGACTCCTCTCTACACAAGATCCAAGCATGTTCATGGAAAAGATAAATTCAAGGTTCCATGAACAAGCACAATTATGTCTTCTGAGGATTTCACCTCAAAGAAGCATCAAATTTTTTTTTAGTGGGGTGGAAGAGTTGGCGTAAAACTTGTCCCCACTTGAGTCATTCCCAGGAGCTTTTTACCTCAACCGCAGGATCTCTAAAGGATTAATTGAAATGTGAGGTTGGGGACCACAGGATCTGGGTTTCTGATTTTGTGAAAGAGAAGAGCATAATCCCCTAACCTTGTCCTTTTCCCTATCCAAGACACGCAAAGAAGAATTAATTTAGAGACAGTATGCACATTAGCAGGTGGAAGATACCTTCTAGGCTTCTGATTCTCTAAAAAGGGAAGAGCATAATCCCCTCAATACTTTCCACACTGGCAATATGACACACGTAATTAATTACCTATGTGCCTATGAAAAAGAGTTTAACCAAAATAGAATATTTGCTCGATGAAGATCTTGGCAACCTGCAAAACCACAAGTCAAAATTTTTTGTTGATTAAGCATCTTTGGCAAGCGATTTGTGAAAGGGTTTCCTGCAAACAAGGGCTTAAAAGACAAGACAAGAATAGGCCAAAAAGATAGGTTTCAATACTCAGGTCTTCATCTCTCCTCTTGCAAAAAGTGTTATGTGCGCTATCTCAAACAATCATGCACCAGAAAACAACAGGGGTCATGATTAGCAATCAATCAAATTTCATAGAAGAAACCTCAAAAAATGATCATAAAAACCCATATGACAATTGAAATACTGGTGTGAAATGTCATATCACAATATACCTTAACCCATATGATAATTAAAATTCTGATATGACAATGTGAACAAACTGATACGACACTTTAACCTTGATATGACAATGTGTACAAAATGATACGACACTTCAGGAATGTCGTATGTCGTACAACAAACAGAAACTTCTAAAATGACACTCTGCAAACTATCGTACGAGATTGTACGAAAAAATTTCAAAACCTGAAACTTGATGAAAAATTGTCATAAAATTAACAAAATGTGAAATGGAAACCCGATATCGGGCCCCACAGTGGGTGCTAGAAATGTGTGTGTGAAAATTGTACCTGTTTAGAAGACACAACACATCAGTAAAACATTATTGATCAATGATAAGAAAATAAGTAATGAACATATATATCATCAATCAGGAGATTTACTGCCTTCTAGAAGACGTGAGTATGGTATTCTCAGATTATGATCGAGATCAGTGACAATGCAATGCCTAAACAAAGGATTTGAATGCAAAACAATGAAAATGAATACAAGATTAATCTATATTTTTGTGATTTTCTATGCAATAAGAATAACAACTATATGAAATTGATCTAAAAACTTGATATCAATGAAATGAATCTAAGCTATGGATGCAAAAATAAGAAATAAATGATAGCAATGAATCTCAAAAGGTTGCACAATCTCTCAAGAACTTGACAGTATAGTGTTGTTGTTCTCAAAATTTGAATATTCTCATTGTGAAGAACTGAGGCCTGTTTATATAGAAATCCAGGTTTGAGAACTTATGGAAAAGCCAAAAATCACTCCTTGATAACCTTGAATTGATTGGCAAATAATCGAGAAATTAGAAACAGTTATCTAGTAAAATCATGCAAATCAACTTTTTAACTCATAATTGGAAGTTGAGATCACTCCAATCTACTTTTTAACTCACAATCACATGTTGAGTTTAGAAATTTAACAAATTGAATCCAAGAGTTGATTTTGAGTTTAACTGCTTTTCTGATTTTTGCATAGATAATTGTGAGTTTATTTAATTTCCATGTGTTTTATTCTCAACTTAACTGATTTTATTTAAAAATAACTGATTTATGGGTTAATCAATTATTTAAATCAAACTTTATCCAAAATTATATTATTTAATCTGACAATTTGATTTAATCAATTAAATAAATATTCAATTGACTGTCTTTAGAAATTTTGATTAATTGTCAAATAAATAGTATTAATTAAGAAATAGTTTTAATTAAATCTAATTAAATTATTTCAGTGGCCAAATTTAGTTTAATTAATTAAATATTTATCATATTTAATCAATTGCACTTAGGATAAAATAACATCATTTATCACCAAATAATATTTAATTAGAGATAATTAGGATAGATTAGGAATATTCCCCGATGCATATTAATGATAGGATCGATTAGGGTTTCAATAATTTGATGTTCAGATGTGCCTTAGGTTAGGACCTTAGGGTGAATTTTGATCGATTTGTTGATGTAGGAGGTTAATGGAACTAAAGCCCATTTTTGGGGTATTACAGAATTGACTATCATGGCATAGTATCTTTTGTGTGGTACATGGTAAGACATAAAATCTTATTGGGCATGGTGGTCACACTTTTTGTGCCCCCTCTCTCTCTCCACTATCATGGTTAAGTAGGTTAGATCATGGAGTTGGTATCATCGTTGGAAATGCTCTTGTTTTTCCTATGTGGTCACTTGTGCTTTGCAATAGATTTTTAGACATGATATTAGTGGCTGAGATATTTTTGATCGAGTTCTCTTTCACTAGTTGATTTCGATTTTCATTTAATACTAACCCCTTTGTTGTTTTTGGTGTCTTTTATCTTTTCTTTTTGCTCTATTTTCGTGTCCTTGTGCATGGATGTGGAGTTAGGATCCTTATTTTGGGGGATTATGTCCTTAGGCTTAGTGATGTTTTATCTCTTTTCAATTCACTGCAATCATCTTTCTCTCTCTTTCTTCTATCTCTTTCTTTACCGTGAGCATGAGCTTGTCTCATACTCCCGCTAAAGTAGGGGATAAATGTATAGTCCTAAAAAGTAAGCACTTACTTTTGTGTTCATTATGGGACCATTTTAGCCCACTTTAGTGTGTTCCTTATGTTAGGAGCTTACACCGCACCTAATTTTATACATAATTTAAATCAAGTTCCTACCTTCTCCTTCAATCTTTCTCAAAAGTCAAGATTGGATCTTATTTCTATGCATGATTTCCCATTTATCCATCCATTCACCTAATTCATTTCCCTCTTGGGCCCCATTTTAGAATTTATGCTTGATTTTCCTGCTTGTCTTTCTATTTTCCATTGAACCACTTGACACCTCTCAAATCTTGCAACTTTACCTCAAAATTTATACCTTCCGGGTATAGGTCGAACCTGGTTCGACCTATACTAGGTATAGGTTGAACCTGGTTTAACCTATACCAGGTATAGGTCAAACTTGGTTTCACTATATTTTGGGGGTTAAATTTTGGTGGGTTTTGGGCCCGATGCAAGGTGTTTTCATTTTTTCACCTTGCACAGTCGTCCTTCACAAATTTAGACCCTAGAATCACTATAAATGGAGGCTTCTTCCTCTCATTTTCATGTCCACAATTCATGATCTCATGCTCATGCAGCCAATTATATTATGCAAGCAAGTTATTTTATGGTCATGGAGTTCAATCAAGCAAGTAAGTATTCATTGAAGGCATTCATTCCTCATCCATCAAGCATTCATCCATTTCCTTCCATAGATCTAGTTCTTTTCCCCATTGGAGGACAAGAAAAGGAGTTGGCCATCAAGGGAGGAGATCTACATTCATCCATTCAAGTCTTCTTCTTCTTGTTCCTTTCAAAATTGAGGTGAATTACAAGCATCTACTACATGAGGTTTTGTCTTACACGATTTAATTTTGGTTTTTGTGTTGATTCAAAGCTATTACATCAACATACTTGATCACATACTAAGTAAAATTTCATCTCTATGGTTTGATATACTTCATTGTTAGATTTAATCTCTTCTACATGATAGCATTTCTTTTTTTCAATTCAAGGTTAATTCCTAAATAGGGGCTTGACCAAGGTAAGCCCCTTCCACCCAAAAATTTCTCATTCCTTGTTTGCAGGTGTAGATTTTCAGAGCTATAGATTTAGATTTTTAGATCTGAAGATATAGTATTAGTCATTGTTATGATATCTTCAGTTCTATCTCTCTCAAGTTTAGATCAAACCTGGTGGTGCAGGAGCACCTAGGGTCTTTAGGATATCCTAGTCTAAACATTTTGGCTTGTAGTGACCTTATCCAAGTGACTATTTTAATAAGGTCTATGAAGAGTCCCAATTGAATGTGTGAAGCCTATTAATTCTTTAGGAAGGTTGGCTAAGAATTAGTCAAGGTCTTCTCTAGGTTTGGTTAGTCTTGTTGTTCTTTGTGTAGTTGCTAACTTAGTTATCTAGTTGGTCAAAGGCTAGTTTGACTTCCCAAAATGAGGGAATAATGAAGGGAAAGGGTCTCAAAGATTTATTCACACCATTGAGGTCACCTAGAACTCATTTGAGTGACCCAAACAAGCTTGACAACAAAAGTTGTCAAAATTGTCAATGACAACTTTGCAACTTTTCAAAAGTTGTCATGACAAGAATTGTCAAAATGCCTCACGAAGGCTAAAAGAAGTTAGGGATCTATTTGGAAAGTTTGACTCAGTCTCCCTAACCTATTTAAGTTATTTTCTGACTAGAGCTGAGGCTTGGTTTTTTTTGTAATTTTTTGTTTTTGAATACAATTCGTTGGTGTTCTCTGTAGAACCAACACAATGCTAAGAGCTCGATTATCCTTGTGTTATGGATTGATATGAGCCTACTCTCTACATGTACATTTAGCTTTGTGTTTATATTTTCACTTTGTGTGTGTATATTTAGGATTAGGTTTTCTTTATTTTGATTTTCATAAGTCTTTCCTATGTGACCAGTTCACTAGTCTAGATAGGGTTGAGAGACCAAATATGGCTCTAGCATGAAAACCATTGGTGGGTACTATACGATCCTTTGGGAAATGCTAGAGAAATGTGTATATAGTGTGAATATGAATTTTTGTGTCTAGGTATGTAGGGGAAATAATTTTACCATCAAGCCCTAGGCGAGCCACAGTAAGCCCGACTAGGAAGCTTGACTATTGTAAACAGTGGATAGAAGGCTTCAGGGATTGAAATAATTAATCAAAGAGTGAAGAAGTAAGGAATAGTTTCCAAAGACTCAATTTTTTGAAGGATAGGTTTTGAACAACCTTGTGAAGGGAGAAAGAGCCATTTCTTTACTGTGAATAGTGCTTAGCAATTAGGCCTTAAAAATAGGCACAGTAATAGGAAGGTACTGTACGGATGCCATGAGGTCTAGAAGCTCTAAAAATCCTCAAGAACTTTGAAAAGGTTGTTTGAATATCAAATTGGTTTAGTCACTTGTGTGGGAATTCAAAGATTTAGAGCCCAGAAGGTGTGTAGAAAGACCTAATTAGGCCTAATTGGGGCTTGCAGCCTTTTTGTCTATCTTTCATGAGATCAACTATTGAACAAGGATTTGAAGACTTGAGAACCTCAACACAAAGAAAAAATATAGTTTAGAAGGTCTTTTATCCAATTGAAAAGATTTTCATTTTGAAGGTATTAGGTGATGGGCTTAAGAACATGAGTCCATTGAAGGGAACAAAGAGGCATGTTCAGTTGGTGACTTGATCGATAGGTCTTGGAGAGAGGGGTTATTGTGAAAGAATCCCTCACAAAATTAGGGTCTTCTAAGAACCCTAAATAGGTCAGGAGAAGGACATAGTGGTAGTCCTAGGAAAATAGGACTAGGACAAGAGACCTCCCTAAATTGGTATCAGAGCCCCCAAAAAGATTTGGGACAAGGCATAGTGTATGTCACAATTTGGAAGTAAATCATGGGGAGAAACTACCATGGTGACAAATGTTGAGTTCACAAGGGAAGTGACATAACAAAGGGAGAGAAATAGATTCCTTGAAGAAGCCTTACAGGCTATGAAAGATAAACTGGATGAAGTTTCGGAGGTAGCTGACAAGATGAAGGAAAAGCTATAAATTTATGAGGACAAAGGAAAATAAGTGGATGAGGATGATTATATAATTGAACCTAATCCTCCATTACAAGAGGAACCCATCATTAGAGTCATCAAGGCATTAGGTGGTAAGCTACTTGAGGGGATACCCCTTTTTATTGGAAAAATGGATTCATAATTGATCATGCAATGGATTGAAGGGATGGAAAATCATTTTGAATGTGAGGGTATCACAGAGGCACAAAAGGTGAAGGTTTCCAAATCAAGGCTAAGGGGACCCGCCCTAACTTGGTGGAAATTCCTTCAAGAAGAGAGGGTAAGAGAAGAGAAGAGACCAATAGCTAATTGGAAAGATATGATTACTAAATTATAAAAGAATTACTTGCTAGAGGATCATGAGATCCAATTACACAAAAAGAGACAAAGTCTAAGACAAAGATATGGATATTTCCTCCTATACCGAAGAATTCCAAAAATTGTGTCTAAGATCCAAGGTGAAAGAAGAGGAAAGCATTAGAGTGGAGAGATACTTAGGTGGATTGAGGTGGAGTATCCAAGAAGAGATCAATTTGTGGACTCCTACTAATTTTCATAAGTGCTTTTAGCTAGCACTTAAGGTGGAAGAAAAATATAAAAAAGAAGCAAGACTCTAACCCTAGGGGTAGAGGAAGAGGAAGAGACTCTAGAGGACATAGGGGTGGATATGTTGGTATAAACATTGAACCAAGAAGCCAAGAAGACTCCAATATGATTGAAAAAAGTAGTGAACCAAGTGGAAGAGGTAACTATGGTAGAGGAAGAGGTTTTCATGGAGGTGGAAGAGGCAGATAAAGTAACTTCAGTACAGGGTCACACTTCACCAATATAAAATGTTACAATTGTGGTCAATTAGGCCACCCTACTTATAGATGCCCTAACAAAGCTTCAAGCTTACAAGGGGAGAAGAAGATAGTCTATGAACAAGAAGAAGTGGGTAGTGTCAAATCACCGGAGGTGAGTCTTGATTCAGAGAATGGAGAGAACCTCATTTTTAGGAGAGTCCTACTCAAAGAACTGGTCAAGGAAGAATCCAAGCAAAGAATGGATTTATTTAGGATCAAGTGAAAGATATTTGGAAAGGTGTGAAAGGTCATTATTGACTCTGGCTTAACATACAACATTATCTCAGAGGAGGCAGTCCAAAAGTTGAAACTCACTAGGATACCTCATACACATCCCTACAAGGTCACCTGGCTAAATAAGGGGCATAATGTCTTAGTGAATGAACAAGTGTGGGTTGACTTTGTGATTCATGAATACCAAGATAAAATGCTATGTGACATCTTGCCAATGGATGCTTTCCATTTGTTATTGGGCAGACCATGGCAATATGACCGAGATGTAGTCCACCATGGGAAAAAGGACATGTATATCTTTAAGAATAATGGAGTCACCTACAAGATTTAGTCACTTTTTGAAGGAGCTACAACCTCAGGGGAAACTAATGTACTCTTTATGAGCGGTAAGGAGTTCTTGCATGAACTCAAGAAGGAGGAAGGAGTTGGAGTATCTATAGTCATTAAGCCTAAGGAGGATACCAAACCTCAACAAGCCACTATACCAAAAGAAGTGAGGTAATTATTGGATCAGTTTAGAGATATTATCAGTGATGGGACACCAGCCACTCTCCCTCCTCAAAGAGAAATCAACCACCAAATAGACTTCATACTCGGGGCATATTTACATAACAAAGCAACATACAAGATGACACTGGACCAAAATAAGGAGATTGCAAGGTAGATTCAAGAGCTACTTGATCAAGGTCTAATTAGAAAGAGCATTAGTCCATGTGTTGTCCCAGTGGTCTTGGCACTAAAGAAAGGATCTAAATAGAGATTATGCACTGATTCTAGGGCAATAAATAGGATAACTATTAGGTAGAGATTTCCTATTCCTAGAATAGAAGACCTTATGGATTGTCTTGGAGGGTCTAGATACTTCAATAAAATTGATCTTACGAGTGGGTACGATCAAATTAGGATGAAAGAGAGGGATGAATGAAATTCATCCTTTAAAACCACATAAGGTCTTTATGAATGGTTAGTTATGCTCTTTGGGCTCACAAATGCACCTAGTACATTCATGAGATTAATGAATGAAGTCCTAAAAGATTACATAGGAAGGTTTATGGTGGTGTACTTAGATGATATCCTTATCTTTAGTAAGACCAAGGAGGAACACATGAAACACCTAGAAGTTGTCTTGAGAAGGTTGCATGAAGAGAAGCTAGCCATTAACCTAGAAAAGAGTGAATTCTTGAAGAAATAGTTAGTTTATCTAGGCTTTGTAGTCCCCCAATGTGATTTGAAAATGGACCCAAGAAAATTATAAGTCATTCTAAATTGGCCCACTCCAAAAATAGGGACAGATGTAAGGAGATTTCATGGGTTAGCTCAGTTTTACAGAAAGTTCATAAGAGGATTTAGTGAAATTTGTGCACCACTACTTGATACAACAAAAAGAGGAGTCAAAACTAAGTTCAAATGGACCAAGGAGGCTAAGGAAGGATTTGAGAAGTTGAAACAAAGGGTGGCCACACATCCCATCCTATTCTTACCAAGTTTTGATAAGCTATTCATTGTGGAATGTGATTCAAGCAACATAGAAGTGGGAGCAATCCTAAACCAAGAAGGAAGGTCAGTTGCATTTTTCAGTGAAAGATTGAATGAAGCCAAGTCAACGTACTCTTCATATGATTTGGAACTCTATGCATGGATTCAAGATCTCAAAAAGTGGAGTCACTATCTTTTTCCCAAGGAGTTTGTAGTTTATACAGATAACCAAGCACTAAGCTACATCAATACACAAGAAAAGTTAAGCCATAGGCATATCAAGTGGACAAAGTTTCTCCAATCCTATACTTTTACCATTAAGCACAAAAAAGGCCTAAACAATAAAGTGGAAGATGCACTTAGCCGGAGGTTTCTCACTGCCCAAGAGATTCAACTCCAAAGCATTGGCATAGAAGGATTCAAGGAATTCTACAAGGTAGATGAAGACTTCTCAAAGGCATATGAGGTATGTGTTGAGTTTGAAAATCACTTTCATAGTGAATTTTCTAACTACACTTTACAAAATGGTTTTTTGTTTAAGGGTAACCATCTATGTGTACCCAAGGGATCAATGAGGGAAAAGCTTATACAAGAAAAGCACAATGGGAGCCTTAGTGGACATTTTGGTTTGAACAAAAAATTGGACTTAGTGTAAAGGTTTTACTATTGGACAAAGATGCCAAGAGATGTTAGAAGATGTGTGAAACAGTGTATAGTATGCCAAAAAGCTAAGGGTGCATATTCCAATGCAGGGTTATATCATCCTTTACCAATCCCAACCAGACCATGGGAGTGTCTTAGCATGGATTTTATAGTAGTTCTACCAAGGAAAGTTGTTGGCTTTGATAGTGTTTTTGTAGTGGTGGATAGGTTTAATAAAATGAGTCACTTTATACCTTGCAAAACAACACATGATGCAAGCTATATTTCTCATATTTTCTTCAAAAAGGTGGCGAGGATTCATGGCCTACCAATCAGCATTGTATCAAATAGGGATGTGAAGTGTTAATGTTTGTAGCTTCATTCATATGATAATTTAGAATACATATAATACTTATATCTTGATTAATAATAATAATAATAATAATAATAATATATATATATATATATATATATATATATATATATATATATATATATATATATATATATATATATATATATATGTTATAGTATATATATTATTATTATTATAGATTATGCAAACTTATGTTATTATAATATATGATTGATTAATGAAACATTATAAATTATAATGAATAGACCTGTCCCTTCATGGGACATGTCTCTCTCCTAGCCTCATTCCCAATATAAATGAAAGAGAGATTGTTGCATTTGGAAAACACATACCATAAGACAACATAGGCAGTGCTATTGCATTTTCAATGATCCTAAAGATTAACATGGTATCAAAGCAAAATTGAAAATGTATATCATTGTTCGTATGATTACCTATCTGCTTGCATGATTCCTTTCTTAGTAATTCATCCTCAAGTCGCTGGTTGGAATCATTTGCGCTCCAAGCCCTAAGGGCCAAATGAAGTTCGCTGATCACTCTTCATCATATCCCAAGAAGTCCTTAGGATTGACGACTTGGACAAAAGAACACGGTGTCATTGGAGGTGAAGAAGTTTGGGGGCTTATGATTTTGTAGAGGAGGATGCCACTGACTGAGCTTTAAAGGTCACATGGGTAGGACTTTGTGAACACACGATAAAATTGGTTTTTATTTGTGGAGGATGTATAAATATTTGCAATGGATTGTTGTGCTCAGAAATCTAGATCATCACTGACAAGTGACGATGCCCTTAATGTCTTCATCTATATATTAAATTGCTTAAGATGGTTCAATGATTCCCCTTTCTGCAAATATTTGTAATCAATTTTTGAATGTAATGAACACTTTGGGTATATTTACCAAAGCACAAAACTATGCTATTTTGGTTTGAAATCTACAATACCTTTTAGAGAGCCTTTTCCAGAACGACATCACGGGAGATTAGGATCAAACATGGATTGTTCAGAGATAATTAATTATGGGTATATTATATGAAAAGAGTACACAAATATGACATTGTTCAATCCATTTCTTCTAATGCTCTATCATTTTGGTGGAAACATGGAGTTTCTTCTCTGAAGCGAAAGTTTGGAGTATAACAAACATACAAATCATTTTATTGAACCCTTGGAATCCACAGAGACATCTTGTCATGTGGCACGAGATCAGAATTATTTTTAGAGTGTATAGTTTTTGGTGCTTATTATGGTTCTGGAAGGAATAGAAACCACTCACATTGTCACCTCAAGAGATGTGAAGCTAAGGTGTCATTTCATGGAAGGAAATAATTGCAGGAGATATGGAATTAAAATTATTGAATGAGCTATGGAAGGACCAATATGATAATAAGTTATTATCTAATCACTCATTTACAGGATTGAGACTGTCATATCAAGTAAATAAAGAAGTCTACAACACTCATGTGCAGAGTATAAATTGTGGGAATGTAGTATCATGCTTTCATTAAAGGATATCAAAGTTGATTGTCATAGGTGACTTTCAAATCAAGTCGATAATATACAGAGATACAAAAATCTGCCATGAAACCTCTGTTTGAGTATTTGCAAATAGAATAGTGGAAAAGAAGGCTTTATTGATATTGATAAAATTTCCATTCATTGTTGTCTAGATCTGAATTCTTTAGTGTTTATTGTTGAATGTAAAGGTTTAATTCTATTGTGGAAACTCATTGGGTCACTCTGTGTTATATGGCCAAAAGTTTCCTTTGATACTGAGATCTGTATCTGCAAGACGTAGTGATTGCATGCTAAAGCTGACTTCGACTGGCATATACAAGATTAGAATGGTGTTGTGGAATCTTTATGTGCTCTATTTGATAGTAGTTTCATGGGAGTCATCTTTATGACAGACAAACTTCTATCCAGCATTCCCAAAAGGAAGGGAAACTGGGAGCTTCTTTATGGAAGTGTAATATGTATGGAAATAACAATCTAGTGAAACAATAGTTTTCCTATATAATATTTATTGTAGAGAAATAGATATTGTTATTCAAGTGGAGCATTACAAATATTATCGGCATGAGGAAATGAATTACTCTTAATGTGAAGGCTTATGAAGTGGCTTCCTTCATTCCAATGATTGACGGTTAGTTTAATATTTGGGCATCATGGTTATGTGTGAAGGCAACTGGCGAGTCACATAGCCATTTCTCTGTACCTTGATTCAATAGGGGAGAATTACATTAGAAGTGGTTTGTAATATTCCAGCACGGGAATGTGGAATCCATACTTAACAATTCTGAAGTCATGGCTACATGATATCTGTAATATGGGCGGATATAAGATCAAATATTTGATGAGATTATAGTCAGGGCATCAACCAATATAAGAATTGATTTCCTTAGATGTAATCAAGCTGCTGATAATAATAGATGCAACACATAATGAATGACAAGGTGCGATTGAGGAAAGGATTAGCAATAAGAAGAACATATAATGCTAGGACAATTCACATCCACATATTATATCAAATTCACAAGTTTGGAACTCCTTGGGAAAGAAACAATTCAATCATTATCGTGGAGCATAATATATGGACCTACATCAAACAAGGGAGGTTTATTTAGCTATTGGCATTATAGAATGATATTCAAAGGAGCTGGAAGTATAAATTTGAAAGATGAGAAAGCCTTGAGTACTTGCATACGTTGTGAGTCACTTCTATGACTACAAGATCTAATTGTGTATCCGTAAATGAAATTGACCGGTGAGTATCATATAATTCTAAAAGTTTGAAAGGGTGAAATATAACAGAGATACCTACTGATGAGACTTCTACATTATTATTAAAGCATATTGGCATTTATATATAGTTATATCATAGAGACATCCAGTCTTGGTGCAATTACCATGAGTCCCATACAAATTTTGTCGTATTAGCATCTTTGAGTAAAGGTCACCGCTGTGGTAAATCAATATGTCTATACATCTATTGCTGGAAGATCCTATGCATGATATAGATATAGTGTGGAGCTTGAGAAAGTTGTTGAAGATCATTTCTAGTATGATTAAATATACATTTTTTATGTATGATATGATGAGAAGCCCAATATTTTATGCCTTTGGTGCAGCAACGATGTTGATTCTGGCCTATGAAAAATTAGGAAAGAATGATGGTGTCTACAATCTATGTGTACTCACGGGTGGAAATTATATCTTGTAGGAACTCCAATCAAGGATGATCAACCACAATGAATTGTAAATTGCTATATATGCCTGTAAATTTCTCAAAGAGTGCTCCAAATTATTGTACTATATATGAACATATGAGAAGGGTATACTTCCATGTTAGAGGGAGCCACTAGAGGATCTACTTCATTTGGTTTTTGAGGACCTTGGTCATATTGGTGCAAAGGGAGTAGACCATGTCAAGATGGTTTCCCTAGTGACTAGGAAACTATAAAAAGCCAAAGGATTGTTATTCAAATGATGTAGTTCCATACTAAAGAACAAAGGCATGACTTGTTGGAAGAAGGTTGATATTAGATTCAGATGGAGTTTGATAGTTCATCTAAAAGAAACCTTGGATGAGGAGGTCAGGAGGCTGTTACAAGACCTTAAGATTTAAAGGGCGCATATAGAGGATCTAATTCATTCTAATCTCCAAGAAATTTGGTCATATTGGTTTAGTGGGAGTCAATAATGGAGATGGTTTTTGTAGTCATAGGACTATGATCATGAGATTGAGTCCTATGTGTGCTGGCTGAAATGCCTTTATGCTAACTCCTACATAACTTGGGGTTCACCAAGAGTGAAGCAAACTATATAAGAGATATAGTGCATAAGTATGCTATTCACGAAAAATTATCACTACAGAACATATGGCTAATATTCTCACCAAGTCTCTTTCTAGAGAGAAGGTTGTATACTTATGAGATAAACTTGTTATGTTGGAGAATGAAGCCTTAGATGAAAAGGAGTTTTAACATCTTTGATCTATTATTCTGTATGTTATTGCATTCTTCTCTTTGAGAAAGAAGTCTAAGGTGAAAACCCTTGTTTCCAACCTCTGAGATGAGTCAAGGTGGATGTCATGTGTGTGACTCTATGACTTTATGGGCCCAACCATCCTGTGTACATTTATGAGAGGTGACGACCTCTTAGACAATGAACACTTGTATTTGATGTTACAAGGTGACGATCTTGTAATGGGGATTCTTTATGGTAGAATTTTTGATATGTTATTGCACATACCATAATAGGGTTATATGGGGGGGGGGGGGGGGGGGGGGGGGGGGGAGGGGGGAGGGGGGGGGGGGGGGGGGGGGGGGGGGGGGGGGGGGGGGGGGGGGGGGGGGCAGAGATATCACGATCTAAGGTGATGTGAAAACTAGGTATCACGATCTGAGGTGATTCCTTATATTACAATCTAAGCTAATATATAAAAACAGGGTATCACATGTTAGGTGATTCCTTATATCACATGTTAGGTGATATGTAAAACACGATATCACATGTTAGGTGATTCTTCATATCACAGGTTAGGTGATATGTAAAACTTGGTATCACATGTTAGGTGATTCCTCATATCACATGTTAGGTGATATGTAAAACTTGGTACAACGTGTTAGGTAATTCCTCATATTATGTGTTAGGTGAAATGTAAAACTTGGTATCACATGTTAGGTGATACTTCATATCATGAATTATGTGATATATGATACTTCGTATCATGAGTTAGGTGATAATTCATATCACAATTTATGTCATATGTAATTTCTTAGTATCCATATGAATCATATTAGGATCCTTCTGAACTTAGTATTACATATTGATTGGACCCTATGAAACATGTCACATAGTGACATGTGATCTCTACGTAAACTTAGTATCCATATGGTAGACATCATGAGATGTATTATCATTTTCAAATACCATGGATATTTATGAGCTATGGTGAACATCATGTGACTTGATATTCTTGCATATACCATATCTCCAGATATCACAGTAGGGTGATATCTCCTCTCTTTTCAAAATTAATGGATTTATTACCTTGATGGATTTCATGTTCTCTAGCTAAGAGGGAGTGTTGATGTTTTGTGTAGCTATGGTGAGGGTCATAAGTGTTGACAAGAGATACCAATACAAATTTTGTTTGATCATCCTCCCTAGCTAAGAGGGAGTGTTAATTTTTGTAGCTTTAGTTGTATGATAATTTAGAATACATATAATACTTATATCTTGATTAATAATAATATATTGTATTTGTATATATATATACAGATATATATATATATATATACATATATATATATACATATATATATATACATATATATATATATATACATATATATATATACATATATATATATATACATATATATATATACATATATATATATATAGATACATATATATATATATATATACATAGATATATATATATATATACATATATATATATATATACATATATATATATATACATATATATATATACATATATATATATATACATATATATATATATATACATATATATATATATACATATATATATATATACATATATATATATATATACATATATATATATATACATATATATATATATACATACATATATATATATATATATATATATATATATATATATATATATATATATATATATATATGTTATAGTATATATATTATTATTAATATAGATTATGCAACTTTATGTTATTCTAATACACGATTGATTAATGAAACATTATAAATTATAATGAATAGGCATGTCCCTTCATGGGACATATCTCTCTCCTAGCCCCATTCCCAATATAAATGAAAGAGATATTGTTTCATTTGGAAAACACATACCACAAGACAACACAAGTAGTACTATTATATTTTCAACAATCCTAAAGATTAACATGAAGTTTATGGGGCACTTTTGGAAGACCCTATGGAAGAGATTGGGCACAAATCTTGGATTTGGTTCAGCTTATCATCCTCAAATGGATGGCTAAAAAGAGGTGATAAATAGAGTACTTGGAAATCTTCTGAGATGTCTCACAAAGGAGTATGGGAAAATGTGGGATCAAGTATTGCTACAAGATGAATTTTTGTACAATGATAGTGCTAATAGATCCACCGGAAAGAGTCCATTTGAGGTAGTGTATGGCATCCATCCAAGAGGTGTGTGTGAGCTCAGGGAATTAGGAAACCAAGTAGAAGTTAGTGGTCATGTTGATGACTTTGCTCATTCTATGCAAGAAGTCCATGAACAAGTAAGGAAGACACTAGTAGAAGATAACCAAAAACTTAAAGCTAGAGTGGATGAAAGGAGAAAGAACTTGTAGTTTGAAGTTGGAGATCGGGTGATGACACACCTCAACAAGGATAGACTCCAAAAAGGAATACTTAGAAGACTACAAATGAGAAGGGTGGGACCATGAAAATTCCTAGCTAAATATGGTTCCAATGCCTACAAGATAGGCTTACCCAAGGAGATAGTCATATCTCCTATTTTTAATGCCCAATATTTGGTTAAATATAGAGGCCCTGATGTCAAGGAATAAGAACACAGCCCTAATGTGACTATTGATGTAAAGGACCTCAAACTACTTGTACCATTGAAGCCTCAAGTTGAGAAGATCCTAGACTTAAGGGTCAAGAAAAAGACAAGGTATGGTGTCTACATGGAACACCTCATCAAGTGGAAGCAACAACCATAATCAAAGGCTACTTGGGTAGTAGAGAACAATTTCAAGAATATGGGAATCAATTAAGATCTCTTAACCCCTAGTGTCACGTGACTACTTGTTGTAGGGGGAGAATGGTGCAGGGGCACCTAGGGTCTTTAGGCTATCCGAGTCTAAAATTTTTGGCTTGTAGTAACCTTAGTCAAGTCACAATATTAATAAGGGCTATGAAGAGTCCCAAGTGAGTGTGTGAATCCTTGCAAGTCTTTAAGAAGGTTGGCTAAGAGTTAGTCAAGGTCTTCTCTAGGTTTGGTTAGTCTTGTTGTTCTTTGTGTAGTTGCTAACTTAGTTATCTAGTTGGTCAAAGGCTAGTTTGACTTCCCAAAATGAGGGAATAATGAAGGGAAAGGGTCTCAAAGAGTTAGTCATACCATTGAGGTCACCTAGAACTCATTTGAGTGACCCAAACAAGCTTGACAAAAAAATTTGTCATGACAAGAATTGTCAAAATGCCTCACGAAAGCTAAAAGAAGTTAGGGATCCATTTGGATAGTTTGGCCCTATCTCCCTAACCTATTTAAGTGATTTTTTTACCAGAGATGAGGGTTTACATGTTTTTTAATCTTTTGTTTTTTAATACAATTCACTGGTCTTCTTTGTAGAACCAACACAATGCTAAGAGCTCAATTATCCTTGTGCTATGGATTGATCTGAGCCTACTCTCTACATGTACATTTAGTTTTGTGTTTCTAGTTTCACTTTGTGTGTGTATCTTTAGGATTAGGTTTTCTTTACTTTTCTTTTCATAAGTCTTTCCTTTGTGACTAGTTCACTGGTCTAGACAAGGTTGAGAGACCAAAAATGGCTCTAGCATGAAAACCACTGGTGGGTAGTGTATGAACCTTTGGGAAATGCTAAAGAAATATGTATATAGTGTAAATATGAATTTTTGTGTCCAGGTATGCAGGGGAGATAATTTTACCATCAAGCCCTAGGCGATCCACAATGAGCCCAACTAGGAAGCATGATTGTTGCGAATAGTGGATAGAAGGCTTCAAGGATTGAAAGAATCAATCCAAGATTGAAGAAGTAAGGAACAATTTCCAAAGACTCAATTCTGTGAAGGATGTGTGTTGAACAACCTTGTGAAGGGAGAAAGAGCCATTTCTTTACTGTGAGAAGTGCTTGGCAATTAGGCCTTAAAAATAGGCACACTAATAGGAAGGTACTGTATGGATTCCATGAGGTCTAGAAGCTTTGAAAATCCTCCAGAACTTAGAAAAGGGTGTTTGAATATCAAATTGGTTTAGTCACTTGTGTGGGAAGTTGAAGAGTTATAGCCCAGAAGGTGTGTAGAAAGACCTAATTAGGCCTAATTGGGGCTTGTAGCCTTTTTGTCTATTTTTGGTGAGATCGACTATTGAACCAAGGGATTTGGAGACTTGAGCACCTCAACACCATGCAAAAATAGATTTTAGAAGATCTTCTATCCAATTGCAAAGATTTTCATTTTGAAGGTATTAGCTGATGGGCTTAAGAAGATGATTCCATGGAAGGGAACAAGGAGACATGTTGAGTTGGTGACTTGATAGAGAGGTCTTGGAGAGAGGGGTGATTGTGGAAGAATCCCTCATGGAAGTAGGGTCTTAGAAGAACCCTAAATAGGTCAGGAGAAGGACATAGTGGTAGTCCTAGGAAAATAGGACTAGGACAAGAGACCTCCCTGTCACCTGGTTCAACCTATAACTAGAAAGTTGACCTGCTCCTAAATTATGGGATTTTCACAATTGGTAGATTCATTCCTTTAGGCTCCAGATCTAGAACAATCTGACACAGTCTAACAACATCTAAATTTTCTTCCTCTACTAGCCCTCAAGGTGAGTACATCTTCATTCTCATTCCTTTCAAGACTTTCTTTCATGCATTAGATCTGATATTGTATCTTGCAAGTAATCATTTCTTTAGTCATAGCATATATCTCTTGCATTCATCTTTCATACATTTCTATCTGTATAGGGAATACCCTAAATCCACCCTTTAGCTAGATCTTGCATTTGTACCCCTCTATCCTTTTGGGTTGTGCAAATCAAATTTGGCCTAAGGACTAGATTTTGGATCTTCCAATGTATATAGAAACTAGAGGTCTACCATTGATCACCATTTCCTATTATAAAAAAATACACACGGGGAAAACTATTTTGGTTAAAACCCTCTATAAGGCATAATTTTATTAAGAAACTTACAAAATATAGTCTATTTGATGAAGGAGAATTCATGAGTGTAGATAAATTTTGTGTCAACAAAAAAAATATTATTTTTTATTTTGTGTTAAGGTTAGGTGAATAAAAATGAATAGAACCATCTATAGATTTCCATGTACTTTGGAAAGTGTCCAAAGGGACATAGGAAGTTGAAATAATTTGATATTTGTGGCCTATGTCTAAAATAAAATGTTATTTTTGTGAGTGGACACATAGTTTTATCATTTACAAGGCAAAATAATGAAAATACCCATCTTTTCTACCACATTTGGAACATGAAGATTCATGAAAGGTAGAGTGGAATGGACACCTTTCTAAGCACCCATATTGGGAATTTAAAAAGTCACCTTCCTAGGTACCATTTTGGGAATTTTTTAGTGATTTATATGGGTTGTGTGTTATGTTGGCATCCAAATTTGGAAGTTGAAGAGTCATGATAAGGTAGAATAGAATGGTCATCTTTCTAGGAACCCATATTGGGAATTTCAAAAACCATCTTCCTAGGAACCCTTTTAGGAAAGTTCAAGGGACTTCTATGGGTTGTGTGTTACATTTGTTATTTTTCGTGTGTCTCTCCACGATTGGGTTTTGGATTTAAAAAAGGAAAAAGTGTTCTATAAAAGGGAGAATTGGACTAGACATTAAGAATTTATAGTCTTGTCATTTGATACAATTATTAAGAAGCAAGGCTTATAGCTCAACCTTACAAATTTGTAAAGATAACTTGGCTAATATTTTGAGTTTTGAATATTGTAATTTTCTATATCATTGGAGAAATAAGAAGAAATTATTTTCTTCTTTTGTTTCTTGCTTTTTTGTATGGTGAATTTGTCCTTCATCAATTGGTATTAGATCATTAGTTCCTGAGTGTGTAGACAAAGCCTTGAACCTGAGGAAATTTTCACTAGAACTTGTTGTTGTGGGCTCATGATAAAGATTTCTCCACAAGTGATGCATGATTGAATAAATGTTGGTGGAAGAAATATTGTTCCTCAAAGTAATTTTAGCATTCTCAAGATTAAAATGCAAGTAGTACAAGAGGAGTTAGACAAAAAAGTGGATTGAAGAGGTCAAGATAAAATTGATTATGAGATTGATGGACTATTCAAGGAAGAACAAGAGTATATGAGAGATCCTAAATAAGGTATGTTTTTTAGGGAAATATCCAACATTTGGAAAAGGCCAAAGGTGGAATTTTTTACATTTTATGGTAATCTAATTTTATAAGAGTTGATTGAATAGATCAACAATACAAAGGAATACTTTGAGTATGAAGAGGTGGAAGATCCCAATAAGGGAAAATTTGCAAAGACCAAATTGAAAGTTAATGACAACATTTTGTGGAGAGATATTTGGTAGGAGATAAATAGAAGAGGAAAAGACAAGATAACAACATGGAATAAAATGTTAGACAAGTTGAAGAGGTAGTTCATCTCTGGGGATCTTGAGTTGTTGAAGAAAGTAGGTAGATTTTGTTAAAGACGAAATAGAATATTTCTATCAGATCTTAATCATAATAGGTCATTATAATTCCAACAAAAAGACTATAACATATTACATTAATGTTTTGAGGAAAAATATACAAGAGGAGTTGATTCTAGTTAGAATGACTGTGATAGAGGATTCTTATCAATTTTCTTTTAAGGTGGAAGAGAAGTTGAACATAAGTTTTGAAAGCAAGAAAAAAAGAAGAGGTTGATCATATTGAGATCTAAATAAAGATCAAAATAAGATTGAAGAATAAATTAGTAGCGAGAATCAGAGGGAGATAATTTTTCTGATCCCTATGAGAAAAACAACAAGGTCAAAGAGGAAGAGGATCATTTTAGCAAGGACTTAGAAGAGGAGACTCTCTATGTTTGAATATGGAGAAGAAGGGCATAAAGAATATGATTGTATCCAACATAAAAAGAGGAAAAATAAAAGACTTGAGGGTAATGTAAGTGTTTTTGTCATGCCCAAAATTAGGGCAAAACACACACAACAACAAATAAATTTCAAAGGACTCACGCTACAAGGTTGCAACCGAATATATGATCGAAACCTCAACCTATACACCCAACTCTTAAGGGTATTTGAGGCATGCGCTGGCTTGCCGGCATACCCTAACTTGCCAGGTGCACTAGGCCGATAGATCACTAACTAGAGTTAATCATTAATGGTCTACTAAGGTGCAATACACTAAGAAAATAGAGACCATTCATGCTTGATTAAATTAAGGGTCTAATGAAAGAAACTAATTTTAATAAAAGATCTAAGATAACTCATAGACATCGAATATTAGAATGAAATCACAAATATTATTATTTCATTAATAATTTGTATAAGGTTGATAATTAACTACGGTCCACCTAGGGATTAAAGTTAAATTAATCCCCTTAAGGAAATTAAAGAATTCGCGGAAATAAAAGTCCATAAATAATGACCAGAGCCCATTAAATTAATAGTAACATTTACGAAATGTAAGTGCCATAATTTAATTAACACAAACTAACTTAAATAAAATTTCATTAAATATTGGAGAACCAACATATACATACGAAAAGGAATACGAGTGTTAACTAAAATGGCCCTTAAAAAAGAATGACCATATAGATAAAATAAAATAATTAAATAAATAAAAGAATTAATTTAGGAAGAGATGCACCCTAATAATTAAATAATTCAATGCAACCCATGCCAATACCGCTTCACGGGTTATAATGTTAGGACACATGCAATGAATGATACAAAAATATACAGTAATGTTATTTCGAGTGG
The DNA here is from genome assembly GCA_027943335.1 of Chamaecyparis obtusa. Classification (NCBI taxonomy): domain Eukaryota; kingdom Viridiplantae; phylum Streptophyta; class Pinopsida; order Cupressales; family Cupressaceae; genus Chamaecyparis; species Chamaecyparis obtusa. The sequence continues at coordinate 561,738 of BSBK01004527.1, forward strand.
TTAAAATAAACCATGTTTTGATTACTTGCCTGCAATACGCTCGGACTAAATATACAATACTATGCTCAAACACTTAACTTATTTATTATTATATATGTACGCGTGTATAATGTCATGCGTATACATATATAATAATGCTTATATAAAATGTTTAATCCAAAATGAAATCGGTACCGATCAGTAGGTACCAGAAACTATATGCCATTCTATAAGCAAGTAAAAGATATATATATATATATATATAAAGAACTAGCATTTACATATAGTTGGTGATAGTATTGTATAAAGTATCAGATTGCAAATTTCTACATTCTGTAAATTCATATATAAAAGAGAATGAGTGTAGCAATTTACTTACTTAATAATCCTGCTTTATAATTAAATAAACAAGACATCTAAATAGAAAGCGTTTAGCTTAGTTAGTATGTCTTATTATAAATTTTAACATTTTCAAGAACATAACTATTTAATTTGTTATCTTTTCTGTACACAAAACAAATGTGATTAATTCAAAAAAAACATCTGAAAGATTAAGTCACTTTAACTGTACTAACCTAGTCTTTCTAGTTACATATCAAACTTGCATTTAAACAGAAATGTTAAGCCTTTGTTTTACATGTCAACAACATTATAAAACACATTTACTTTAATTGAAACTCCTCATAAAAAGAGATTACTTCTTTTCTTAGTGAATCTTAAACAATTGAAGAATATAAAATTTCTTGGAGACGAAACATTCATAGAAGCTTAGGTTACACAATATTAAGGAATTCCTTTCTTTTCTTGCAAGCACTAAATCAAAAACTTAACTTTCATTTTTATCTCATCTAACTTCAACCACCAATATTAACATGACTTTCCAATAAAGGGAAGATCAAACATCTCTCTCTACAATATTTTAATTCAAGGAATGGAAGGAATATAGTTTAACATTCTATCTATTACAAGCATATATTATGCTAGGCTTTCTAACATAGCCTTGTTTAACAACTAGTACAAAGGGCTCAAGCCAAATAGCCAAATAACATATAGGTAATAGATCCAATTTTCCATTAGCTCCAAGATAATCAACAAGATACGTCTTTCAAGATCTGCAAAATAAAACAAACAGACCATGGAGGCTCACCTCCCAACCTAGGTTATTTCATGGCCACCCTCGAGCTAGGGGAAAACAAAGATGGATAGGATAACAACATGCATACATCAAGCACATACAACAGAAATCAGCAACATTGCATAAACATAAAATTCCCTTTCCCAAGACTAGCACAACATGAGTCACCTTGGACCCATAGTAGGGGTGAAGCTGGAAGCTACTCAATTAGGAGAATGCCAAAGTACAATAGAAAATCAGCCTTCAACAAGGCTCCAAACTCTGCTCAATATGCCTTCACAAGGCCATAGAAACAACCATCCTCCCTTCTCATACTCATCACCATAACAACATCCTTATGACCCCAAAAGTATACACATAGATGGCACATGGATGCCCATACATCCATGCCTTATCCCCTTCCTCCTAGAGGAAGGACTCTACACTAGAAAAGTAGTCCCAACTCATGCTCTTCACCCATCAAGGCTCTCTTCCCTCCCAAGGGTGAGCTTGGCCTTGCACAACCCCAAAGAAAACAATGCACATAAGAAAATACACATACAAGCAAAGACAAGAAGCCATGAACTTTTACATGAATAACTAGCATTCACACAACATAGGAAAAGTAGTAAAAATGTACATAGCAATAAGAACAAGAGAATTCAAGACCCAACCTTGATCCAAGCTTATGGCAAGAGGGTTGAGATGAGCTTTCCAACAAGTCTCCTCCTTTGCTATCCAACACCAAAATCTTCCAAGAACAAAACCAAAATTCTCACAAACTCTCAAGTCTCCAAAAATTGGAGAGTGGGCAATTGGCCAAAAATTTTCCCTCCATCTCCTTAAGAAGACAAACCCTAAACCTATCAAACCAAAAGAGGAAAATTCAAATTCAAAAATTCAAATGAGGAGTGGCTCTTCCAATTTCGTCACTTTTCAAAAGAGCATCTTTTGGAAGGGCAAAAATAGTCAAAATTTGACCCCCAACATATGACACCACTATGGGGTAGCCTATTTTTAACCTCCACTAACATAAATGGTCATTAAAAGCCACTCAAAAGACCACTCAAAGAATGAATCCGAAAATGAAAGAGAATCCCCACTCATGGCCCCCAAAAATAGAGACCACTTACACACATTAAACACTTGGGCATGCCAACTCACAAGACATGTGTCAATTGACACCACAAATAAATCACATTACACACAATACACATGGCATGCCAAGTAGACTAAATACTCAAGTAAAATAAACATAATTCAAAAATTACATTCATGCATCACTTTACAAAATTTACACTTTACAACGAGGTTAATTTCTCCCCTTGGAGATAACCTTGGCTTAACATGATTTTTACAAATATCCATCTTTGATTTCCCTCGAAATTTCCATGGTCTTTCCTGCACACTTGACAAAATATCAGTAGCTCATGAAATGTCAAATATCATATATATATATATATATATATATATATATATATATATATATATATATATATATATATATATATATATATATATATATATATATATACGTGTAATTAAAATACATCTAAAAATCACATTCATAACATCCCCAAATTTCTAGCTGCATTCCATAATAATTCTCATCAGTTTCAATCATTGCATTTTCTAAGCACATAAAGTCAAGATTAAAATGATACATATTAATTCACCTAACATACTAGTCATGCTCATTTCCCATAAATTTTCCTAACATGAATGTAACATCAAAGTATCATATATAAATCAGAGATTTATCAATTACTATGCTCATGACCTAATAATAACAAGAAAGTAAAAGTCCTATATCATCATCACATAACATAAGTCATCACATAGTATCATAATATAATGTCTTTGTCTCAATAGTCCAACATAATAAAATAAAGTGTTATCATGAGTCTAAAGATGGAAAATAATCTTCTATGAACTGATGTCACGGGGTGAGGCCTCACAGTTTCACATGAAAATCACTATGTTGAATCTTCACATTTTGAAGATGTAAAATTAGTAGACATTCTTGTCACAAGAAGAACCTTGGTGAATGACAAGATGGATCCAATTCAAATTAAAAACTTGTTTAACACACGATACAAATGCAAAGGAAAAGTGTGTAATGTGATGTTTTATGGTGGTAGCACTAACAACATTTTATGAGAAGAGATGGTCAACAAATGGAAGTTGGAGAGGAAGAGACATCCACATCCATATTGTAAGGTAATTATGGTAGTGGAACAACTTGCTACACTAATCTTGAGAGGAGGGTTATGTAAAAACTTTCTCAAATATTTATAATAGTAAAAAAACTTTTAAAAATAAAAATAAGTAACATGCATACCATAATACAATGATTTACGTGGAGAAAACCATTTCAGGAGAGAAACCCCACACTCCAAAAGCCACCCAATATTATTCAAAAATTAACAATAGATTAAAATGTACTTGAAAAGAAATTTTCTCACAAAAGTATCACCAACCAGAGATCCATGACTAACTCAATAACTATTTGAATCTTACACCAAACCTATATTTCATGTACTATTACATATGAAATACAATACATGAAATTGTCAAATGATATTACAAATCCATTGGCTAAAAAATAATTGAAAAATTGACACCCATATTATCTCCAACATAATATTCCCTATGATGTGTCAAAACACACACCAATACATGTAACTCATTTTTACAGATCATTTATGTGTTCAACACATTTTTACATTTCTTTTTTCAGGAGACCCAGCTTCTAGATGTCATAAATTTTGAACCAAGTGTCTAATTGATGAACCCTTTAAAGTGTCAAAAAGTTCATGATGTGCTCTATCAAGCTATAAACCTCTATGTTGGTTATAGAAACTGTTAAAGTTTTAGGATCGATTACAAATGTAGTAATATTATTGTCTTTCTATATTTTCCAAATGCATCGATCTCTTGGTTTTATACAAGGCAAAGACAAGAAGACATGCCTATTCATTTCAAGGGACATGTCTATTAATAATTAGTTACTATAAGATTAATATAACTTATATATTCATTTATATTAATAATATATATAGTAATATTAATACATATAACTATTACATATATATATATTGATATAAATAATCATTCAATGTTCTAAGATAACAATGACTTTTATCTGAGCGAAGCTACATACTTTAACACTCCCTCTTAGCTAGGGAAGACAAAAGTCAGTAATATGTTTTTATAAAACATCAACTAAATAATATCAGTGATCTGTTTCAACATCACATGATGTATATCACTTTCAATAATTGTGATATGTTTCAGCATCACATGACGACTATCACAATATAAGTACCGGTGATCTATTTCAGTGTCACATGACGACTATCACCTTCAATATTTGTGATATGTTTTAGCGTCACATGATGACTATCACAATAGCTAGGTACCAGTGATCTGTTTCAGCGTCACATGACGACTATCACCTTCAGTACTGTGATCTGTTTCAGCATCACATGATGACTATCACAGTACGAGATCATGGTCATTTTAAGGAACTCAATCCACCATGTAATAATTCATTTATCATGATCTGTTTCAGCCATCACATGATTTCTATCATGATAAAAGATAGTTATTGTAAGATCGTCACCTTTCAATAACATCAAAAATACAAGTGATAATCACTTGGAAGTCGTCACTTCCTTATGATTTACATAGGGCCCATATAGCATTAAATAATTCCATTAGTATAATAATCAATTATATCAAGTTTACCTCAGAGGTGTTCCACCTTCATTAGTGAACTCCCTCTCAATCACAAAATGACCGAGATTGTCAAAAGTTGACTGAACCATATCATGTACCTTCTCCCTCTGAAGCTCAAGTTCATCAACCTCTTGACCTCCTTTTAATTCTCAGACTCCCTTTGCATCTAGTCTCAATCATCAATTTGTGTTCAAGCATCAAGTTATTTCTTCCTTGAATGAAATTATCTTGTGCTTTTGTCCTGAAGGTATGTCAGAGAGAGATTACAAATAGCTCACTAAACTATATTATCCCAAAGAAATATTAAAGATAAAAGCATACAATATTTTCTATCCCAATATTATAGTATGATTTAATAACTACATAAAAAAAAATTAATCAACATGGAATACTCAGCTCTTGATTAATGTAATGATCCTTTTCTTATTTGTACTATAAAAAGTGTTTGAAGCTTTTAATCAAAGAACTCTCTTTGTTCAAAAATCTGCATAGACCTGTACACATTCGGTCATAACTTTTGAACCTGACATTTTCTTTCCAATCGCTCTGGTGAGATTCTTCTAAATTAGTTTATCACCAACATATCTCAAATTTAGAAAAATCCAATGGTGCATTTGTGAGATATGGTCCTCATACTAAGACTATAATTTTCTGAGACAGTCACACATTCACCATTAACAAACTACTCTCTTACATTTGCAACTTGGCTCTGATACCATGCTAAAGTTTTAGGATCGATTACAAATGTAGTAATAGTATTGTCTTTCTATATTTTCCAAATGCATCGATCTCTTGGTTTTATACAAGGCAAAGACAAGAAGACATGTCTATTCACTTCAAGGGACATGTCTATTAATAATTAGTTACTATAAGATTAATATAACTTATATATTCATTTATATTAATAATATATATAGTAATATTAATACATATAACTATTACATATATATATTGATATAAATAATCATTCAATGTTCTAAGATAACAATGACTTTTATCTGAGCGAAGCTACATACTTTAACAGAAACTTATTATAAATATATGATCAAATATAAACTTATTATAAATAGTAACTATGTGTAAATGTAAGGTTGATGCATATTTTTCTAATGATCTCTCACTTTTCAAATACCTTGCAAGAGAAAAGTGAGTATCTACACCATAATTTAGTTTTTAAGGGCCATGAGGCCCATAGACTCTAAACACCATCTCAAATTCTTTGTGCTCATAGCCTTAGTTAACAAATCTGCAACATTCATTAAAGTATCTAACTTAACTAGATTTACCCTACCATCCTTGATCATATCTCAGACCAAATGATCAAAACATCAATGTGATTGGTCTTGGCATCAAATTTTGGGGTTTTTGCTGGGTAGATCACACTCTAATTGTCACAATAAATTGACATTTCTCCTTGTTTTATTCCAATATCTAAATACAAAATCTTAAGTTTTTACAAGCATAAGTAGCTACCATATAACTATTTGTGGTTGTGGACAAATAAAACACAACCTATTGCTTACTCATCCAACTGATTGTGCCACCAAATAAAGTAAAACACATAAACATCGATAGCTCTTTTGTTGTCAATATCACCTACCTAGTTTGAATCCACATAGTTGTGAATATCAAATAAAATCTTGTATCCTTTTAGATTATGATGATAACATAATTAATAATACTCTAAGTTGTCATTCAAATATCTAAAAACTCTTTTAACTACATCCTACTAAACTTTACTAGGATTAGACATATATTTGGAAGGAACACCCACTGCTTGGGAAAGATTTAATCTAGTACATACCTTATCATACATCAAACTTCCATATACAATATGGTAAGGTACTCTACACATATCTTCCATCTCTAATGGGTATGTAGGAAAATATGAAATAGATAAATTTATTCCAATTGTTAAAGGAACACATAATGGTCTACAATATTACTAGTTAAACATCTATACTGAGTTCACATACTTACTCTAGCCTAGCCATATCTTTTTGTTTATGGTATATCTTCTGATTTTCATCCCAATTGTTGGATTACTGAGAGGGGGGTGAATCAGTAATCAGTGATTCTTTAAACCTTAAAAATTTTCTCTGATTCAACTCGGTAACAACTCGGTCAGACAAAATTCAATATTAACTGATAACAAAAAATTAACTTATCAATCAGCAATAAAATTCACAATAAACATTCAACACATATGACACCAGTATTTAATGTGGAAACCCAATTTGGTGAAAACCGTCTTGGGAATTGTCACCCACTAGAGAAATACTCTTTTGAAGTATGCTCGGTTAAAAGCCAATCTTGTTAAAAATTACAATGCACATTGTTAAATGTGACCCTATTAGGGGATTTCCCTTACATATGTTAGGATCTTCACCCTGTTAGGAGTGGCCTAGTTAAAGGTCTTCAAACATTCTTCTAGAATGTCACCTCTCTAAAGGTTTTACATTAAGATTGTTAAGTCCACTCAGTTAAGATATTTTTTTTCTACAAATGTTAATAAGCAACAGTAAGAAAATTGATCTACAAATCTGCAACTATCTCTTGCTTAGTCATATCCCTTATGCACTCTTTCTCTTTACTTCTTTCCTTCACTTTCCACTGGCATCAACACTTCATCAATCTCTACTTGTAGACTCGAATTTCAACATTTTTCTTCTTCATTGCATCACTCGGTTACACATCCACCTTTCAACTTTGCCAACTAATTTTCTATTTAATTTCATCCTTTATATAGACTTTGTGTTGCCTCTTAATCTCCTTTATTACATTTTCTTCTGTTTATTCTCAATTGTTAGATCAACCTCTTAAACTGATTCAATGAATTTTGAACTCTGTAAAACATTTTATCATCACCTTGGAACTTGAGCATTTCTTCAAACTTGTACCTTCACTTTTTGTCACTTAGATCTAACCGTAGATCATCACCTTGAATTTTCTTGATCGTAGATCTCTTTAACTAACTCTTCCTCATCCTTAGAATCTTCTAGATCATCATGGATCTTCATTAAATTTCGTTTTGATCCTTGTATTTAATTTTTGTTCCTTTCTCAGTGGCTAACTCCTTTTCCTTCAACTGAAATTCTGTTTACTCTTCTTGGTAACTAAATCCATGTACTCGGTGTCTTGACTTACTTTATCTTTACCAAAACTTACTTTTCCCTTTTGCCGATTAACTCTTTTTGCTCGGTAACCAAACTATTTTGTTTACCGACTTGATCAATCTCATTTACTGACTTGATATAATCATATGTAAAGTAGAAAATAACTAAATCAATATAACCTTATCATTTTTTTATTTGTATTAGCTTCCCAATTAAGTTCTTCAACTTCACAATTTTTTCACTTTTTCTTTTTCCTTAACTCACTCAACTTATATCATACTCTAGATGATATGGCAACTCAATATAAACCAGAAATCAATTGTTTAACATCAATGACAAAATAGTAAATGATCTAGTCCTTCTAAAATCTTGTATATCTCTTATCTCTGTTGGTCTTCATCATCATCACCATCAGTTAACAATCTCCCTCTTTGGCATTGATGGTAACACTCTATTTATTGATGACGATAAAACTGAAGTTAACAATCTCCCTTTAACTCTTTGTATTCCAATCTTCTCGCTCATTGTGTTCTATCCATTTCTCCCTTTGAACTTTATCATCTTCCTTAATCTGAATTCTCTCTCTTTCTCTATAAGCATCAATGGTTTCTTCTCCCTCTTTGACAACAATGCCAAAGATACATACTCCTAACAATTATATTTAGGCAGTGGATCATACCTAGCATGTACTGTTATCTCTTTGCATACATAGTCACTTTTCACAACTTCAGGCTTCACCTAAAGAGTGAACACTAGCATCAACTCACAAATCATATATTCTAATGAATCCTTGAATTGATGCAGCATGCATCATGATTTAGTGAATATTGGATAGGGGAAGAACCCCTAATTTACCTCTAAAATACTCAAAAGCATCCTTCGGTAGTGGCTTGGTGAATATATCTTCTATCCCTCCTTTAAATTCACATACTCCAATATCACATACTTGTCTTGAACTTGTTCTCTCAAGTAATGGTACTGGATAGAAATGTGCTTAGTCTTGGAATGCATTACTGGATTCTTTGATATGTTGATAGCACTTGCATTATCATAGTAAATAGTAATTGGATCAGTAATCTCCTCTTGCATACCTTCAAGTAGTTTTTTTATCCATACAATATTTGCAAAATTCATAGATGTTTCTACATACTCTACCTCGACAATAGATTGCGATATACAACTTTGTTTCTTACTCAACCATGTCACTAATATTTCTCCTAAAAAGAAATCTCCTCCACTTGTACTTTTTATGTCATCAATGTTTCTATCCCGATCAGCATCAATGTAAACCTTTAGATCAAAATCTCCTCCTTTCTTGTAAAGTAGACCAAAACCTTCAGTCCCTTTCATATATCTAAATATTCTTTTGACTGCAAACATGTGTGTTTCCTTTGGATTGACAAAAAATATTGCAACAATACCTACTGCATGAGCAATACCAGGTATGTTATTTACAACATATTGTAGATTACCAATCATTGGTCGGTAGAGTGTTTCATTCACTTCCTTTGTCTCATCTTCTTTTGACAATTTGCAACTAGTAGCCATCGGTGTTTCAACTGGTTTTGGTTCTTCCATATCAAATGTCTTTAGGATCTCCTTGATGTATTTTGACTGTGTGATGTAGATCCCATCTCTGACTTGTTGAATCTTTAGTCCAATAAATAATTTTATCTCTCCAATCATGGACATCTCAAATTCCTTTCTCATCTCCTTAGCAAAATATTTACATAATCTATTATTTCCTCCAAAAATAATGTCATCAACAAATATTTTAGCAATCAAAATCTTATCATTACTATCACATCTCAAATACAAATGATTGTTGTCAATAGTTCCTTAAAATCCAATCTTGATCAAATATGAATGTAATCTTTCATACTATTCTCGGGGTGCTTGTTTCAAACCATATACTGCCTTATGAAATTTACATACCATGCCCGTGTTAGTATCCTCAAAAAATCCTTCAGGTTGTTCAACATAAACTTCTTCTTCAAGAATACCATTAAGAAATGTAGACTTAACATCCATTTGATAAACTTTAAATCCTTTATAAGCTGCATATGCTAGTAGAATTCTAACTCCTCCTAATCTAGCAACATGTACAAAAGTTTCACCATAGTCAATACCGTCTTCTTGTGCATACCCTTTGCAAACTAATCTTGCTTGTTTCTGATTACATCTCCATGTTCATTCAATTTTTTTCTAAAAATCCACTTAGTACCAATAACATTTTTATCTTTAGGTCTCGGTACCAAATTCCATGTATTGTTCTTTTCAATTTGGTCTATCTCTTCTTTCATAGCTTTAACCCAATCTTCATTATCTAATGCATCACTTACTTTTCTTGGATCAAATTCAGAAATCAAACATGTGTTATCTCTCAACTTACTTCTTGTCATAACTCCAGCATTCATCTCCAATAATTTTTCTTGATGGGTGGTGTCTTCTCACATACTTGGCTAGAACAAGCTCGGTAGATCGTGGTAGTTCTTCATTTTCAACATTTGATGGTGGTTCTCTTTGTTCATCTTCCTCCTCAGTTTGTAGTGTCGGTAAAGTTTCAGGAATATTAGGTTGAACATATACATATCTTTGATAGTCCTCAAGTTCCTTTTTGCTTTCTTCATCATTTTTCTCTGCAAATTCATCAATCCTTGCACTTGCACTTTCTACAATTTTGTTAGTTGACTTTTTTTTTTCAAACTTTCCATTTCTAGAATCCTTGAGAATGTAGCATCTACTTCCAAATACTTTGAAATAACTTACATTCAGTTTGTGACCAAACCGGATTTCATATGGAGTCTTGTGTGTACCTTTCTTTAGTTGTACTTGGTTCAGTGTATATACATCAGTACTGACTGCTTCTCTCCAAAATGTTTGAGACGCTCTCATTTCAATCATTAGTGTCCTAGCACAATCAATAATGGATCGATTCCTTCTCGCTGCTATACCATTTTGTTGTGGTGTCTTCAGTGCAGACATTTGTCTTTGTATTCCATGTTCATTGCATAAAAGTTTAAGCTCATCAAATGTAAACTCACCTCCTCTATCAGATCTCAAACACTTCAATTGTCTTCTAGTCTCCTTTTCAACTCTTGCCTTATACCACTTAAACATTTGAAAAAATCATATTTTTCGTTGAAAAACATGATAGACATCATTATTGAATAATCATCAACAAATAAAATGAAATATCTATCACCATAGTAACTTTGAGTTCTCATAGGTCCACATAGGTCAATGTGCACTAACTCCAAAATACCTTGTGTAGTGTAAGATTTTCTGGTAAAACTTGAGTTTTTCATCTTACCAACTTGACATCCTTTGCACATGGCATTTTCAACTTTATCCAATCTTGGTATACCTCTTACTCTATTCTCTTTTCTCACCTTAATTAAGTTGTCAAAGTTCACATGACAGAATCTCTTGTGCAATAACCATACATCCTCAACTTTAGAAAATAAGCAACTCTTTGTAGTAGTATCAAGATAGAATTGGTTACCTTTTGATTGTTCATCGGTGGCAATTAGACTTCCATTCTAATCAAATAATTTTACCTTTCCATTTTGAAATTCTAGTCGGTGATTGGTCTCATTCAGTTGTTCCACACTCAACAAATTGTACTTTCATCCTTCACCCCAATAAACATTATCGCATTGTGTATTATCCAAAAGAATTATAGAACCTTTACCTTTCATAATACATGAATCATAATTACCAGATCTAACATAGCCTTCATCGTGATCTTCCATAGTAATGAACTTATGTGTATCACCAGTCATATGATGTAAACATCCACTATCAATTATCCATGTATCATTTTTACTAACATGAGAAATTAAAGCTTTTTATTCTCCATACCTTTCTTCATCATAAACATCCTTGATATCAACAACACAACCTCTACACCTTCATCATTAGAATCATCATCGGTTAGTCCTTCTTTGGTAACGTAGCATGACTTCTTTCCTTTGTTCTTAAAATCTCGGTATCTCATGAATATGTTTTCTCTTTTGTTATTATCTCAGTTGTCTCTCTTCTCATCATTGTTGTCTAGAAATATAGATGCAATGTGACCAATCTTATTGCAATTGAAACATTTCAAGGGTAATTTACCTCGGTACTATTCATTTTCCTCTCGATAGCTTCCTAGCTATTAAAGCTTCAAAATCTTCTTGTTGTCTCTCCTCTTCAAATAGACTTTCTAGATCACTCTTGCAACTTTGAAATCTTTCACTTGCACTGCTCACATAACCATCACTAGATCTAGACTCTCTAGAATTTCCAATGTTCAAAGATGACTTGAATGCAGACTCAATCTTACAAGTGGCAGGTAAACTATTATCAAAATTATTTATCTCAAAAGCAATCAACTTACCGATTGTAGCATCTATTGAAACATGCATCTGAGGAATGGATCTTAGTTCTTGTTTTGCAGAAACTCAGATGGAATAAGTAGGCAACAATGCCCTCAATAATCTACTTGTTACATATTCTTCTCCTATATGTCCTCCTGCACCTCGGCTAAAACTCACAACTTCCTTCAATCTTGTACTATATTGTGTAACATCTTCGCCTTCTTTCATTCTCATAGAATCAAATTTTCCTTTCAAACTTTCATCTTTTGCCTTCTGAGCATGCTAATCTCCACCATATACTAATGCAAGCTTGTCCCACATTTGTTTAGTAATATCACATCCTTTTAAATCATTGAATTGTAGTTCGGTGAGAGAAGAAGATATCTAAATCATAACTTGTGTGTGTTCTTTTATTTCTCTTACTTGCTCAACTATCATAGGCCCAAATGGCAGTGGTGAATACTCATTGTCAAGATAGTATACAACATACTCTCCAATTTCAGATATGTGCAGCCTCATCCTGCTTTTCCATGTAGAGAAGTTGTCCTTATTCAACTTTGGTGCCTCCTTATACATCTTCAGATCTTTTACTCAAGTCTTTCAAACTTATCTCTTTAGAGTACTCAGCTCTGATACCAATTGTTGGATTATTGAGAGGGGGTAAATCAGTAATCAATGATTCTTTAAACCTTAAAATTTTTCTCTAATTCAACTCGGTAACACTCGGTTAGACAAACTCCAGTATTAACCAATAGCAAAAAATTAACTTATCAATCAACATTAACATTCATAATAAAAATTCAACACATATAACACTAGTATTTAACGTGGAAACCCAATTTTGGAAAAACCACTATGGAAATTGTCACCCACTAAAGAAATACTCTTCTGAAGTATGCTCGGTTAAAAGTCAATCTTGTTAAAGATTACAATGCACATTGTTAAATGTGACCCTATTAGGGGATTTCCCTTAGATCTGTAGGATCTTCACCCTATTAGGAGTGATCTGGTTAAAGGTCTTCAAACACTCTTCTAGAATGTCACTTCTCTAATGTTTTTACAATAAGACTGTTAAGTCCACTTGGTTAAGAGATTTTTCTGCTACAAATGTTAATAAGCAACAGTAAGAAAATTGATCTGTAAATATGCAGTGCCTCTTTCTTAGTCGTATCCCTTATGCACTCTTTGTCTTCACTTCTTTCCTTCACTTTCCATTAGCCTCAACACTTCATCAATCTCTACTTGTAGACTCAAATTTCAACTTTTTTCTTCTTCACTACACCACTTGGTTACACATCCACCTTTCAAATTTGCCAGCTAATTTTCTATTTAATTTCATCCTTTATATAGAAATTTTTTTTCCTCTTAATCTCCTTTATTACATTTTCCTCTATTTATTCTCAACCGTCAAATCAACCTCTTAAACTAATTGAATGAATTTGGAACTCGGTAAAATGTTTTATCATCACCTCAAAACTTGAACATTTCTTGGAACTTGTACCTTCACTTTTTGCCGCTTAGATCTAATTGTAGATCATTAACTTGAATTTTCCTGATTGTAGATATCTTTAACTAACTCTTGCTCATCCTTAGAATCTTCCAGATCATCATGGATCTTCATTAAATTTCGTTCTAATCCTTGTATTTAATTTTTGTTCCTTGCTCGATGGATAACTCCTTTTCCTTCAACTGAAATTTTATTTACTCCGCTCGGTAACTAAATCTGTGTACTCGGTGTCTTGACTTACTTTCTCTTTACCAAAACTTACTTTTCCCTTTTACCGATTAACTCTTCCTGCTCGGTAACTAAACTATTTTATTTACCAACTTGACCAATCTCATTTACCAAGTTGATATAATCATATGTGAAGTAGAAAACAACTAAATCAATATAACCTTATCATTGTTCGATCTGTATTAACTACCCAATTAAGTTCTTCAACTTCAGAAATTTTCACTTCTTCTTTTTCCTTAACTCACTTAACTTATATCATACTCCAAATGATATGGAAACTCAATATAAACTAGAAATCAATTTCTTGACATGAATGGAAAAATAGTAACTGATCTAATCCTTCTACAATCTTGTATATCTCTGATCTTCATCATCATCACCATTAGTTAACACCAAGAATGTTATTTTACTGCACCAAGATCTTTCATTTCAAATTTAGTAGCAAGTTGAGACTTAATTTCTACAATCATGCATTTCCCTTTACCAATGAATAACATATCACCAACATATAATGCAATCTATGAGAAAATATCACCATTAGATTTATAATAAACACAACAATCTTTTTTAGAATTCTCAAATCCTAAACCCAACACATGTTTATCATATTTGTGGTACTACATCCTAGGACTTTGTTTGATTCCATACACATATTTCTTCAATTCACAAACCAAATTAGTTTTGCATTTTACCACATAGTGGTCCAATTGTGTCATATAAATATAGTCCTCCAAATCACCATGAAGAAAATTATTTTCATGTCCATTTTCTCAACCTCTAAATCATAAGCAATAGAAATAGAAAGAAAACATATAATGGATGCCATTTTTGCAACAAGAAAAATATCTCACCATAATCAATTCCCTCAACATGAGATTAGCCTTTTGCAACCAACCTTTATTTATATTTCCAAATACCTCCATATGAACCAATTTTTTTCTTGAACACCCATTTGCAACCAACAAGTTTTTGTCTTTTATGAAATGGTACAAGATCTCAAGTACCATTCTTTTGTAAAGTTTCCATTTCTTCATTGTGATGAAAGAAAATAGGGTATGAAAGGGACAATCACTAGGATGAATGATCACACTAGGAATCTCACACCTATTTTCAAACACACATTGAAAGGGAGGTTGATCATCTAGGTTAAAGGAGGCTCAAGTGCTAAAGGGATGCATGGTTTCTTTTTCTATTGAGCTGAAAGGATCGCTATGTAAATTAGGAATAAGAAATGCAAATAGAGAGAGAAACTAAGTAATTAAGCATGCATATAGATTTAAATAGAAAATCTAAATATTTGAATGGATCTAAAAACCAGTACTGTAATTGTATGATGAGGATTACATTCGAGAATAGTTGGTATGGGGTTCCTCTAAGTGCTTGGTGTGAATTTGACTCATCTTATACCTGTCAAGATCAAATGCATTTTTTGCTGGCTGAAAAATCTTTGTCTAACTTTTATGCCACTATCCTTGCACTTGTGCCACCTGTCACCTACACCTACACATATAAAAATGGTAAAAATAGTTGCAAAAATGGGTTTTCCTTGTCAAACTCTTATTTAGGAGTCAACCTTGAAATTGAATTGAAAAAATTTGAAATGGAAAGGAAGTGTTTTGTTATTAGAAAAGGCTTGATAAAATGTAATACCATCAGAAACCTACATTTTATTGAATATCTTATGAGTATGATTAGAAATGATCTTTGATGTATTCTTGACCTTGGATCTAGGATAGTAAGAAAACGGATGTCTTCACTAATTCTTGGGTCTAGATGTCACTCCTTATCTTCCATGCTTCAATAAATTTCCTTAAACGTAGAGTACTTGACTGCTTGGATACTTGGACTTGTTTGAGTGCTTGAGTTATTTCTTGAAGATAGATTATATAGGTATGATATGTCAAAATGAGGGAGGTAACTTTGTATTTATGCCTTGATTCTAGCCCATTTGGAGCCTAAAACTCAAAGAAAGCTTATTAGGATTTAAAATCTAGCTAAAAACCCAAATGGAAACTACAATTCAATTTTTTTTGCAAGCTATGGAGTATGGGGCAACTTTCTAGGTATGGGATGAGTCAGAATCATCCTATAGCATAAAATTTAGGCTCAAATTCAAATCAAGAGAGAATTGGGATATTAGGATTCAAAAATATATTTATAGCTGGGTTTAAACTCAAGACAAATACAAAATCACACCCATAGTATGTATGCAAGTAGGCGTATGCACCCTAAAATGGTCGCCTAGACTTTGGGCCCCCATTCAGCAATTTGTCAAATCCCTGAATCAATATTTTCAAATATCAACAAAATCAATTATATCAATTTCCTTGATCAAATCATAATCAATTCAATATTTCCTAAGGTTTGAGCCTTATTTAATTTAAAAGAGAAAAAAAATAAAAATCTTATTTAATTAAGAGAACATGCTCCCTTTTAATTAATTAAAAATCTCTTTTAATTAAATAATAAAATCACTTTATCCTAAGCCTTTATTTAATTAAAAGGACTTTCCTCCCCTTTTATTTAAATAAAAAATCCCCACTTTTCTGCTTATCCTATGTTGCACAAATAAAGCATTTAATTCTTATTTATAAAGAAAAATAAAATAAAAAATAAAAGAAAAGTACTTTTTGTCTCACATGAACATAAAGTAAATGCTCAACATAAAGTAAATGCTTCTAATTTTCTTATTGGAGGATATTTGTGCACAAGGATCAAGCTTCTATTTTTCTCTATCGTTGATTAAGTCTTTTGCCTCTTAATTTCGATCGTCCATTGATTTCTCATTCTCTATAAAAGAAGAGCTCTCTTTTTCATTTTGCATACACTTGAATTTTATGCTATTGTTATGCTACAGGTTTTCTAAGTCATCTTGAAGCTTTTGGAGACATTCTTGCATCAAGTTTTGAAGATTTGGAGCATCATTGACATTCATCTTGCATCTACATCACATCCTAGCTTGCATCATAGTTGAATAATCATGGTATCATTTCCTTTCATGTTTTAGATTAATCTCACATAGTCTAATTAGAGGGTTTGTAACTCTTTCATTTCCATTTTCATAACCTAATTTGCATACTTGCATGCTCATCTTAGATTAAGTTTGCATTGCATTGCATTCATATTGATTTCATTGGAGATATTGGCATTCTTGCCCTTGTTTTCTTTGTGAATCTCTCATTGTATGGTTGACTAGTAAGGTCATGAGTTTATAGCTCTAGCTGAGAGCAATTTTACAAATCTTGCAACTCCATGCATAGAGAGCTATGGATCGATTTGTGAGAGTTCATTCTTGAGTTTTCTTGCATGTAAGGATTCATAGAAGTGTGACAACATTTTAGCATACAGTAGGAAAATAAATGAGGGGAAATAATTAAAGGGGCACACCTAAAATTAAGGGTCTACATAGAAATTAAATCCAAAGATGAGTTAAATTTAAATATTTATTAATTAATTACGTAGCAAAAAGGAAAATGATGCATGGAAGTCTTGGACACAAAAATGGTGTTTAGCCAAGGACCAAAATTATACTGCTTACAATTTAGGATGCTTCTTTCTCATTCATATCTAATACCTCTTCTACATATCTAGGTTCATCCATGCTAGTATTCAAAGCTAAAATACATCTTCAATCATCAAGTGAATGCCTTTCAAATACATGTTTATGCCTTTTAGACCTCAGAACAAGTTGAGTTAGAGGTTCTTCCTCCTCTTCTAAAGAGTCAAATCTAGATGAGTTCTCCTCAATTTCTTGTTTATCTAGGAGCCTTGATTCAGATTTCTTAGGTGTTGAAGGAAGTTGAATTACATCTTCCCTTTTAGTTTGTTCAAGCTACAATGTAATAGGAGGGTTAGTTTCTCTAAAAGTAACATTTGTATAACCTGTTGTACAATAGGGTCCCAAACCTTGTATCCTTTCATACAATAAATGTATCTAATGAAGATACTATTGGCATAACTAATGATGTGATGGTACGATGATGGTACATATTTAGTGATTGAGATGATCGGTTATTGTGTTGTCATTGATGCCAAGTATTAACCTAGTATTCTTAGTGTGTTGCCAATTATGTGAGAAGGATAAAGAGTGTGTTTCAAGTGGTTCTAGTGGTCATGATTCTTAAGGGAGACTTGGGATCTCTAGATGATAATTATATGATCACATCTATTGAATGTATGATTTGTGTGAGTTATGATTGATTGAAGTGTGACAGGGAAACTACTACAACAATCTATGACTGGCAATGAGTGATTTGATTGATTTATCAAATCTATGGTGAGTTAGGTGGCACGATCATAGAATTATGTTATTGATGCTATTTTGAGCTCATGGTTATGATTGCAATTGATTTGGATGATTGGTAAGCATGTTTTGTGGTTACAAAAGTTGTTTCTGTGAAAGGTGACAGTGTTCCTAAGCTATCAATGGTAAATCTTCTTTTGGTGACTAGTGATTGAGTTGTGATGAGTTATTTGTATTCCAGTTGTCATGATAACATGTCTCAATTCATTTATGGTGATGCGTTGGCATTACATTGATTGAGGTAGATGTTTTATCAAGATGAAGGTTGAGTTGGTCAAAACATTTTTTATTGTTATTGATAAAATAAATTGTAAGGGTCTATCCTTTGGCCGACCTATTTGGTAAAGATGGTTGTTACATTGGGATGTGTTTTTTGGCATGATATCTCTAGGCGCAAAGATTGGAAAAGCAATTTCAAAGGTGTTGGATGATATTTTAAGTCGGTGGCAATTTAGGACTTGAGAAGTGATATTTATATCATGGAATCAAAGATTTGTGTGTGTAGATTGTGATTGTGATGGTGTGATCAAGCCAGGGTATTCAAGAGTTGTTTGATGAAATATTGAAGGTGTTATAGAGGATCTGATCAAGCAAGGGAGTTTCTATTTTAAGATCACAAGACCATAACATATTTCTTATATGTAAATCCCTTAAGTGGATAGATCCTAACATATCTTATTTGTAAATCCTTTAACAAGGTGGCACTTTAGCTAATGTCTGAAGTCCTCTAACAAGGCTACTAATAGGGTAAAGCTCCTAACAGAGCTAGAGAAAAACCCCATAACTGGGTGGCACCTAACAGTGTCTTTGTAAAACTCCTAATAGGGTTAAGCTCCTAATAGGGCGTACTTCAAAAGAGTACACAATTTGTGAGTTCTATCTCACACATGGTTTTCACCCATTTGAGTTTCCATAGGAAAAATCTTTGTGTTATGTGATGCATGCATTGTGGTGGTTGTGTTTATTTGGTTAAGTTTCATTTTCTTATCAATCGATAAAATAGTGAATGATATTTTTTTTAAAAGAAGTAAAATTTATCAGATATCTTAGATTATTGGTTCACCCCCCCCCCCCCCCCCCCCTCTCATTAATCTTGGACCCTTATGACTAACAATTGCTATCAGATCTTTAGTCCTCTTTGTGGTGAATCTTAACATCTTGAGGTCAAGATCTAAGAATGATGAGGAAGGAAGTTCCTAAGTTCACAAGGGAGAACTACTCGGTGTAGAGTGGTAGAAAGAAGCTTTATATAAAAGGTATGGGTAACCAGTATTGGAATTGTGTTGTTAATTAGTATGTTATTCCAACCAGTCCTCTCAATGCAGATCAACTAAGGGAACAACAAGAGAATACTACATCTATGAAATCCATTGCATCTACATTATCTGATGCAGAGTTTGTTGGTATCCAAGATCTTTACACCATCTATGATGTGTGGGAGAAATTGAAGTAGTGTATGGTGGAGACAAATGTTGGAGTTGATGAGAAAGCAACCCACAGCTCCCAAGAACACTTGCATGCAAACACCTATCACATTCATGTTAATTGATTGCAAGTTTTGTTTTTACACATCAAGAATGTCTCCTCTTTCATGGATCCTTGCATTCAGACCTCCATAGCTTTTGCTTCTCTCTTTCTATAACAAGTGTTTGTATGTAGGTGTTCTTGGGAGCTGTGGGTTGTTTTCTCATAAACTCCAACAGTTTCTCTAGTATTATAGTTATCTCCACTTTCCATGGGTGTTTTTATTTTGGATTTCCATTACTCCTTTATTACCCCATAGGGTAATTATTTGGAAACTTTTCTTATCTATCACAAATTTTCATGGGCCCCTTTCAAACCTCTTCACCTTTCCATTCCCCATTGTCTTGGCTCCTAAACCCTTCTCACAGGGTAGAAGTCAAGAGGATAGTGTAGCACATTTTTTATATCTTCCTTGTCATCTCCTTATAGTTTTTATCTAGGATGTCGTTTGAATTTCAAAAATTTCTCTACTATCCTCAACAAGAAACCAGGGTCTTGGAAAATGAACTAATTCAACAAGATATCTAGGGATATAGACTAAAGTTCAGTACCCCAAGGGGTTTCTAATGTTGTAGTCTTAAACCTTAAATTCAGGTTTTTTAAGGAAACAATAGAATCAAATCTGGTAGATGATAACTTAACTTAATAGAATATTGAGAGCATATGTAATACATTAGAGTGAGGCTAAAAAGTAATTATATTGATTCTATTCATTCATATACCTCTTTGGTTATGCTTTCAGTATATTCCCCTATATTGACCTTATTACTAGTGATCATAAATTGCAATATATTTATACCTACTAGATGGGAAGTGACTCGTACTAAGAACTATTTTACACACTATATTGTTATCCATGAACTTTGCAAGTCTGATGCGGTAAGATGTGATATGATTTTTGCAAGTTTCTAGCTACTCTAGTCCTACCAACACTATGCACGTCCTTTTAGTTCAAATCTACTATGTCAAGCTAGAGTTGTGCCACTAGTCCTTTTTTGTTAAGAAAACATTATGGGTATTTTTCTATGCACAAATGCATTGTGTTTGCATGAGTTCATTATTGTAGTTCAATTCTATATGCGGAAACATGATATCTTAAAATATTCTATGTAACTATGGATTTTGGGTGGTGTGTATATAGTGGCTAATAGGAAATGACTTTCATTTACATCAAGTTGGGGCCCTGCATACATGAATTACTTTTATCAGCATCCACACAACAATGTGAACATTTCATGGTCTTATGATTGTTTTCCAATGCGTATGTGAGTTCATGATGATGAGGCTATTGTGTATCTTTTATCTATATATCAATGATTAGGAATCATACATGCATAATTCTTGATCAAACTAAATGATATTATTATGGATCATGTGCATCATTGATGTTCATCTTTTTCCCTTGGCAATTGAACTTATGGAGATAAATCTTGGTCATTGATCTATGTTGAGGTGTAATAATGGATTCATTATGAATTTTCTTGAAAGATTACATGGTGTGCATAGTGCTATGATGTTTTTATATGCTTAGACAATAGTATGAGGCCCAATTCTAGTGTTTCATATATACTCAAGTATTTTAAAGAAAACCATTTCTCTTCAAGTGACATATATATGGAAATCGTTATATGATTTAAGTAAGTTGGAGTTATTTAGTATTCAAGATGGCAACACCCTTGATCAAACTAAATGATATTATTATGGATCATGTGCATCATTGATGTTCATCTTTTTCCCTTGGCAATTGAGCTTATGGAGATAAATCTTGGTCATTGATCTATGTTGAGGTGTAATAATGGATTCATTATGAATTTTCTTGAAAGATTACATGGTGTGCATAGTGCTATGATGTTTTTATATGCTTAGACAATAGTATGAGGCCCAATTCTAGTGTTTAATATATACTCAAGTATTTTAAAGGAAACCATTTCTCTTCAAGTGACATATATATGGAAATCGTTATATGATTTAAGTAAGTTGGAGTTATTTAGTATTCAAGATGGCAACACCCTTATTAGCTAGTGTATTGTTAAATTCAAGAAAAATCAATGGAAAATTAGATCATTTTCCTTTTTCCTCATAAGGGTGATTAAAAACTATTAACGTGACATGCTTGGGAATCCTTGTTAATCATAAAATTCCATATTTATATTGATTCCAATTTTCAAATTTGTTGTGCAATTATATTTTCCTACATTTAAAGACAACTAGGATTCAAGGTCTATCGTAGGCACAATTCCTTTCATGTCTAACAAGATTTCTCCCAAAATCTTAGGGGGATAGTTTGCATCCAAGTATGTTTAAATATGATGGGAAGGATGGCTCATGTGATCAAGTGTTACATGGGCTTAAACTCTTTTGATTGTGTCTTAAAGTCTATCATGAATTTAATATATAGGTAGAGTAGTTGAGGTGAGTTGAAACCCAAGTAGATTTGTATATGAATTTTAAAAAAATGAGATTGATAAACTCTTTTGATTGTCTTAAGGTCTATCATGAATTTAATATCTAGGTAGAGTAGTTGAGGTGAGTTGAAACCCAAGTACATTTGGATATGAATTTTATAAACATAAGATTGATACATGTATTGTGGTCTTATTGTGTCCAAAGTAGGTCTTGTGGGATAGATATGTAATTTCACTTGACTAATTTATGGTGGTTGCTGGCTTTTTTGGGTTTGCTAAGGAGTTATTTGGTGATTCTTCATTCACCGTGAGCTTTTAGGGTATCGAAAATTGGTTAGGTTGCAGTATTTTATGTATTAATGCATTATGAACCTTTTTATAAGGTGTTTAATTTTATGAGATCACTATTTATTTTTGTTTCATCTAGGGCCTAACATCTAGGTGATGTTGGCACAACACTTGCTGAGGGTTTTGCACATGGGGTAGCAAGCTAAGTGAGCTTAACCTTGGAAGAAACTTCATGGTTAAATGCACCCAAGTTGTAGTACTTGTATGGGTAACCTCCTAGGAAGGCCTAGTGCTTCACCTATGTGAGCATCACCTAGATACAATTAGTGCTAAGTGGATCATTCATTCTCACGAGAGATGAGTTCTTGTGAACCACTACTCATTGGGTCAATGAGTTTGACTCAAAAACTACATAGTTGAACCCTGATAGCCACATCATAATTTAACTTGTTAAAAATATCTCCTACTTATCAATTGATAAGCTTAAGGGGCTGCTTGCATCACCTAAATGCAATGAGTGGACAATGGATCATTTATTCTCATGAGAGAGAGATTCTTGTGAACCACTACTTATGAACCATGGGTCAATGAGTTTGACTCAAAAACTACATAATTGAATCCTAATCGCAATATCATAACATGGCTTCTTGTGGAAAATATCTCTAACTTATCAAACACTTTATTACTTTATATCTACTAAAAGGAGAATATTACAATATTCCCACAAAAAAAAATGGGTATTAAAAGGCAACTCGTCAAAGTCGATACTGGACTAGGCCCAATCAATGAATTAGTTTACCCCATACATCACTGAAGATGAAAGCATTAAGAATTGGTTGCTAACCAATAAGACCACCCTCCTCTCCTACCCCGTACATCATAGAGATAAAAGCAATAAGAATTGGTTGCCAACCAATAAGACCATCTGCCTATCCTTGATCTTTACCTACAAATTGTCAAACATAAATAAGAGAAATTACTAATTAATTAGTTACATTCCTAATCTATTGGCTTAATATATTAAAAAAATTGATTACCAAAAATTTAGCAGGAACTTTAAAACAGTTGCGTGTTATTAAACCGATATAAGAAACTCCGCTATTTAAACCAAATCATATGCAAGCAGGAACTTTAAAACAGTTGCGTGTTATTAAATCAAATAATACGAACCCAGGTCTAAAACCGTTGAATCAAGGGGCATTCCGAGAATCGAAGTCGGGACCTCTCGCACCCAAAGCGAGAATCATACCACTAGACCAAATGCCCTCTTCCGAATTTATTTAAACACATTGATAGTGAGGAAAAAGATAACGATAAAGTCTTCTGTCTTCTGAAATTCCTCAGCGCTACACAATCGAAACCTACTCTCTCACCAAATGCCCCAAACATCTTTCACAATTTCCTTGACATGAAATCAAACAATTCAAACTTGGCATAATCTCTACATTGTGATTCAAAACGTTAGAATACCGTCTTTTGATATAATGTATGTAAATATCAGTCTGTTTTAAACACTTTATGATATATGCAATTGAATGTTATATAAAGAAAGGTTTCTAGTTATATAGGATATTATTGAATTTTTTAATGACTAATAAATAGGAGGTGTTTTCCACAGTAAATCAAATTGTGATATTGCTATTAGGATTCGACAATGAAATTTTTGAATCAAACTTATTAACTCATGTTTCATGAGTAGTGTTTCACAAGAACCCAACTCTCACGAGAATGAATGGAACGCTTAGCACTCATTGCATCTAGGTGATACTCACAGAGGTAAAGCATTGGACCTTCGTAGGAGGTCACCCATCCCATTATAACTCCAACTCAATCACGCTTACCATGGAGTTTCTTATTGACATCCAAGTTTCATGGCACGGAATTCTAATTTATATAGTATAAGTCGATAGTATAAGACACAAATGATAACAGAGTTTTTAGAATGTAGGTGTCTTTCTATTATATTTCATCTCGCCCACTTTCTCTAAGTCAATAATCACATTTTAGTGCATAATGGGTGTGCCAAAATAGTTTTAAAGGTGAATTATAGAGCCTTGCATTAGATTATGTGTTGCATTGAAAGTAGTCCCCCATGGACATGTTTTAGTTATGGATTGTATGCACAAAACAATTGATCAAAAGTCGATTCATGCTCATATTGCACAAAGCCTCTTATTGTAGTCTTTGTATAGGCTTCATGTTATAAAGATTATTTACTTCTTGCTTAAAAAAAATGGTTGAAGTTCTTTTTGTGTGATGCTTAGAGCTAGTAATCATATGTGTCTTGTATTGCTAATTGCTAGATTGAATTTAAATTGTGAAGTATCAACATTTATATAACTCATTACCATTGAGCTAAAAATTGATGTTGCAATGCTTTTGTAGATGACATTCAAACCTTGAAGATGATGTGTTTGAAATGCATTAAATATCAAGTTCAACTAACAAGAGAAAGCTACTTAGGCACAAGTCAACATTTTTAGATCATTTCAATGCTCCTCAACAACTAATTTTGGTGTACCTAATAAAATACACATTTGTTTAAAAAACACTAAGCACGAGATTAATCTATGCACTAAATAATGTGATTATAACATTTTGCTACTAATTAGTTCAAATATTGTTTTATTTTGGTAAAGAAAAATGATGGCAATAGTAAGTGCATACATAGTTTTGTTACTAATAAATTATGCTAGAAGGGAGATCATGTTATCATTTTCACTAAGGCTTTTCCATCTTAATAGCCTTAGTAGTTGTATCATGTGATACTATTGTGGAAAGAAATTTTTGACTCAGAATCAAGCATTGGCTCAAAGATTTGGCTAATTGTGAAATAAGAGAAATATTTCCTAAAGTTTATTTGAATTGACATCCTCACAATAATATTTTGAAGTGTAGATGCTTGAAAATATATTATTAGGTTTGTAAGAAAATGATGTGATTCCTAGAGCACATTTCTCCACGGAGATGATTCAACTTTGGATAATTGGGTTGAAATTGATAAGTAGGAGATATTTTCCATAGCAAGTCAAATTTTGATATTGCTATCAGGATTCAATTGTGTAGTTTTTTGAGTCAAACTCATTGACCCATGTTTCATGAGTAGTGGCTCCCACGAACCCATCTCTCATGAGAATGAATGGAACACTTGGCACTCATTGGATCTAGGTGATGCTCACAGAGGTGAAGCACCGGGACTTCCTGGGAGGTCACCCATCCCAGTACTACTCTAGCTCGAGTGCGCTTAACTACGGAGTTTCCTCCATGGTTAAACCCAATATGCTTGCAACCCCATTTGCAATGAATTAATTGATTGTGTGTCTCTCTCACACACACATCCTTTTTTATTTCTTTATCTTCCTTTATGTTTCTCTCTAGATCTCGTTGTACTGTGGAATGGGTATGTATTAGAGTTATTCAAGATGAATTATTAGGTCCTTAAGAAAATGGGTGTTGTCCTTGGCATAGCTCCTCATGGAAAACTAGCATATTTGGATTATTGGCACAAAATAGTTCAAAACTTACCTTTTATTGATCTCTCTTTCTCTCTTTCCCTCTGCATATCTCTTTATGCATTTGTCTATTTATCTCTCTCTCTCTCTCTCTCTCTCTCTCTCTCTCTCTATCCTTCTTTATTAGTACATCTCTTTCTCTCTATTTCGCCTTCTATCTTCCCCTCTCTATTTCTCTCTCTTTAGATTGTGCAAGAACTCTGATGTTTCATGCACAAAAATTAATGATGACGCAGATCTATGCATGGGGAGATGAAAACATGATTTTTTTTGGAGTTGGCCTAGCATGATGCTCCTCCACAATATAAATGAAACTCATTATCCAAGAAATAACATCGATTCAAATCAACATGAGAGGAAAGTGTGATGCAATGAAAAATATATAGATAATTATTGTATGATGAAATGGGCCATTTACAATAAATGGCACTACCTTTTTTTTATGAGAATAGTATCATGAAATTTGTACAACTTGTTTGATCACTTTGACTATGCCAAATTTTACTGGAGTCTTAGTTTCCTTCTACATTTTGGCCTAATTATTATGTTAATGATAGTTAACATGATATGATTTCTAATGAGTCCTTCGGTAAAATGTTGTATGTGTTCCCCTTAGTCACCCTCAAGTGCCTATCAATATTGGAGTTGATAGTTAACCCCACAACTCCCATAAATCGTTAGCAACCAAAACACCTACCACGTCTAGAGAGAAAAGATGATTGTGTTATGCAACCAAGAGAGATATGTTGATCCAAAGAAGAATTTGATATTGGCATTAACCTATCATGAATTGAATTAAATTGGATAGGCTACAATGAATGCTTATAAAAGCATAAACTAAAATCATGCATCTTGTTAGCAGATATGAGCAATCCCAATATTAAGATAATGCAGGAAATAAGAAAGATAGAAAATACAATAACATAGAGATTTAATGTGGGTCACCTAATATGGGCTACATCCACTAGAGAAATGCTTATTTTATTATCCAACAAAGATAAAATTACAAACTGATGATTTTTTACATCACACGACCGCTTATTTATCAAGCCTTTTTAGGAAGTTTACAAAGATGATACAGTATTTGCATGATCATACCAACAATCTCCCACTTGGAGACTAATCAGGATCCACATTGAATCACATCTAAACCCTAAATGAGAATTATGTTAGAGCATGACAAGTGTCCTCTTCAAAGGAATTTAGACACCATGACCTATAATTAGCTCAATCTAAATATAGAAAAGCGTACCTAAGTTTAACTTAAGTGTAATAAAATAATGATCAGCCTAAGTAATTAATGATTGATTGAATAAGTAATTATATAATTACTCTAACACCTACCCTTAAGATAAACTTAGGGAGAAGTTAAATGCCTAACAATGAATACAATAGTCCATGCATAAATTCATGATGGATGCATGGATGGATGCCATCTACAAGGCTTAATGAGGTACCTATGTACAAATAAATGCAATCTTTCATAATCAAGAAATGGTGAAAATCACATACAAATAAAATCCTCGACAAAAGAGAGAAAATGAAATAAATACACTAGTCAAATAAGGATAGGAGGATTAAATGTGACCCTCAATAAATACTTATGCCACAAAGTACAATAGATATCCCCTCATAGGAGGAAGCGAGGGAGTAAGAAAGAGCACATGAATCTCCCTTATAAATATGTAGCTCTTGTCCTAATGATGAATTTTTTAACACAAAACATGATCTACTACCTACAAACAACATTTATCCTCTTAGGAAGAAATATTTATCCGTTAGTGATTAGAGAACCCTTTCCCATAAACTAAAAGAATCAAGAATCTAAATCAAAATGATGTGTGCCTCTAAAAATTGCTCAAATGTCCTCATGTTGGAATGAGATGTTGTGAATCCAGAACCCTGTGAAGACTAATGTAAAACAAGTTATAGATATAATGATGATGGTGGGTAGTAGTAATGATGTGGCTATCAACAAAGAGAAGATGAATATCCTTAAGATAATCCTCCAAATGTAATCTAAGACCCCACAAACAAGAGTGATATGCTTGTAAGATATGAATCTCAAGTAGCTATATCTGGAAGTGATGAAAATGGTGAGCTAACAATGATGATGTTGTTCTCAACAAAGAGGAAATGAATTTCCTCAAGATGATCCCCCAAATATATAATATGAGACTCTATAAACAAAGATGATATGTCTAGAAGATATAAATCTCAAGTAGTTATGTTTAAAATAAAATGAATATCCTATAGTAATGAATCAATGAAGACAATGCATGTGACAATACCAAGATGATCAAGAACAAAAAAAGATGGAGATTGGGTCTTAATGTGAGAAGTGAAAACTTGGAGATAAGCATCTAATCCATTAGAGCATACAAGACCTAGGACATACGCAAGCTCCTTTAAAGTATTATTATTAAAGGGTATGCAATCTGCATATGTAAGGGGAACGAGACAATCTATAGTAGGATTCTCTATGAGTGGAGAGATATGACGGTCTCCATGAATCTCCCAAATTCTAATCCAAAGAGTACGGGCATAGTCAACATTTGATACAACACACAATGTGAAGATCAAGACACAAACAAATCAATCCTATAATATGATCAATGAAGTTATCCCTTTCTAATCTACCCCTTAGTGTGGTTGGTTTAGATGTGAGTTAATAGAAGTAAAATAAAATATCAAGCCACCTAAGATGCATTAGGATGTCATTTTTATAATAATCATAATTATCCTCTTCTAAGATGACAAATAGATCTCTCTAGATGCCAAAATGTATAGGTCTTAAATATTGTAAGAGTATTATATATGAGGTTTGTATGTTGCAAGCCTAAATATGAAATACTTTGAGAATTTATTATTATACAATGATGAATCATATTGATAAACATTACCTTGAAAGACAAGAAGGATGTGGTCACGAGGGTGGAGATGTTGGAAATTGTTACAAAGCCTTAATGAAGCCCCTAAGCAAGGATAAGTTAAAATTGTTCAAGAGCAATGTGGGGGTGCTTCCTCTTGAAAACTATTTGTTATTATTAGGTTTAAACCTTATATAATTTATACATAAAATAAGAAAATGCCAAGAACATGTGGTACACCTTGCTTATTAAAATATTTTGTATTTTGTAATATTGCACACAACATAAAATGGGATGCCAAGGTTGTGTAATATTTTCTTATGGGAGGTTGTCTTTGGCATTGCAAAATCATTTTAATTAGGTGTCACAATGAGGGATCGTCATTTAAGGAGTACATGGTCAATTGGGTCAAAGGTATGCATTTTAATATTTTTGTAGATTTTGTAAAATAATTTCAACATTATGATGTGGTCAATTGTCAAGCTCTCTTTGAATCTTCCTCTAGAGTCTACCATTTCAATAATGATTCATTGTATTCATTTGTTTATTGATATTTTGTACATCAATACAATTCTTAGGTTTTTGACATGTGTTTGCGTGTAGCTGATTCATGAGCTTGTGGGGTTGAACAAATAACTCCAACATGATATCACATTAAAACTACCAGTAATTTCAAATTGAAACAAAAGCTACCACCAACACTGACAACAAATATCAATCATGGATGATTGCACTTAATCAAAATTACTGGTGTGTAGTAGATGTAAGAGAATTTGATACTTAGGTTTGAATGTTGCAACCTTGATTGTGAAATACTTGAAGAATTAATTATTAGTAGCAAGGTAGTTTAGAACACTTCCAACAAATGCTCTTCTCATTGTTACTATGTTGCTTATAAATAAAAGGTAGGGTAGAAGGTTATTCATATCATTTTGTACTCAATTTCTTCTTTAGTGTCTATGTAGACCTAGAAGATCTTGGGACTGGGAAGTGAATTGTAGTCTTGTCAATTAACAATAATTCGTTGGATAAAGCTTTAGTAGCTAACGATTTTTTAAAGAAAATAATTTTTCAAGGCATATTTATTTATCATACTCATACAATTGCATTTGCTTCATTGTAATGTTTCATGATTGGTATTTCTTTGGAAGAGTAAATAAGTTATGACATTCCTCTAAGAAATGTTCCTCCCATTATTTTTCTATTACTTATAATTAGATGGCTTTGGAAAGAGGTAGTTTTTATTAAAATTAGGAAGATAACAAGGGTGTTGACACTTACACAACCACATCCCAAAGACATCAAAAGGGATCAACATCACACTAACAGAGATGGTGGTTGTTACAAATAAAGGCAAGAATGGCACACTAACAAAAAATTTAGAAGTCCACCTCAAGAGTGGGTAGAAGGCTCACCCACAACATGGGGAGACAAATGACACACTAAAGAATTATTTTTTCTACGTTATTGGACAATACTATTAATACGATCCCCACCACAAGCAGTAAGTGGTGAAAACCCATTACAAAGACGGAGCACAAGGGGCAAAGTGCTAATAAAGTTGCACATTGTCAGGTAAAGATAAGATCAAAGTAGGAGCAACAAATTGAGAAGGGCCCATGCAGCCAAAGGGGGTTGCACCAATAGCAAGAGGAGGCACATGGGTTGTAGAGACTAGATTTGTAGCATGAGAAACATCCAAATCTGTGGTAGGAGCATCATCCCAAGGAGATTTGTCATCAGCCTATGATTCGACATTAAAGGAAGAATTAGAAGCCTAGACAGTCAAATGGTCATCATTAGCATCCTTGCACCAAGTGGCAATGCTTTTCTGTAGTAAGAGAGAATAATCAATTGCTAGATGACTAGTAGAGAAGCACAGGCAACATCAAAATTGGATGCCCTCATAATATATCGATTGATTCCATGACCTATCTCCCACCATGAGAACCACATCTCAAGGGAGAGGTGTGGAGAAATCAATGTCAACCAAAATGTGTGCAAAGATAAAAAGACCCATGGCAATTGTGGTATTGTCAACCATCAAAAAATGGCCAATAGACTTACTGATGGCCTCAAAACAAGAATTCTCTTGGAAATGAAGGGGAAGATTGGGAAGAAAAACCCACATAGGACACACACTATGAGGTTTAGTTAGAAGGTTGAAGGAGATTGTCCAGGGTTTGGACAAAAGAGAGTGATTTCCCCAAGCCAACAACTTTCTCATTACTAGATCTCGTTCCATAGAGGAAGAATAATAGCAACAAAAAATCCCTTAGCACAAGGTAAAATCTCAGTGATACCTAAAACCAAAGATCTCCAAGATTTTTTTACCCGACGATGCAAATCAAGAAAAGATGGCCAAAAACTAGCAAATTTGTACACTAACCCACAATGTTGGAAGTACTCCACATTTTCAGTCACTTCCTCACCACACACCACCATAGTGGAAGTCTTGGCATAAGCCAAAGATTGAAAGTTCACCTTTGGAGGAAGAGTTGTAGCGGATCTAGCAACACGAGAAAAGCTTCCTCCACCAGTAGCAGAAAGAGGCTTTGGGAGGGCCTTTGTCATTCTCATCCCTACTAGTGGGCGCCACATCAAAAGAGACCAATAGAGTGGCATCTTGTGCATCCTCAAAAGACCCAACCATAATGAGTGCAAATGCAGCAAGAACCTAAGTTACAAGTCTTGTGACCATTGCAAAGCTTGAGTAAGAACCAGAGACTGGACAGGAACCAAAGGTGCAAACGCAATGCCCAAATCCTCAGGGGGAAATGAAGAGGCCCCATCAATTGATGTAGATAACGTAGGGTTCAAATTCTTCATTGAAGCAGGAGTAGCGACCATTATTTTCAAAAGATGCATATGTTATAACCACAAAGGGATGTTAAAAAGGAATTGGGAAGGAGGTTGTTCACATCATTTTGTGCTCAATTTATCCTTGAGTATCTAGATAGATCTCTTAAAAGATCTGAGGACTTGGAAGTAAATTGTAACATTTTCAATTGATGAATAATTCCTTAGATCAAAGCTTTGGTAACTAACATTTTTGTAAATCAAACATTTTCTCAAGACGTGTCTATTTCTCATACTTGTGTAATTCCTTGCAATATTTTGTGATTGGTATTTTTGGGGATAGATTAGGTAGCTTATGATCTCCTCTTTTGGGTTAAAAACTAAAAATTTGTCGCATAATTCCTTTTATCATTGTCATAATGATGTCAGATTATATTCCATATCATTTGTCAAACCCAATCACAAATATTCAGTCTTCAAAACAATGACTCAACTAAAAAATGATTAATCATTCAATCATTTAGTATTTGGCAATTCTCAAATCACCCATTAAAATCAACTTCATCAGTAGCTCCTAACTCTTATTTTCAAAGACTAGCTTTAGATCTTGAAATGTATCCAAGTCTATTAGGTGTCCTCGTATGGATCTCATGTTGGAAATATTGCATTATAAGATGCATAAAATAATAATTTATTAAGGTTGTTATAATTTGTTATATAGGTTATTGAATTAGTGGTATGAATACATTGAGTTTTTAGAACAACTATATATATTTGAGAAAGTTGTCTATAAAATTTCCTACAAAATAGGATGTGAGAATCATATATATGAAATAGAAATTGAATGGAAAATAAGAAGCACAACATTATCTTGTGTAATATTATTCTACTTCTATTCGTCTCTGTCCCATATATAAGATTTTCTTATATGGAATTAGAGCAATGCTTGATTCTTGGTCATTTATATATTCTTTCATAATTTCATGCACCATTATTGGATGAACCAATGTAAGTTGTGGTTAGGCGTGAGCTACCAATTGTGGAGGATTTTCATTGTGGCCCAATCTAAACACCAAGCCACCAAGACCATAGAAGCAAAGAATGGCATTTCAAAGGAAGATATTGAGGATTTTCTATTATGGAACATTTTGGAATCTTCTAATTGTGTGAGTGATTTTTTTGCCTACGCCAAGTTTTGATTATTTAAAGAAACTCCAAATAGAAAAACATCCATTATTGTTATTTTTTGTAGAGAATATAAATCTGGGAAATTTTGGGCGTTTGAATTGTTATATAAAGAGTTGAATACACTAAGGTCATGGTTTAAGCATAAGATCAATTACAAATTTGTCAAGACTGTAGTTGATGGATCAAATTATGTTTGCATTGATGACATTTATAATTATGGTGTAATTATTACTGTCATATTGTGCCATAGTCACCAATCTACCTGTCAATTACATGCAATTTTTTAATCTTTTTGTTTGCATGAAACATTACCATTGGAGAAGATAATGGTGTATGCATAGCAGCCCACTAAAAACCATCAGCTATGGACCACTGAAACTGCTATGAAGGTTAAGCTGAAGTTTAGCGATCTGTACAAGTGCTAAGACCCTAAGATTCTAGGCAACACCTGTTTTAGTATTGTGCTTACCAAATTAAATTTGATCTCAAAAAATTTGAGTGATTATATCTATGATTCAAAAATGTTATGTATTGTTCTTCATCTCTTGCGTGTTGCAGTTATATGACCTCATTCATAGCTCCAATATTGCCATCTATTGACTTAAAAGAAGGGAGAGGCAAGTTACCTAAAAAATAAATCAACCTTGCCAAGAGAAGTTTGCAGCTAAAGATTTGAAGGTGAAAAGGGATTGTTGAAAGAGATTGCCATTATTTCTAAACCTGCATATGCATATGCATGAGGCCACATCTTTGAAAATGGGATCAGTTTATGTAGCCACTGATAAGAAAGGATCTACAAAATAAAGAGTAGATTTTTGAAGATTTGAAGAGATCTTGAATAGAGCAAAGGATTCAACATTTCATGAAGCTGCCAATTAAGGGAAAGGTGGGGTAAGAGGTTCTAAAATAATTTTCAATAGTTGTATCATGGCAGTTTGTTATTGTCTAATGTCTCATTATGTCTCATTGATTTTTCACATAGATATTTGAGTTATAGTCTAAAAGAATACTATTCATATTGTGAAAGTCAAGGTGTAAATTTTGTTCAAAATAGGGTCCATTTTTCAAGCCTTGATTGTCATATCAAGATGCATATTGTCAAATTATTTTAAATTTAAAAAATTGTCAATTGGAGTGTATGATCGATGGTAGTAGATGCTCCTCGTAAGAAATTCACATTAAGGGGGAAGACTTTCTTTCCTCAAAATTGATGAAATGAATCTCAAAAGACAAATTTGCTAACTAACAATTCTACTAAAAGATAAGAGGCACTGGAGGTTGGAGGACATTCAACAACCTCTCCTCAGTCACTAACAATGAGATTGTGAAATTACATTAGTGACAAAAATATTTGTACCAAAAATTACTAAAACCAGGATCACTTTCCAAGTGATAGCGACAACCATCTTGTATCATTTGTGATTGAAGTGACAATGATCTATAATGATGGCTACATAAGCAACAATGAGGGCTTGGTGTTCAAAATTTTTATGTTGTGGTTGGATGTCACTGGCCCCTATCGCAATTGTTAGATGTTTGTGAATGGATGTATGATTACATGTGTATCCCCATTGTGTCCCTCTTCATGACCTTAATCTTGAATAGATGTGTTTGTCCCTATCTAGACATGATGTAATACTTTGGATAAATGTGTTTGTCCCTATCCTTTATTCCATGGGTACAAGTGCCCATCCCTATCCTTGGATGAAAGTATAGTGAGACTATTCCACTATTGGTTGTCAAGAAACGATTTGCATATCCCTACTCATACCTTATGATGAACTACCAAAATATGGTCATCAAGAATCCACTATCCCCCATGTGGTGAATAATGCAAATGGGAAGGGGTGTTGGAAATATTACATCATAAAATACATTAAATAATGATTTAGCAAAATTGTTATGGTTTGTCATATAGGTTATTGTATAAGTGGTATGAATATGTTGAGTTGTTAAGACAACTCAATATTTTTGTGAAAGTTGTTTATGAAGTTTCCTACAAAATAGGATACAAGAATCTCATGTGTGTGTGTGTGGAAAATAAGAATCGCAACATTATCTTGTGTAGTATTATTCTACTTCTATTTGACTATGTCTCATATTTTCTTACATCTCACAAAGGTTAAACTAAGGAAAGAAAATATAATCAATCATGATCTAGTTGGTGGGTTACACAAGAGAGGTGAACATTTAGATACAAATTTTTGACTATAGGACATTGCAATATTCCTACTTGAAATCTTAGAAAGGAGGATAGTTACGCATTTACAAAAGCATTAAAACAATATCAAGACAATCAATTTCAAGGCAAGACTAAAAATTGTGTCAAGCATCAATAACAAACATTGCTTACTGTTGAAGTATAGATTTTAACATTAATTCAATTTGTCCCATGGAGGAAGGCTTATTCTTCCTTAATATATGTGGGTGGTGCCCTGTCACCAAGGGACACCACTTTTTCATAATCATATATATTATTATTATATAATTATTATTGATATAATCATTACATTTTCAATTTAATATAATATATGATATAATTATTGTCAATACAATAATATATTAACAATTATATTATCACACCCTCTATGTCGACCTGAAGGAAACCGAGCATAGCTACAATAACATCAACACTTACAAAGCAACCAAGGAAACTTTTTATAAAAAAAATCATTTTGACTTATTTACACACTTATGAAGCTCTAGACATGGGTGAATCAAATAATGAAAATGTCCTATAATGATAAGTATGATGCAATGAACAAACCTCTACAATTGCTATAGACTAGCGTGAATGGTGTAGCAAAACATTGAAACTCTGAAAGTGGAACCTTGGACTCGAACACCAAGATAAGATAAGATAAATTTATTAATGTCCAACGGAAGACCAACAAGGGTCTATGGGACAGGAATCATACAGCAAAAGTAGCAAGAAACTAGTGGACCACCAAACAATGGTCGGGGGAACATGCTAAAAGAACAAGGAACCAAATAAGAAGCAGAGAACAAAGATCCAAGAACCACCAGGGCAAGGACTAGGGGTCCTTCCCAAGCGGAAAGAAATCCAACACAGAAGGATAGTGACCTGGAAGAATATGGGTATGGACCCGTTGTCATGATCTATCGGTGGTCTGTCGCTGATGGGTAGAAGCATTGTGAGGTCTCACGGATTTGGAGTGACCGATGGGGGAGGCACATGAGGGCCGCTTCACACCCCGAGCTGAGGGCGAGGGTGAGAAGAAATCCGTAATGAGCTGCTCGATGACCTACTTCTGGGGAAATAGAAGCTGGAGGGTCTGGTCACGGAGCCGTATCGTCTCCCGTAAATAGAGTGCCAAACATCTCTGGTTGGAGTAACAAAAGAAGGAAGTCAAGGAGCTGTAATCTTTGAATAAGCAATAGAATCTCCCTCTGATCTCATAGTATATAGGGCAGCGGAAAATGAAATGTGCCTCAGTCTCAATCTCAAACAATGTGCATAAACAACAAATGCGATCCTCTATGTCAATGTGATGATCAGTCTGCGCTCACAGGCGGTGAGAGCCGACTCTGAAGGATCCCAGCGCAATCCGAAGAGCATGGCACCAACACTGTGATAAATATCTAGGTCGAATGATGATCCCATCCTGAATGTGTAAGAAGTGCTCAGCATAAAAAGCCATCCTTGGACGTAAGCCCCCACTAGGGTTGGTCCAGGTCGAGATAATGTACTGCCTATAGATGTCAAGTCTGACATGCTCATTCAACTCCTGTCTGGAGGGGAGAAGATGAGCCAGAGCATCCAAAGAAAATTGAAAGGGGGGTAGGTGATCAATATCAATCCCGATGGAACCCAAAAGGGAAGTGGCCTGAGCATACCAGCAACAAACTCTAGGGGAGGTGTCAGATCTAGCCAGCTCAACAAAAGAGCAATAGGCGAGGTAAGAGTATCTACTCCGGTCATCTGAAGCGTCAGCAAAGCAACGTAGGCGGTGAAGAAACCAAACCAAATCGAAGATGGCTCCTAACCTAAAAGGATGAGCCCCGAACTCCGCAAGGATGATGCTGTGGGAGGTGGTACAATGACATCTGATGATACGCCTAAGGAGGAGAGTCTGTATACGCTCAATAGAGGTCCAGTCGGAATCAAGAAGAGATGGTCCCCAAACAACATAGCCATAGAGTACAATAGGTCTAACCAGAGAATCCATGAGGGATAACTTGGACGAGGTGTCCTGAAAGTGGTGTCTAAAGCACTGTCTCTCGATCAGGGCGAGGGAACCCATCCCTTTATTGATTCTGGGCTGAATAGCATGTCTCAAACTGAAGCAAGGACCGGAAAACTTAACCCCGAGGTATGTGTATGCGCGGAGGCAATCTCAATCTCCTGTTCCTGGAAGACATGATGGTGTTAAGATCAAGTAAAATACAACATTTAACTCGCTAGACATGGCTAATGTTAATAGGCTTGTGCATATGTAATAGCCCTTACATGTGGTAATTAAATTAAAGGTTACTTGATAAGGAAGATTTTACAATTGAAATAATATTATCAAGTGCTCAACAAAAGCCTAACCTACACAAATACCATTAATTAGTAAGATAAGGAATGACCTTGAAAGTCATCCTCTACACACCAATTCCTTAGTACTAAGGATATATACTAGGACAAGTGGAGCTTGCCAAATCAATGCCTTGAAGGGGTCACTATCAACATAGCGTAAGGAAGAGACCTGTTGAATGGGGAAGTCCAACAAATAATCCTTTCACACCATATATTGGATTATATATAAAGAATTTAATAGAACTATTTATCAAAAACATTAAATTTCCACGGTCCATAACAATATGCTCGAAGACTTCTAGATTAACTTTGCATATCTTTTTTTGAATCAACATTTCAAATCATACTCCATAATCCATCATCAGGATAGTAAGCAAGAGTTTCCCACATTCATTAGGATAGATAAATTTGAGTCTAAAAGAGCTCTCCCACATTCGTGCTCTCACCCCTCAATAATTAAATAGATTAGAGGGGGTAGGGGTTGTGAATGATGAATCTTATCTAAAGATAAATGAGAGATTAAATGAGAGGATTTAGGTATTTAGGGAGTAGGCAATCCAACTCATTATGAATGATGAATGCTATCTAAAGATAAATTAGAGGATTTAGGTCTCAACAATTAAAGAGATTAGAGGGGGCAAGGATTGTGAATGATGAATGGGGAAGAATCATATCTAAAGATAAATGAGAGGATTTAGGTATTTAGGGAGTAGGCAATCCAACTCCACCCCCTCATCAATTAAATAGATTAGAGGGGGTTAGGGATTATGAATGATGAATCCTATCTAAAGATAAATGAGAGGATTTAGGTATTTAGGGAGTAGGCTAATACGGTGGTTCTACATTCTTCCAATTCCAATTGAATAGATTAGAAGAGGCAAGGATTGTGAATGATGAATGGGGAAGAATCCTATCTAAAGATAAATGAGAGGATTTAGGTATTTAGGGAGTAGGCAATCCAACTCATTATGAATGATGAATCCTATCTAAAGATAAATTAGAAGATTTAGGTCTCAACAATTAAAGAGATTAGAGGGGGCAAGGATTGTGAATGATGAATGGGAAGAATCCTATCTAAAGATAAATGAGAGGATTTAGGTATTTGGGGAGTACGCAATCCAACTCCACCCCTCATCAATTAAATAGATTAGAGGGTTAGGGATTATGAATGATGAATCCTATCTAAAGATAAATGAGAGGATTTAGGTATTTAGGAAGTAGGCTAATACGGTGGTTCTACATTCTTCCAATTGAATAGATTAGAGGAGGCAAGGATTGTGAATGATGAATGGGGAAGAATCCTATCTAAAGATAAATGAGAGGATTTAGGTATCTAGGGAGTAGGCCAATACCGTGATTCTAAATTCTTTTAGTTGTAGAGATGCACTTTCACATGATATTCAAAAGCACAGAGAAGCAGCACGAGATAGAAAACCAAATGCTTTCTCTATCATCTCATTCCACCAATGCTTGATAGCATATAAAAACCATTTAGGCCAGTTCCCCATACAGCTGCTATGCTTATTTTGGTTAGAAGTCATTCCACCAATGCTTGATAGCATATAAAAACCATTTAGGCCAGGTCCCCATACAGCT
Organism: Chamaecyparis obtusa; assembly: GCA_027943335.1. Lineage (NCBI taxonomy): Eukaryota > Viridiplantae > Streptophyta > Pinopsida > Cupressales > Cupressaceae > Chamaecyparis > Chamaecyparis obtusa. Next base: position 600,812 of record BSBK01004527.1, read on the forward strand.
GCCAGCTATTTTGGTTAGAAGCTGCTGCTCAATATGAGCAAAATCTGCTATTTATTTTTAAGTACTACTTTTAAATCAAATTTTCAAATGAAAGTTTGAATAAGATGTGTTTAAAGAAAGGGGAAAAAATGGGTGAAGATCTCAACTGTTCCAAATAAGTAGTTGCTGCTTATTTTCAGCCTCCTTTTATTCAAGATTTTAAATTTTGAGATTTTAAACAGCTGTTGCTCCACCATGATAGAAAAAGATTTCAATTTATCTTTTCTTCATGATTTAAGAGTTTCATAGGAACACTCTAGCTGCTTAACTTTAAGCAAAATTGTCCACAAACAGTCGCATGGAGACATGGGTTAGAAGTTACAATCGTCGTCCTAACCATTTTACAAATCATTTTACAAAAGAATGTTCCCTTTCTCAATTTCAAAAGCTTATTATGCTGAGAGGCATAACTGTACTGAAGCTATTTATAAATGTATACACTTATCCTTCACATAATTGTGATATATGATTAGAAAGTAGCTGATTTTCTACGCTGTTTGGGTAGTTTGTATTTTGTTGCAGGCTACTCGTTGATTCGCACTTAGCTATGGTTTGCAACTCTTCTGGAAACAGATGATTCGGATGGAATCAGTATTTTATCGGTAAAAGTGGTCGGTCTCATAGTTGGTACAATTTCTGTTGCAGACACCTTTCGTTTTTTAAATTTCAGGGCAATTTTTAACAGCTTTCCATTTAAGTCTTCTCTACATCTTCTGCTGTTACACTTCCTCGTAGAAATGTGCCGATCATATTTCACATTCAGAAATATCATATTGTTTGTTCGTTTCGTAGTTCTCATAGCCATAAAGTGGAAAGTAGGTTTCCGCACTCGTAGATGACAGGCTAATAGAAAATTAACAGGTTAGGTTTCAAACCAGATGTTAAATTTGTAAATAATTGAGAAGAAACATGATAAATTACAGAGTTAGCCAAATTGGTCGATTATAAACCGAGTGGAACAGTTAGCAAACAGAAGATTGAATTGGGGTCTCATCGGCTAAGGAGGACAGAAGATTTGCAGTGGAGCAATTTCATTCAACTTAAAATCCCTGGTACGAGTCGATATCCAGGACTCTGCTAAGATGCCAGTTAAACGTATGGTCATTGCGTGTATCTGTTTTTTCGGTGTATGTAATCACATATGAATATATGCTCAATTTTATTTACAGCAATGCTATTTTCCGATTTGGATATTAAAAAATGTTGTAACTTGTGTTATTCTGTCAAAAACATCTATCCAGAAATGGGCAGATCAGGTGAGCTTCAAATCGGAAAGAAATTGACAATTGTGTTAATTGTGTTTGGTTTATTAAACATGCCTCTCGAACAGCGATTAAAATCGCCAAGAGCATTTCATATGCACCGTCTTTCGATCTGCAGCAATAATCTAGGATTTCTGTTAACAGTTTCTGCAGAGCTCTATTTTGTTTCTCTTTTGAATATTTGGTAAATTCATGTTTATCAATTTGATATATCTAGGTGTCTTCTAGATAAATCTTATTTATAATATAATAATAATTTAATATTGATTACAATATAATAGTATAATTATTTTTAAAAGAAATGATGAAGATTATGATATCTTTCAGCGCACTTTACATACTTTACCAACCATTCATAGTAGTGGCACCAGTGACTACCTCTAGATAATATATACAATAATATATAGTAATATCAAGGGATGTGGAATATATTATTATCTCTCTTGTACTTCAGTTTTTAAAAAAACAATCTTTTAGGTGAACAGCATTTTTACTTAAAAGAAAACAGACTGAACTTTTGATCCACAACATAGATACAGAAATTCCTGGAAAGAGGGTATTGTTAAAAAGGCTTATAAATCTTCTACACAACATCAGTCCCAAATTTAGGATTGAGAAATTTGGCAGGGAATATGGCATTCATTATCCTACGTCCTCTATTTGAATGTTTTCTTGAGCTATAACACACTCCCAGCAAACCAAGCAAGAGCTTCTCTTCAGAATGCGTGGTATAAGCTTTCAGTGCAAGGATTTTTCTTTATAGCTTCCAATATATTCATCTAAACTTGCCAATTGGCTTTCTCCTGTGCGCTTTGATATTAACAAATTACATTGATCCCAGCTAAACATGACCATTTCTCACCTGCGTGCAATCTGCATTCCTTGCCAACGAGCATTTGTTTTCAGGAGCATTCTCTACAAAATGCAATCTGAAAATGGCATCATGAAAAATTGGGAAACCATGATAGGAACGAAATAGGAGAACAAATCCTAAACCATAAAAGGCGAACACTTCAAAACAAAACGCTGCACTAAGCCCAGGACCCAATTGCAAAAATAAGATTCAAGTTTAATATCAATTGGTTCTCATGTTACTAAAGTTTAACTTTTATCATAAACATCTCAATACTGGTCAGGCGTACTGAAGTGATATTGCCACTAAAATGATAGTGTGTGGTGCCCATAGATGGTGATGGAAAACAAGTAGTAAGAAGTAGCTGTCCTGTAAGAGGAGAATGCATTAAGCTATAGGAGGAGAAGTTGAAACAGATGCCGAGCAAGAGCAGAAAGCAGGTGAGGTGCTCAAGCCGGTAAGAGTGTCATAACAGGAGAGGAGTTGAAGCCATAGGAACACCATTCAAGCTATAGGAGCAAAGGATGCAGAAATTGAAACAGATGCCGAGCAGAAAGCAGGCAAGGTGTTCAGAAGTGTCGTAACAGGAGAGCTGTTGAAGACATAGAAACATCATAGGACAAGTAGATGTTCAAAATGTCACTGCAGCATGTACCCTATCACGGGAGAATTGGTTGAAGTGTTGTCCCACAAAATGGGTGGTTGGAGATGCAGATTCTATGAACAAACCCTCACAATTCAATAAGGATCCCAACAATAACACTCATTGAATATTTTTTTTTAAAGTGTATTACATCAACTTAATGGAAGGAACAAGCTCAACAAAGAAGAGGACAAAGAAAATACTCTCAACTAAGAAACAAGATATCCTTTAACAAGACACACTCCAAATTTCTTAAAAAATGCTGATAGAATTAGCAGCTAAGTAAGGAAAAAACATGACAGAAATGTCATGTTAGAGACTTATTTCAAACCTAATAGCCATATTGATAATCCCCAATATCCCATACATCTGATGATTCTGGTCATAACTATCCTAGGGCCGGCCATATGCAATTTTGCTCCTTGCACCACCTTTCAAGCTTCGACAGCAATCAAGAAAATCCTGCTCGCCCTTAAAAATATACCCCTTCAACAAAGACATCAAAATATCACATGACGATGAACTCGACACTAACTACCCCCAATCCTGGTGAACATGAACGCCAAATTTGCTACCAATGGTTCCAATGTCCAGTTGAACACAGAAGAATGTCTTTTCCAGTTTTAACTACTTTACAGTCAGAAATCCTTTGTAAAATCTTACATCCAAGCTCCTAAAATGTAAAATAGTTATTCCTATGCTTCGGAGTCAGAAATAAACAGTCCATCCAACTCTAAGAATAAAACAAATTTTACTCACAAAACAGACCACAAGGTATACTAAAAACCCACTTACCAAGAACAAAGTAGCATTTCAAGAATCGTGACAGGCTCTTGAACCTTTTATAAAGATATGCTAGAAAGTTAGTCTAACTAATTTCCAGGGAAATGGGAAGGACATTAATTTTAACTCCCATCTCAATATGCTGTGTTTCTTGTCCTGTTGGATGACATCTCATATTTTACATGAGCAGCATAATTTTTCGTCTATTAGAGGGGCAAGTCCAAGAATAGAGAAATAAACAGTCAGAAATTCCTATGCTTGGAAGTCAGAAATAAACAGTCCATCCAACTCTAAGAATAAAACAAATTGATAAGACCCAAAAAAGACCACAAGGACTACTACAAACCCACTTACCAAGAACAAAGTAGCATTTCTCAATCAAGAATAGTGATAGGCTCTTGATCCTTTTATAAAGATATGCTAAAAAGTTATAGTCAAACAAATTTCCAGGGAAACGTATAGGACGTTAATTTTAACTCCTACCTCAAAAGGCTGTGTTTCTTGTCATGTTGGATGACATCTCCAATTTTACATGAGCAGCATGATCTTTTGTCTATTGAAGGGGTGAAGCCGAAGCTATTAACAAGGCTAATGGCAAAGCTAAAGTCATTAAAATGGTTAATGGTAAAGCTAAAGACATCGAAGGCAACTAAGAAGATATTAATAAATTGAAATTTATGACTTTCATATGCCACCGACTATTACACAGATTTTCGCCCTAAAAAAATGTTCACTTCTGCATATATTAATAAGATGAGAAGATCAAAATGATCCCTCGTGTCAATATTTGAATATTCTTGTGGTTATTTCTGCGAAGTTGTCTTGGTTGGAAATTTGGAATTCAAACCACAAAGGTTCCATTCCAGAGGAATACAAAGCCCAAGCGACATTTCTCAAGCCTTCCATCTGGGCCAGAAAAAAATGAAACAAACACTGAAACTACCAAACTTTCATGATTTCTCAGGAGTAAGAATATCACCCATATGGTAGAGATACAAGGAAAAACAAAAATGGTCAAGCAAACTCTTCTAACAAAATATCACATTCAGTCAAAAACAAATTTTATTGGCAACCAAAAAGGAATTTGGTTCCATGTAATCCAAGATATGCTATCATTAATTAAAAAGAAAACGCAGAATCTTTACTTACAAGATTTATGTCAGGAGGATGTCATGAGGTCAAGACAGACAGACAGTGAGACAATAAAACTGTCAAGTTGCAACTTCTTGACCACCAGCATGAAATTTTTACCATCGGATGGAATTTTTTTCATAAATGTAACAAGGCCAAATAAACTAGCATTTGTATTGGAAGGAGATGCAATGGTTATGTCAGTTAAACTTAATTTATGTACAAAAATATTTAGAAATCTACATTTACCTCTAAAAAAGAAGTACTAGAGATGTTTTTTTTATTTGAGATGTTGATATTTATATAATACAGTTGCTTCCATTTAAAAAATTCTAAATATTCCAAATTTGACATTGTCTAAAGCTCTACAGTACATCGAATGCCCTATAAATATGAAATACCATTGGAAACAATTTTTAATGTGTATATACAAAACCCAAAAGTCATATTGATAATTTATAAAATTTCAGTGTAAATTGTGCGGCAAATCTTTTCCATTAATATTTAAAATTAATCTAATTTGAATAATCTACTTTAATTGCAATAATCTATTGAATGATTGCAATCTATAACTGTCTGATAATTAAAATCATAGATAAGTATAATATTATACATTAAAGCTGCCCCACAACTTATATTAAAAGTTGTATACATTCAAAAATTATAATATTATAAACCATTCTAAAAATTAACATTTTCCTCGTACAAGTTTAGAGATTTCTCTGGTCTAAGGCATTCTAAAAAGAATATGGCATAGGCCATTTTTCTCATGAAACTACCTGCCTACCATGTAAATTTTATAATGAAAGTACTGTGAAACATTCAAGAAAACTACTAAACTACCTGCCGTATAGCAAAATATTTATTAGAGAAATCACAATCAAACAGATACATAGAATACCTTAGACCCATCAATCATAAATAACAATTTTTCCCCATTAATTTGATCTAGTTGTGAATACCTATTACAGATTGAATTTTCTTTTTTCCCTTACAAAAAAAAACTCTAGTTTTAAAGCCCATTCAGCCTGCTAGATTGGGAAACAATTTGAATAGCTTGCTTTGAGGTTTGTTAGAAATTAATCTTTATTTGTTGAAGTCAATTCCCTTCTTTTGTCTCTTGTAAGAATATTCTTAAAGAATTCCTACAACTCCTCTGTCTTTTATGAGTTCTCAACTCATTTTCTTTATTCCAATATTTGGAATATTAAATTAGATTTCCTCCTTATGAGGATTGTAACACATTGCACCTACATACCACCCACATAGGATGCCAGATAGTATGCTCACACTTGGGAGTTACTTTGTAACTCCTCTCTCTCACCTCTATATATTTGAGGTGTCTCTCTTTTCTTCTATAGAAGCATTTCTATATTTAGCTCAAAGTCTCTTTCTCTGTATTTTCTTCGGGCTTTATGCCATCTACGTGATCATGGTGGACTTTTCTTTACCTTTTCCCCCTTACAAATCTTGTGTCTCCTCTTTGGACCTTGGTTTTGGCTTTTCATCTTTATGGTAATATTCTACCTTCAAACAAATGCCCTTTGATTAGTTTTCTAGCACTTTATGTTGTTAACCTTTCATGGTATCAGAGCAGATTTCTACAAATCAAATCCTGTGTCTCCTTCTTGGATCTAGGTGTGCTTGCTCTTTGTTTTTACTTTTCATCTTTATGATAATATTCTACCTTCGAACAATTGTTCTTTGATTAGTTCTTTTCTCGTACTGTATGTTATTTTCCTTTCAAGGTTTATCATGAATTTATAATATAGCTACATTAAAACAAAACCTTACACGGATAGTACAGCACACATTCATTCTCTTGCACTGGAAGAAAATACAATAACTCACACACCCTAATGTGCAGCTATAGAATGTTTTAAGGAACGTAAAGATGATGAAAATACAGAGAAGAAGAGCTGGGAGCATGTATGTTATTTGCAACTCCTCTATACTACGCAAAGAGCTACTACCTTCTCACGTTTGCCCATTGATGATGATTTGTTAAGTGTTGACTGGTTTCGAATGCACAAAGCAAAATCTATCCTCTGAATTGAAAAGATGGAGGCTGTCGGCAGCAAAAATTGGGCCTCTGCACAGATTTCGGTTCATGGAATTTGGTTTATGCAGCAATGTTCCAACTTCTGGAAGATTCTAATTTAACGCAGCCACCACCCAATGCAATCCTCCACCATTTTATCAGATTTTGCCAAGACTGTCAGAGCTGTGGTGCCTTTCATGTCGGAGGAGTGGTCCAAACTCCAAACTACCAAAGAAGAATGGGGACAAAGAAGACACCAACAAATTGCAAAGACGGGTGATTTTGAGTTAAGCTCAGAATCAGTGGCTTGTAGAAGAAGGGGCATTTAAAGTAAGTGTTGTCAACAATGGAGGTGCTTTTCTCCAATGCCAGATTTGACCCCTATGACAAGCCGAACAGTAGTTTCAGAACTTGGGGCTCACAAAAAATTTGATGCTGCCGTTTCCATTGAAGTGGGATCAGAGGGTGGTGAAGAAGGTGCCATGGATGATTACTAAGCAGCCAAGGGCAGCAACTTTGACACCTTTGTAGCAGTGCTGCAGGAGACAGAGGATGAACACCAGCGACAGGGGCAAGATTGTTTGCCTGGACAGAGGAACAGTTGGTTGTGTTCTCCTTTCAGAAATTTCAATCTGTAACAGTGGTGATGGCCAAATGTTTTCATCTGAGCTTATCTGGTAGGAGATGGACTCTGAAGGACTTCTTGCTCCGCAAGGGATGGAAGGGGTGGGATTTCTTCATGTCGCAGGCCCCTTCAAAGCAGCAGCCATATGTTAGTATTGTAAATAGTGTAATAAAATATGAGCTAGAACCTTGTCGATGTATCTTATTTATAGAATCGAGCACATTCAAATTTGATCCTAAATGGAAAATGTGGAAGGTGTAGGTCATTCCAGGTGCAGAATCAATCACTCAAACATATATTAGGTTTACTACATTCACAATATTCCGACTGACTGAAAAAATAGAAAGCGAGCAAAAAGAAAACTGGCATGAGAGCTATTATCTGTTTACTTTCTACAAAAATGAATCAACGCAGCGGATTGCACTCATCAATACATATATTCTGGTTGTTTTTGTACTGAACGCTCACACTAAAACAGCCAATCAGCTAATAAGCAATAAGTGAAAGTTGTTACCCCAATGCTTTCTTAGATAACGTAGATAAGTAAAATAAGGGCGAGGTTCCATGGAGGGCAATACTGTGCATATTCCATTGGAGTTGGCCATCACAAGCATGTTATTTTAAAGGTGAGTCTGCTGAAACCAGAAAATTCACTTCGTGCCCCAATTTTAAGAAATAATATTTTAAGTTGCTGCTAGCACCCAGAGGCTATAAATTTGCAGTTGCTGCAGAAAGATTTAGGAACCTTCTATGTCATTTAGCCACATTTAATTCATGTGAATGTCTACAAATTTTAGAAAAATATTAACTTAAAAGATTTTGTATTTTTCAGTAGCTTAAAATCACAAGAAGCCTTACAAATATTTTATTTCATGGGACAATTTTCCCCAGCTTGCTCCTAAATTTCCATGCAGCGTCCCTTTTAGATTTGTGTTTAACCCCTCCTCAAAGAGACCATTGAGCTAGAATCTTAATATCAAAAAACCTGGAACTGCACTCAGCAAAATGGTATTAATCCCCATAAGGAAGGAGTAAAATATCAAGAGTCTTACTCTGAATATTTGTAGAATTTTCAAAATCAAAACCAATACAAGGATTTATGCGACAAATAAACTATAAAGGAAAAATAGAACCGTCCCGCTACTTACCGATCTAGTGCCAAGAAAGTGCACAAAATCTTTCTTGTTATCCGAATTACAAATTTAAAATTAACTAATCCTGTTGTTAACGGGAAAGGGTTTAGTGGACCTCTTGGTAGAATATTAGGATTATATTCAGCAGTTTCTCTCTACGTAAACGATGTGCTCTTTAAAATTACTTATCCGTACCGTCACTTTATTCGTTTTATTATCACCAGCAAATCTCGGCCACCGTCAAGACCGTGACGATGGAAATTTCATATGTAGAGATAATTAGATTGTAAGCATATTCATCAAGTTAATTAACAGAGCAGCAAATGAAGAAAGAGAAAAAAAAAACATTTTAGACTACAGAAGCAATCAGATCATCAAACATTCACACTATGGAAACCAGAGCCAAATCTATGACAAAATCAGACACGTGTCAAAAGAAGGCAGCAGCCAATGCATACCAGAGTTTCAAAAAAGCAGGAAACCAACTTCCTCATTGCATTGAAGATCAGATTCTTCTAGAAAAAGTAGAGCTAGTGGCAAAAATATTGAAGGAGTTTGGCCTTGCAGTTATAATTTACACGGCACAAATTAACCTTCTTATCTCTGCTTCAGAGGTACCGGTGATGTACAAGACTGCCATTCCTTAAAACAACCAAAAATTACATTATATTAATTCTTCCCCAATTTCAGCCCCGTTAACTTAATAAGATCCATCCATCACATACAATATGAACAACATCCACGGATGCGATCTCTTGCCACAGAATTGAGAAATACTCTGGAGCATTTTGAACAGTCATCTTCCCCCATCTACCAACCAAATCCATGATGGTAATAAGCAGTTTTTGCAGCCTTCATACTAGACCCAATATGGTAAAAAGTACATTTTACCATATTCCAAACTCAACCCATCATGGTAAATAGCACTTTCTTCTGACCAGCAAAAGGTCCATTTCGGTTAAAAAGTTAAAACTGATACAACATGACTCAGATTGCCCCTGCCAGATTGCTTCATCAGGGTAAAACTGTGCCTGCCCACATGATTATATTAAACAAAAAGTAAAGGCTAAATGAAAAAGTAAGCAGTTTGGTACCCGACTTCTACCATTGGCCCCTGTGGGGTTGATGCTGATGCGGCTGCTGCTGCGTTCCACCAGAGGGGTTGCTGCTACTAGTCCCCCCAGAGCTATTGGGAGCGGCCATATTATAAGGCATCATATGAGCATACATGACTCCGCCTGGCGGCTGCCCATAAGCCACCGCTTGCTGTTGCATAAATTGAGGCACGGCCTGGACCTTGGGGGAAGCACTACTGTAACTACGATTATAATTGGGGCTAAAATTGGCATTAGGGTTAGAGTTAGCGTTAGGGTTTTCAGAGCCATTAGCATCCTTGGACTGATGATCACCCTGCTTGGCCATAGACACCTTCTCTCCCTCCATCTCTCTATACTTGTGCAGGTAAATCTTCAAGGGCTCTACGTACTCTTCAAACCCCAAGGTGCTCATGGCCCACAGCAAATCGTCCCCGTTGATCGTCTTCCTCTTCTCGCGCTGGCACTTATCCGAGGCCTCGCCGGTGATGAAACTGATGAATTCAGAAACACATTCTTGCACAGTCTCCTTGGCATCTTTAGAAACCTTCCCATTTGCAGGCAGGGCTTTCTTCATTATACGACCCACGTTAGCTATGGGCAAGAAACGGTCCTGCTCTTTGATCGAGTAGTCATTATGCCCCCCAACATGCCCGCCCGATTCGTTGTCCGAGCGAGGGCTGCTGTCGGGTGAGCCATAATTGTCCGCCATTAGAGAACCGCGGGGTTTCAGATGCTTTCAGAGCCTATGGGCTACGCTGTACCAATCCGTTTCGAACTCTGAGCACCGTTACGGACACCCTTTTCCGAAATCTGGGAACTCCGATGATGCAGCAATCCTGCCGTGGACTAAATCCCGCCCTTGAGCTCTGCGGCGGCAATCGTCTTCGCTGTCTGTGTCTAATGCAAGTAAAGATCTAGCAGCTTGTTGCCGATCCAACGGTGCCTCCGCAAATTCGGCCCTCTCCTGTGATGAAATCTATTGATCAGTTTTGGGTGCTGATTATAAGAAGAAGGGAGGGTTCAATCGCTACCGTAGATTCGCGTGGACGAATTCTGAACCGTTGGATTATCGTGATGGAGGGTCGTGTGCTGGGCGCATCTCCACCGTTGAATGACGATGATGGGATTGCTGTCAGCCGTACATTTGTGGAAAATTCAGTGGTGTTTGTTTGGATGAGTGACTGACACGTGGTGGGCATTATTGGATTTGTATGAGTGCGTGGAGCGTCCATTTCACGCACAGATGGAGACTCATGAAAGGGAAAGAAATCAACTTTTTAGTGAAACATTTAGAGGTCTTTGTCTTTAAGTCTTTAAGTCTTCTCTTCTATTTTATTTTAGATTTCAAAATATCATTAAAGAAATAGGAAATTATTTTTAGTCACTAGGGTATTTTATGTGGGGTTTTTACTACAAAATTGTTTCACATCATTGAATGGATAAATGGCTACTAGAAACTCATCTAATTTAAGTCGTGTTGATACTATTTTTTTTCTAACAATTTACATGTTTGCAAATATCTCGTCTTAAGTTCAATTATCTAGGAACTCTAAAACCTGATTGTGAATAGATTGACGCAAGTGTACATGCTTAGCCATCAAAAATGTCTTGTCGATGTATTTCTCCTTTATTGTGAATAGATTGATGCACTTGTACATCACTTAGGGCCCATTTGTTTGTTGGAATTAGATTGGAATTGGGATTGTCAAATCCTGGAATTGACATTTTCGATGTTTGTGTTTAAAACATGAAATTGGAATATGAATTTGTTAATTCTCATTTACCCCCAAAACCAGCATTTGAATATTCCATCTAAATAGGTGGAATTGGAAAATCAATTCCAATTCCACTTAAATGAAAATTGGGGGTAAAATAAAATTTATAAAATTTTGAAATCCATATGCAAACAACATTTTCCATCTTCTCATTATGAATTCCAGGTGAACCAAACGGTTCTAGCCATATTCCAAAAACCATTTTCTAGATTTAAAACTTCCAGAATTGTCAAATACTAGTAGTTGACAATTCCAGCGTTGTTTAATTCTAGCAACCAAACGGACTCTTAGCTATCAAAAATGTCTTGTTGATGTCTTCTAGATATCTCGTAATGAAATTTGCTATGAATTCCATGGGTGAAATTAGATATTAAATTTGGTTTACCTTTGCTATTAATGCATATGTTGCAAATCATAGTTGTTGGAACTCACTCCCAAAGATCCCTATAAATATAGGCTTAAGAATAAATATTAATATAAACTAGAAGATTATGCGTCTAAGATTGGAGGCATTTAAGGAAAAAGGTAAAATGAATTGTTTTCATTTGTTATAACTTTATTATTTCAGTCAACCACAAAACTTAATTATCATTATGGCATGCTTGCATGTAGCTTCAAACTACAATCTTTAGGTATGTGTTGATATTGCCACATAAAAGAAATGAATTAGTACAATATTATTGATTTGTGTGCAAAAATAATTAGAATCTCCTTTATATATTCTTAAATGCCACAAAAAGAGGGTGTTGTGATCTAAACTTAATTATTATTAATTATAGTAATGTTCTAGCTAAAATATAGGTCATTTGATATTTTACTATTTTGTATTAACACTTGTTTCTTGTCATTTAATTAATCAAGTTTTCTATCACTCAAGTTTGTAATGGTGAGGTTGATGAAGCTCTCCACTAACCTATAGTAGTGTAAAGTTTGTGAATCAATGTGGGTGTAGAAAGAGATAAGAATGATACTTTGGAGAAGATTGGGATTCTCATGTACAGGCAAATGCCTTTATTTCCATCAATTGTCTTGTCAAATGAAGGTTATCAAATACTAAAGCAACGATGATACCTTGAATACATGCAAGATGGTATCTAAAAGGATTGTGGGCATTTATGACATCACAATAGAATTTAGATTTCAAAATATCGTCATGAAAATAAAATTATCCATTTTTTATAGTGAAACTTGTAGAGGCTTTTGTCTTTAGTCTTACATACATAATAAGTTTTATCTTCTATTATATTTTAGATTCCAAGTATGATTAAGGAAATGAAAAATATGTTAATATTTTTTTTAAAGATTGTCATGTTAACAAAGTAAATTGGTTGGAAGAAAGTTTACTATATAAACGAATCAATTAAATGGTTTTGTTTCTATTATGAATAAGTTCCAACCATATTGTCATTTTTGTACAACTTTCATTTATTAGACTTCATAAATTTTGTACATTAGTTTACACTCTATTAATTATAATGTTGAAAATATTCTAGAAATATTTCTTTGCTCTATTGTTCAAGATCTTTTAGGCATATTCTTAGAATCAATTATGGAAAATTAAATATAACCAAGTTTCAACAATTTAAAATCAAAGCGCTTGGAAAAGATAGGATGGCGAAGAGGGTGAGGCCGAGCAGGGTAGGGTTTCACAGGCATCATGGGTTGCATTACAATGGAGGAGCACAACGTGGATGGCCTTTCAATAGGTGTTTCCAAACTGGCTTTAAAAGCAAAACATGATTTCGTAACAATGTTTGGTAATCATTGAAGCAAGCATGGAAGGTTCCAGGAAATAATGGGTGGGATTCTCAGCTACACGAAAGTGAGAACAACCGTCATCAGAGGTTGGAGACGAGGAACATATGGGGTTTTGCGAGAATGAGGATAAATGGACTAGTTGATTTCAAAAAACTTGAGAAGAAGTTCTGGAGACCGAAACTGTAGGACATGGAGGTGCAACTAGATAAGGTAAGTCCTAACACTGAACACACTAGAGTGGTTTCCCTTATGGTTGAAAATAAGGAATGGAATGACTCTATCTCGCTTTTGAAAGAAAGGTGTTTGTTCCTTAAATGGATTGGCCCCTGGGTGGCTTTCAAAATAATTTGAAATTGGTGCAATGAGTACCAGGGGGAAGCTTGCATTCTCAAAACTCTTCCCAATGGTTTCTATGTGGTAATTTTTCCTATTGCCAAAGATAAGGAATGGATTCTATGTAGTGGCATGTTTATGATGAAAGGGAAATGGTTCTACATAAAAGTGTGGGTTCCAAATTTCAACCTCAAAATGATAGTGATGGAGGAGGTGTCGTTATGGATAAGGCTATATAATTTACCCCATGAATATTAGGATTTGGAAACCCTAAAGCTAATTGGGAACAAATTGGGGGTGTTTGTAAAAGCATATGAAGCTTTAGATATTAAGGAGTTTAGTATGTATGCATGAATCTACATTTTATTGCAGCCATGTCACCCTCCACCTAAGATAGTTGAACTAGAATCCAGGGAAGGTGTTTGGAAACAACAAATAGAAGTTGAAGAGTTAGTGGAAATGTGCTCAAAGTGTAGAGGTTATGGCCACCCCACAGGGGAGTGCCCACGAAGAACAAAAGGGAAAGGCCTGGAACTAAATGCTTTGACTGATCTTATTATAGAAAAGGAAAGTGTGGTACAGTTAGAAGATAGTGGGTTTCTGGAGGCTTTAAACTAGTAAATACTCTAAAACTGTGGAGAACCTGGATTGTTGGAAGGTGATATTTCTTATGGTGATGGGAGGCTAGGAGGATTTATTAAGGATATCTTTTTGTTAGCTGATAACTTCAAAACTATTAGTGAGACTCAGGTAGACAAGGGATCCTTGGAACCCCATGTGCCACAATGGAATGTAGAGATGCATACAAGGGAATACCCAATGTCGAATGATATTGAGATGCCAAATGATAATAGAATAAACAATGGAGTTATTGCAAGCACCAATGAGGTGAAGGTTGGTAATGATGTCAGTAGTTGTGACTCAAATCTTCAAGATCTAAACACTACAAAGAAAACCATAGAAAATGGGAATGCTCCAAATTATGGTGGGTGTGCAACTAGTGATCATCTTCTAAAAGAGTAAAGCTTTTCAAATTAAAAAAAGATGGACTTGTGTAACTTGTCGATGGATAAGTCAAATAATGTTGGGGTGGTTTCAACTTTATGGGGCAAGCTCAAAGGAGTGTGAGCTACCTCTTTCGGTGCATGCTAAAGACAAGGGACTATAGGGTATTCAACAACTCTCTGGTGAAAAGGAAAAAATTGAGTCAGATGACCCTATGTTTAAAGACATCCAAATCTCTCCAATTAGAAACTTAAAAAGCTCCTTTGAGGAGGAAAGAGAGGGTAGAGATGGTTCTATTTCAAAATATGACTCTACATCAAATGAGGACTAGGGGGTTGTCATGATCTTGGTTTAGAAGCATCTATTGGTATTATGGAAAAGAGATCATTGTCACAGACTGCCACAAAGAAAGTAAAGAATAAGGTGGGGAAAAAGAACACACAGGGACCTAAGTTAGCATTAGCTAAATTGGAAATTGTTGTTAGTGCTGTTGGCCAAACCAAATTAAGATTGAGAAAAGGGTATCCCTTTTCCCAAAGGAAATGAAGGTTCTTTCCTAGAATGTTAGGGGATGCAATGCCCCTGACAAGATCTATTTGATCAAGAGATGTCCATATCAAACAAGTCCTAAACTAGTGTTATTACAGGAACTAAAGCTTAGTGGTAATGGTGTTGTATGTTTTTGTAGGTAGTTTTGTAGATGGAAGTGCTCTATTAAATGGAAACTATGGGAGCTTATGGGGGTTTGGGCATCTTGTGGAAACCAGAGGTAATGGACATAAAAATCAATAGATTGGAAAGATCTTGGCAATGGGTTAGTGTTATGTCCCCAATAGTTAGGCTAGTTTTTGTCTTATTAATGTTTATGGACCCAACAGTTCTGAAGGACTCATAGAGGTGTGGGGAGACATTACGAATGTCCTCCTAATGAAAAAAGATAAGTTTTTTATGTTGGGAGGTGATTTTAATTCCATCTTAAGGCCCTCAAACAAGAAAGGTGGTGCAGGTTGGATGAGTCAAAAGAAAAAGGATATAGTGATTTTGTGACTAATAATGGCATGTTGGAAACACACTTTAAAAATGGTGATTTTAATTGGACTAAAAGATGGAAAGGTTTTCTAAATACAATTGAAAATATTGATAGATTCCTTCTTGTAGGCAGCTGGGTTGACCAACAGTGAAATTTTTATGCAGATATTCTTCCTTTTATGAGCTCTAACCATTATCCAATCAATTTAAGGATCCGGGAGGAAGAAGCACATGAGTGATGCCCCTTTAAATTTGAGGAGATGTGGCTAAGGGTGGATGGACTAAAGGATCTAATTTATGAATGTGGACTGAGGCTCTTACAAGGATTGCGAATAAAGCCTTCATCTTTTTCAAGAAGTTACATCACATCAAGGAATAACTAAAAAGATGGAATAGAGAAGTGTTGAAAAGTATTTTTACTGAGAAATGCAAAATTGTGTAGGAATTGGGGGCCCTACATTCTAGAATCATAGACAGGGGTATGCATGAGGTAGATTTTATTGCAGAGAAAGAACTAAACAACAAGTATTTGGAAATTTTGGCAAGGGAAGAAACATTTTGGAGACAGAAATCTTGAGAAACTTAGTTGAAGGAGGGGAATTGTAACACAAAGTTCTTCCATAAATTAGTGAAAACTAGACAATAATTTAACAAAATCTACTCTATTAAAAATCAATTGGGGGTGATCTTATCAGAGAAAAATGACATTTGTAAAGAAGTTGTGAGGCACTTCTCAAATGCTTTTAGGCTAACCCAAACAATAAATCAAAATGATGTAGGCATCATGGAGAATATCTCTACATGTATTAATGATGAGAAGAATGAGATGTTGATGAAGTCAGTCACAATGGAGGAAGTTAAGATGACCCTTTTTGGCTTAGGAGGGGATAAAGCACCAGGTCTAGATGGATTCCTGACCTTTTTAAATATATATATATAGGACATCTTTGCTTTTGATCTTTGGGAGGTTGTTGAAGAACTTAGGGCTGGTGGATTTATATTAAAAGACTTTAATAATACCTTCATTACTCTCATTCCAAAGAAGGATGATCTTAGCACTTTTAGTGATTTTCAACCTATTGCCTTGTGTAATACAATCTATAAATTATTATTTCCAAGGTGGTGGAAAACATATTAAAAGATCTTTTAGATAATATTATTTCCCCTAAACAGAGTAGTTTCCCACTGAATAGATCAATTTATGAAGGGGTCATTGTAGTACATGAAGTAATATATTTCATTCGCAGAGCTCGTACAAAAAGAATGTTGGTTAAGTTGGACATCTAAAAGGCCTATGATGAGGTAAATAGAGATTTTTTATTAAACATTCTTAAAAGGTTTGGTTTTTGTGATTCTTTGGTAAATTGGATTAGTAGTTGCATTAATTCTCCCTGCTTCTCAGTCCTAGTTAAGGCAAGCCCACAAGGATTTTTTGAGTTTGAAAAAGTCTTAGACAAGGGGATCAAATCTCCCCTTTTCTTTTCATTATTATGGTAGAGGCCCTAGGTAGATTAATTTCTAAAAAAGGAAGAGAAGGAAGTTGGAAAGGTGTTAAGGTGGTGGTTGGTGTTGAGGCTATCTCTCATCTTTAATTTTTTTATGACACCCTATTATTTGGTGTCGCCTCTATTCGAGAAGTTAGGATTATGAAGGAAAATTTGGATAAATACAATAGGGCATCAAGGAAATGCATAAACTAGAGAAAATCTAAAATTTTCTTTCTCAAAACGCAAGGTCAGAAACAAAGGAAAATC
Organism: Chamaecyparis obtusa; assembly: GCA_027943335.1. NCBI lineage: Eukaryota > Viridiplantae > Streptophyta > Pinopsida > Cupressales > Cupressaceae > Chamaecyparis > Chamaecyparis obtusa. Next base: position 618,073 of record BSBK01004527.1, read on the forward strand.
TATTCAATTTTGGGGATAAGGATGGGTTCTCTCCCTGGAAAATACTTGGGTATCCCCCTCTTTGGAGGTGCTAGAAAATTGGATGTTTGGAAAGAGTTGGTGGACAAAATTTATGGTAAAATAGATGGTTAGAAGAGAAAATGGTTATCTTTAGCAGGGAGGACTTTAATGTTAAAATCATTATCTCTGCAATCCTAATCTTTTTGATGATGTGTCTCAAAATCCCAAAAAAGACAATTAGATTGGTGGGGCAAAGGATGAGGAAATATTTTTGTCCAATGGTGTTAATGATTAGGATAAAATTTGACTACCGACATGGGAGAAATTTGTATGTCAAAATAGTGTGGAAGTGCAAGTCTTAGAGATTTGAGCATCGTGAATGAGGCTCTAGGAGTGAAACTTGTTTGAAATATTTATACATAACCTAATCAATTATGAGGTTGAATTATGAAATTGAAGAACTTGGATTCCATGGATAACAATAGAATTTTAATAGTAAGGAGTCCCCCTCGAGGTTCAACTATTTGGAACTTTATAGTCTCCTGTAGGAAGGTTATCATAGATCACGTCACATGGGAGGTAGGGGATGGTTACCAAACAAAGTTTTGGGATGATTCTTGGGAGGGTTGCCCTTCACTAATTGATAGGGGTGAGTTAAATGATCTCAGACAATGGTGTTTGATGAATTGGGGTAAACATGTGTGCAACTACTTAGAGTTAGAGAGGGGGCCTTTGGGAGAGGAATGGACTTGGAAATCATTACAAAACATTAATATTCCAGAGAAACAGTTGAATCAAGTGAGGGAGATTTTTAATTCAAGGAAGTTGATAACTTCTAGGAAAGTTAACAAGGTGGTCTGGTGTGGAGCCCTAAATGAGAATTATTTAGTTAAATTGGGATACCAATTTCTAGATAGGGGTCTTAGAGATGATAGTTGTCCAGTTAGTTTATATTGGGGAAAGGAACCCTACCAAAAGTAGGAACCTTTTCCTGGTTTGGAGTTAAAGGAAGGATACTTACTAGAGAAAGAAGGAAAAGGTTGGGGTATGTGGGCCAACAAAATGTGTAAGATGCTTGAAAGCAAAGGAAACTATGGATCACCTATTGCTAAATTGTAAGGTCGCATGATATTTTTGGGAGATGATTAATTGGAAGTTGGGATGGAAGGGACCACTACTGGACACATAGAGAAAATACTTTGAGAGATGGCCATTAGGATGCCATAAATCTACTATCTCTAATATTTGGAAAATTTTCCCTTTAATTGTAATTTGGGAAATTCAGAAGGAAATAAATAGATAGATTTTTGTAGAGAAGGAAGAGAGTATATAGAGGTTAAAAGGAAGGATTAATCATGTGGTTGAAGAAACTGTTGGAGTTGTAGTATCCCATTATGACTCTGTCACTTCTCCTCTCTCTACTCTGTCACTTCCCTAGCTAACTCAATATTTGTCACCATGGATGACTCACCCACTGATTCTAACATATACCTAGCCCAAACCTTGTTAGGCTCTGATACCAATTTGATAGGGAGATCTTTTCTCCTGAGCTCTACCTCCTTGTGGACTCCTACAAGGTCCTTCTCATGACCTTTCTAGGGTTCTTTCTATGACTCTACTCAAGAGGAATTCTTCCCTCAATTACACTTTTCTCCAAAGACCTCACTACCAAGTTTGTACTCAATAATACTTCCTTTCTCCTTTATGGACTCAACTCACTAAGTCTACTTCCTAACACACCATGACCATGTTCAACTGCAAATGAGATGGAGGGCTTCCAAACTAACCATTTCCACTAGTTTTGGTGTCAAATTGTTCACAACTTTCATCATTTTGCAAATGATCTCTTGAAAACCTTGCAAATAGGGTTAGTAGCCTTTTAAGCCTAATTAGGTCTCCTAATTGAAATTTTGGGTAATAACTCTGAAACTTTCCAAACAAATCCCCAAAAAAATTGACATTCCTGACACCCTTTTCATAGGACTCCAATGTTTTTAGGGTTTCCCAAGCCCAATCTGTTTGTACACTTCCTAGAAATAGGCCTATTTTTAAGGGTCAAAGGCCTGTTTATACTACAGTGAATATACTGGTTTTAAATCCCCACAAATGGCTTCATAAAACCTTCTTTTATTGCACATTGAATCTTTGGTCATTGTCCTACACATCCATGGTCTTGGATTGTATCTGCCAATACATTAAACCCTCCATCTTTGCTCTACAACTATCAAGCCTCCTAGCTGGGTACACCCTGTCTCTCCTAGGGCTTGATTGTGAAAATGGTTAACCTATAAATTTTGACCCCAAATTGCATATTTACAAAGTATTTACAATGCCCTAGCATTTTCCAAAAGGTTGTATAGTTACCACCGATGAGATTCATGCTAGAGCCATTTGAAGTCCTCCAACTTTGTATAGATTAGTGAACCAGTCACAGAGGAAAGAATTTATTTTACTTACCAAAATAGAAAAAATAAACCCTAAAATTGTATGCAAATCAAATATGAACAAAACCCTATCTAATCATGTAAGAAGCATTCTCAATTCAATCCATTAACATATGGATATTTTAATTTCAAAATGAATGTCAAATGAATTACAGAAAACCAGTCAAGTTTATAATGTCAAACTATATGTACAGTCCACCAACCTTGAACACAGATTAGGAATGGTCTTAAATAGCTCCATATATCAAGTCACAACTATCCAAACTGACCCTCAATCACTTCTTGCCTCCCTTGTGCAATCTTGTCGATGTTGTCATTGGCAACTTTTGTAATTTTTGTTGTCATTTCTACATGAACCACTCAAACTAGTGTAGATTGATTCCATGGGTGTAACTAGACCCATTTTAACACCTCTTAGTCCAATTCCATACATTTTGGAGGTCAATTTGATCTTTGACCAACTATGCACTATGTTGACAACTTGTGACATAGAAGACAAGTCCTAGGCACACCTTGGAAAGCTTTTGCCCACACATCCTAAAGACTTACTAAAGACCTTAAAACACACTTGGGACTCATTCTTAATCCGTATTGACTAGTGACTTGACCAAAACTTATTTTTTCTTCTTCAAAAAGTGCCTTTTCAGAAAGTGGCGAGTTTGGGATGTGTGCCAAGGCATCTTCTCTTTCCAATTTGGAAATTCCTCTTGTTGGTGAGAGGGAACATATGGGAAAGGGTGCCCAATCATTTTTGAGGTTTGGTAGAGTGTTAGGCATGGATTACCTTTTAGAGGATATGGAGAGGAATTTGGAGGTTTTCTTTCCCACTCTCCAAACTTGGAGACTTCTAGTGGAGATAGTAGGATTTTGGAGGACTTAGCCAAATAAAGGAAAAGGTAGGAAGGGAAAATCTCATCCTCAAGTCTCATTTTACCATTGCTTGGAGCAAGGTTGGTGATCCTATCATGGAAAAACCATGTCTTTATTTTATGTTAAGTGTGCTAAAATTTAATGTTGTTGTATGTTGTTTTTGTGTAGCTTCAAGCTTTGTTTCATGGATTTTCTTGTTGTTTTCTTCTTGTTGTTCCATGTTTTGTTTCAGGTGTGCAAGGCTATACTCACCCTTGGGAGGGAAGAGAGCCTTGAGGGTGAAGGTAATTTTGGAATTCCAAAATAGTGTAGAGTCCTTCCTCGTGGAGGAAGGGGATATGGCATGGAGTATGAGCTAGTCCATGTTGCCATCATATTTTTCTACGCTATTGAGGGCCATAACGGGAGAAATTTTGTATAAGTATTGGAAGGAGGGGTTGTGTTATTTGGCCTTGTGAAGGCATTTATAATTGAGCTATTGAAACTTTTTGAAGGAATTGTATGCTTTTGTTATGGCTTCTCCTATTTTAATCCATTTCCACCTTCACCCCTCTTCATGGGTCCAAGATGATCCATTGTGAAACCATGGGATTTGGGAGTTTTATGTGTTGTAATGTTGTTGGTTTTTATATGTGTTTTTTAGTGTTTTTTACCCCATCCATTTTTGGTTCCCCAAGCTCGGGGGTGGCCTTATAAAGGCCAAGGTTGGGAGGTGAGCCTCCATGGTGCATATTTTTATTACAAGATTTATGCTTGGAGAAAGAACTTGTTTTCTTGGAAGGATTAGAGTAGGAGTGGATTTAACAACATTTTAAAGTTGCAAATTTATATTTTGTAAAAATCATGTTGTCATGATGTTGTAATGTAAAAAGAAGAGCCTATGTTGCCTTTGGAAATAAAAAAAGATCATTAGAAATTTGTGTTTAGACCTATATAAAAAAAAGAGACATATCTGATGTTATTTCTACTCCTCTTATTTCTCTTGCTTATGTTCAGTTAAAAAAAAAAAGAATCTCAATCAATTACTTGCAAAATTCATGTCAAAGAAAAGCTATAGTTTGTATTTTACTTCCTTGTATTCTAAATAAATAAATAAATAGAAATATAAGTTGTCTTTTATTTCCATGCAAGGAAATTGTATGCTACTATGTATATATTCTTACACACACACACACACACAAGTATATCTATCATTAAAAGGAGTCATAGGACTCATTTGTTGAAGCAAACCAAGAAGTAGGTAAAGGAAGAGACAATATCGGTAAAGGAAAATGAGAGACAGGCACCAAGCAGTGCATGGTAGTTGCTGAGAAGAGAGCACATGTTACCGAGAAAGAACAAAACATGTTACTGAGAAATAACAAAACATGTTACCGAGTAACACAAGTCGACATAACAAATCATGAAATATACATTCAACTTGGACATTGAGCAAAAAAAATTTACTGATTTCAAGGAGATCGTTTGGTAAAACATTGGAAATGTAAAAATATGATTGCACATGATTACAAGGTAGATCCACCAATGGAAACTAAAAGGAATATATACACTAGAAATGAAACCAAAGCTACCACCATTTAAGGAGAAGAATCTATAAGGTTTCCACCACTTCTAAGTCAAGTATATAAAGAACAAATTGTGAAGGTCAGAAGGAGAATGAGTCAGAGAGAAGGAGGTGAAGATGATGTGATGGTGATGAAATGATGAAGTAAAGCTGATTAAAGTTACCAAGTATAGAGAAGTTGAAGCATAACTAAGAAGGTGAATAAGATTTGAGGATACCGAGTACTGAAGTACAAAATGAGGTAAAGATGTTATTGAGCACAGTGAGTCTGAACAACATTTGTTGATGCATTATTACAGTCAAATTTAGCATTGATTTATATTGTATTTGAAATTGTAAAATCCCACTATTGGGTAGGCCCTAATAGGTCTTATTTTGTAAATCCTTTAACATGGTACATCTCTTAGATTAGAGATTGTAAAATTCTTTAACAAGGTAGACTATATAAGTTTTTTTGTAATCCTAATAGGGCAAGCTATCAAAAGTAGCTAAAAATTATAACTCTAACTGAGCAACATTTTTAATACAGTGGTGAAGGATTGTGGGTACCATCCCCACTGTAATTTTTCCCTTTGACCAAGGGTTTCTATGAGACAAAAAATCATGGAGTTATGAGTTATGTTTTCATGTTTTGATTTCTATGTTTTATGGTGTTACATACAAAGTTTACAATTCAGTAAATTATCAGAATATATGATAGATATACAAATCAAGTAAAGAAAAGGTTGATAATTTTTTTTAAGTATTGATTCACCCCTCCCCTCTCAGTACCTAACTTTCCATTATAAATCCAACAGTTTGAAACTTTTTGGAATAGTTCTGAGAGTTGTGTCACCTGCACCTACAAACATAAAAAAAGGAAGAAGGTTAGATATAGGGGTTTTCCTTAGTCAAACCCCTATTTGGATTCATTTCCTTGAAATAAAATAAAGGAAATGAAAGAGTTTTGTTATATAGAAGAGGCTAGATCTGAAAAATAGAATATGTCATACCTTGGCAATGAAAATACTTATTTGAATATGATCTAGTATATTGATGAAATAGCTTTGACTTAACAAAAAAACCCAAAAGGAAATCATGAAAGATAAAACCTTATATCTATGGGGTCCTCACTGAAGGGGAAATAAAATATCACATGTGTTCATATTAGGGGGTTTAAAATGGGAAAAACAAGGGGGCAATATATTTCTAAATAGGGGGGAGGGGGGCTTTTTTGGGGTGGGGTGTATATAGAAAAATAGGTGTGGGGGGTTATTGGGTGGCTATTGGAGGGGGTGACAAAAAAGGAGTTTGGGGCAATATTTTTTGAAAATAGGGGGATTCTTTACTATTCCACGAATGCACATGCTATGATTCAAGTTCACTAAGTGAATCCCTCGTTCTTATATGATGTATGTTGTATTTATCCATAATGCTTAATTGAGTAGAAGAATGAAGACTTGGATAAATGTATATGTATCTCCTTTGATAGAAAAATAATTTTCTTGACCTTCAATGAGGGAAAGAAGCTTGATCCAGGGAGAAGAACACCTTGAATGCTTGAGAAGAAGTATAGATCTTGAATGCTTGGATTCTTGCCTTGAAATGTTGAACTTGATGATAATGAATACTTCCTAATATTGACCATGGTTACCAAAATGAGGAGTTACAAGGTGTTTATATACCTCTCATAACATCTTAGGGGTTAAAATTCAAGCATTCCAACCATAAATCCAAATACCCCACAAATCACCAAGAAGAGCTCTCGGTTCCAATTTCAACCTTATCTTTGGGGTACACAATGATCTAAGTGTTATTTTCATAGGAAATCAACACCCTAGGCATTATGTTCCACCCAATCAAAGCTTAAATCAGGACCATAGACCCTAGACAATTAAGGGATGTCAGATTACAAGGTACAATTGATTTCGAGGCTAGGACAAAACATGAAGGCCACAAATGGTAACATAGGGCCTAGGTGATGAAATAAATGATTATATTGGAGGAAAAGAAGAGGAGCATACTTATAAATAAGGTATTACCTTGATTTTAAAAAAGATTAAAATGATAGAGGACTTATATTTGAATTTAGGCGCCCATTAAGCATCATATGAAGTCCTATTATGAGAACACACTAAGTTGGGTGCTAAGCAATCATGAAAGTGTACACACATTAGGTGTTTACAAGACAGTACAATATGATATCAAAATAAATACAAAATTCCACCCATAATAAAATAGGGCCTATGTATGCAAGTGGTGATTGGATGGATGAGATAATTAAAGGGGCACATATATAATTAAGGGACCTCATACAAATTAAAATAAGAGAGGACTCATATTTTAATATTTATTAATTAAATGCATAGAAAAAGTCCAATGATGCATAAAAGAATGAACACACACTAAAATAGGTGCTAAGAAAGCACGAAATTGGACACCTTAGGAAGTGTGTACAGTTGTAATGTCCCCAAATTTTGAACAAACAAATAAATAAAATTAATTATTCGAAAGTTATCTAAATAAATTAAAAATTAAAAGGATGACTTTTTTTTAAAATTAATTTATAAAAAAGTGACTAAAATAAAATTATATTATAAATTCACTTTAATTACTAAAGTCCTTTAGCTTATTGCAGATGCTACTTCATGTGGAAAATTCTATAAGGCTCATCAATTATTATAAAAGGAGGGGTTGTGATGGATTTGATATGTTTTGATGTTATTTGGATCTGATAACTTGATTGAAGCTTTTTATGATGAAAATTTCTAGAGATGAAAACCTTTAAGAGTTGATAAAAGGGCTGGATGAAAATATGGTTCTTCCTGTGAGTGGATTCATGACAGAGACTACATTTGAGAAAATTTGTGAAGTCTTTGCTGGAGACAAACTTAAAGAAATAAAATATTGTAGGTTTGATTTATTTTTATCCGAATTGGATAAAATAAATAAAATATATATTTTATATATTATATTACATTCTGAATAATATTCTCATGTGTGCAAATTTATGAACATTAATATATATTCAGGTCGACTGCCTAATGTTTGGGGGTTAAAGGTTAAAATATTACTGATATGACCGAAGATTGGTGCATATAATCTTTTACTAAGAGAAAGACTCAATATAATGATGGGATGATCTCTCTAAGGTTGGAATTGTTTGGCTTTATATTACATTCTGAATAATATTCTCGTGTGTGCAAATTTATGAACATTAATAATTATTCAGGTCGACTGCCTAATGTTTGGGGGTGAAAGGTTAAAATATTACTGATATGACTGAAGATTGGTGCATATAATCTTTTACTAAGAGAATTTTAGCAAGACTCAATATAATGATGGGATGATCTCTCTAAGGTTGGAATTGTTTGGCTTTGTCATGAATGATTAATGGTACAAGTGGTAAATATATTTGAAGCAAAGATTGCATTTGTGTAAATATTTCATGGTAACTATGTTGAATTTGTGGTCAACATGACCTCCTTGAGGACTCATGAAATGCCACAACCACCTCTTGTGGGTCATTTAATTTTGACATTTATATCAGGTGTTGATAATTATAGCTTTCAGTGCAATGACAAATAATTCCAACAATTGGCATCAGAGCCCGGGGTCACGGGTTCACGTCTCCCTTTAGTGGGTATTAAAGGCTCGGTCATTTTTGAGTGGGATATTAACATTGAATTGTTGGTTAGCACCTTCTTAGGGACTCGTGACATGGCTTAATCGCCTCCCATGAGTTTGGTGTGTCAACTTTTGATAACAGGTACAAGATTGTGCTTCCTCTTTTGGTTTGTCTAGAGATAGACTTATAATCTCTTTGGGGTTTCTCAATTGACATCTATGTATGTCAAACTTTCTTATCATTATTCAAGAGATGAATATTGTTACCATTCATGAAGATCTATAAAGTTCACATTATCCCTATTGTTAATGACTGCTAAAGTTGAACTGAACTTATTGATCAAAGTTTATTTCTTTTCATTCTCTAAATGAGTTGCAAATTCATTATCAAAGTTCTACAATAAAGGTTAGGATTGCATTATTTATCAGTTTGTTATGTAAAATTAGTTTTTATTTTGGGCTTGAAACAAGATTAGATTTTGTAATTTCTATTTAGTATAATTAGTAGATTGTTGAATTTGTCCTGAGCTCAATGAATTTGTATCGGGATGAGAAACAATATACATGTTATTCTTGAATAAAAAGTATGTGAAATCATTACCCACAATAGTATTGAACCTGATCTTAGAAAACCTATTATTTTACATGGTTAAATTTGTTTTAATAAAATTACTTTGAGGAAAAATTTGTGAATATTTGTGCAAGTTTTCCTAGGGGTTCTTACAACAATTTAAAATGTTGCATTTATCCCTAACTCTAGTGGGAGCATGAGCTTACACACACACTCATGGTAAAGTAGAAGAAAGTGAGATATGAAGAGAGAGATGTTCATTGGACAATATTTTAAAGAGATAAGAAATCACTATGTTTAAGGGAAAAAATCCTCCAAACCAAGGATCGTACCTAGTATGACCATGTGCAAGGGCTCATAAAATCACAAAAAAAGACACATAACACAAGGGGTTAGTACTAAAAATAAATGCTCCTAATCAACTATTTGAATAGACCTCAATGAGAAAAATACCTCAATTGCTAGTATAAAATGTAGAATTCTATTTCAAGAGCATAAGTGAACCCATAATAAGAACAAGAGAATACATCAAAGATGATACATGACTCCATTACCAAACAAATAGAAAGGAGTGTTGTTCTTATGGGATTATAGGAGAGAGAGAGAGAGAGTCATGAATTACAAAGACTAGAAAAGTATTTTATTCTAGGTGATCCATGAAAGAACACATATTCCACTAGACAACAAGTTATATTATGTTGTTTGATTTGTGAGACAAAAGCGAAGGAAGAGTAAGAAACAATCTAACAAGTGGGTTATGCTAGTTACACTCATCCTAAGAGAGAGGATTGGTGCCAAGATAAAGTTTATAGTCTATAAAATTATGTTATTCTTGTCAACCCATCCAAAGGATAACCAAGAAAAATATTGTATGCAAGGAAATTCACCAAAAAGAGATTGCCCCAAGGAAAGAATTGTTTCCAAAGGAATCAACTATAATATGAAAATATTGACCCAAGTAAAATTATGTCTCCAAAGGAATCTACTAAAATAGTACAAAAGGATAACCAAGGAAAGCATCACTACCAAGGAAATATAAAAAACAAAAGGATTGCCCCAAGGAAAACATTTTAAAAAAAGGAATCCACTATATCACTGCTAAAATGATAACCAAGGAAAGTGTTGTTTCCAAAGAAACCTGAAAAAAAAGGATTACCCCAAGGAAAATGTTGTTTCCAAAGGAATCCACTTTAAAAAATGGAAAAGGATTTCCCCAGGGAAAATTCTATCTCTAAAGGAATCCACTATAATACATGAGGAGGCCGCATTTATGCCTCCCTTCATAAGATAATGACATAAAACTATGATGACATCATAAGGATAAAGTAAAATAAGGATACCCACCTTCAACACCAAGATGATATCCTTTAAGAAATAATGTACATGTAACCTTATCCAAAGAGAGAGAACTCTTTGGAGGCCAAGGGAGAGACAAATGTGTAAAAATATGTCTTGCAAAAAGTGTAAAGGGATCCTTAGGAAGAATATATCTTTTTTTTAAGACATCTACCTCCAAGAGGATTTCTTGAAAAAAATCAACATCTTTAACAAAAAGAGGGGAAGGAGAACAATAATTTACCATTTTCCCTCTATTTCTAGGTAAAAAGGGATTCTTGACGAAGGATGACACACTTTAAGCCCTCAATAAGGGATTTTTTATGATGGACACACAATTTCAAACAAGGAAGAGGTTGTGATCAAAGATACACACATATTACACAAGATAGAATCTCTAATCAAGACAATCAATTCCATGTAAGAGAAGATATCACATGATAAAAAAATACTACTCCGCCAAGGAAAGTGGTTCATTAGAAAGGATAAGAGAAGGATAAAAATCCTTTCCCCCCAAGGGTAAAGTAAAGGGAAAAGGATAAAACATTATGTACCCTAAGTGAGAGATTATTTATTAAAGATATACACTACAAGAAATATTGATATTGTAAACAAGCACGCGAATCTCCTAAAAAAATGAGAAAATCCTCGTGTCAAACAAACAAGTCCATACAAGAAAGGACATCATGCTATAGAATATACAAATAGTCAAAAAGATAATGGATCCTTATGAAAGATAGGAAATTGAAGATAGAACCCTTGGCCCCCAATTGTGAAGACAAGGAAAGGGATTTGTTATGGTTTTTATTATATTAGATATAGTAAAGGCACATAAAAAAATGATAGTCATATAATTTGTAGATCAAAGTACTAATCATCTAGATCTATCTAATTACACATTAAAAAAAGAAAGTATATAAGTTTCTCACAAGGAAAGATTGAATATGAAAGCATAGCACCATGAAAAATAAAGAGCCCCTAATAAGGTAAGCCACTAAGATCATGTAGTGTGGAGCAATGTAACAGGGGAAGGGAATGGTAGTGCACATTTTTAATATCAAGAAAAAGTATATGATCTATTGTGAAACAAATAAAACATCTATCTACTAAATCTTGAATGAATTTTCTAAATTCAATATAATCAATAAGAGAATGTGAAAATTGTTATGATGAAAAAAATAATCAAAGTTACCAATATGAGATTCTTTATTTTTTAGAAAATGGCAAAAAAAGAAATAGAATTTTAGTATCATATTTTATTCTTGTAGACACCTAAAAAATCCTTTGGAAAATAAAGTATTTTTATTATCTAAAAAAAACCCTGATGACATCATCATTTATTAATTAATTAATTATTTAATTTATTTATTTATTTTTATATCATTAAATCCCTTTATTTTAATTTAAAATATTTAATTAAGGAATCCCTCCCAAAAATGTTTAAATCTTATTTAAACATTATTCCCCTATTTATTAATTATTTAATTAATAAATTGACCAAAAATCCAAAAATAAATAATTTATTTATTATTTCCCAAAACCTTGCCAAATTCCTAAAGACCACTAACCTCTTCCAGAATCTTCTAATCCTTCTTTAATTTCGATTAAAGGCTATTTTACCCATTTCCTAACCCTAATCCCAACTCAAAATATTTAATTAAGATTAAATATTTAATCCTCATGTTTATTAAATTCATTTTAATAAATATTCTCAAACCTAAACCATGGAAATAAATAAATCTTTATCTATTTCCTAAAATCCATATTTATCCTAAGGAAGTTCTAGACTCTTCTAGAAAGTCTTTATTCTTGTCCCCCTAATCCTAATCCTAATCACCCCCCTAATCTTGTCACATTCCCTAACCAAGGTTAGCCAACTCCTAAGCTTAACCCAAAGTCAACAAACTTTTAGAAACTTCTCTTACATGCATTAAATGCATTTAAAGCCTCCTTATCCCTCTTACATGCATTTATGATGCATTTAAGAAGCCCCTCACCCCTTTCTTACACCCTTTGACCTTAGGCACATTTCCCAAATTGTGCACATCCCTCCCATCTTTCAACCCAATGCCCTTGTGACACTTGTCACAAGGAGTTGTCCCTGAACTAGCACAATCCATGTGCTCCCCTTTGAATGAATCTTGGCCTCTCTTAAGGATTTTGATCCTGGCCACTCATTCCTCCTTCCCAAGGCCTATAAATACTCCTCATTTCTAAGAGCAAAACACTTTCACCTTTTATTTCAAGCATTGTTATCATGCTAATTTAGCTCTAGACTTAGCATAATCATTTTAATTTAGCTTACTTTCAAGTATTTTTTATCTCATCTTAAATATAAGACTAATGGATTAACATAGTTTGCTTCTTGTTTATGCATCATATCACATCTATTTTGGGTTTAAAAATCTACGTAATCATATTAGTTGCATAATCTTGAGTTCTTGAGGCCTTAGGGGCAATTTTGGGTGTTCTACCCAATATTGTGCCATTTATGGGGTTTTCATGAAGCTTAAATCCTCCAAATCTGCATAAGGAAGATGCTCCAGGTGCTTTGAGAGCATACCCACATTCCTTTAAATGAGCAAATCAAATAGTGCATGGGCGCATCTGTTTTAGCTCAATTTGAGGTGGCTTAGTTTAAAGTTTTCTTTGTTTTGGATTGATTTCATGCTAGGTTAAAATCTAATGTTTGTTTGGCTTGAGTCTTTTCAAAATAGGTATCCTCAAAAGCCTTGTCCACATTCTGGCACGCTCGGTGGGACTCAAACCCACAATCACTTGATTAGATCATACTTTGTACTCTTGTATTTGCTATTTTCCATGAGTATTCTACAGGAAACAGATGAAATGTCCCCTACACACAGTTCAGTCATGCCTGCAAACAGTTTGATGACGCCTACAAGCTCTGTATCGATGCCTATTTTCTAAAGATTTTCATCCTCGATAACTTCTATTCTGTCTCAAACTTCTTTCCTGTCTCCTGCAACAAAACTGATCATGCCTATGAGATAAACATTCACACCTGTAATCATTTCACTATCGCCTTTAACTATTTCACTATCACCTATGCACATTTCACTATCGCTTATGCATGTTTCACTCTCACCTATGCATGTTTCACTGTCGCCTATGCACTTTTCACTGTCACCTATGCACTTTTAACTGTCGCCTATGCACATTTAACTGTTGCTTGTGCATATTTTCGCCTGTAAATACTTTTCTGTCACCTTGGAAACAATTCTCTGCCATGCGAAAAACTTTTATATGCTTCTTGGAATCATTTCTCTATCGCCTGCGCATATTTATCTATTGCTTGTAAGCATTTAACTGCCGCCTATGAGTTCTTTTGGTGTCGCTTGTGCATTTTCCAGTGTTGCGTATTAGCTGGACAATGTCGTTGTCGATTATTTTTTGCCTTAATTCATTCTCAGATTCATAAAAAGCAAAAGTTAAAACAAATCTCGAATGAAACTAAGGGAAAGAACTTAGGTCCTAAAGCGTCATTATCGTTTTGAAAATCAAATCCAATCTTGAATGGACTAAAAGAAACAAACATCTCTATTCCCTCTTTTGTTTCAATTCAAGTAGGTGCACAATCAAATCTTGAATGCCATAAAGGATCAAAACAAAGCACTTCAAAGTTCTTAAAACAACACGCCAATCTCAATCTTGAATGATCAAAGAAAGAACTTGCAATCGCTCAAATCGTTTACTTTTTGGAGAAAGAACAAAACAAACCTTAAACACTTGTGTCTTCAATTTCAAAGTTCAAACACACTTAATCAATTTGGGAAAAGGAACAAACTTGCTTGATGTGCATTTAGGAGTTTTTCAATTCTTGCAAAAACCTTATTAAAGTAAGCAACGTAGAACATTTGGACTCGGACAAGTTCACTTGTCCTACTTTTAGCAAGGCATGTCCAGGGAGAAAAGTGCTTCCTCCTCGGAGAACGACCTCAAACCGGTATCCCCCCCGGCCGGTATATAAATAAAGTGAAGGCAAAAAGTACTCACTTATATCTCCTAATCCACGGGTGTTCGTGCCAAATACAGTGACTGGGGATGGTAAATATTCCTCCCCCAATGTTGTTGGCTAGGCTCTTAAGTGAGTCACGGGTGATCAACATAACCGGGTATGGAGACTCCACAGAACTATTAAAAACTTGATAAAATAGAGGCTACCCTATCTACATCTGAAAGTATCAAAATCCTTGTGCAAGGACCGATTCCAAGGGGTTTACCGAGTCGCCTCAAGATTACTCACCATTTGTATTCCCTTCTAGGGGGTACCAAGCTGTGGGCAAGTGATTTTGATACTCACCTTCCTTAGATAGATCTGCGTGAAGTGCTTGACAGTCAAATACTCTGTGAAAACATTGTTGGAACATACACTTTCAAAGCTTTATCAAAGTCAGTTATCCTATTTGTATCCCACAAGGTTGCTTTGTCCCTTGTGGAGATTGCTTTTCCAAAAGTCTTGTTTATCTATCCTTTTCCATTGGGAAACATCAAACTAATCAAAAAACCCGATTTGAGATACTCAGAACATTTTGCAGAGAAACCCTTGGAATCAGATATCCAAAGAGCTTTTGTCTCAAACCAAATTATCAGAATTTCCCCAAGTTATGCCAAATTTGATCAAACATCTGAAAGCTAAGTTGCCCAAATCCATAGATTATCAAGAGAAGAAATTTGCAGAGAGAAACCTTAAGAGCCATCAATCCTCCATCCAAGCAACCCAAGCAGAAGAAAAATATCAAGAAAGACTTGATAATATTGGCTATAATGCAAGAGTCAAACAGTTTGCCTACCGATTCCGAGTAAACCATCGCTATGTCAACCTTGAAAGAGAAGATTAGTTGGATCCATCACATGTCCTATTCTACCTTCAGATCTCAAAATCTTATCTCGGCAGTCCTTCATCCTAGTTTCATCCTAGTTTCATCCTTGCATCATCATCAAATCTTTAGTTGCATTCTAGAATCCTACTTAGTTGCATACATCATCATCTTCCTAGCAGCATCATAGATCATCCATCCCAGTTACATCTGCATCATCCTTTTAGAGAAAGCATTGTTCCATCATTCCTTCACTATCATTCCATCAGCAATCCACAATCAGAATCCCAAATCCTTGATCCAAATCCAGCATCCATCATCCAAAACAGAATCCACCATCCTTTGCACCAAATCCAGAGATCCAAATCCACAAGCACTTACTATTCAAAACCTTTGAGTTGTTTCCATCCCCTATCCTAAATCAGAAATCATTCCCTTTTTGACAAAGCATTGTCTAAAGGAAATCCAACTTTTCATTGCACAGCCTCATCATCTCAAGCAAGAGATTGGCTTGCATTAATAAGAATCCAGTTGACCAAAGATCATTAGTCTATCCTAGGTTGGCCAAATCCTATCACTGATCCTCCATCGGGAAAAATAGCAACTCATTGTTGACACTTAGTAATCTTCCACCAGCATCCCACCAATCCTCCACCCAATCTTGACCCAAATCAGAGCATCCCATCAAGCCTCCATCATCACCAAGCTTTTTTACCAATCTGTCACCATCTCCCATCAAATCTTCCACCATCTTTGATTCATATCCAAGCATCTCACCAATCCTTGCATTGCATTCTAGAAGTTCATCCATCCTTAGAAGTTTCTTATCTTGCATCCATCTTTTCATAGAGTCTTTTAGAACCATCTTGCATCCATCTAGCATCTGCATCTCCATGCCTGTCGAGACAAGATCTGGATCTAGGAAGTGAAGGAACATGAATCCTTATCCAATCACCAGTTCATCTGATCCCAACATTTTTTCCAGCGCGATGATAGCCTATGATCCCCAAATACAAACTGGAAATACATGGGATGATCCCAATATCCCTTCAGCTCCACTGGCAATAGAAACATTTGTGAATCATCCAGAGAATCCACCAGTAGTCAATGCACTCATGGCCCAAAACCAGCAAAGCATGTTCACTAACTTTGCACAAGCGCATACTTCCATTCCACCATATCTCCATCCTTGCATTCCCATAAGTACTATCCAAATCCCAACACAAGTATACTCTCCGTTCATCCAACCATTCCTTGATCCAACCTTGCAAACATCTCAAGAAACCTTTTCCATTCCCCTTCTTCTGCAAGGAAGCTTTGCAAATCTCGTAACACAAGCTGTAATACCATCTGCTCCATTCCCTATCACAGGTACTTCATCATCCGCCATGGCTGCCCAAGCTCTTGCACAAATCCAACACTTGTCACAAAATCAACTCCCACCTCTCACACAAACCTTTACACAAGTAGTTCCACCATCTTCCATAGGCCAAGCAACACCTTTCACTCTAGGAGGGATGCAATCATCCTTCCCCTTCACTTCACAAGCTTCCACATCCACACCTTTTGTGCCAGGAGGAACGCAATCATCTTTTCCTTTCAATCCCCAAGCTTCAGCATCCACACCATCATTTCAGGGGTCAACGCAATCATTTCCCTCTTTCACCCAACAAACCTCTACATCATCTGCTCCGGGGGCAGCACAATCGTTCCCCCTTCATACTCAGCAAGGTTCCACATTAGCATCACCTTTTTCATGGGGAACATAAGTGTCCTCTTCATTATCCCCCCAGCAAGCATCTACCCAGGCACAAGCCCAGCAAAATGCCTTCACCACAGGAATGTCGTCCATGGGTTTTTTCAATCCACCATTCATGTCCCAAACTCCCATCACATCTACCTTCCTAGCATCACCTGTTGCAACACAATTCCTGCCACACACCGGTTCTCGTTGGAGCCTTACTCAAGAAGACATGAAAGCCTTTGGAATACCAACTCACTCTCCTACATCCGTGTTTGCAAACCAACAAGCCACCTTCTCACAAGCAGCACAACAACAACCATCTCAACCTCCACCAACTTCATCCTTCACAAGCTATCCATTCCCAATACCCAGTGCTTTTCAGCAAGTTCCTCCACCTTGGCAGAAAATTTCCTCTCATTCCACAAGTTATCTTGCCCAGCCACCCTTCGCTTCAAACTTCCCTACATCAGTTCCACCCTTAAGCAATGCGGGAATGTACCCAACCTATATTAGCCAACCGCAAAGCCAAGTCCAGCAAGGGCCATCCTACCAGCAAGCTGCACCATTCCACCAGCCACCCCCACAACAACCATACTTCCAGTCACAGCAACAAACCCCCATCATTCCCCAACAGCAACAAGTTTCCTCCTATCAGTTACAAAAGCAAGTCCCCATCATCCCACAACACTAGCAAGCAGTCCCATATCCTCCACCTCAATATACCCCCGCACCATATCAACAGTATCCTCCCCAGCAAACATCGCTTCAAAATCCACTCCAATCTACCTATCCCATTGGGCAATCTCCACAATACCCACCTCAAATGGGAGTACCCGCTCAAACACCAATCAATGCCAAGTGGGAAGCCATGAAGAACGCTCTTAAGGAGCTTCAAACCGGTACTAAGAACAAAACCTACAAGTTTGAGGAGGTGTGTCCTTATCCATTTGACCGATCCATTGCCGCTATACCTTTCCCCAAGCACTTTGAGACACCTAAATTTGATAAATATCAGGGGAAAGGAGATCCAGTCAACCATATTAAAGAATTCTATATGGTGTGCCAAGAAGTAGCTTACAATGATAACTATCTCTTATGCCTATTCCCAAAAAGCTTGGGAGGAACTGCTGTTGAATGGTTCTACAAAATACCATGTGGGACTATCACAACCTTTGTTGAACTCTGTGAAAAGTTCATTTCCCATTATGCCCACAATGTTGAGAATGAGTTGACCTTGTTAGATCTCTACAACTCAAAATAGAAAGAAGGAGAAAGCCTATCAAAATACTTGCAACGATGGTAGAACCTTACCACCAGGTTATCATACCAACCACCTGAAAAACATTTGACCAAAATCTTTATTGATAATCTGCATCCTAAGTTGTCCCACTTCATGAGGATGAATTGTCTCCAAACCTATCAAGATATCAAGAGCAAGGGGATAGGTATTGAAAAGGCCCTCCTAGATGAAGGCATGATCCGACACTTAAAAAATGATGCCCAAAAACCCAACAATGATAAATCTCGTTACTAGAATCGTAACAAGAACGTTGTTACTGATGGAGCCACTGATACCAAGCATGTCCAATTTGTCATGGCTAGTCCTCCATCAACTCCTGCATACCAACAACAACAAGCACCCATCTATCAACAGCCTCCTCAAGTCCATCAACAACCCACACAACAATATCATTCTCAGATAATCAGCAGAATTATCAGCAACAAGCCCATCAAGCTCATCAAGGTAATCCGAACAATTAGGTCAATGTCGTTAACATTGCTCCCAAACAACACAAGCCCAGAGCTCAGAACAATCCAAGGAAGACCTTCACACCGTTGGGTGAACCTCTGGATGTTATCTTTCACCAAATGGCCAAGGCCAACCTAATCACATTTCCACCAATCCAGCCAGTTGATGATACCACCCCCAAGCCCGATTGGTACAAAGATCATGAATACTGTGATTATCATCATGTCAAAGGACACACTACTTTGAAGTGTATGAGACTCAAAAACTATATCCAAGATCTCATTGATCAAAAGGAGATCCAGGTAGACACAACTGCTCAAGCCTCACCAAATGCCAATTTACAAATCTATCAAAATGTGTTCCCACAACACAATGCTGGGAAGAACCAAGCCAATACGAATCATCCCCAGAATCATGGCAAAGGAAAGCAAGAAGATCACACTACTGCCTACATCAATTATGATAAATTTGTTGGATGTATAACCCAAGTTGAGCCCACAGTCAATGCCATCCATGTCAGAGGAGTGGATCGTCAATGTGTTGTTACTACCCGCAGAGGCCGGATCACTGTTGCTGGTGCCCGTCCAAGGCTAGTACACAATGCACATAATGCATAGTATAACCTCATAGAACATCTTGGGAACACACTAGCCAAAATATCCATCTTGGACCTTCTCCGCACTTCACCTCTCCATCAGGAGATCCTTGACCAAGCTCTCAAAGAAGGACATGTCCCCACAGACATTAACACCACCAAGTTTGAGACCCTTGTGGGACATCTATCCATAGCCTGTTCTTTATCCTTCAAAACATCTGACATGCCAAACATTGCACCTGACCATACTCTCCCTCTCCGCATCGCCATCATGGTCAGAGACTTTGCCATCAAACGGGTCTTAATAGATAATGGCTCGGCCCTGAACTTGTGTACTTTGAAATTCATTCAGCAGATTGGGTTCACCCAAGCCGATATAGCACATGAAGTAATCACTATCAAAGCCTATGACAACTTGGAGTGTACCTCTAAAGGTACTATTACTTTTCCTATTCAGCTAGGCCCAGCAACACAAGATACCATTTGTCATGTTGTTGATCTTGACCTACCATTCAATATCCTCCTAGGCTGACCATGGATTCATTCCATCAAGGCTGTACCATCCACATACCATTAGTGCATCAAATTTCTGCATTAAGGTGCTGAGGTTACCATCCATGTTGATCCCCAACCCTTCGCATACTATCGTGCAATGGAAGCATCATTCCCTCACTCCACTCATTGTCCTGGAACTGACATTGGTACTTCTATTGCCAGCTCATCCCGATCCCATTGCGATCCAGAAACCATTCTCACCTCCACCCTCTCTTCTGTCAAGATCAATAACCAGGGCTGTGGTGAATATAGCCTACATGATGCATTTGTTGTAGGGGCCCTCCCACATGATCCACATACTCAAGGGCGTCTGAGTCACCAAAGCAAGCCTATTGAAGAGCATCATGAAATCAAGAGAATGGGACCTATGACTTTTGAATCCCATGGCACATTAAATAGTCAAGAAATGGATCTTAACATCAATAGGTGGTTGTACAAAGATCCCCCACCACCTGACACTCAACTCCTTGGCCACTTCAAAGATAAATACCCACAATCGCACAAGTACACTACTAAGCAATGGAACTACCAAGGTGGTGGTCTAGGACCACAAGAAGGCGGAAGCAAAGACCCAATTACAACATCCCAAAACCCACAACATCAGGGTCTTGGCTTTAATACCCCTCTCCTGCATATACAAGGGCCCAATACCGCAACTGGGGGCACCAACATGACTAGTGTTCCTCTCTTGAATAGCCAGGACAACCTCATAGAAATCGAAGACATCCCTAAAGAGAAAGAAATTAGATCCTATGATGATATCTTTGATGATGACACCCTCCTGGGGACTTCTATCCTCCAACAACTTGCCATCAATCTCATAGAACTTCCCCTCATTCACCCTCAACTCATAGATTGGGACCAACCAAGCATTCCACACATTGATGAGTTCCAAAGCACGGAAGCACTCCTAGAGTTCATGGGGGCATCAGGCCCACAATCAGGTTCAAAATTCAGAGTCAACTCACATCTATAAGCTTGACCCAGAAGGATACTTTGGGGAGGAGGCAAGCTTTAGCTACAAAAGAGAAATAGAAAAAGTAAAACATGAGTCTTTATGTGAAAACCCTTCTGGGGCACATTCTGATTCCAAAATAGTAAAAATAAAGAGTGTATCTTCTAGTGAAAATTTGGCAATTCAAGTGCTAGAAGATGAAGACTTGCCTCTTCCTCCCATCCAGGATTACAGACCAGAGCAGTCACATATCATCATAGAAGAAACCAAGCCAGTCAACTTGGGTACAGAGGAATGTCCGAGGATCACCTACATTGCAGCCAACATGATAGAAGGTGAAGAAATGGCTTTCATTGCACTTCTTAGAGAATCAATTATAAATTTTGCATGGTCATATGCACACATGCCTGGGCTTGATCCTAATCTTTTCATCCATCATCTAGCAGTGGATCCTAATGTCAAGCCAATAAAGCAGAAGCTGAGAAAAATGCATCCAAAAGTCGCCTTATTAGTGAAAGCAGAGCTTGAAAAACTCCTCCAAGCCAAGATTATCAAAGCTATAGATTATTTAGATTGGATCTCCAACATGGTGCCTATTAAAAAGCCTTCAGGCGACATCAGAATATGCACAGATTTCAGGGACTTGAACAAGGCATGTCCTAAAGATGATTTCCCACTACCAAATATAGACATAATTTCCAATCTTACAGTGGGTCATGAAATGTTGTCACTAATGGATGGCTTTTCAGGCTACAATTAGATTCGTATAGCAAAAGTAGATCAACATAAAATAGCATTCACAACTCCATGGGGTACCTTCTACTACAACATGATGCCATTTGGGCTAAAGAATGTAGGAGCCACATATCAGAGAGCGATGACAGCAATCTTCCATGACATGATCCACAAGATCCTAGAAGACTATGTGGATGATATTCTTGCAAAATCAAAGACACGCCATGAACACCTTGACATTCTTGAGAGTGTGTTCGATCACTTACATCATTATGGCTTAAAACTCAATCCAAAGAAATGTGTCTTTGGTGTTACATCTAGAAAGCTTCTAGGTTTCATAGTATCACAAATAGGCATAGAAATCGACCCCAAAAAGGTCAAAGCAATAATAGAAATGCCTCCACTGAGAACACTCAAACAGCTCAGAAGCCTATAGGAAAAGCTTTAATTAGTGTGTCGGTTCATTTCTCAGCTGGCAGACAAGTGCCAACCTTTCATGCATCTCTTATGCAAAGACACAAGCTTCAAATAGGATCCTATATGTCAGAGAAGCTTTGATAAGCTCAAGGAGTATCTAGCCAACTCTCCAATCTTAGTACCACCAGTTCTAGGATGCCCTCTCATACTCTACATCTCGACAACCACTACAACACTAGGGGCACTCTTAGCTCAGCATGATGATGAAAACAAAGAGAGAGGCATCTACTACATCAGTCAAACTCTTGTCGGCTATGAGCTTAATTACTCACCCATGGAAAAAGCATGCCTTGCAGTGGTTTTTGCCACTCAAAAGCTTAGACATTACATGCTCAGTCACACAATCAAGCTCATTTCAAAGGTGGACCCCCTCAAATATCTAATATCAAGGACAACTCTCACAGGCCGTATGGAAAAATGGGTCATGCTACTTAGCAAGTTTGAGCTCCAGTACATAGATTGGAAAGCAATCAAAGGGCAAGTCATTGCCGATCAGCTAGCAGAGGCACCACTGGTGGATTCTTATCCACTAATCATGGAATTCCCTAATGAACACTTATGTATGATTGAAGAACAGCCCATGTGGAAACTATACTTTGATGGCTCCTACACATCACATGGATCAGGGGCAGGAATCCTATTCGTCACACCTCAAGGTGACTACATTCCAAAATCATTCAAGTTCAGATTCCCATGTACCAACAACATTGCAGAATATGAGGCACTCATCTCAGGTCTCAAAATAGCTATTCAATGGAATATCACAGAACTGCAAGTGTTTGGAGATTCACAGCTGATTATCAAACAAGTCCTAGATGAATATCAAACAAAGGATGACAAGCTGCTACCTTACAAAGAGCTGGTGGACAGACTGAAAGAGCATTTCCTGAATCTATAGTTTACACAAATACCAAGACTTCAGAACAAAGTGGCCGATGCAATGGCAACTATTGGGTCCTTGTTAGAAATCCCACGCGACGCATCACAGTATGAATTCCTAGTCGAGCAGCTACATACACTAGCTTATGAGAACGCCGATGCAGAAATGGTGTGTGTCTTGGTTGGTCCTCAGTCCCCGTGGTACCACAACATCCATGCATATCTAAAGAATGGTATCATATCTCCTCATCTCACCAATAACCAACACCAAAACCTTATTCGCAGAGCTTCCCGCTACACTCTTGTAGCCAACACCCTTTATCATCGAGGATATCACAATATCCTCTCTAGGTGTTTAGATTTAAACGAGGTCATCCTGGCTTTACAAGAGGTCCACGCTAGAATTTGTGGTGCCCACACGAGTGGCATGGTTCTAGCTAAGCAGTTTCTTCAAGTTGGGTATTATTGGCCAACCATGGAACATGATGCTTGTGAGTTTGTCAGAAAATGTTTACCATGTCAGCAGCATGCAAATTTGATTCATGCACCAACACAAGACTTGCAGCCCATTGCGCCACCTTGGTCATTTTCATGTTGGGGCTTCGACCTTGTTGGCTTAATCACTCCCCTCTCCTCGGATGGACATAAGTACATAATAACTGCCACAGAGTACTTCACCAAATGGGTTGAAGCGATTCCGCTCACCCTAACTACTGGCATCCAAATATCTAAGTTCATCCTTTACCACATCATTTGTCGCTTTGGCATACCATCTACCATCTTCATAGACCATGGCACACCTTTTGAAAACCAGCATGTGGATGATCTATGTGCTAGACTCCACATCCATCACCATTTCTCAAGTCCATATTTCCCTCAAGGAAATGGCCAAGTTGAGGCAACCAACAAAACTATCTTGAAAATCCTCAAGAAGGTTGTCAATGGTTCTAGTTGTGACTGGCACCTCCAAATCAATCCTACCCTTTGGGCCTACCGTACTTCTTATCGCACTCCCACATGCACCACCCCATATTCCCTTGTCTATGGTGCTGAAGCCATTTTGCCGATCGAGGTCGAGCTCCCATCATTGCGAGTCTCCATGAAGAACTACACCACTGATGAAGACTATCGTGTGGCCCATCTCACACAGCTAGACCTGTTAGATGAAAAGAGACAACAAGCATATGATCACCTGGTTGCATACCAGAATCGACTCAAAAGGAGTTATAACAAGAAGGTCCATCCTAGATAGTTCCAGGTCGGTGACATGGTCCTCAAAGAAAATTAGAAAGTCCAAGAAAATAGAGAAAAGAAAGGCAAGTTTGAGCCTACTTGGCTGGGCCCCTATGTTGTCACAGCATGCTTTGGCTCCAGAGCTTATCAGCTATCTACACCAGAAGGTGAGCCTTTGAATGATCCAATCAACATCATACATTTGAAGAGGTTCTATGCCTGAACCAGATCTACATATTCAGAAAATCCATAAAAAATCAAAAAAGCAAAAAAAAAAATAAAGCAAAAAAAGAAAATAATAATAATCGTCCAATGATGAAAACTTGGCAATTCAAGCGCCTTGGACAAGTATGTTGGTGAAAACCTAGCAAACAGGTGCCATACATAGTGGACGAGTCATTATCTATCAAACTCCCATCCCTCTATCCCAACATCCCAGTACTTTTTCACCCATCCCCATCCCCATCCACCATCCCCCAACATTCCTCTTTTCATAATCCTCAAGCACAACCCAATCAATCCTCTACACATATCTTGTACCATCTATTGCACATATCTTGTACTATATCCTGTATATCCTGTATAGCACCATCCTTCCTGTATATCCTGTATAAGCAAGATCTTCCTATCCCCCATCCTGAGCTTTTGTACATCTCTGTTGTATATCCTTTCTCATCCATTGTACATATCATCCATTCTTGTTGTACATAACCTTGTCAGTCCTGTAGTAGCATTTGATCAAAACTCTTGTCCTACCCAGCCTTATACTTCAACAACATCATTTGTTGACTATCCTTGATCCCAGTGATTATTCTTTGACTTCATCATTTGCTAGCGAACAACAACATTCTTTCTCTCATCAATCAGCAGGTCCTTGAAGATGTATCCTTCCTCCTGTCAGACCTAATCTTTCACCAAGCACACCAGGTCCATGTCGATGTATCCTTCCACACGTTCAGACCAATCTTCCCACCATCCCTCAATCAATCCCATCAAATCTCTCTCCTTGGCAAAGGATGTCTTTTTGGAGTTGTCATTTTGGCCTTGGATTTTGTCCTTTGGATCTTGTTACAATTTTTTGGCTTCTCGTTGTTCTCTACTCAAAGTCGCCATGATCCTTTATATCATGGTGCACTGCGACTGAGGACAATCTGGGGCAAGGGCTTTTTGATCTTTTGCTTCTGCCTGTGAGTCAGTCGGATGTGACCCTTGCATGGTTCACATGTGATCTTTTGGGTTACATGGTGCACTTGGGAAATATTGTTTGTTTGTGGTTTCTTCAACATCATTTCCACCGTGATTCCTCTTGGGCTCATGAGTGATGCTGGGGAAACCCTGCGTGTTTTTTTTTAGTGTCAGTTCTATGCAACGTTGGTGACAAGGCCTCGTGATCCCAGTATCCTTGGCAGGTCTCTAGCATTGCTATATTAAACTAGGTTGTGCTCTCCACATTTGCACTTGGAGCTTCCCCAAATCTCCTGCATCTTTCATCATATAGATTCATCTTGCATCTCTCATGTCACTACATCCTGCATTTTGCATTCCATCTCATCTTGCATTCACTCATCTTTGCTCTTGGAAGCTTGGTTATTTATCTCCCCTTCTTCCTAGGTCCTTCCTTCTTTGTTTCCTTTCGAGAAAATTCCACAATGTTTACCCCTTGCGTTATTTTCTCGAGGGGGCACAACCCCTTATTCCTCTAAATTCTAGCCTTGGGCATCTTATTTTCTTGTCTTTGACGTCATGCCACTTGCAGCATCGCATCAAAGAGGGGCAAAATGTAGACACCTAAAAAATCCTTTAGAAAATAAAGTATTTTTATTTTTTGAAAAAAAACCCTGATGACATCATCATTTGTTAATTAATTAATTATTTAATTTATTTATTTATTTTTATGTCATTAAATCCCTTTATCTTAATTAAAAATATTTAATTAAAGAATCCCTCCCAAAAATGTTTAAATCTTATTTGAACATTATTCCCCTATTTATTAATTATTTAATTAATAAATTGACCAAAAATCCAAAAATAAATAATTAATTTATTTTTTCCCAAAACCTTACCAAATTCCTAAAGACCACTAACCTCTTCCAAAATCTTCTAATCCTTCTTTAATTTAAATTAAAGGTCGTTTTACCCATTTCCTAACCCTAATCTCAACTCAAAATATTTAATTAAGATTAAATATTTAATTCTCATGTTTATTAAATTCATTTTAATAAATATTCTCAAACCTAAACCATGGAAATAAATAAATCTTTATCTATTTCCTAAAATCCATATTTATCCTAAGGAAGTTCTAGACTCTTCTAGAAAGTCTTTATTCTTGTCCCCCTAATCCTAATCCTAATCACCCCCCTAATCTTGTCACATTCCCTAACCAAGGTTAGCCAACTCCTAAGCTTAACCCAAAGTCAACAAACTTCTAGAAACTTCTCTTACATGCATTAAATGCATTTAAAGCCTCCTTATCCCTCTTATATGCATTTATGATGCATTTAAGAAGCCCCTCACCCCTTTCTTACACCCTTTGACCTTAGGCACATTTCCCAAATTGTGCACATCCCTCCCATCTTTCAACCCAATGCCCTTGTGACACTTGTCACAAGGAGCTATCCCTAAACTAGCACAATCCATGTGCTCCCCTTTGAATGAATCTTGGCCTCTCTTAAGGATTTTGATCCTGGCCACTCATTCCTCCTTCCCAAGGCCTATAAATACTCCTCATTTCTAAGAGCAAAACACTTTCACCTTTTATTTCAAGCATTGTTATCATGCTAATTTAGCTCTAGACTTAGCATAATCATTTTAATTTAGCTTACTTTCAA
The DNA here is from genome assembly GCA_027943335.1 of Chamaecyparis obtusa. Classification (NCBI taxonomy): domain Eukaryota; kingdom Viridiplantae; phylum Streptophyta; class Pinopsida; order Cupressales; family Cupressaceae; genus Chamaecyparis; species Chamaecyparis obtusa. The sequence goes on from BSBK01004527.1 coordinate 645,052, forward strand.
GCATTTTTTAGCTCATCTTAAATATAAGACTAATGGATTAACATAGTTTTCTTCTTGTTTATGCATCATATCACATCTATTTTGGGTTTAAAAATCTTCTTAATCATATTAGTTGCATAATCTTGAGTTCTTGAGGCCTTAGGGGCAATTTTGGGTGTTCTACCCAATATTGTGCCATTTATGGGGTTTTCATGAAGCTTAAATCCTCCAAATCTGCATAAGGAAGATGCTCCAACTGCTTTGAGAGCATAGCCACATTCCTTTAAATGAGCAAATCAAAGAGTGCATGGGCACATTTGTTTTAGCTCAATCTAAGGTGGCTTAGTTTAGAGTTTTCTTTGTTTTGGATTGATTTCATGCTAGGTTAAAATCTAATGTTTGTTTGGCTTGAGTCTTTTCAAAACAGGTATCCTCAAAAGCCTTGTCCACAAGTCTATAAACGATTCTCTTAGCCAAGGACAAATGATCATCTAAATATGTGTTAACAATTGTTAAAGTTGGCAAGATAATTTGTAAGAAGGAGATTTAGGTTTTGATGAAGAAGCAACAAGATTTGAGGAAGAAGTGGGAATGTTGGTTTGGGGTATAAGTCTTATACATTTTCTAGTGACTTGTGTAGGAGGATCTACATGGACCTTTATTCCTTGTCCTTGAATATCGATACCTTCTCCACTATATCCTTGTTGAGAAGTAATGTCATATCCTACATTGTAGTAAAATTTTAGATGAGAGGAGGGAACACTTTCATCTTGAGGTTTGTTGAAGTTTTTGGTTGTGAAGAAGAATGTTTATTATGATCTTCATCCTTACTTTTATTTTAGGAGATAAATCACGAAGGAAATGCATCACATTATCGTTATTAATAAAAATTACTTTTATAAAGGGAATAAGCTCTAGAAGGAAGAGGATCTAAATAAGTGCATAAACTAACATTCTTAGCCTCTTTCACAAAGGTATCTTTAGGAGGAGATGACCTAGTACTCTCAAATGTGGTATTGTTAGGAGTATGAATGTGAGGCCTCCCCGACCCATCATAGAATAGTTGACATTTCTACTTTTTGATTATCATGATGATGTACTATTTTGATATGCTAGACTTATTTTGGACAGGGATTTCATATCTTTAGATATTATGTGATGATCTTTATATTATGTTGATGATGATATAGGACATACTTTATATGCCTCTGGATTTATAGATCTTGTTGTCATGTTATGATGGATAATGGAATTTTGAGTATTATGCTTTAATTTTATATTGTTTTAGGAGATGTGATTTGAAGTGAATATGATATCAATTGAAATGTTATATGTTATTTTTAATTTTGTAAATGTATACTTGTGATAATTGTGTCTCCAGAGTTTTTCGTGATGATGTAATTTAACAATTGATGAGCGAATGCATTCCATGAGAAAAGTGATTTTTTATATGATGTTGTGAAAATGAAAGTTGATAATATGATGTGTTTTATGTGACTATTAATGTTTCCATTCTATATACATTTATAGTTTCTTTCTTGAGCTATTGATATTTTGTTCTAGTGTGCAGGAAATTGACCATGGAATTAAAATGAGGGGAATCAAGGATGGATGTATGTGAAAACCGTGTTAAGACAAGGTTAACTCCAAAGGGAGAAATAACCTCATTGTTATTTAGTAAACGTAATCTTTGAATGTATTATTATTTTGTAAATTTGTTTAAGAAACTTGTCCACTTGGCATGCCTTGTGTGTAGTAATGTGATGTGATTTTATGTTGTGTCAATTGACACTTATACACATGAGTTGGCATGGCCAAGTAAATTGGTATTGGTTAGTTTCTTACTATTGAGTCACCTTGTAGTGCCCCTAGGCTAGGTATCTTGGTTTTAGAGCCAAGGGGAAGGAATCTCATTATGAATTTTCATAGGTCAACTCTTAGTGGAATTTTGAGGGGTTAAATGGAGCCCTAGAGGTTAGTTAGGGTTAAAATTAGATAGCCCCATGATAGGGAGATCTTTTCTACTAAGCCCTACCTCCTTGTGGACTCCTACAAGGTCCTTCTCCTAACCTTTATAGAGTTCTTTCTATGACCCTACTCAAGAGGAATGCTTCCCTCAATTACACTTTTCTCCAAAGACCTCACTACCAAGTTTGTGCTCAATAATACTTCCTTTCTCCTTTATGGACTCAACTCACTAAGTCCACTTCCTAACACACCATGACCATGTTCAACTGCAAATGAGATGGAGGGCTTCCAAACTAACCATTTCTACTAGTTTTGGTGTCAACTTATTCACAACTTCATGGTTTTTCAAACGATCTCTTGAAAACCTTGCAAATAGGGCTAGTATCCTTTTAGGCCTAATTAGGTCTCCTAATTGAACTTTTGGGTAATAACTCTGAAAATTGCCAAACAAGGCCCCCCAAAAATTGACATTCCTAACACCCTTTTGAGAGGACTCAAAGATTTTTAGGGTTTCCCGAGCCCAATTTGTCTATACACTTCCTTCCTAGAAATAGGCCTATTTTTAAGGGTTAAAAGCTTGTTTAGACTACAGTGAATATACTGGTTTCAAATTGTTAGAATAATTGAGAGGGGGGGGGGGGGGGGGGGGTGAGTTATCCACAGTCCCAATCACAAAATGTATATCCAAAACAATTTGCTAAAACTTCTACAGCTCGGTAAACTAAAAATAGTATTTTGTCTGTGCTTTTATCGATTACCAGTTAATAACATATAATGATTACTCGTTAATAACATATGTTATTTTTAATTTTGTAAATGTTTTAGGATACTTGTGATAATTGTGTCTCCAAAGTTTTTCGTGATGATGTAATTTAACAATTGATGAGCGAATGCATTCCATGAGAAAAGTGAATTTTTATATGATGTTGTGAAAATGCAAGTTGATAATATGATGTGTTTTATGTGACTATTAATGTTTCCATTCTATATACATATATAGTTTCTTTCTTGAGCTACTAATATTTTGATCTAGTGTGCATGCAATTGACCATGGAATTAAAATGAGGGGAATCAAGGATGGATGTATGTGAAAACCGTGTTAAGCCAAGGTTAACTCCAAAGGGAGAAATAACCTCATTGTTATGTGTTTATTTAGTAACCGTAATCTTTGAATGCATTATTATTTTGTAAATTTTATTTAAGAAACTTGTCCACTTGGCATGCCATGTATGTAGTAATGTGATGTGATTTTATGTTGTGTCAATTGACATTTGTACACATGAGTTGGCATGGCCAAGTAAATTGGTATTGGTTAGTTTCTTACTATTGAGTCACCTTGTAGTTCCCCTAGGTTAGGTATCTTGGTTGTAGAGCCAAGGGGAAGGAATCTCATTTTGAATTTTCATAGGTCAACTCTTAGTGGACTTTTGAGGGTTTAAATGGAGCCCTAGAGGTTAGTTAGGGTTAAAATTAGATAGCCCCATGATAGGGAGATCTTTTCTCCTAAGACCTACCTCCTTGTGGACTCCTACAAGGTCCTTCTCCTAACCTTTATAGAGTTATTTCTATGACCCTACTCAAGAGGAACACTTCCCTCAATTACACTTTTCTCCAAAGACCTCACTACCAAGTTTGTACTCAATAATACTTCATTTCTTCTTTATGGACTCAACTCACTAAGTCCACTTCCTAACACACCATGACCATGTTCAACTGCAAATGAGATGGAGGGCTTCCAAACTAACCATTTCTACTAGTTTTGGTGTCAACTTATTCACAACTTCACAGTTTTTCAAACGATCTCTTGAAAACCTTGCAAATAGGGCTAGTAGCCTTTTAGGCCTAATTAGGTCTCCTAATTGAACTTTTGGGTAATAACTCTGAAACTTGCCAAACAAGGCCCCCAAAAAATTGACATTCCTAACACCCTTTTGAGAGGACTCAAATTTTTAGGGTTTCCTGAGCCCAATTTGTTTGTACACTTCCTTCTTAGAAATAGGCCTATTTTTTAGGGTTAAAAGCTTGTTTAGGTTGCAATGAATATACTGGTTTCAAATTGTTAGAATAACTGAGAGGGGGGGGGGGGGAATCAGTTATCCACAGTCCCAATCACAAAATGTATATCCAAAACAATTTACTAAAACTTTTGAAGCTCGGTAAACTAAAAATAGTATTTTGTCTGTGCTTTTACCGATTACCAGTTAATAACATATAATGATTATCAACCAAATCCAATATGCAACATGTAAAGTATGACAACAAACAATCATCACAATCAACACATAACACAAGAGATTTAATGTGGAAACCCCGTGAAGGGAAAAACCACCTGGGACCGGCAACCCAAAAATTGTTCACTCTTCTGAAGTGAGGTCGGTGAAGACCCAACCCTATTAAAGGTTACAAACACACTGTGAGGTGTGACCTTGTTAGAGGATTTTAGACCAACCGTTATCATCCAACTAGCATTCACTATGGGGTTGACAGGATAACAAATGTACACTCTATGAATGACATTACAAGACTTTTTAGTCCACTTTGTTAAGAGATTTATCTGTTTACAATGGTTAAAATGTAACAACAATTGATCTGATTACAATACAACTTCAATTGTAGATTATCAGATCTATGTTAAGCTCATTCAAATCCTCTAATCAATATATCAATTCTGTTTCAATCAATATTCAGTAACTTACTATCGCTTGATAATAGCTTTCTGATGCTCAGTAATCTCTGTAGTTCGGTTCTCCTTAACCAGTCTGATCAGGCATGCATGAAGCTTGTTCACGTGATATATCTACAGTCTCCTTCCAGCATAATTTCATCGTGAAATCCTAGTCTCTTAAATAGACAAGTAAACCATTTTAATTCCATCCATCAAATTTTGCCACTTAATCTCCTTTGTTGATTTTGCCACTGAAACCTTCCTCGATGGATGTGTCAGTAACATGTTTTGTTTCAATCCCTTAGATCTTCTTTGAATTATGTTAGCTGTCGATCTTCATAACAAATATTATCTTCATCTCTGATTTCGAGGTACTTTACAGCTCATCAACTTCAATCGGCTAAACTAATCATTTAGTTCTTTTCTTCTGCTCGGTTAACAAAGAAATGTGTCAGTGAACACAAGCTCGGTTTATACTATGCTCGGTATGCACTACACTACGTCGGTGTATACTGAAATGGTTCTTTAACTGACAACACTGCTTTGTGCATTTTTTTCTTATCCTTCATCATAGATGAATGCAACATAATCAAGTCAATAACATAAGGTCATAGACTCATCCATAAGTTACCCAATGTATTCCTTATCCTTATTTGTCATATCCATCTTCCTCATGTAGATATATATGTTCTTCACCTCTTTTCTTCTTCCTTCTACAAATGTTTGGGTATAGTAACTTACAAGATAAGTACTGTCAAAACTAGTTGAAATTAATGACAACATATTACTGATTTAATCATCTTGCATATCTAATCAGCAACTCAGTGATCTTAAATCACAGATCTTCAAGTCATACAATGTATTCAAATCAGTCGTAGTTCATCAATCTCTCCCTTTGGCATTGATGGCAACACAAGCAATATGAAATATTCTATACACATACCAAACATGTATTCTACAACTCTGTCAACAAATGTTGTAATGGTACAAGCTCTCCCTAGCTTAATATGTTTAATCACTACGTTACATAAAAACATTTGCAAGTGTAGGCTGACTTCTGCAGATATGATCTTTTCAGATCTCTTTTCTGTATCTCTCTCCCTTTGTCTTTGGCTCCATATTCTTCATATTGATCTCTCTCCCTTTGACAACAATGCCAAAGAGCAATAAAAACATACAGCTCTATAGTAGCCATGTAACTCTCTATTTTTCAGTGCATTCTCTGTATCTCGATATACTGCTATGAAAATCTGTTCCAGTACTTCAACTTTTCACAACCTTAGACAGAAATCCAAAGTGTGAACTTTTCTGCATCAACATGTATGATCTTCTAATAAGATTAGGCTAATGCAACCTACAAATCACCTTAGTGATTGGTAGACAGGGGACGGACCCCAAGTCTAGTCCTCAAGTATTCATATGTATCCTTCGGTAGAGGCTTTGTAAATATGTTAGCAAGTTGTTCTTTTGATGTAACAAATTCTAGCTTAACTTGCTTCTCCTGCACTTGTTCCCTTAAGTAGTGATACTTAATAGATATATGCTTTGTTTTAGAATGCATCACCAAATTCTTTGAAATATTAATAGCACTAGTGTTATCACAATATATAATCACCGGCTCAATGATTACCTCATTCATACCTTCTAACACTTGCTTGATATATGCAATATTTGAATAGTTAGTAGCAGCATCAACATACTCTACTCCAGCTGTAGACTGAGAAATGCAAGTCTATTTCTTACTTGTCCATGTAACAAGTCTTTCACCAAAGAAGAATGCTCCTCCGGTGGTACTCTTTCAATCATCCACATTTCTAGCCCAATCAACATCGATGTATACCTTCAGTTCAAACTTGCCTTTCTTAGGATACCACAGTCCATAATCTTTAGTTTTCTTTAGGTATCTTAAGATTCTCTTTGTAGCAACCATGTGTGACTCTCTAGGGTTTGCAAAAAATCTAGCAACTATTCCAAAAGCATGTGCTATATCAGGTCTAATGTGAACTACATACATTAACTTACTAATCATGGATTGGTGCAGTGTCTGATTTACCTCAGTAGTTCCATCTTCTTTAGTCAGTTTACATCCAATAGCCATCGATGTTCCCACAGGTTTACCATCTTCCATGCCAAATGTCTTCAATACTTCCTTTATATATTTAGATTGTGTGATGATTATACCATCATTCTGCTGAATCACTTGTAACCCTAGAAATAACTTAATCTCTCCTAACATAGACATTTCAAATTCACTTTTCATTTCATCAGCAAATGACTTACATATTTGATCTTGTCCTCCAAATATTATGTCATCCACAAATATCTCAGCAATAAAGATAGTATCATCAGAATTTCCTTTCATGTACAGATTACTGTTCTCACTTGTTCTAACAAATCCAATACTCAGAAAATAATTATACAGCCTCTCATACCAAGCTCTCAGTGCTTGCTTCAAACCATATAAATCTTTATGTAATCTACATACCATATCTTTGTTTTTTGGATCAATGAGCCCTTTAGGTTGTTCTATGTAGACTTCTTCTTCAATTATCCCATTTAGAAAAGTAGATTTAACATCTATTTGGTAAACTTTGAAATTTTTGTGTGCAGCATATGCAAGTAACATTCTAACTCCTTCTAATCTAGCAATAGGTGCAAATGTTTCACCATAATCTATTCCTTCCTCCTGTGCATAACCCTTGCATACTAACCTAGCTTTGTTCCTTGTTACCTCTCCATTTGCATTAGTTTGTTTCTGAATATCCACTTAGTACCAATAACATTCTTGTCCTTAGTTCTGGGTATTAAACCCCAAGTTTTTTTCTTCTCTATCTGTTCTATTTCCTCTTTCATTGCATTAACTCATTCATCATTTTCTAATGCAACTTTTACATTCTTCGGATCATATTCACAAACTAGACATGTACCTTATCTTTCTTTACTTCTTGTTTGCATGCCATCTTGTCTATCTCCAATGATTTGTGTCTTAGGATGATGTCTTCTAACAAATCTCGCCAGTATCCAATCTCTTCTCTCTTGTTCATCCTGTGTAGGTTCAATTTCTTTCTCGGTAGGTGCTTCCTACTCGTCAATTTCTTTTTCTTGTTCCTTGATATTATTTTCCTGTGGACCAGTTGTCACTATCTACTATGTCGGTAGGTACTCTAGTTATTCAATGTAACTGAATCTACCATAGTCTTCTGGTTCCTTTGTGCTTTCCTCTGCATTCTTATCATCAAACTCATCAACTCGAACATTAGTACTTTCAATCATTTTATTAGTTACTTTGTTAAGACACTTGTATGCTTTACTTTTAGTGGAATATCCTAGAAATATCCCTTCATCACCTTTTGATTCATACTTCCCATTTCTTTCATCTTTTAGAATAAAGCATTTACTTCCAAAAATTCTGAAATAGCTTACAGTGGGTTTGTGACCAAACCATAACTCATAGGGTGTCTTATTAGTGTCCTTCTTTAGTTGTACTCGGTTCAGAACATAAACAGTTGTGCTGACAGCTTCTCTCCAGTATGTCTGAGCAACATTCTTTTGTAACATCAATGTCCTTGTACAGTCAACTATTGACCTATTCCTTCTTTCATCTATTCCATTTTATTGTGGTGTCCTCGGTGCAGAGACCTGTCTTTTAATACCATGCTCATTACAAAAGTTAGTAAATTCATCATAAATAAATTCACCAACTCGGTCATATCTTAAGCATTTGAATTCTTTACCAGTCTCTTTCTCAACTTTTTCTTTATACCACTTAAACATCTTAAATGCCTCTGATTTTTCTTTCAAGAACATGACTGTCATTAATCTAGTATAATCATCAACAAAAAGAATAAAATATATGTCTCCATAGTAACTTTGAGTTCTCATAGGACCACATAGGTCGGTATGCACTAACTCAAGTAATTTATTTGTTGAATAATCTTTTCTTTTGAAACTATATTTTGTCATTTTACCTTTCTAACATTCATGACACATAACATGATCAGGCTTAGATAAGTTAGGCAAACCTCTAACCTTTTTCTTTTTACCGATCTTAATCATGTTATCAAAATTCACATGACATAGCCTCTTATGCCACAACCATGCATCTTCATCTTTAATCATTAAACAAGAAGATTGATCATTATCAAGATAAAACAAATTACCTCTCAATTGTGTTGCAAATCCATAAGTCTTCCTCTATCATCATATATCTTCACTTTCTTGCTCTCAAAAGCAACTCGGTGGCCTGAATTGTTCAGTTGTGCCACACTTAGAAAATTATAGTTTAGACCTTTTACCCAATAAGCATTGTCACATCTAATTTTATCATTTATCATCAGGGATCCTTTTCCTCTAACCATACACGGTGCATCATTACCCATTCTAACAGATCCTCCATTGTGTTCTTCAAGATGATCAAATTTCTCTTCATCACCAGTCATGTGATGTGTACAACCACTATCTATGATCCATGTATCATTCTTATTAACCTTAGAGATAAGTGTTGTCTCTACATACCTTTCATCTTCCTCTGAGTCATCCTTCATTGCAACAAATACTACCTCCACATCTTCATCAGTGTAGATATCAATGACATCTTCTTTTGCAATGTAGCACACATTATTTCCTTTATCATTATTGTCTCATTTGTCTCTGTTGTAGTGTCGGTAACTTCTGTTGCCTCTTCTCCCATAGCTTCCTTCACCAGATCAGTCTTTGTTTCTATCATCATCTTTCCTGTGTGGACATCTAGCAACAATATGACCAACCTCTTTACAATTAAAGCATGCTAAAGGTAATTTACCTCTATATCTACCTTTACCTTTAGGTAACCTTTTGGCCATAAGAGCTTCAAGTTCATCAAGCTCATCATCGGTATTTCTATCACTATCATCATTCTTATTTCAGCTACTAGACTTACCAATCTTCAGAGAAGACATAAAAGTAGATTCAATAGATGGTACAACACTATTATCAAAGTTATTCAGTTCAAAGGTTGTAAGCTTACCAATCAGATTATCAAGAGTAAGGTTGTTACCAGATGCAAACCTTGTTTCATGAATTACAAATATTCTGATTGCATAAACCAACAATAAGGTTATGAGAACTTTGCTTACCACTGTCTCTTCATCAATAACACCATTAGATGCTCTAATAGCATGTACTACCTCTTTCAATCTATTTGTGAACTGCACAATATTTTCTCCTTCCTTCATCTTCATATCATCGAATCTACCCTTTAAGCTTTTAGCTCTGGCTCTTTTGACATTCACATCACCACTATAAACTTGAGCAAGTTTATCCCACATATCTTTAGCAGTAGTGCAATTTTTAATATCTTCAAATTCGACATCGGTACAGGCAGCAACAATCTCCATCATAGTAACATTATGTTCATGCCTGTCTCTTAGTTGATCAAGGGTCAAGGGACTAGTGGGCGGTGCAATGTAGCCATTCTCCATTAAGGGCAGAATTCCCAATTCTAGATACATGCAGCTTCATTCGGCTTTGCCATACTGTGAAGTTATCCTTGGTTAGCTTTGGCACTTCCCTCTTATAAATTTTGAGATCTTCGTGTTGAAGTCCTTAAAACTCTGTTCCAAGCAACCAACGCTCTGATACCAATTGTTAGAATAACTGAGAGGGGGGGAATTAGTTATCCACAGTCTCAATCACAAAATGTATATCCAAAACAATTTACTAAAACTTTTGCAGCTCGGTAAACTAAAAATAGTATTTTGTCTGTGCTTTTACCGATTACCAGTTAATAACATATAATGATTACTGACCAAATCCAATATGAAACATGTAAAGTATGACAACAAACAATCATCACAATCAATACATAACACAAGAGATTTAATGTGGAAACCCCGTGAAGGGAAAAACCACCTGGGACTGGCAACCCAAAAATTGTTCACTCTTCTGAAGTGAGGTTGGTGAAGACCCAACCCTGTTAAAGGTTACAAACACACTGTGAGGTGTGACCTTGTTAGAGGATTTTAGACCAACCATTATCATCCAACCAACATTCACTATGGGGTTGACAAGATAAAAAATGTACACTCTATGAATGACATTACAAGACTTTCTAGTCCACTCTGTTAAGAGATTTATCTGTTTACAATGGTTAAAATTTAACAGCAATTGATCTAATTACAATACAACTTCAATTGCAGATTATCAGATCTATGTTAAACTCATTCAAATCCTCTAATCAATATATCAATTCTATTTCAATCAATATTCAGTAACTTACTGTCGCTCGTTAATAGCTTTCTAACACTCGGTAATCTCTGCAGTTTGGTTCTCCTTAACTAGTCTGATCAGGCATGCATGAAGCTTGTTCACATGATTCTCTGCAGTCTCCTTTTTCTGACATAATTTCATCATGAAATCCTAGTCTCTTAAATAGACAAGTAAACCATTTTAATTCCATCCATCAAATTTTTCCACTTAATCTCCTTTGTTGATTTTGTTGCTTAAACCTTCCTCGACTGATGTGTCAGTAACACGTTTTGTTTCAATCCCTTAGATCTCCTTCGAATTATGTTAGCCATCGATCTTCGTAACAAACATTATCTTCATCTTTGATTTCGAGGTACTTTATAGCTCATCAACTTCCATCAGCTAAACTAATCATTTAGTTATTTTCTTCTGCTCGGTTAACAAAGAAATGTGTCAGTGAACACAAGCTCAGTTTATACCATGTTCGGTATACACTACATTGCGTCGATGTATAATGAAATGGTTCTTTAACCAACAAAATTGGTTTGTGCATTTTGTTCTTATCTTTCATCATAGATGAATGCAACATAATCAAGTCAATAACATAAGTTCATAAACTCATCCATAATTTACCCAATGTATTCCTTATCCTTATCTGTCATATCCATCTTCCTCATGTAGATATATATGTTCTTCGTCTCTTTTCTTCTTCCTTCTACATATGTTTGGGTATAGTAACTTACAAGATAAGTACTATCAAAACTAGTTGACATCAATGACAACATGTTAATGATTTAATCATCTTACATATCTAATCAACAACTCAGTGATCTTAAATCACAGATCTTCAAGTCATACAATGTATTCAAATCAGTTGTAGTTCATCACAAATGCCCCACAAATGGCTTCATCAAATCTTCTCCTATATCACATTGAATTTTTTGTCATTTCCCTACACATCCATGGTCTTGGATTGTATCTGCCAATCCATTAAACCCTCCATCTTTTCTCTGCAACTGTCAAGCCTCCTAGTCGGGTACAACTTGTCTCGCCTAGGGTTTGATTGTAAAAATGGTTAACCTATAAAGTTTGACCCAAAAATCTATATTTAAAAATTATTTAAAATTCCCTATCATTTTCCAAAATTCCATATAGTTCCCACTGATGGAATTCATGCTAGAGCCATTTGAAGTCCTCCAACTCTATATAGACCAGTAAACCAGTCACAAAGGAAGGATTTTTATTTTACTTACCAAAATAGAAAAACTAAACCCTATAATTACACACAAATTAAATATGAACAAAAACCTATCTAATCATGCAAGGAACATTCTCAAGTCAATCCATTAACATATGGATGCTTGAATTTCAAAATGACTGTCACAGGAATTGTAGAAAACCAGTCAAGTTTATAATGCCAAACTTTATGTACAATCCACCAACCTTGAAGACAGACCAAGAATGGTCTTAAATATCTCCATATCTCGAGTCACAACTATCCAAACTAACCCTCAACCACTTATTTCCTCCCTTGTGCAATCTTGTCGATAAGATCATGACAACATTGCAAAGTTGCAATGTTGTCATTGACAACTTTTGCAATTTTTGTTGTCATTTCTATATGAACCACTCAAAAGAGTGTAGATTGATTCCATGAGTGTAACTAGACCCATTTTAACACCTCTCAGTCCAATTCCATACATTTTGGAGGTCAATTTGACCTTTGACCAACTATGCACTATGTTGAAAACTTGTGCAATAGAAGACAAGTCCTAGGCACACCTTGGCAAGCTTTTGCCCACACATCTTAAAGACTTACTAAAGACCTTAAAAAAAACTTGGGAATCATTCTTAGTCCTTTTTTATTAGTGACTTGGACAAAGTCAATTACAAGCCAAAATTAATTTAGGGTAGACCTAAGACCCTATGTGCTCCTGCACCATTCTCCCCTACAACAAGGAAGTTATGTCACCCCTTGAGATAAGAGTTCCATACTGATCCCCAACTTTATAAAGCCATTCTATGCTACCTAAGTGGCCTCAGATTCTAGTTGGTGCCTTCATTTGATGAGATGCTCTATATAAACACCATGTCTTGTCTTTTTCTTAACCCTTGAATCTAAGATCCTTTCAACTTGTGGATTCACTTGGACATGCACTTTGAGATCCTTTGCATCATCATCAACATATGTACTATGTTCTTTCTCTACTACATCAAGATTTTTATACTTGACTAGACCTTGCACATTGAATATAGGGGAGATGGCTAGTTCCTTGGGAAGGCCTATCTTGTAGGCATTTTGCCCATAATTGGCTAGGACTTTGCATGGTCCTACTCTCCTCATTTTTAACTTCCTTGGAATGCCCTTTTGAAGCCTAGATTTTTTAAGATGTACCATCATCCAATCTCCTACTTCAAATTGTAATTCTTTCCTTCTTTCATCCACCTTAGACTTAAGTTTCTGATTTGCTTCCACCAAAGTTCTTCTCACTTGTTTATGAACTTCTTTCATAGACTGAGCAAAGTCCTCAACATGTCCACTGATTTATCCATGACTCCCTAACTCTTTGAGTTCACATACTCCTCTCGGATGGATGTCATAGACCACTTCAAAAAGGCTCTTACCAGTAGATCTATTTACACTATCATTGTAGGAAAACTCAACTTGAGGCAACACCTGATCCCACATCTAACCATACTCTTTTGTTAAACACCTAAGAAGGTTTCCAAGTACTCTATTTAATATTACCTCTGTTTGGTCATTCGTTTGTGGATGATATGCAAAACCAAATGCCAAGTTTGTGCCTAGTATTTTCCACAAAGTTTTCCATAAATGCCCCATGAATTTCACATCTCTATTAGACACTATGCTTATAGGTAAGCCATGAATCCTTACTATCTCCTTGAATAAGAGATGGGAAATATAGCTATCATCATGAGTTGTCTTACAAGGTATGAAATGACTCATTTTACTAAATCTATCAACTACCACAAAGACACTGTCAAAACCAGTATTTTTTCTTGGTAAACCCACTATAAAGTCTGTACTAAGGCACTCCCATGACCTATTAGGAGTAGGTAAAGGCTAGTACATTCCTGCATTAGAGGATGTTCCTTTAGCTTTTTGGCAAACTAGATATTGCTCCACATATCTTCTTACATCCTTGGCATCTTTTCCTAATAGTAGAACCTCTGAACCAGGTCTAATGTTTTGTTTAAGCCAAAATGTCCACTAAGACTACCATTATGTTTCTCTTGTATGATATTTTCCCTCGTAGACCCCTTAGGTACACATAATTGATTTCCTCCAAACAATAAACCATTCTACAGTGTATAGTCAACAAACTTTATATGAAAATGATTATTGAAATCAACACATACCTTGTAGGCTTCTAATAAGTCTTCATCACCCTCATATAGGTCTTTAAACCCATAAATACCAATGCTTTGTAACTGAATTTCTTGGACAGTGGGCAACCTCCGGCTAAGTGCATTTGCCACTTTATTATTTAGTCCCTTCTTGTTCTTGATAGTAAAAGTATAGGCTTGGAGAAACTCCATCCATTTGATGTTCCTATAACTCAGCTTCTCTTATGTGTTTATGTAGCTTAAGGATTGATTATCAATGTAGATTATAAACTCCTTGGGAAAAAGGTAGTGTCTCCACTTCCTAAGAGCTTGAATCAATGCATAAAGCTCTAGATAATAAGATGAATACCTTGACTTAGCCTCTTTTAACCTCTCACTAAAGAATGCCACAGGTCTTCCCTCTTGATTTAGGACCGCTCTCACAGCTATGTTACTTGCATCACATTCTACAATGACAACTTTTCAAAACTTGGTAACACTAAGATGGGTTGTGTAGCCACCTTTTGTTTCAACTTCTCAAACCCTTCAGCATCCTCCTTTTTCCACTTGAACTTGGTCTTGATTCCACCTTTGATAGTATCTAATATAGGTACACATATCTCACTAAACCCCCTAATAAATTTCCTATAAAATTGAGCCAACTCATGAAAACTCCTTACATCAGTCCTTGTTCTTGGAGTGGGCCAACTAAGAATAGATTCTACTTTACTTGGGTCCATTTTCAAATCACCTTGGGAGACTACAAATCTTAGGTAAACTAGTTCTTATTTCAAGAACTCACTCTTTTCTGGGTTAATGGCTAACTTTTCTTCATGCAACCTCCTTAACAAAACCTCTAGGTGTTTCATGTGTTCTTCTCTCGACTTGCTAAAAATGAGGATGTCATCAAGATACACCACTACAAACCTACCTATGTAATCCTTCAAGACTTCATTCATTAATCTCATAAATGTACTAGGTGCATTTGAAAGCCCAAAGGGAATAACTAACCATTCATAAATATCCTTCATAGTTTTGAAGGTCTTCTTCCACTCATCCCCCTTTTTCATCCTAATTTGATGGTACCCACTCTTACGGTCAATCTTAGTGAAGTACCTAGACCCTCCAAGACAATCCATTAAGTCTTCTATTCTAGGGATAGGAAACCTATATCTAATTGTTATCCTATTTATGGCCCTAGAATCAATACACAACCTCCACTTGCCCCCTTTCTTGGGTGCCAAGAAAACTGGAACAACACATGCACTTATACTCTTTTTGATTAATCCTTGGTGAAGAAGCTCTTGAACTTGTCTTGCTATCTCCTTGTTTTGGTCTGGTTTCATCTTGTAAGTAACTTTTTTAGGAAAAGATTCCCTTGGTATGAAGTCTATCTAATGACTGATGGCTCTTTGAGGAGGTAAGCTAGCAGGTCTCCCATCACTTATGATGTCTTTGAACTATTATAATAGTTGCTTCACTTTTGCAATTATAGGTGCTTGTTTTTATTTACCCTCCTCTTTGGACTTCACAACAATTGCAAAACCAACTCTTTATTCATCCTTAAGTTCATGCAAGAATGATTTTCCACTCAATAGAAGTACATTTAAATCCACTAAATTGTCTTCTCTCTCTTCAACAAGTGACTAAATTTTGTAAGTGACTCCATTCTTCTTGAAAGTATATAGGTTCCTCTTTCCATGATGGACTGCATCTCTTTCATACAACCATGGTCTACCTAACAACAAGCGGCAAGCATCCATTGGAAAGACATCACAAAGAATCTTGTCTTGATACTCTCCTATAGCAAACTCAACCCACACTTGTTCATTAAAAAAAACATTATGCCCTTTGTTGAACCAAGTAACCTTGTAGGGGTTGGTGTGAGGTATTCTGGTTAGTTTCAACTTTTGAATTGCTTCTTCTGAGATGATATTGTCTATGGAACTTGAATCTATAATAACCTTGCACACTTTGCCAAGAATCTTGCACTTAATCCTAAATAGTGCTCTTATTTGTTTAGGTTCTTCCTTGATAGGTTATTTAAGCAAGACTCTCTTGAACATAAGGTTCTCACTATTCTCTGAATCAAGGTTCACTTCTGGAGCTTTAACACTGCTAACTTATTCTTGGACATAAGCAACTTTCTTTTCTCCTTGTGAGCTTGATGCCTTATTACGTCACCTATATGAAGGATGGCCTAGTTGACCACATTTATAAAATTTCATACTTACAAAATGAGAGCCCCTACAAAAACCTCCAAATCTACCTCTTCAACCACTATTGAACCCTCTTCCTCTACTGAAGTTATCCCTTCTACTTGAATCAATGTGTTGTTCAATCAACTTGGATTCACCTTGGTTCTTGGGTTCATTACTCTTGCCACCAAAAATTCTCCTATGACTCCCTCTTGAGTCTCATCCTCTTCCTTTGCCTCTTAAGCTTATATATTGCTTCATCTTGGTCTTCTCCTCCACTTTGAGGGCTAGCTGATAGCTCCTATGAATGGTAGTAGGACTTAATAGACTAATCTCCTCCTGAATGCTCCACCTCAGTCCAAACAAGTACCTAGCCACCTTGACACTTTCTTCCTCCTGCACCTTGGACCTCAAAAATAACTTTCTAAAATCCTCGGCATAAGTTGCAACATCTAGGTCCCTTTGTCTAAGATTTTGTCTCTTTTTATGCAATTGAATTTCCAAATCTTCTGGAGCTAGTTCTCCTTAATTTTTGTCACCATAGCTTTCCAAGTAGCTATTGGATTTTTTCCCACCTTTTCTCTTTTTGCTTGAAGGAACTTCCACCAAGTCAATGTTGGTCCCCTCATCCTATATTTGGCCACCTTCACTTTTTGAGCCTCACTAATCCCTTCACACTCAAAGTGATTCCCCATCCCCTCTATCCATTCCATCACTAATTCAGGATCCATCTTCCCACTAAACAAATGTACCCCTTCAAGAGATTTACCTCCAATTTGTTTTATGGCTTTGAGGAATGATTATTCTTGCATAGGTGGATCAGGTTCAAGGATCTCATTATCTTAATCACTGCCTTACCCTTTTCTTCATCTGCTTTCAACTTTTCACTCACCATTTCAGTCTTTTCTTCCACCTCTCCTAGCTCGACTCTAAGAGCTTCCATTAGGATATTGAGGTGATTGAATGGGAAAAAATAAAGGAGGGATGGTGGAAAGTTAACTTTAATGGGGCATTAAAAGGTAATCCAAGTTCATCTGGAGCAGGATTTATAATCCAAGACTGGATTGGAAACACCATAGAAATGGGGGGAATAACTTAGATGAAGATGTTAACAATGTAGCAGAAGCCTTAACATCTCTAATAACTATAAAAATGGAAAATATGATGGGATCTACAAAGTTACATGTTGAGGGGGATTCACTTATTATTATTCAGGTATCATTACAAGAAAGATAGATGCATGAAACCTTCAAAAATATATTAATTTAATCACTAAGGATTTAACTTTGTCAGAAGATTTCAATTTAACTCATGTAAGGAGATTAGGAGGTAAGGAGGCATATAAACTATCAAATTGCATTATCTTTTGAAAGTATAGGCGAATGAGGATTGAAGACTTTCTCTTAATCTCAAAAGATTATTTAGGTGATGAGACAAATAGGATGGTGCATTAATTAGACTACAAAATGTTTTGGTTTTAACGTATTGGTTGTATTTTCCAAAAACCAAAAGGTGGTATTAATGAAAAAGTAGGTTTTGATGGGGCCCAAAACCCAATACAATCATATTTTAAGGGGGGTCTGGAACCCCTCTAAGATGAAACACTGCAAAAAAGAAAACATTTAGAGAACAATGGACTAAAGCCATCCCAGAGGAAACACCCAGACAATAGTCAAAGACCTAGCTTCCCAAGAGGCCAACACCTTACATCATAAATCTAATCTCAATGAAAATGAGATCCAAAGAGAATTGAAGGCTCCCCAAACACATATCTGGGTTTTGACATGGTACCCAATACCATACTTGAACTTTGAATGAAACCATCAAAAGTGGAACTAAAAGCTAAAAGAAAGAAGAAAGAATTAATATGATCAACTCTATAAAAAAATGCACCAGAATCAACACTAACATCCATCTCCATCTCAATAGAAGATAGCTCCACCTCAATAGGAGTAGTTAGCAAAAAACTAGGAAGCAATAGCTTTACCTCTAAAGGAAAAAGGCACCTAAAGTTAGAGGAAAAAAGAGAGGACCTGAAATCATCAACGTCCCCCATCTTAAGAAAATCAACACTCTCAACCTTTCCCAATCCAACTAATAGGAAAATAGCTTCCCGAAAGAAGAAGCAACCCCAACAATAAGCTCCATCACCCTAAGAAAACACCATGAGAAAACTTTGGGCCAAGAGAAGAAGAAGGATAATAGAAGGATGAGAATCATCAAAGCTCCCTATCTTAAGACAATTCGCACCTTCCATAATCCAAACCAGCAACCGCCAAGACACCACCGGCCCGCAAAGGGATTCCTCTTAGAGGGAAAATCCCAATGCACCAAGAAAGAAAATCCAAAGGAGAAGAAAACCTAAAGTGACATTTATTTTGGGAATGTTACAAAGGATTTGTTTCTTTAAAATCACTTCAAGTCGATAGAGAATTCATTATTGTCGGTGGGGTAGAGAATGTGCAGAGTTCTTGGTGGTCATGAATGGGATTGATTTTGGTAGAGGAAACCATGGAAACCACATTCACTTTGAGGGAAATAAAGTAATAGAATCCATTTTATGGCCCTATGAGTAAGAAAATATTGGAATACATGTTCCTTTACAAGGATGAGAAGCTTGTGCAATGTGCACAATTGATTTTAAGGGAGATTTTTTATCAACTCAAACATCGACATCACACAAACATGGACGTCTACTATATGATCATGTTGTGGGCCTGGAACTAGGGAAATCATAGGCTACATTAAAACGAGTGATGGAGGCAATTATGCCAACTAAAGAAGAGAGAATATAAGAGGTTAGCTACGGGTGGGAGGCTTTGAATTTATTCATAGATCTCATAGAAGTAGAGGCACAATTGGAGGAGGATAGGGCTAGAGTAGGTGTAGTGGAACCTAATGTGTCGAGAAGGAGGTACTCGAAGAGAAAGAGACACATGGTAGGAATGGAACAGGGAGCTTAATCCTAGATGCGGACAAGGAGAAGTGACTACGTTTGCAACTTGACCTCATCATTCTCATAGTGGGCGCCAAGTTCTAGTGATTTTACCTCTATTTTTTTAATATTTCTAATTGCATGTTAGTGTTTAGTTTTCCTCTTGTTGTACAATTAGTAGATAGGATATTCTATCATGATGTTGTAATTATCATTTTTGAAGTGTAAATTTTTAAATTAGCATGGGTAGCAAAAGCACATGCTTTAGTAGGTAGTTTTTTGGATGATGTAATGTCAGGGAAAGGATTAGGGTTGGTTTTGGTGAAGTTTAGCAATGAAAAATTATTCTTTTTGTAGACTGTTTATGTACTATTTTTTATAATTAATAAAATAAACTATTATTATTGATCAAAAAAATTATAGAAAACTAAATCAATTCAAAAGGAAACAGGTATCGAGATTTGGGAAAAAATGAATCTAAAGATTTGGTCTTTAATCATATTCATATTTTTAGCAATTATTTTGATGTTAATGGAGGAAAAATTAGGTGAATTTCATGTTGACAAAAACTTGGTACTATTTGATTGAATAATACATTTTAATTGCATGCAAAACATAACATACTCAACATTTGAAAATAGATAAACAAAACCACCTCCAATGTCTACGACATCAATATTTTCTTCATTTATGTCTATGAGAAGCTTAATTATTTGTTTAAATTTGACCCTTTTCTATTAGTTATTGCAAAAATAAGTGTTGTCTAAATTTTTCCTATAATCAAATTTGAATATACACTTTTCATGTTAAGCATTATATTTAAGTGTGTAAGCTACTTGAGTCATTATCTATTGAAATGATGGTATTTGCATCTTGTGAATAGAAAAAAGATTTTTGAAGGGTTTACATTTGAATGAGTTTTATCATTTGAACAAGAACTAGAGACATTGATTTTATTAGATGCCTTCCCATCAAAAAATTGAAATAGACTAACATTAAATAAATTTTGTTATCTGTGCTTGCACCTTTTTAAATATTGTTCCCAAAATTCTTTTTTTTTTGCTTCTCAAGCATTGCATTTAAGTGTTAAAGTTACTTCATTCATTATCTAGTGGTTCACAAATCATGGTATTGACATCATATGAAAGATAATTATTACGAAAGTTGAAACAACAACAAATGCTTGTTTTGAATTAGGTGTAATCAACATATACAAAGAGAACTATTTGGAGTAATGGGCTACAAATATCCTAAAATATTTTTTCTTGTTGTGTTGTTGTTTTGCAAGGTGGTGTGCCTTAAAACTTATTTATTGTGGGAAATGCATTGAGATTATTGAAAATAAGATTTGGGAGATTGCTAGTGTGAGTAGGAAGAGTCTTCATGGTTGTGTGAAATTCTACTTGTAAGATGCAACTATATTACATATCTTTTAACATCATTTTAATACATATTTTTGGCATATGAAACATTCATACTTATCAAAATGATAGGCAAGGTCCCCTACACAACACATGGAGCAAATACTTGTTAGTTGAAATTTTTTCTATAAGGTGTGATGATGGATGTGTCATGAACCAAAATGCATCTTCAAATGTTTTCTTTTGTTATCTCTAACTTTTAGTTTTACTTAAATACACTTATCATGCCTAACTTCTTAGCTTTATCCTTGAGTTTATAGAGTCTTCAACATTACTAGATAACAAGTCTATTAGGTCTTTTTTTCCCATGTCAAAAAATCCTTATAAGTTCCATTAAGCATCTTTATCCAAACCATAAACTATTTCTCCTAGATAAGCACTCGAGAGATAGAATAGTCATCTATAGTCTTTGTAGACTAATTTTGCATTCCTTTCTTCCTTGTGAGATGCTATTAGACATACCAAATAATATATGCAATACCAAAATATTATCACATTCCCAATGCTAGTCTTAACCATGTAATGCTTCTAATATTTTTGTAACTTTTGTTTATTGAATGGTGTTTTTATTTATTTATTGGTAATATCATGTAGAAAGCTACTACTGTCCACATAGATGATATGAATTATGTAATCTTCCCCCTTTTTATTACATGACATAACTTGATGTTAAAATCTACTTTTTTCTCTCAATCTCCACCATTTAACTAGATCATACAAAACATGCTCAATTTTTTTTTATCATACCCTCTTGTAAAATAAAATTTTAATTATTATCTAACTAGATCTAAAAATTTATCTCATCAATTTTCACTACAAACACAATCAATGTAATATAAAATTTTAATTATTTCTCAAAGCATTCATTTATACTCTTTTAGTGACACTAGATTAATATAAGTTGATCCAACTTACCATGAATCTCTAAAGAGAAAGCACAAGTTGGATATGTGCAAAATCATGAGGGGCCAAAAAGTGGGGATGTGAAAAAAGTGTTTTTCATCTACCCAAAAATGTGAAAATATGTGTTGAATTTTTAGTAGGCATGGGAGTCAGTACACTTGGCCATGGTAAATACCTAACCATATCAAATATTTGATATGTTTGTGTAATAATATATTAATAACAATATATATTTATCTATATTATTATCATAATCATATATAATAATATAATATATATTATTATATATTATATGTTATTAAATTAATATATTACATAATATTATACATATAATACATCTATATATTATTCAATTAATATTTAATTATTGGGATCAGATATCCGATATGGATTACATATTCGATTCATGTGGATAGTTTATATACCCCAATTGAATGGTTGTGGATCATTTTAACCCATGAGTTTTGTGTTTTTACATCCAATATCCAAAGCACATTTGATATTTGATCCATCAAATTGATGTTTTTCCCAAATCGAATATCAATTATGAATTTTATTGCACATTTCTTCATTGTTTGCCATTTGTTTGCATCTTTTAGTATGTTTTTTGGTTTAAATTAGGTTTTTTGTTTCATTGTTTATATTGTTTAAATTGTTTAAATTGTGTCTTAATTATATAAATTTGCAACCTAATTAGGTATGGTTGACAACATTGATAACCCATATCCCACAAACCCATAACTAGTGAACCCACATTTACCAAACCCTCTGCCACCAAACCCCCAACCTATTCAAGAGCTAATTTTTGAAGATTTGAATAAGTTGAGGTGTATTAAAAATGTATATCGTCAAATATGTCAATTAGCCCTAATGTTTGACACACTATTATCAATATTATCGAAAGTAGAAACCCTCACCACCCAACATAATTTTATGATTCAATGGAAAGCAACCATGAAGGATTACTATGCAGATGGGTTATCTTATGATGAGGTGAAGGACCTCAATTTTTTTTAAAAAAACCTACATAGATACCTCTTTATCAATCCCCATACTAGACATCTAGTGGATCCTAAAAAACTAAAGTTGTCCATAAAATGGTGTACGCACGATGAGATGCAAGATAAATTTTGAGATCATCGGTGGATGGTTTTCAAAAAACCACCCAACAACAATATGGATTTGCTATTTTATTTCATCAAAAAAAAATGCTAAGTTTATCTTGCATAAGCACATGAGCTATTGGAGCATGCGACCATTCATGGGAATAGGTAGAGATATTCCCCAAGATAGACTTGATTCAAATTAATTAGTACATGGACCATCTATTCCTCCTCCTCACATTGCTTATGCACCTCTGTGCAACCTCCAAATTTTATCCCAGATGGTTCCTTACCGATTATTATGGCTACTTGTGCTTTGAGACAACTTTTGGTTACTTATATTGCAACACTTGTACACCCATATGGTGATGATGGTGCTGGTGGATTTGGTGGTGCTAGCATATCCTCCTTAGGTCAACATATTTGTGTGCTCCAATCTTGGACTATGTGCAAACACATTTGGTTAGGTCCCCTCAAACAACATGTCAAGCCTCCTATTAATACATTTGATTATGAGGTGTATGATATGGGTGGTGCACCAAATGATACAATAGGGATAAGAACCCACCCTAGAGAGTCTTCTCATGCAAGAGATAATGAGGTGCATGCATCATTCACTAAAAATATAGTTGTAAGGCTTAACTTATAGTTTCATAATGCATTTAAGATTAAATCAATATTTATATCGGGTAAATTATTAAGATTGTACACTAATATTTATTTGTATGGTCTATTTATGCTCATTTGACGTCTGAGGAGGAGATGACACAGGTCCAAGATCCCACACTCTAAGCCATTTCATTTGGCCTTTGACACTTTCATGGTATATATTTCCACACTTAGTCGTTTACATTTTTTTTATTGTATACATGCTTGTCATTTAACTTGTGATAATTAAATTATATATTAATTAACATTTTCATCTTATTTTACTCTTACATGATGCACCTACTATGAGGGAGGTGTAGTGTGAGGGAGGTGCAATGAAACCCACTTATAATAAGGGGAAAGTAATTAAGAGTTTAAAGAATTTAGAATGATTATGCACATTAGTCCAAATATATTATAAACTTGTAACTTCATAGTGCATTTTATTTTAAATGAATACTTATAAGAGATAACTTATTACTTTGTTGTACTAATATTTATTTACATGGTTTATTTAATAAAATTTGATGTTCGAGGAGGACATGACACAGGTGCATGAGCCTACCCTCTCAGCCATCTCATTTGGCCTTGATAGTTGTACTGTATATATTTATGTGCTTAGTTGTTTATATTTTTTATTGTATACATGTTTTTCATTTAAATTGTCATTAATTTAAATATATATTAACTAACATTTTTATCTTATTTTACTCTTGCAGGAGATACCTATTGTGAGGGAGGTGTAGTGTCAGGTATTCCCATCCATGCTCACTACATCGACACTGGCAAAAGAAGAGATGGCGGTAGAGACAAGTTTTTATTTTAATTTGTGTTTAGTAAATTAATGTTCCTATCACTGATAACTTTATAGGATAACTTGTATCAATTTTATGCTTGTGAACATTTAAAATCTTAGTGACATCCCTTCACTGCCACATACATATTCTAGGACTCTTGAGTATATTAGGAGACATAAACTTGAGGTAATCAAGAATTCAATTTTAAAGTTCAATATAGTTCAGTGTATATTAATTTTGATGTTAATTTTATGATTGTAAATCATATAATTTGACTAACCTCAATTGTAGTTTGATTTTTTTTTGTGCAAGATCCTTTAGAGCCAAAGACTGCTTTGAAAAGGCTCTATTTTGATGATTCATCGGTAGTTTATGATGTCATAGAGCCATATAGTTGTCACGTGTATATTTTGTAGAGATTTTGAGATCTATCATATGCCACATTTTGTAAACCTCTATTATGGTTGGCATTTATGCCATATTTTTATATGGACATACATACTTATTAGACAATTTGATATATTGAAGTTGAGTTTTGATATCATTTGTTCCTCATGTGTACTAGATGTTTTAATCATATTTATGAAATCATTATGTATTTTTTCTTATGTGATTTTAATTGCTATTATGTTTTAATAATATTTTATGTGTTTGGATAATATTTTTTAATTATGTTTCAATAATATTTGACGTGTTTAAAAAATATTCGATGTTTTTGGATAACATTCTTTGTAATGTCCCATACTAGGAGGTTGTTAATTTCCAATTATTACCATACATCTCTATACATTTAAATCAGATTAAATTAAGAAATGATGAATGACATATAATACATTTGGCATTTAACATACTTAAGCTCAAAATTCTTACTTCTCTACTAAACTCAACCCTAAGGAGGATGGGGATTTACTTTTCATAGGACATTTCCATATTCTATCTTTGAATCCACCTACCTTGTGACGATTTAATCCACCTCACCCTACACAACACCAAAATATCCTCTTAAGGGGCTTTAGAGAGTGATTCAGGATACTAATATCTCATGTTTTATAAAGGCATTAACATAAGACTATGGACTAGGAAATTAATTATATTGGTCTTTCATGTATTAAAAATTTATATGAATCTAGGTTAAATTAAGCATGACAACACTTTGAGGGAAACTTCACACCTTTTCATCATACTTTCACCATTAACACCCTTGAAGGAGTACAACTCTTTATTATTTCTTCTCTTTGAAAGGGACACAACCTTTCACAATCAAATCCTTCAACCTCAAAATTTTTGCAAAGATTTATATATTCCTCTACAGTTGTACATGCACTTGAAAAAAATGTCTCATCTTCATTTTCCTCATCATGGGTGTAAACCATCAACAAAAATGCATCCAATTGGTCAAATTTACCCTAGGCATGGTCACATTCTACCTCCCAACTCATGTGAACACTCAGTGCCATGTATCCTATTGGTGATGTCTCTTAAGTGCCCTAAGTGCATAAAATTTTCAAACTTCGATAGGTTTTTTCTCATAATTTGTAGCACTTACAAAGGATCTACTGATTTTGTAGGGTCACATGAGGCCCCTCTATAGTAAAATGTTTCATAATTTGAAGACTCAAAGTGGTTTTCACAGGGAAATAATTTTTTTGTTGATGCAAAAACCATCAAATGCATTCAATGAAAAGTCACAAGGTAGCCTAAATCTCCTTCTATTCATCATAGGCACAAATTTTTAGTAGGAAATCATTCAGTTGGGTGGGTTTACCCTAGGCATGGTCTCCTTTTTCCTTCTTAATTCACTTGAACGCTCAGTTCCATACCCTATCAACGATGTCTCTTAAGTGCCCTAAGTGCATAAAATTATCAAAATGTAATAGTTTATTTCTCGCAATATGAGGCACTTATGAAGGATCTATTTAATTCTATAGGGTCACATGAGGCCCCTCTACATTAACCTATCTTATATTTTGAAGACTTAAAGCATTTTTTGTAGGGAAATAATTTTTTGTTGATACAAAAATTATCAGATGCATTCAATGAAAAGTTGTAAGGTAGCCTAAATCTCATTTTGTTCATCATGGGAATGAACTGTCAACGTGAATGCATATGGTTAGGCAAGTTTACCTAGGCACGATCCCCTTTTGTCTCCCAACTAATAATAAATGCTAAGTATCATATCCTATCAGTGATGTCCCTTAAGTGCCCTAAGTGCATAAAATTATCAAAGTTTGACAAGTTATTTCTCACAATTCGTGGCACTTACAAATGATTTGTCTAAACCTTAGGGTCGTTTGAGGCCCCTCTATAGTAACTTGTCTTATATTTTTAAGATTCGAAGAAAATTTTATAGGGAAATATTTTTTTCGTTGATGCAAAAACTATCAAATGCATTCAAGGAAAAGTTGCAAGGTAGCCTAAACCTCATTATATTCAGCATGAGAGTGAATCATCAACACAAACATGTATAGCTAGATGGATTTACCATAGGAATGGTCCCCTTTTTCATCTTGAATCACTTAAACACTCAACACCATACCATACCAGAGATATCCCTTATGTGCCCTAATTGCATAGACCTATCCTAATGAACCTAAGTAATTTGGCCCCAATTTATGGAATACAAGGTGCCTTTAAAATCCTAGGGCTATTTGACTCACTCCATACATTCCTAGGTTCCCTATACCATCCAATTAGGGATTAGATTTAATTCAAGAGTCGATTTGGATATTGGGATGCCTAAAATGCACATGGAATTGAGGTATGTCTAAAATAAGTAAAAGGTAAGAAATGTGGATTGTTCCCCTTTTCCTAATGCACACTCAGAAGAAAGATGTCTCAATAGGCTCAAGTAGGACTTGAGTTCTAAGCGAGTCAATGATCCTTTGCTGATTAGGATTTGAATGAATAGAGTGATATGATGATGCAAAATAGAAGGTTAAATAAGAAAAAATGATGAGATTGAGGAAATATAGATTGACATAAAATAGAAAAATGACCATAATAAATTGAAATGGGATCCAGAAGGCCATACTAACTTGTAATTAAAATTTGAAGTGATTTTGTAGGGTACAAAAAAAATTTGGCATTCTTTTCTTGGGCACAGTTTACAAATTTTTGTTGTGTTCCCTATGTTCCTTGTGATTTTACCCTAAATTTTCACATTCACTTTGGAAGGTCCCTGATACTCCTAAAGAGTTATTTTGTTGTCATTAGTTTTGTTAAAGTCATATTGGATAGTCAAAGTATGTCGGTAAAAGAAGGAGACATAGGACTTAGTCGGTGAAGAAAACAAAGAACTTGGTAAAGGAAGAGACAATATTGATAAGGCAAATGAGAGACACGCACCAAGCAGAGCAAGACAGGCACCAAGCAGTGTATGGTAGTTACCAAGTAGAGAGAGCATGCTATCGAGCAAGAAAAAAATGTGTTACTGAGTAACACAGGCTGACATAACAAATCATGGCAGATACATTGAACCTGGACATCGAGAAAAAAATGTTTTACTGATTTCAAGGAGATCATTTGGTAAAATATTGGAAATATAAAAATATGATTGCACATGATTACAAGGTAGATCCACCAATGGAAATTAAAAGGAATATATACATTGGAAATGAAACCAAAGCTACCACTATTTAAGGAGAAGAATCTGTTGGAAACTGCAATTGAAACAATTG
Organism: Chamaecyparis obtusa; assembly: GCA_027943335.1. Classification (NCBI taxonomy): domain Eukaryota; kingdom Viridiplantae; phylum Streptophyta; class Pinopsida; order Cupressales; family Cupressaceae; genus Chamaecyparis; species Chamaecyparis obtusa. Next base: position 672,919 of record BSBK01004527.1, read on the forward strand.
TTATATTGTCATCGATGTCAAACCTTAACTGGTAAGACAGTTGCTATCTAGGATAGTACCATATCTATTGATTGATGAAGAGGATTAGGGAAAGGAGATAACAAGAGAACCTAAGGAAAGGTTGAGTTATTTGATACTTCAATGGGTACTTGATTAGTTGGCACATTGATAAGATAATGTATTGTTTATCTATGTAAGAAGAAATACTGAAGAGGTAGGCTTAATTGAGAAAAAGTGAAGAAATCTAGTTTAAGCTGAGTGATGTTAGTGTTGACCAAGTGCTAGTATATGTCGAGTAAATTTAGTGTTGACTAAATGTCAATATATGTCGAGTGACAAGAAATTACCAAGAAAAGATAGTGTTTTCCAAGGAAGACAGTTTGTAGAGATGATTGAGATGTGCAATGATGACCGAGGAAAAGAACATAGTATTGTCCAAGTGTCAATAATTTACATTTGGAGAAAGAATTGAGATTCCCAGCCGACATAGTTGAATTCTTTGGATATGTAAATCGTGCTGACTTTATTAATGAATTTTATGGAGCATTTAATGCATGGTAAATCATTTTATTATGGATTCAAAGAGAAGTTTGGAGATGTATCTAGAAGGAAGGATGAAGAACATAATGATGGAAGGATTTGATGAATCTAACCTAAACCTAAGATCTACGGAGGAGATTAAGTAGAAAAAGATGTATCTACCTAATTGAAGAGGTATAAAGGAAAACCTAATTGTGAGGTTACATCATGGGCTGAAGTGGTTGATGTTATTGATTGATAAGTCTAAGAAAAAGGCTAAAGGTGAAATTGTGAAGGAGTTGAACATAGTTGAATAGTTGATTAGATCTGAGATTGTTGAAGTGCTAGAAAGTTCAATTGGTACATCTGGACCTGAGAACAAGTGATTCACCCCCCCTCTTTATTGTTCTAAATAATTCTAACAAAATATAGAAGGTTTCCACTGCTTCTAAGTCAAGTATATAAAGAAAAAATTGTGAAGGTTAGAAGGAGAATGAGTCAAAGAGGAGGCGAAGCCGATGTGATGGTGATGAAATCCTGAAGTAAAGCTGATTAAAGTTACCAAGTACAGATTAGTTGAAGAAGAACTAAGAAGGTGAATAAGATTTTAGGCTATAGAGTACTGAAGTAAATAATGAGGTAAAGATGTTATTGAGCACATTGAGTCTGAACAACATTTTTTGATGCATTATTACAGATAAATTTAGTACTAATTTATATTGTATTCAGAATTTAAAAATCCCACTATTGGGTAGGCCCTAATAGGTCTTATTTTTTAATTTATTTAATAGGGTACATCTCTTAGATTAGAGATTGTAAAATCCTTTAGCAAGGTAGAGTACTATATAGGTCTTTTTGTACTCCTAACAGGGTAAGCTATCAGAAGTAGCTAAACATTGCAGCTCTAATCAAGCAACCTTTTTACTGTAGTAGTGAGGGATTATGGGTACCATCCCCACTGCAGTTTTTCCCTCTGACCAAGGGTTTCTGCAAGACCCAAAATCATGGAGTTATGAGTTATGTTTTCATGTTTTGATTTCTATATTTTATGGTGTTACATGAAAAGTTTACAATTCTGTAAATGATCAAAATATATGATAGCTATAAAAATAAAGTAAAGAAAAGGTTGATAAAAAAATTTAAGTACTGATTCACCCCTCCCCTCTCAATACCTAACTTTCCATTATAAATCCAACTTTTGGTATCAGAGCTTAGACTCTTGAGATAAGGGTTTGACCACCTAAGAGTGAAAAGATCATGGCAATGGAAAGTTACAAGCAAGCTAAGAAGATTGATAATCTTGAGTTTGAATTGGAAAATGCACAGGAGATGATTGATGATCTAAAAATGAAATTGGCAAAGTCATTAAGGGTGAGAAAGCATTTATCTAGTGAGTTGAAATCTACACAAGAACATGTTGAGATACTTGAGACATCATCTGAATGGAGTGTGACTGATGAATCTGAAGCAACCATTTCAGAACTAATGGAAAAGAATAAAGCACTCATCGGGCAGTTGAACCTGATAAAGAAATATCAAGAGGCACAAGGTATTATAATGGGTAAAATACTTGAATCAAAGAGATCAACTGAAGATGGAAAAAGAATGGAAGAAGGCAAGAGGCAAGTTGAGGCAAGACTAACTAAAAAGAACAATGAGATCATGAGAATGACACAAACACATTTTTCTATGACCGACCAACTGGTGAATACAAATCATGAGATAATCAAGAAGGAATCAGAGACTCAAGCATTAAGGTTCAAGGTTGAAAGATTGACAAGGGAACAAAAATGAGAAAAGGAAGAAAATGAAGTACTAAAATCGAATGAAGAAACATTAAGGATGTTAGATGAACAACTTAGAGGTCAGAGACAATCGAGAGATACAAGTGGACTTGGGCTCACTGAAAACAAAACTACCGAGAAGGGAGAGTCCTCAAACCAAGCTTCCAATCGAGACACTGCTACCCCATCGAAGACAAAGAAGCCAAATCACTATTATTGTGGGAAACTTGGTCATACAACTAATGTTTGTAGGAGCAAAAGAGGTAAACAACCAAGCAATCCTAAATTTGATGGTTATTTTTATAATTGCAATAAGTATGGACATCAAGCATTTGAGTGTAGATCAAGGATTGCTAATTATACAAAAAAGCCAAAATTTAATTGTTATTGCAATGCTTGCAATAGATACAGTCATAAGTATGAAAATTGTAGGTCATAAAGAAAGAATGTCAAATGGGTACCTAACCAATGGAATACAAAAAACAACTGAGAAGGCTCAACAATACCATGGGACTACAATACAATAATTTCATGTACAACATGTGGGAGATATGTACACATTGCAGCAAATTGCATGCTGATACACAATAGAAATAATACAATATCATGGGGAAATCATGGAATTGTAGGTTTTCATTAAAATAAGGTAGGTCACCTAGCCAAAGATTGTAGTTACCAAGGTAAAGCTCCAACCAATGAAAAGACAAATGACACAGTACAAGTGAATGTTGAAGAAGTAAGAAACCGGATGAATAAAATATGGAGAAGGAAGTCTCTAGATGATGGAACATCATTTGGATTAGTTGATGGTACCTCATCCTCTAGAATGGGTGCACCTATCTTCAACTAATTGATTAAAGGTATGAATGGGGACTGTGAGTCAAAATTTCAATCATAAATCAGTTCCTAACATTTGTTCAAAGATCTATATAAGCATATTTAGATGCATTTGGACATATATTGTGAAGTTAATATTTCATGTTTGATCGGTGAAAGACTATGTTATTTTGTTTCATTCGGTAAAAGAAAGTATAGTTTGATGATTATTGAAAAGGGAATTAGTGACAACATTAATTGCTAAAACACTAGCTGTTGGAAACCCTAATCGATGAAAAAGTATAAATAGACCACTTTGTTAGTCATTTTCACCTAACATTTTCAAAGAGCATTTGAGTGCATTGCAAATTCGAGTTGTGTGAGAGCACTTGAGTGATTGTTGAGGTAATTCTAAGCATATTTAAGAACATTTGAGGGTATTTGAGTAATTTCTGGTGTGTGCCCTAGTTGTGGAAGCGTGACCAAGTTGTTTCACACGAAACCCTACTTTAATCAAGCGGTGATACATCTGAATTAATGACACCTAAGGTACATAATCTTTTTTTTATTGAGAAGGTTGATCCTATCAAACCTAAATATAAGATTCCTCTTGCGAAAGCCACCGAACCAAACAAAATGAGAGCACTTTCATCTATCCCAACAAGAGTTATTTTGATTGAAGACATCTGTATTTTTATCCACTACAAAATCAAGGAGATTTGTCAAGAGGACATTGATACATCTTTCCAGAGTTTTTGCAAAAATGAGAAACTAAAGGATGAATACATCCAATTGGAGGCTAAGGGTTTAATGCATACCCTGCATATTCCAAGCATTTTGAAGATCAAGTGGATAATAATCATATTAAGCTGAGTCCACAATCAGTTTATGTTTCTAGATCAACCAGTCAAGATCGCTAAAGATGTTCTACACATCATGATTGGATACCCAATCAGTGACAGGCCGAAGGAAAATAAGCAGACTGACAAGAACAAGCTATGTGAACTGACACGAGCCAAATGAGATGAAAGAGGTCTTAAGTTATCTATTGTGGAAGATCTTGAACTCAAATTTGCATGTAATGTCATATCATATTGAATCTTCCAATATTCCCGAGTGGCCAATGTACCATGTGGACCAGTGGACATAGCATATAAAATTGTCAAGAAGGACATGAAGATTGGTTTATGTGAAATCTTGTTGAAGCAATTTGATGATAACATGAACACTATTTGGAAATCCAAGACCAACACATTGAAGTTCGGTTCTCTGTTGGTATGTATATTCTTCCATTTCCAAAACTTATTTCCATCTATCGATAATGTGATCTAGAATGTGGAGAAACTAGTTATCTATCAGATTAATGAGTATATCAAGAGTTTAGGAGATAATTTTGATATTTTCATGAATGATTATTTTACCAAATTTCAAGCAAGGATGCATAAGAAATTTAGAACTCCACCTCAACTATGTTGGAGATTTTCCAGCAAGCCAGTCCTGACTATATGTTTGTCATTGATGACAACATATGGTAAGTAGCATGTGTGGAAGACTTATGTAGTAATATTTGATTATATGTAGAAGGGACATGTTATCAACATGATATCATGGACGTAGAGGTTAATTGTTAGTACAGACAGTTATGTAGCAACTTGTGTTAGCAATGTTCTTGACAGAGTTACAGGCAGTGTTTTGTGAGTGATTGTTTGTATAGTTATCATGGAGCCTTGCACATTTGGATATGTGATGGAGACATGTTAGTGTTGTTACATTCATGGAGAGAGATTTTGATGTGTAGTAGAAGTGAAGTTATACAATCTCTATTCACCAGTTGTAGTTTCCTGTGTTTATCCAAAAGAGCCGACATAGATTATATTGGTACAAGAGTTGCGCCTATCATTTTGGTATGTGTGGTTGGATTAGTGATTGGAGAAGAGTTACGAATGTTTGGTTAAGAAAAAATGATGTAATTTATCTTGAGGAGAAAGTATCAATTAATTTGGTAGAGCCAACAGTGTGTAGAGTGCATCTACACTTATTGATTTGGATAGGTCCCAGTTTGTGTTGCATGCTTAGCAGAGCTGACCGAGATGTTATTGGAGAGTGTTATTGTTTCTCTAATATTATTTCAAGGTGGTTCTAATAGGCCAACTTGATTAAATCATTTAGAGGAAAGATACTTATAGCCGATCATTTGTGATCGCTAGAAGCATGGCATGGAGATGAAAGATTAGAGTAGAGCAGAGAGTGCGAAGTATTGTGCCATCAAGAAGAGGTCTATGTGATAGAGAAGATAGAGTGTGCTATTCATTAGAACTGATCAAGACAATGGGTCTACCTCACAGTTCACCAAGATCTAGATATAGTGTGTATTTGTTATTCAGAAGGTTGCAACCTTCACCCCTTTGAGCAGTGAACTCTTGGACAGTGTGTCCTCACCCCTAACAGGGTCAATCATAAAAGAATCTGAATAGGGTCCAACCTTTGACCAGGTCACTATACTAAAAGCATTGTAAAAATCAACTCCTAACAGGGTTGTAAGATCTTCTAACAAGGATCATTATACACTAGTTCAGTTTATTAGTGGGTGTTAATTCTTGCCGGGGTTTTTACCTATTTGGGTTTCCCTATAACCAAATTATTGGTGTTGTGTTCAAGTGTTCTTTCATTATGTTTATGCTTAAAGTTTAAGTATACTTAATTGGATAAATAATTGAAACTTGTAGATAATTGATTCACCTCCCCTCTCAATTATCTCTTGGGACAATTCTTAACAAACTAGTGGAAGAACACCAAGATACTATATGTTTTGAGGTTGATACCCACACTTGCATTGTTAAAGTTGTTGAGCTAAGGAATATTTGGCTACAATCGATGGGCTATGAGATTGATATTAATACACCATCACAAAAAATTAAATCCCTACTAGCTTGACTTATGGATAGGAGAGAAAAATGGTATGGAACATATGAAAAATAAAAAGAGAAGAAAGAGGAAAACCAAGAATAAAGAAAAAAGGAAAAACAAGAAGAAAGAAAAGAGGAGAAATAAGAAGAAGAGAAGAAAGAAGACAAGCAAGAAGAGAGAAGAGATGAAAGAACTAAAGACACTACAACCAAGACTAAATTTGATGCATTGAAGGCATCACATTCCCCTAAATTTTCTACTGGTGAAAGAATTCTGGTTGAGAAGAAGAAGAAGAAAAGAAAAAGAAAACAAGACGATTTGAGCCAACCAATAATAGTGTTGGCTCTTGGTTTAGCAATATTTTAACAACCTTGGAAATGCAAAGATACACCTATGGGGTAGCTTACTTCCCACAATCAATACATTCATACAAGAACAACAACCAATGAACAAAGCACAAAGGCTTTCTACACTTTGAACTCTACAGAATTCAGGCGGGTGTACCTAGGATTAGGATCACTTAATTTTCCCTTTTTCACTAATCCTCACAAAGCAAATATGTGCCCATAATAATTCTTATTATCTATGACATAAGAGAAAAGGATGTGAAGCTAAACACACTATCTAATTACTCACAAATAAAGCAGGGGCTTTAGCTATTAAGTCCACAGCTACTGACTTAAAGATTTAGAATTTGATTTGTTGTTTGGGGTAGAACTGATAGACAAGAATACACATCTATTAGACAAAGTGTCTATGATCAATCCCTTATCCATTGGGCATATTCAGAACAATTCCTCACTGTATTGTTGATTCTTATCATTCACCTTGCAAATGAAAATCAAATTGAGAACCTCACTACTTATGATTATCCTCCTTAGCAACTTGCAATTCTGCCAAGTTACATCAAGCATTTACTTAACTCTTCGAGTTAACAGAAAAACATACCAAAACATACATAACTATGTCTACAACTATTAATCTTGAGGTCATCAACTCACAAGACAATAGGAAATTACAAACCATTAAATAAGAGACAAGGTTCAAAGCAATTCCTGAAATCGTAGTATTAGTTACCACAAATTGATACATGAGTGATTTACTGAGCATAGAATACAACACAAAATGAATAAGAAAACTGTTGATTCATTAAGGTCTTTGTAAAATAGAGAGGTTATAGACCTCATCTACCAATCCTTGAATGCAAGCCTATAGAACTAAGTCTATCTTTGGTTTCTTGCAGCCAATTCTTTTTCTCAACCCCAGAAAAGAACTCTCTCTAAATGACCTTGGGAATCTTTTTATATGAACAAGGATTGCTACAAGATTAGGGTCATTTAGGGAAACATTAGGGAAGCATTGTCAACTACTATAACATGAAATCAATAAATAATTTATTACATAAGTGACAAGGAAGAAACCCTAAATTAATCAAAAAATATTAGAGATAAATCTGATATCTTTACATATGAAAACCCTAGCAGATAAACTACAATTCAGGGTATGATTCCTTTATCTCCGTGGTAAGTAACTCATCACAAATATCTCATCTACCATAGCATGCTAAGGGCATAAATTTTTGACAACTGGGCCTATACATAACTACTGCATCCAGAAGAAACCATCTGCAAAATATCAAGCTTCAAGGCGGCCACAAAATATGATCATATTCGGCTCAACCACCTCAGAGCTCATTCAATTCTCAACTGCAAACCTTACCCCTTTATAGCCCAAAAATAAACAAATTTGATTTTGTCTTTATCTGGCACGCCGACACCTCTTTCCTTCTGGAAACTGTCAATTCAAAATTTAAAATATGACCGACAATGAATAGTTTATCAGGTTTAAAACATGGTCGTCGATCTTATTCCTTCCTGGCACATCAAACGGTTCTCATAAATTGACAACAATCACTTAATCCTTTGAAATTTATCAAACACATCATCTCTCAATAGCCAATTGGGAGCAAACACATCAAGACACCTGGCATTGTCCTTATCTTAACCCTAGGTCATCTAGCCAACTAGCGACTGAAGACATTCGCTAGGTCACGGAAAATTATACTCAACCTAGGTTTGGTCAAGAGATCATGTGAACAAAGGCATTCGCATGATCGCTGAACATTTCCTTTAACTATAGTTTCATTGGGAGATTTGGTGACCACTGTCCGATCTGATCAGAATCTACGATTCATATATAAATGTCAAGTCTTATATTTAACCCATGTTCGATCTAGTGATTTAGCAACTGAAGCCATCTCATGATCACTTAATTTTTAACTCAACCCATGCCTGGTTCAGAGATCACATGACTGAAGGCATTAGCTAAATCGCTAGATATTTTCTTAACCCTGAGTTTCATCTTGAGAACATGCGCCAGCCATTGATCAAGATCTGCATCAATGGTCTAAGTTAATTTGCCAAATGTTTAGCAACTTAGTTGTTTCATTACAAGATTCAACGATTGAAGGAAAATGAGACCCCCTGCTAGATTGCTGGATGTTAGGCCATTAGCCGCCAAGATCAGGAGATCACGTGAACACTCAGTCATTGAATTTCCAAAAAAAAACCACTAACTACCAAAAATTAAGAGAACACGTGGATGCCTCAGTCGCAGAGTCACTGAATAGAATTTGAACTACCCAAGCTTAGAAAATAAAACATGTGCAAAAAGGGACTTTAAGTGGCCCGAAAAGGTAATGAAGAAATAGAACAAGAGTAGGGTTTTGGACTTAGACAAATTTTATGAAACCCTTGGACATGGATAAACCCTATTTCTCAGACCTTTAAATAGTCATATCTCTCTAGTTTTTTTCATTTCATCACATGTGATCTTAACTAGATCTTGCATACACCATAAACTATCCTAGGCTCAGGACGCAAGCCATAAAACATTATACATCTTCTTCACAGATAAAAAATGTGTTGCAGTAGGATAAGGCAACTTCTTAGGGTTTTTTGCATGAATAGACCATTTTCATTAGATTTTTCATTTATAGGAAAATGGGCTAACAATGGCTCTGACTGGGGATGTATGCCTCTTGCAGGCATAGCAAGAACTTAGAATTTTTTGAGGAAGCAAACTACCCAGTAGACAAAAACTTATAGGGAACCTACTCAGAAAGAACAACAGTTTTTAAAATAGGAAAGGAAGAAAGAAACACACAACTGAAAGGGAAAACTAATCTACTGTTCATGGATAAAGAGAGTACCTTATGAAAAGTACAACTTCTAAAATTGTCCATGAACTGGTAATTCCAAAACATTTCCAACCAAATCCTTCAAGATATAGGAATCAGATCCCCATTTTGCATCAATGAGATAGGGTCCTAAGCATATTGGGTCAAATTTACTATGCTTACCCTTGTCTTCTAACCTGGCATTCCATATTAGAACCAGATCATCAATACAAAAACTTCTAATTGTGGTCCTTTTGTCATACAGGCTCTTATATTACAACTGCAAGTTGATATTCTTGTCATGAGCCTCTCTTCTTGATTCATCCAACTGTATCAGATCTTCCAATCTGATCCTCATCTCATTATCCAAATCATCATCATATATTTGGATGAACTTATACATCTGCAACAGATTGTTTTGTGGTAACCTAGCATGAATTCCATATACTAAATCAAAAGGAGCACAACCAATTTCCTTTTTATTGTCACTCTATCAGCCCATAGAGCTAGCTGCAACTTGGAATCTAATGATTTCTTGTTTTTATCAAGAACTCTTCTCAAAAAATTTATCAAGCTCTTGTTACTTGATTATTCCTAGCCATTACCTTGGGGGTGATAAGGGGGTGAATATGAAACCTGAATCCCATATTGCTGACAGAAATCACCTAACTCTTCATACCTAAAACAAATTGCATTATCAACTACTATTGTCTCAAGACATCCAAACCTGGTCAAGATATTCTGCATCATAAAATTAGTTACCACCTTACTAGTGGCCCTTCTAGTGGGAATTGCTTCCACCCATTTAGTGAAATAATATGTGGCCACCAGGATCCATGAATGATGCCCACTTGATTTCTTGACAAATAAATGTGCATATTTGAAAATTGTGGGCCACCAAAAACCAGACCTTAATATCTTATGTGTGGTTGTCTTAGCCATGTAATGGCCACCACACACACCTTCATGCATTTCTTATAACAAGTGTCCAACCCCTTTATGATCAACACATTTGAGAAAAACACCTTCGTTTCTTCTCCACCATAACTCACCCTTGAAAATTGCATACCTTATAGCATGCAGTTTGACAGTCCTCTTTTTATTGTCATCCATTTCAGGAGGAAGAAACATTTTTGGCAAGTATCCAACAATATCTTTATACCAATCACAACAATCTAAATCACATATATATAGCCTATGTTCTTCTTCAAGAAAATTGATATGATTAGCATCTAAATTGCTTTGGGCCATGAGTTTAGCTAATCCTAGTCCTCGGACTAGTTTTGTGATTTGAATGTCAATGCTGAATTCTTAGATCCTGTTAATCCATCTACACCTTCTTCCTGAAACTTCCTGTTGTACTAAGATGTCTTTCACAGCAGCAATAGGCACATATGCAACTATAGTTGCTCCAACTAAGTAGCATCTAAAATTTTTAATAGCTTTAACTAGTGCATAGGCCTGTTTTTCATTTATATCATATTTTAACTCTGTTGCTTGCAAAGATTTACTAAAAATGGATATGGGCTCCTCAAAACCTTCTGAGTTCTTCTGCAATAATACTGCAGCAATAGTATAAAAGGAAGCAAAAGAGAAGACTTGGAGGGGCTTACTATAATCCAGTGTCCTCAACATAGGTGCATCCTTAATTGCTTGCTTAATTTCAGAGAAAGCCCTTCTAGCTTCTTCAGTCTAGTCCATATTTGCATCCCTTTTGAACATTTTGGAGATAGGGACACTAGTCTTAGCAAAATTTGGGATAAATCTTCTAACAAAGTTTATTTATCCAAAGAAAGACTAAATTCCTTTGACATTTCTTGGCAACGGTACTTTGTCAATTGCAATTAACCTCTCAGGGTCAAGTCTAACTCCATCCTTAGACACAATGTGACCCAAAAGCTTACCTTCTGTTACCTCAAAATCACATTTCTTTGGGTTCAAAGATACTCCATACTCTAGAGCTCTTTCAAAAAATTTGTCAAGGTGGCCACAATGTTGATCCTCCTTTATTGAGTATGTTGTGAGGTCATCCTGATATATGACAAGGAACTTGTTGATGAAATCTGCAACTCCCACATCCATGGCTCTTTGAAAAGTAGCCCCAACATTTGTCAAACCAAAAGGCATTCTGACATACACATATGTACCCCATGGAGTAGTAAACATAGTTTTGAATTGTTCAATATCCTTGACAATAAATTGGTTATACCCTGAAAACCCATCCATCATAGACATAAGCTCTAACCCAGTAACTCTCTATAGCATGGATTCTATATTTGGCAACCCATAGTTATCCTTTAATGAGTTCATATTCAAATTTTTGAAGTCAACACAAAGCCTGATGTCTCCATTCTTCTTCCTTAATGGGACCAAGTTCGAAACCCATGTTGAATGTCTGATAGGTTGAATGATCCCTACATCACTCATTCTTTGTAATTCTTCTTGCATTTTTGGTGCCAAAGTAGGGTTCACAGGTCTTAGATTTTGTCTAAAAGGCTTTGTTCCTTCTTTCAAAGGTATCTCATGTTGAAAAAAATCCTGTCTATAGGCCTTCAAGTCATCATAAGACCATGCAAAAACATGCCTATATTTTCTAAGAAGATCAATCAGGGATTTTCTTATTTTGGGAGACAGGTTTCCACCAATATATATATATATATATATATATATATATATATATATATATATATATTGGAGCTTCAACTATCCCTAAATTTATTTCTTCTAGATTCTCTAGCTTATCAACATTTTTTGCTAAAAAGAACCTATCATTATTATCAAATGCTCTCTCAAGAACAACCAAACCCTTTGGGACATTGTTTGTTTTTAATTTCCAGACTTCCCTACCTAGGACAGTATGCTTACCATCTAAAGTTTCCACACACCCATTGAAATTTAGTTCTCTATCCTCAAGATCGGTCTCAAAATGTAAAAACCTTAAGATGTCCAAGTCATCTTAAAAAACTTGCCAATTTACAGTGTTGTCTGGTATAGAAGGTCTATACAGAATCTCAATTTTGGAAATTCCAGCAAATGTAATATCCTTTGGTCTTAAAGCAATGTTTGCAAGCAGTTCAACCATTTTTTTTTACTTATGTCCATCCACTCAATACCAAAAGCATCAAAACCTTCTATCTCATCCCAAACTACATTTCTGTATTGTTTTAGTATGTCGTTCTTTGATGCATATTTGGATCCTACTTGAGATATCACAAGTTCTGAATCTCCAATCACTTTAATGTTTCTGATTTTATGTTTTGAAACCAACCTTAGCCCTATTAATAGAGACTCATATTCTACAGTGTTGTTTGTACAAGGGAACATTAAAGTAAATGAATACTTAAATGTCCTTCCAGTAGGAGCAATTAACAATACACCTGCACCAGCTCCCTTCTTAGAGCTTGCACCATCAAAGTACATGGTCCATAAACCATCCCGAACTATCAAATTCTCCTTATCATCAAACAAAAGAAAAGGTTCACCTTTTCCTTCAACCTTGAGGCTTTGTACTTGAAAATAATTAACATCAGTGTCAAGGAAACAATTCATGTTTTCATTTTCTATTTCTTCCTCAATCATATGGGAAGTTTTGTTTTCCTTGGATACCTTAAAATTTTGACTAGAAATTTTGAAGGTTGCAAAATATAAGTCACATTGTATACTACCTCCCATTGCTGCACTCCATTTTCTTGACAATAACATTCCATATTGAGGTATGTCAATAACTAGTACACTCATAGTCAATTTTCTATCAAGATAAGCTGCATGTTTGTAAGGCAAGGCCTTAATTGTACCAATGATAGGTACTTCTATGGAATCCATGGCCTGACATGTCCCATGAGGAGTATCCACTTGAAGTCCCATTATTCTCATGACCTCAGCAGGCATAACTGTATTGGATGCTCCAGAATCTATCATGCAGTTTTTTAACATTTTTCCATTTATGACTAGAGTTAAGAAAAAGGGATCAACAACTCCCAAAGAAGTAGTGACAACATTTGTATCTAGAAAAATCTGGGGTATTTCTGAAATAGTTTCTTCCATATCCTTCCCCCTTTGTTCAGATTTATCTTTTGTCCCGCCTATTGTCTCAGTGTTTTTTGCCTTTTGAATGTTTGTTGAAAGAACACCATTTATCCATGTAAGAGCTTTCTTTTTGTGCTCACCTATCTAATCATTTTCATTAATGGAACCTTAACTGTTATTTGAGATAACAACTTACTCATATCAATACATGTGTATTTGACATTAGATAAATCCTACCTTCCCTGCAACATGCTTTCATCCTCAACTTGTGATGCAAGATGTAACTTGTCTTCCTTTTGTTGCTTACCCTCAATTAGGGGAATAGGGACACTTGTCACTGGTGTCTTCACTTTTACTCTATATATATTTCTTGAATGATTTGTCTTTTCTCCCCCTTTTATCTTCATCTTTCTGACATTATTAGCATCCTTAATCTTATCTTGTGATTGTTTAATGTCTTCATGATTTTTCTTGATAAACACACTTGTTGGTCTACCATTTGCATTGCCAACTATTCTATTTCTCATAACATAGTTACTCCTAGCCTGAGTAACCATATCAGTAGTGATTTGAGCTATTTCTTTATTAGAAGGTCTTCTTAATACAGTAGGCTCATCACCCTCCTCTGTATTGAAAATTATATTTTTAATATCTTCTTCCTCATCAAAAAAGACCTACTGATGATATATCTCCTTTCTACTCTGGGAATATGATGCATCTTGTTAAAATGATAAAGAACAAAATATGGAATTGCAGGAAATTGTTTAACTCAAGAGCTAGGAGTAAGGAAAAATATCATGAATTAGCACAAGAACTAGGAGCATACACTAAAAAATAAGCAAGGAGGAGACAAGATTTTGAAGGGGAAAAGCATAAAAAAACCCCTGTGAATTTAATGAAAGTGGCAAAAAATGCCCAAGAATGAGAGAGAGTGAGAGCAATGCTCATACAATATTCAAGAAGAGAAAAGAATCTCATGAGAGAATGAGAAGTTCTATGTGAAAAAGAAGGAGAGCCTTCTCTTTAATAGAGATGTGAGAGAGGAGTTACATTGTAACTCCCATATTTGAGTGTGCCACATTTCACTAGTGTGTGAGACAAGTGTAGGATTCCTCATAAGGAGGAATATCTATTTCCTTAATAAAGGAAATTACAAAAAAAGACATGTCCTCCCACTTGGACTAGAGGATAGATTACATTAGGATACCTTGGTTTATCCTATTAAATACATAAATAACCAAGGAGAGATTAAATTCTAACACCCCCCTTTAATCTTTACTTGGGGTAATTACATCAATAGGTATCAAACCTAAATTTTTACAATGAATTTGAGATGTTTCTTTTGAAAGAGTCTTCAATAGGATGTTTTTGGCTTGATCATCTTGCATGTCTTCAACTTGAGCTTTGGAGCTTGAATGGTACATAGGAGCTTGAATAACATGTTGAGGAGAGCCCAAATCTTTAAGAAACCATTGAGATTCTTGAGATGCATTTATGAAGTTTGTATATTCATTTCCATTTGAAACTAGAGGTGGAGCATAATCAACACCTGAGCCTACAATAAGGCAAAAAATACTAGTAGAGTGCCCATCATTGGGATCACCTAATACTAAATCAGTAACACTTTGGAAAAAATCAGATTGTGAATCATGGGTCATAGAATCATAAATGCAATCTTCAGTTGCATAAACCAAATTTGTAACATGCTCATCATAATGGGAATCATGAGTCAGAGAATCAGAAATGCAATCTGTAGTTGCATAAGACAAATCTGTAGTGTAGTCATCATAATATGAAATAGGAGAGTTAATATAAGTAGCATTATAATTAACCGCTATAGAAATCATAGGATTAGTACTATCATCAGGAATTTCATCTTGAGTATCTTGCAAAGTATCATTAAGGAAGATAGATATAATTTCATCTTCTTGGTCTAACATATCATCAATAAGAGAGTAAGGAGGAGTAAACAGAGTATTACCATTATCATTATCATCACTGCTAGGAGGAACAAAATCATTAGGAGTATCAATACTATTTGCATGTTCATCATTATCCTTTGGAAGAGGATCACTATTATCCTTAATTTTAGGAGCAGAAATAGAAATATGGTTATCTTTTAAATCAGGAACATAAAGCACATCATGTAATTTATCATTAGGGCCAGAAGCATTACCAGTTCCTTCAACTTGACAGCAATAATTATCAGCTAAAGAAACAAGAATATGCATAGAATTAGGTTGCAAAAAATCTGAGACTTCCATATGGGATTGAACATGTTGAGATGCATTACTATCAATATTCCATTTAGGTGGTTTAGAAGCATTAAAGCAGACAGTAAAAGCAGAACAAGATTGATTTCCATTAGGGTTGCCATTGAGTAATTTTGAGAATTACGTTGATCATCTTTTTGTTTCTTAAAACAGTTATGAATTGAATGACCCCCTTTACCACAATAGGTGCAATAAGGCCTATTTGAATGATTATTATTATTATTATGATAGTTATTGGAATTATTATTATTATTAGATCTTTGATAATTGTGGTTATTAGTTGAAGTATTAGTATTGTTAGGTCTTTGGTGATTTTGATTATTATTTGAATTGTGAGATCTTTGATGATTTTGATTGTGATTTGAATTATTATTAGAAGATCTATTATTATTATGAGATTGAGAGACATAAGCATGTTCATGAGATTTTAGTATACCAAATTGAATTAATTTAGCCTCCTCTTGATGCAACATATTTTGAAAGATAACATAAGTTAATTGAGTTGCTAAAGAAGGAATAGCTAACTGAGAATAGATATTTGTAATAAATTGCTGAAACTGCCTAGGTAAACATTTACGAATTATTATGTGAATTATCCTTAAATCGGATAAATTTACTTTTAACCCAGATAATAAAACTTTAATGGAATCAAATTTAAGCAAAAAATCATCAACAAAATTAAAATCTGTATACCTGAGATCTTCAAGCTGGTCTTGAAGCTGGATTTTACGAGTTTCATCTGCACTATCATAGGTGTTTTTCAAGATGTCCCAAGCCTGATGGGCTTTTATACAAGATGAAATTAGAACATATAATTTGGGACTTAAGGATATCCCGATTAAACCAAGTGCTTCCTCATTTTTTGTCTGCCAAGCAGTTTGGTCAGCTTGAGGAGTAGAGGCTACCGGTTTAGAGCTGACATCAATGGCAATATCTAAAATGTGACGAAGTCTAAAGATGAAGGTCATGTGTGTTTTCTATGCATGATAATTGGTACTATTTAATTTCATTTTTGGCATCAGGGTAGTCATGGTTAAAGACGAAAAACTACACTAGGAAGAAAAACTTAATAGGAAATAGAAAAGAACTTAAATCAAACTAAATACACTTGCATGCACTAGCAAAAAGCTATAACAGCTTACACCAAAGAGGCATGCAAGGAAGAAGCAACAGCTAGAGGGAAAAGATAGAAACTAAAAAAAAACTAAAAAGGAAACTAACAGATCTTGATTATGATGTCATTGATTAACAGATAACACTAAGGATCTTGATGCAAGCAAAGGAATGAAAAAAAGAAAAAAAACTTAATAGCACAATCTTGCAAAGAAGACAGGTTAAGGAACATAAATCAGAAAACCAACCTGCATGAACAGAGATGAACCCTGCAAATAGATGTTAGGAACCTAAAAACAAATCTTAGCGAAAAAAAAATTCCAACTATACCATCTAACATTATAACCTGCAAGGGAAGTTAGTTAAACAGACTAAGTAAAAGAATGAGAGATTAAAAGAACGCTTAGAAACTAACTAAAAACTTATCACAAGAATCTAACTAATATAAGACCTTTAAGAAGTAAATATAATATGAGGCTATAAAAAACAAATTCAAGTTATGCAGGATGCTAACAGAGATTAGAAAAAAAACCATGCAATGACTAAAATCTAAGAAGTTAGAATGAACAAGATCTAAACTAAAGTTAGTTGAAATGAATAAGAGAAATAGAGCTAAAAAAGAGAAAAAAAAAATGTTAGATGATATGACAAAGAAGGGAAATAAGGTAAAGGATCCTCCTAAAATCCCGACTCCAAATTACAAAAAAATTTTATATGGAATAGAAACAGACAATCAAAACTTAGATTGGTGATGCATGCAATAAATCTAAATATATTTTCCTGATTTCTTATTATATTCTCTGTCCTCTCAGACCAGTGAGAACAACTATCCACTAGATCAAAATAACACAACCAGAGAGAAAAAAAACTAAATGTTAATATAATAAAAAAAAACTAAAAACAAATATAAAACCAATATATAAGTTTGATGTATCCTAATCAACAATTTATTGCAAATCTGATTCAATGTTAATTTAAAAAAAACTAATATTCCAGGTTGATGTTGTATGAAAAAAAAACTAATACAAAACAGTGTTGCCCTCTCAATCAACTATCGCAATTGCCTTAATAAGCTATGGCTATTGTAATATTGACGTTATTTGGGCAATATAAATCGCAAAGATCCCTTGAATAAAGAAAAAATTAATTGAGAGAGCCGTGATATAATAGTGAATCTGATAAGAATAGAATAACAAGAATATGTGCTAAAACCTAGAAAAAAAACACTTTCTAAAGCTTAAAACGAGGCACAAGGAGTTTGGATGACAGTGCATGCATGCAAGATGAAAAAAAAACTATTGTTGTCGACACAAAGCAGATCCAACTAACCGAGCACACACACAAGTGTGAGAAAGGGATAACAAAGATATCAAAAAAGATCGATTGAGATGCCTTACTCGAAGGTTCGCAAGTATTGAAAAAGCGAAGCTGCTGTACTGGTTTCTAGGTGGATGCTAGAGTGCAAGGAGGTTGAACATGGAGTTGGTGACTATGCTATCCACATGGACTTGATTGCCAATGGTGAGACTCATGCTGAAAGGTACTTTGAAGTCTCCCTAAGAAAATAATAAAGGGTGAAGAGATCAATCCTGCACTTCTCCAATGCTATGTGTGAACGCAATCTGTTGGCAAAGCAAAAGAACAATTCAAACGAAAAAAAAGAGATAGATCTTGCTAGAAAAGGAACATTGAGGGATGATCCGCGAGGGATCAGGAAGTGAGGGCGCTAGGAGAAATGCAAAGAAGAATAGTGAAACCAGCAAAAGGGTTATGGTGCCAAGAAAAACATGCAAAGCTTAAATACTATAGATATTAACGAAACTCTACTCTCAAAAAACTGATATATATATCTTGTGCTGACGAGATAGAGCTATATCGATGAATATCGGTGATCTGCCCTATCCACCATGGTTAGAATGCAATGATCTGCTATGAAAAAGATTAACTCTACGTCGATCTTAGAGATTGTCACTCACATACACTTCAAGTATGCCGTCAAAACCAGGAATCATAAAAACACAAGCAGAGGATGCCGAGAGCACTCAAACGAATATGAGGATACCCAGAGCAGATCAGAAAGACTCATAAAAAAAACTTTGAGCCCGAATATTCAAGGAGAGAAAAAAAAGAGCTATATGATAAATGCAAAAGAATATCTATTGAAAAACCAGACGAACCAGATTGCATAAAAGGATTCAGATTTTCACTCTCATATCACAGGATTAAATATCTATTTAAAACCAGACGAACCATAAGAACCAATGCATGAAGATGAAAAAATGAGGAAACACATGCAAGGAATGATTATAAAAAAAATACATGTAGTCAATAATAGAAAAAAACTGATTGAGAACGCATGCAAAGAAAGGGAAAAATGCTAAAAAAAGCATGCAGAGAGATATCTCCAAAACAATCTAAAGTTAGTATATTGAGTGAAACAACAACGCATGTAGAGATAAGAAATTAGAAAGAAATCATTGCAATTTTGAAAAAAATATTCTAAGCATGAACCGAAATTATAATCGATTTAAATCTTTTTAAAAAATTAATTTTTAAATCCTTTTAAACATAGAAATTTTTTAAAAAATTATGGTATTAATATTTTGATAAATGTAAATTTGAATTAGATTTGAAACAAGAATAAACCTCTAAGATTTTAAATTTTTGTAAATTTTTTTTGAAAATTTTGAAAAAAAATAATAAACTTCTTGATCAATAATGTACCTAGATAGATGAATTGGGTTTGGCAGTAAACCAGCCAAACCCAAAAAAAAATTTCAATTTTTTTTTCTTTTAAATAGATTAGAAAAAAAATATTAGTAAAATCTCTCTCAAGAGTCTCCAATTTGGAGTGCTCCAAAATATGGTAGCTCCTTCACCTGTACACTCAAAACAAGATTAAACCAACCTGCTCTGATACCATGTTAAAATGATAAAGAATAAAATATGGAATTGTAGGAAATTGTTTAACTCAAGAGCTAGGAGTAAGGAAAAATATCATGAATTAGCACAAGAACTAGGAGCATACACCAAAAAATAAGCAAGGAGGAGACAAGATTTTGAAGGGGAAAAGCATAAAAAAACCCCTGTGAATTTAATGAAAGTGGCAAAAAATGCCTAAGAATGAGAGAGAGTGAGAGCAATGCTCATACAATATTCAAGAAGAGAAAAGAATCTCATGAGAGAATGAGAAGTTCTATGTGAAAAAGAAGGAGAGCCATCTCTTTAATAGAGATGTGAGAGAGGAGTTACATTGTAACTCTCATATCTGAGTGTGCCACATTTCACTAGTGTGTGAGACAAGTGTAGGATTCCTCATAAGGAGGAATATCTATATTCCTTAATAAAGGAAATTACAAAAAAAGACATGTCCTCCCACTTGGACTAGAGGACAAATTACATTAGGATACCTTGGTTTATCCTATTAAATACATAAATAACCAAGGAAAGATTAAATTCTAACACATCTTGGTTTTCATCTTCTTCTACAGAATCAACCTCCTCCCCTTCCTTCTCCTCATTTGTAGACATATTTTGAGAAATTGCACAATAGTCAGGATCATGTGGGGACTAGCAGACTATGCACCATGGGACATTATCTGTCATGTTAATAGAGTGTCTTTGCAAAGGATCAGGGGTTCTATCATTTGGTCTATCCTTTATTTCTGGGATTGTAGGCTTTCCATCCTTCCATTGGGTATGGTAGGGAAAATTCTGCAACCTAGGCTACCTATCAAAGTTGTTGAAATGAGTCTTACCATTATTTTGAAACCTGTTTCTATTTTCACCAGGCTTCAAATCCTTTAATGCATTTAGGATTTGTTTCAAATTTTCCTCCTCCCTAGGCTTTATATTAGAATCTTTATCTAATTCTTTCTTTCCAAACCTAAGAGGTTTAGGCTCCTCTCTCCTACCTAGCTTACCAGATACCCTCCTGTTACTTTCAATATTTACAGCATATCTTTGGGCCTCCCTAATGGTTCTAGGATTTTTTTCTCTGAGTAGGTAACCCATTTTTGCATCATAAGCATTCAAATATGTTGCCAAGCAAACCTTTTCATCTAATCTCATAACTTGGAAGAGTTTATGCATTGCCTTTTGAAATCTGACATTAAACTCAAGGACTTCCTCATTTTGGTTTTTCTTAATGTTGTTGAATTCATTCAGCATAAAACCTTCATTTGTTTTATTACCATATTGGTCCTTAAAAAAATTAATAAAATCATCCCAAGAGCCAATACAGTCATAAGGGAGTCCTCTAAACCAGTCTCTGGCATCTTCAATTAATGATTGAACAAATAATTTCATAATAACATCTTCATGTTCAATTTCATAGTCATCTATTATATCAATGAAATTCTTTAAATGTTTCTCACATGTAACAACATTATTGCTAGTGAACTTTGGAAGTTTTTCCCTAATTTGTTTAGGAATTAAATTTGGATAACCAGGAATGCCATTAAAAAGAAGTTGTATGTACCTTTCCATATGAACTGGTCTCCTTTGCAATGATCAATCATTTTGAGAAGTAGATGCTTTATTTGATGTATCAGCAGCATTTTTAACAACCATTTGTGTCTCAATAACATTATGGCTGTTAGGGTTTCCAGAGTTAGCACCAAGCATAGTATTTAGAGGCTCTAAGAATTATCTGAGAAAGCTAATCTTCTTTTTCATCTCTAAAGCAACAACTTCAAGTTCTACTTTCTCAAGTTTCTTAGCCACTATTTCATTCTTTCTTTTGGTATTTTCAAGGTCAACCTCTAACCTTGTTACTCAGCCCAAAGGATCTTTATCATTTACAGGTTCATTGATTGTGATTCCAATAGCTCTTTTCTTTCCTTTATCCCTAGGCTTTCTCACCTCACTTACTTCTTGGATAATAGGTTTTTCTTTTGTTTTTTTAGTGAAACATAATTTATTTCTTCTAAATCTAACAATTGCCTTTTTAACTGTTCAACTCTTATCATAGCTTGTCTTATTTTATCTTCTTTTTCTTTTTCCCTATGTTGTCTAATGGCATCTTGTTCCTAGATTCTTCTCTCCAACTCATAAACTTCTTCAAAGATTTATTTAGATTCTGGGAGAGTTGGTTTAGAATCTGAATCTTCATTATGAACTTCATCTTGTTTTTCTTCTGAGATATGAAGGCCTTGGGGTACTGAAGTACCAAGGGTAAAAGGAGGATAAAAATCTTGTCTACTTCTACTTTTACTTCTTGATCTTCTATCATTTTTAAGAGTTATATTTGGGATCATTCCTTCATTGTATTGTCATCTTCCTTCCCCTCTTTCTGAAGAAAAATCATAGTCCTCATACTGACCTACTCCCAAATCCACAGCCTCTTTATATTCTGATGTATTACCATCTTGATTGGGGTGGACTTGATCATCTTCATTTATATTTTTCTGTCTCCATGCCTAAGGCATGTTTTCATCATTTCTATCAGCTCTTGGCTAACGAGCCCTAGAAGTGCTTGGGAGTTCACCCTCTAACCTATCTTCAGGATGATCTTTCCTTTTGGCCCTGGTAATTATTTGATTCATATTTTGATATTTTAATTTTCTCAGCACCACTGCAGAGATTTCTCAGAGTTGCCACTCACACCTAGTGAGGAGATGTAAAATTTTTAGACTCTGACTCTACTCTTTCAATGGTAAATACTAGATAAAATAAATAAGCCGGCCATGAGTCTAGCTCTACTTGTACCTGCATTATTTTAGCATAAATTTGTAATACTAGATATCTTCAAACTAGATTTATCATGACTGTATCATCTCTACTCCCCAACAGAGTCGCCATTTTGTTGGCTCTTGGTTTAGAAAGATTTTAACAACCTTGTAAATGCAGAGATGCACATATGGGGTAGTTTACTTCCCACAATCAATACATTCATACAAGAACAAGGACCAATGAATAAAGCACAAAGGCTTCCTACACTTTGAACTCTACAGAATTTAGGTGGGTGCACCTAGGATTAGGATCACTTAATTTTCCCTTTTTCACTAATCCTCACAAAGTAGATATGTGCCCATAATACTTCTTATTATCTATGACATAAGAGAAAAGGATGTGAAGGTAAAAACACTATCTAATTACTCACAAATAAAGCAGGGGCTTTAGCTATTAAGTCCACAGCTACTGACTTAAAGATTTAGAATTTGATTTGTTGTTTGGGGTAGAACTGATAGACAAGAATACACATCTATTAGACAAAGTGTCTATGATCAATCCCTTATCCATTGGGCATATTTAGAACAATTCCTCACTGTATTGTTGATTCTTATCATTCACCTTGCAAATGAAAATCAAATTGAGAACCTCACTACTTATGATTATCCTCCTTAGCAACTTGCAATTCTGCCAAGTTACATCAAGCATTTACTTAACTCTTCGAGTTAACAGAAAAACATACCAAAACATACAGAACTATGTCTACAACTATTAATCTTGAGGTCATCAACTCACAAGACAATAGGAAATTACAAACCATTAAACAAGAGACAAGGTTCAAAGCAATTCCTAAAATCGTAGTATTAGTTACCACAAACTGATACATGAGTGATTTACTGAGCATAGAATACAACACAAAATGAATAAGAAAACTGTTGATTCAATAAGGTCTTTGTAAAATAGAGAGGTTACAGACCTCTTCTACCAATCCTTGAATGCAAGCCTATATAACTAAGTCTATCTTTGGTCTCTTGCAACCAATTCTTTTTCTCAACCCCGGAAAAGAACTCTCTCTAAATGACCTTAGGAATCCTTTTATATGAATAAGGATTGCTACAAGCTTAGGGTCATTTAGGGAAACATTAGGGGAGCATTGTCAACTACTGCAACATGAAATCAAGAAATAATTTATTATAGAAGTGACAAGGAAGAAACCCTAAATTAATCAGAAAATATCAGAGACAAATATGATATCTTTACATATGAAAACCCTAGCAGATAAATTGCAATTCAAGGTATGATTCCTTTATCTCTGTGGCAATTAACTCATCAAAAATATCTCATCTACCACAACATGCCAAGGACATAAAGTTTTGACAACTGGGCTTATAGATAACTACTACATCCAGAAGAAACCATCTGCAAAATATCAAGCTTCAAGGCGGCCACAAAATATGATCATATTCAGCTCAACCACCTCAGAGCTCATTCAATTCTCAACTGCAAACCTTACCCCTTTATAGCTCAGAAAGAAACAGATTTGATTTTATATTTATCTAGCATGCCAACACCTCTTTCCTTCTGGAAACCATCAATTCAAAATTTAAAATATGACCGACAATAGATAGTTTATTAGGTCTAAAACATGGTTGTCAATCTTATTCCTTCCTGACACATCGAACGGTTCTCATAAATTGACAAAAATCACTTAAGCCTTTGAAATTAATAGGACACATCATCTCTCAATAGCCAATTGGGAACAAACACATTAGCACTTCTACCACTATCCTTATCTTAACCCTAAGTCATCTGGCGAACTGGCAACTGAAGACATTTTCTAGGTCATGACACATTATACTCAACCTGGGTCTAGTCTAGAGATCATGCAAACAAAGGCATTCACGTGATCGCTAAATATTTCCTTTAACTGTGGTTTCATTGGGAGATCTGGCAACCACCACATGATCTGATCAGAATCTACAGTTCATATTTAAACATCAAGTCTTATCTTTAACCCATGTTCGATCTGGCGATTCAGCGACTGAAGCCATCTCATGATCAGTTAATTTTTAACTCAACCCATGCCTAGTTCAGAGATCACGTGATTGAAGGCATTCGCTGAATCGTTGGATATTTTCCTAACCCTAAGTTTTATCTTGAGAACATGCACAAACCATTGATCAAGATCTGCATCAACTGTCTATGTTAATTTGCCAAAATTTTAGCAACTTAGTTGTTTCATTATGAGATTCGGTGACTGAAGGAAAATAAGACCGCGTCACTAGATCGCTGGATGTTAGGTCTTTAGCCGCCAAGATTAGGAGATCACGTGAACACTTAGTCGCTGAATCACCGAACAAAAACCACTAATTGCTAGAAATTAAGAGAACACATAGACGCCTCAGTCATAGAGTCATTGAATAGAATTTAAACTGCCCGGGCTTAGAAAATAAAACATGTGCAGAAAGGGACTTTAAGTGGCCCGAAAAGGTAATGAATAAATAGAACAAGGTTAGGGTTTTGGACTTAGACAAATTTTATGAAACCCTTGGACATAGATAAACCTTATTTCACAGACCTTTAAACAGTCATATATCACTGGTTTTTGCATTTCAGCACATGGGATGTTAACTAGAGCTTGCATACACCATAAAATATACCAGGCTCAAGGTGCAAGCCATAAAACATTATACATCTTCTTCACAGATAGTAAATGTGTTGCAGTAGGACAAGGCAACTTCTTAGGGTTTTTTTCATGAATAGACATTTTCATTGGATTTTGCATTTTACAGGAAAATGGGTTAACAAATAGTACCTAAGATAGACATCTCTTTACTTAGCCCAAAGGAATTATCTGAATATGGAGATCTACTAGAGATGAAAGCAGCCCAAGACAAAATAGTGGCAAAGAAATAAAAGACTAATGTATTAGAAATTATAAAGGATATACTATAGGAAATTGTTCCTGATGCACATGTCAATGAGAAGGGTAGTTAACTTAGTCAACTAGAGGAGTTGGTCAAGAAATTCAAAGAACTTGGTACAAAAACCACCGAGTGTATGATCAAAAGTGTGACACACTTTTATGAACCATTACACTTGAGAGAATACATGGAAGAGGAAATCTTAAGAGACGACTCATAGCTTCCTATTTGAAGCGAGTTTAATCCTTCTCATGATGCTCATCAAATTGGCATTGAGGATTAGTGAATTGACTACTCCAAAATGGAAGACTCAAGTGCAAGAATGAAAGCTAGAAATGAGAGATTAAGCTAAGAATGTATGCAAGCAACTGGTAATCTAGGATGAGAATGCAAGAGCTAATCTATGAAGCAATGCAAGAAAGAAACTATATTAACGATGCAAGATTATGCTAGAAAATGAAGCTAAGCAACTAAGAACTCTAATAACAAGATTATTCTAAGAAAGAAAGAAAGCTAAAATGCCAGATGCAAGATTACAAGATTCTAATATTAAGGATTAGGACCCTTGAGCAAGGGAAGAGCTTCCTTTTAAAGGAATTGCCTCAAGAATGACGGGTGGAGATTAAGAGTCAAAATAATGAGTGGCTAAGATGAAGAGGCAAAAGGATATGCAAAGAGATGCAAGGTTATGTAGAAAATTTTATTACTAATTAATCAAGATTAAGTGGGTGCACACATGCGAATGTGTTCTTTTAATAAAAGTGTGGTAACTTTATATTAAAAGTAGTGTTATAGCAATTAAATAAATATGAAAGCTCTAGAAATTAGACCATAGTATAAGCTTGATATAAGATTTTTTATTTAATTATGCAAAGGGGATTTTTAAGGGTTACTCTGCACAATTATGTCTAGTAATTATGCCTTTGAGATTTAAGATTTTATTTGAGGCAATTTGATCGAAAAGGGGTTTCAAGTTCTACTAGACCAATTTTAGCTGATTATATTTGCCCCTCTTTGACTAATGTGTGAGCGATCTGGGAAAAAATTGAGTCAAAGAATGATGATGTCAAGATAGTTAATAAAGATCTGACTCTAAACCTGATTAAACAAAGACTGATAAGCAAGACAAGAGTATCCAGCCTGATATAAAGTGATGAGATTGAATATCTATCCAAGGAGATTGAGATAACTAATCATTTGAGAGACAATACCAGATTGATATGGGTCCTGATGAACCTGATATGCCTTAAGAGATCAAAAAGATGTATGTCCGAGTGAATTGATATGAAGCGACGAGAACAATTTTTCATAAAGGAGATGTGGAGAATTTCAACTTGATATGAAGCGATGAAGTTGAGATGCCCTGAGTGATGATGTTTTAGTCCTAGTTGACTTGAGGAGAAAGGAGCGAAGATTAGCCTCAGAGATCCAAGAGAATAAGGAAGAAGCGAGCAAGAAGCGATAGCATAAGCAATCAACTACGTCAGAAGATTTAGAATTTTGATTTCGATCTCAAAAATAGGATAAAAAATAAGGATTTGTAGTCGAATAGCTTGGTGGAGAGGAAGGAAGGAAAGAAAACATATCTCAAGGGAACCAGAAATGCAAAGCTAAATGCAGTCCTAGAATTAAATGCAACCTAAGAATGATGATAAAACCTAAGACTTTTGGAGTAGTCAAGTCACTGATTTGGTAGCCATTAGTTTTCATCATTTGAACGTTTGGGGCATTGCAAGTTAGTACAACCTTCACCAGTGTGAGAGAAACCATAAAAATATAAATACAACCCTATCAGATGAAATGTAGGAAACACACATAAGCATCGAGACATAAGCATCGAGATGACCTGAACATGGCTTCCAAATAATGTTGTAAGGTAACACCCATATCAAGGCACAAGTTGCCAAGATAACTAAGAGTGCCATCATATGTGATACACTCAAGAAATAGACAAGGAGATAATTCCAACCTCACCTAAGTGTCAAAATAAAGAGGGTCGAGGTATGTGTGGCATTCCAATCATGATGGAGGATCTTACCATAAATACCTAGTTTATTAGACAACCTAGGATTATTGAAATCACACCACAAGTAGAAATCAAATAAAAAGATGTTATGCCCCCAGTCATGAATCTCTAGTCAAGTAGACATCATCGAGCGAGCTTAGAAGACATAGAAAATGAAAATCAATGATAATAGGCTTCACAAAAGAAAACAATTCAACATATCTCAATCATTTTTAGTTTTCTAGGATGAAGTTTGTGTTGGGTGTTAAGAAAAAAACTTTGTGCTTGTGTCAAAGTGCAAGTGCACGGTGAAAGATACTGCAAGATCTGATATGTGTTGAGAAACACAGTGATGTCCAGATTGGTAGTGTTAAGAAACACTTAGGGATTACGGTGTTGAGAAACACCAAGAAGTGTCAATGATAAATTTTCCAAGGGAAATGAATGATAAATTGACTCAGGTTAAGCTCAAGAGGTCAACCAAGGGGTAAAGCACTAACAACTCAGATAGATGTAGGATTTCTCCCAAATAACAAAAAAGAAATGAGGACAACACTAAGATAAGTTCCAACCCAAGATGACACAAGGAAAATAGAAAGCGACATGGATGAAGGGAGACAAGATATTAGTCACGCATTGATAGATGGAGCACTGATTACAAGTAGTGGCCATTGGCCAAGTATTCACCAGGATGATCATTTTTTCAAGGCATTTTACAATTTTTAGGATTTTTTTGGGACATTATATGCTTTTTAGAATTTTTTAGGATCATAGATTGTTGTACAAGAAGCAGAATGTCTAGTTGTAGAGTCGCTTTAGATGAAGAGCATTGAGAGACTCTTTGAGAAAATTGCTATTTGTAGTAGCTAGTTGATAAGCATTAGAATCACATGCAGTAGTAGTGATATGAGGATCCAACCAGTAGTGTCCAACTATCAAGGGTTTCATAGCCAAGGAAAGATCATTTGAGTGAGATCCAAAAATACCATCATAGACCTCTCTTAACGCTTTGTTAGATTCCTTACATTCTTAAAGCCTAGGAAGAGTATGATATAGATGTCTCTTAGTCATGCCATTAGCGATGAGTAGATACCAATATGCACTTCTTGGAAGAGTAGGATGGAGTTGAGAGTATGAAGTATGAGAGGTAATGATGGTGCGGAGAGTTGGAGAGTGAAGTGATTCATAAGAAGGATATGGAAGCTTGAATGACAACATTGATTTTTCTTTTATATCCAAGTCTTTTAACTTTGGAATCCACATAGCTTTTAATTGTTCTTTACTTTGAGATGCTTTTGAGCGTAATTCTTTTATGATGGATTTTGGAATCCATATTTTCTTTGATTTTTTTCTTTTCTTGGAGGATCCTTGTGATCTTTTGAATATTTATTTTTCCTTTGTAGTCACATGTCGATTAGATGGGACATGGTGACCTTTAGATATGAATGGATTCTTATATTTCTAATTTTTATGTTGGACATCCAAGTTACTTCCAGAAGACTCAGGAGTTGTGGATGAATGATGTTGATATGATGGGTTTAGATGGAGACATGGATGGGAAGTGAGCCAGCCACTTAGCTCAGGAAAGATGAGGGTTAAAGGGTCAATAGGTTCAAGTGCAAAGATATCGGTATTGTCCTCATCATTCATTCATGAATCAGATAGATCAAGAAAAGTATCCTCCATAGAACATTGTCAATCATGAGTTTTCCTAAAAGAGTCAGAGGAGTTTATAAGAGTAGTATGTGGGTATAATCAAGATGGCTCATTTTGAGAACTAGGTCCCTCTTCTTGTGGCAGAAGTGTATGAATAGGAATCATCTCAATTCTATACCTTCCTATGTTCCACGAAGCTATGACCGGATGGGGTCTTATATACTCATGATTTTCTTGAGTAGTTGGAACATTGTTTTGATTAGATGGCCTAGGAGCCATAGGGATGATTTCCACACAAGGATGGAAAGGATCATCATCATTTTCTTGGTCTTGAGAATCATATATTTCTCCTCTTTCAAAGTTTTTAGTAAGAGCATATCTATGTATAACATTAACTGGTATTTCCATAGTAGCATCTGATAAGGATTCCCACTCATATTTAAATAATTTTTCTTCGATGTTGTGATACTGCCTGATGTAATCAGCTAGAGACATAGTAGGAGGTAGGTTTTCTTCATCACTTTCATCTATCACAGGAAGTGTACTTTTAGCAGTAGGAGCTTATTTTTTGGTAGGAGTAGAAGCAGTACCATATGTAGTAGTAGGTGTATAATCTAGAATAGGTATATCTAAGATATGAGGGATAGCAATAGGTTACCCCCAATCAGGATTAGAGTCAATGATGTGCTCAATAGAAAGAGTAATAATAGTAGTATTAGTGGTAGCAGTAGGAGTTTTCTCAGTATTTTGGATGATATCCTCTTGGTTAGGACCAGGATCATGTTCTTAAGGCATTTGAGAAGGTAGATAAGGCTCTCCCTAATAGTCCAAATTAGAATTCTAGATGTGAAATAGCCTTTGATATGTCATAGGTATAATTTATACTTCTTCTTCATCATCTGAATTCTCATTTGCATGAGTGTTGCTGCTAGGTTTTTGAAGCTTATGTACATGATATATAACACTAGTTTTGTCCTTAGGATTTTAGAATTTAGCATGTAAAGGTTCAAGAAGACCTTTTCCTTTTCCAAGAGGAATTTTTCCATCATGTCCCATCTTCTGCATAAGTTGATAGCCCATACCATATTTTTTAGGTGAGATTTTGGTATGTTTATCTTTTTCTTTCTAGGTTCATTTCTCTTGTAGAGTAAGGTATAACTATCCCTTTCTATCTTTAGGGGAATTGTAGCCTTAATCATTCTAGTTCCTTCATGAATAACATGTGTTGTGACTGATGGAGATGATTTTACATAAGATTTTGAAGAGAGTGGAAGATTGTCTACTTGATATCCTCCCATACCAGTAGGTCCGACAAGTATTCTTTACCCATGATCTAATAAAGGTGTTTTTTTCCTTGCTTTTGATTTGTTAGGAGATGATCCTTCTTTTTTCTAAGGAACCATATGATTTGACTGTTTAGGATTGTTATAGGCACATGATGAGTTCATAGGAATGGTAATCTCAATTTTGTCATGAGGAAATTTGATGCAGTGATGGTATGTGGAAGGAACTGCTTGCATTGCATGGATCCAAGGATGACCCAAGAGTCTATTATATGCCAAAGGAATATCCAGAACTTGACAAATGACATCCTGCTGAACAAGACCTACTTGAATAGGTAAGACTACCAGGCCTTTAGAAGAGCGTTCCTCTTCATCATATGCTTTGATCATTATTTTACATCAGGGATCAACAACATACTCTAAGAAACCAAGAGATTTAACCAGACTGAAAGTGTAAATGTTCAAACCCGCATCACCATCTATCAAAATATGTTTGAATCTATACTAATGGATAGTGACTTGAATATGGAGGGGTTGATTGTGAGGATTATTGATAGATGTTTCATCTTTTTTTAGAAAAATTTAGATAGTGCGGTGAAGCGAGGTGACCGATCATGGACTGGAACTTTTTGACGTCTAGGTCCTTAGGTACATTTTCCATAAGAAGGGTTTGATCAATAATCTCCTTATGAGAAGAAGGTATTTGCAGTAGCTCAAGTATAGAAATTTAAGCTGAAGTGTGTTGAAGTTAGTCAACTGGATTAAGATCCTGTGTAGTCGACAAGGTAGTTGGTTGAGTTGTTGAGCTTGATATTTGTTGAGGAGAAAAGGAGGAAGATGAACCTTCTCCTAACAAAGTGACATTTTCTTAAGAGTTGGTTGCCACATTAGATGATTCAACTTTATCTTTTCCTTTAGTATGATCAGAAGATTCAAGCATGTTGATCACATTGTCATTATTAGAATAGGTGTAGGAAACCTTATTATCCTTTTCCTTAGAAGATTCCCCTTTTTCAAATTTAGGAAAAGGCTCTTTGAAAGCCTTGTGATCATTTTTATCTTGTGGAGAAACAACCACAATAGTCTCATTGTTAATTAGATCTTGAATGAGATTCTTAAGTTTCATGATTTCATTAGTCTCATGGCTGTTGCTGTGATGATAATCATAATAGTGGTTTATGCTCCACCATTTAGGCTTTATCTTAGGATCATAAGGTCTTGAGTTATTAGGAAAAGTAATAATCTTGTTAGTCAAGAGAATCTTCAAAGCATTCTCAAGTGGTTCTCCAAGAGGAGTGAAGTTTCTCTTAGCCTTAGAAGCCCAAGGCTTATCAGTTTTAGCTTTCACAATAGTAGATAGATTGAAAGATGACTCTTTAGCAGTGGTAGACACTGAAGTTGTAGCCATGATTTTGTCATTAACGACATCTTTGGTCTTGTTCTAGAAAAAAAATTTATCCTTTCTATGTTGGTTGTTGGAAGAGGATTTATGTTCTTTTGATTGAAGAGTGATATCACCCTTACAGAAAAGGACATCATCTATGTGAATAGAAGATGCAATCAGTTTATCAAATGAAGCATGAGTTTGCATCTATAATGCGTAATTCATTTCAACAACTAGAGAATTGATAAATATGTCAATCTTTTCAGTCTCAAGAATCTTTCGAGGATAGCGCGAATATAGCTTCCACCATCGTTGAAGAAAGACCAAAAAGGATTTGAGAGGAGGAGAAAGTTTAGTGAACCACTCCATAGCTTGACCACTAAGACTCCTAGGAAAGAGTTTCATAAGATAGGTGGGTTCATGCAAGAACTCCATGCTGAGTGCACAAAATTCCCTAATGTGATCATCAGTCTTTGCTACTATCATACTTTTCGTACTTAGGAAACTCATCCTTTCAAGGAAAAGGAGGAATGTATAGATCCTTTTCAAAAGGAAATGAGCATATATCCTCAATAAAAAAAAGTATGTTCTTGGTTTTTCCTTCTCCTTTTCCAAGTGTTGCATATGTTTCATCATTTCTTCCATCTATTTCTTCATGATTTCCATTTATGAGGGTTCCTCTTTCTTAATTAGATTGTCAACATCAAGGTTGTGAGGTAGCTTAACTCCTTGTGAGGATAGATGTAGGAAGTATTGATCTTTGTTTTGACTTAGAGTCAAATTCATCAGTCTTTGCAAGAATTCATCTTGTTGAAATTGTAAGATGTCTTCCTCAATTATTTCATTATCTGAATCACCACCTTGTGAGCCATGTGATCCATGTCTAGTATGTTGAGAATCACGTTGTGAGACATGTCTAGAGTTGGGATGCTCTTGGTTGTTTTGTCCAAAGTGCTTATCACTCAATTATTTTAGGAATTCCTCAATCCTCTTGTTTCATTCTTCTATGATTGGAGTGTAAGAAACACTATGTTCCAACCTAGGAGAGGATATAGTAGATTCACTAGAGATGTTAGCAAAAGGTTTGAAACCCCAAGGTATAGGACCTTCTTTAGTTGATTTGTCAAAGATAGCTTCAAGATGCTTTCCTTCATAGATCTGATATATAGTTGTGACTAGCATAAAAGAAGATTGTCAAAATCCAAATAGGATGACTTAGGATCACTTGATGTTCAAGCTAGGTAAGTAAATGTGTTCACTTGTCCAAAGTGTAAGAGTGTAAGAGGTATAGAAAATATAACTTGCCACAAGATATCCAAGATGTAGGGAGATCCCTATGTATGAACTTGTGAACAAGCATGAGATAGGATAGAGAATCCAAGAGAGTTGATTAAAGAGATGGTGGACAAGTGAACAGTCTACTAGCCAAGAATGTAGTCAAGAGACCAAAGTAATCTTTTCTAGCTAGAGGAAATTCCTAACATGTTGGAATGTACCAAATAATGAGATGAGATAAGGATAGTAATGGAAAAGAATTACTAATAATGTTTGAGTTTAGTCCAAAAGTTCAGTTTCAAAGGGTTGCAAGTGTGATTGACAAGATTGGAGCATTCCCTAGACAAGGTTTTTTTTGAAAGCATGTAATGTGAGCAAGCAATAGTATTAAAACAATCCAACAAGGGACATAGAAACCTTGTGGATACAAGAATATGTGAGGTCTTGGTAAGGTATAACAATGTTCAAGTTTATCAAATGTATGTTCAACAAATATTTTCACTAGTCTTAGCACAAGAAAACACATCAAACAAAACTACCTAAGGTCAAGCGGGAAGTGTTTCAACCTTTTCCCACAACTTGGTACTCATTTGCCTCACACAAAGTGATGTTGGCTTTGTCATGGATTTTCATCCAAGGGAGTACATATGGTGAGTTTCTTGGGGTGATCTGGGTAAAGTTCCACTTGGATCAATCCTTTCATAAAGGAAGCCACATGACCAAAAAGGATAGCCTCTAAGTCCTAAGGTATTTAGTAAAGGTCTCCGTTCATGACCACCCCTTGTAGTTTCACAAGAAAAATTAAGGCCTATAGCCCTACAAGCACCCAAGATGCATAGTCTTGCAAGAAATATTTAGACCTATTGGCCCTACACAGAGTGAATATATTCCCCTTGTAATCCTATAAACAAGATTTGGACCAAGAAGGCCCTACAAGCGCCCAATCAAGTGTAGTCTTGCTTAGCAAGATCTAGGCAACTAAGCCCTACACATGAAGAAGAATTAGGAATATAAAGTGGCCAATTCTTCTCTCTCTTTGGATTGAAAGAAGCTTTTGATTATAGTGGGGTGGAGTTAGTTGGCTTTTCTTGTTACCCACTTGGGTCATTCCCAAAATATTTCTCTCTTGGTAGGCCCTCTAAAGGTAAATGCAAGAAAATAAATGGATAGCTAGTGGAGGTCTAGATTTCTGATTTTCCATGAGGAAAAGAGCATACTCTCCTACTCCATAGTGTCTCCCAAACACATAAAGCACAAATTCATTTACCCAAGATTAATTGCAAGTGATCAACTAAGTAGGTCAAGATTTCTGATTTTACAAAAGGAAAAGAGCATACTCTCCTACTACTCAACCAACCTCAAGACAAGAAGCCTTCTAGTTAAGCTAGGTTCCTAGAAATCAAATGTAAGAAAACACAATGTTGATTTGTATCTCCAAGGCAACCTACAAGACAAATAGCATTAGTAGTTTCAAGATGGAATCTTTGAGAAGCATCCTACATCACAAAGCATCAGTAGTCATGAAGGCATTGATCTCTTTGACAAGAGAATCCTAAAAAACCACAAGTTAGGGCATAAGAAGTATGCAAATGAAAGAAATAGCTCTGCCAGGTCACTGTTAGAAGACTAGAAAATTAGAAAATGTGAGAAAAATCAAGCAATCTTAGCTAAAACCCATACTGTGATAGAAATTAATTTTGGGTTACAGTTAATCAGTTTATCAGAAAATTATACGATAGACCATATAGAAGCCAGACGACATTTTAGACTGGTACGATATACCTTATAAAGGCCGAATGACATTTCTCTGTGAAGAAGGTGACATTTCTCAAAGATACAGAATAATATTTCAGAAAAGGAAAAGTTTCACCTGGCAGTATGTTGGAATGTCGCCTGGGTATAACAGGAAATTTCGTACAATTCTTCATCTTGTAAAATCAAAGTGACGAACCTGTGACAACAATGAACTGAAAGTGCAAGAAATGGAGCTAAAAATGAATGTCAAGCCCCACGGTGGGCACCAAAAAATGTGTGATCAAAAGCGTGACACACTTCTATGAACCATTACACTTGAGATAATCCACGGAAGAGGAAATATCAAGAGTTTAATCCTTCTCATGGTGCTCATTAGATTAGAATTGAGGATTAGTGATTTGACAACTACAAAATGAAAGATTCAAGTGTAAGAATGAAGCTAAGATACAAGAATGCAAGCTAGAAATGAGAGATTAAGCTAAGAATATATGTAAGAAACTAGTAATCTAGGATGAGAATGAAAGAGCTATTCTATGAAGCAATACAAGAAAGAAACTAGATTAACAATGCAAGATTAAGCTAGAAAATGAAGCTAAGAAACTAAGAACTCAAATAACAAGATTATTCTAAGAAATCAAGAAAGCTAAAATGCAAGATGCAAGATTACAAGATTCTAAGATTAAGGATTAGGACCCTTGAGCAAGGGAAGAGATTCCTTTTAAAGGAATTGCCTCAAGAATGAAGGGTGGAGATTAAGAGGCAAAACAATGAGTGGCTAAGATGAAGAGGCAAAATGATATGAAAGGAGATGCAAGGTTAGGTAGAAATGAGTGGTGAGGATTAAGAGGCAAAAATAGATGTTAGATAAGATAAGACAAAATAGCATTTTGAAATCACAAATCCCATTTAATTACTAATTCATCAAGATTAAGTGGGTGCACACATGTGAATGTGTTCTTTTAATAAAAGTGTGGGAACTTTATATTAAAAACAATGTTATAGCAATTAAATAAATATGCAAGCTCTAGAAATTAGACCATAGTATAAGCTTGATATAAGATTTTTTATTTAATTATGCAAATGGGATTTTTAAGGGCTACTCTGCACAATTATGTCTAGTAAATATGCCTTTGAGATTTAAGATTTTATTTGAGGCAATTTGATCGAAAAGGGGGCTCAAGTTCTACTAGACCAATTTTAGGTGATTACACTGAGTACCTGATGAAATTACATGAGAAGAAAATGGAGCATAAAATATTTGAAGACATACTAAAGAATGTTGCATTAGACAAGGTATCACTTTCTGAGTTGACTACTGAACTAGAAAATAAATTGCATGATATTCTTTCATTATTTTATAAAATTTGTTTAATATCAAATTTCACTGAGGAGCTTAGCAATAAAGATGATTCTGTGGAGAAAGAGTTGACCAAGAAGCTAATGAATATTGCAACTGAGCCTGGATCACTTAAAATTTACTACTCAAGGCTAAAACATCTAATGGGAATGTAGCATGAACTAAGAAGAGAAGAGGACAAGATCATAATGGAACTTATTGAACTACAAGCACTTTTGATT
This sequence comes from Chamaecyparis obtusa, assembly GCA_027943335.1. Lineage (NCBI taxonomy): Eukaryota > Viridiplantae > Streptophyta > Pinopsida > Cupressales > Cupressaceae > Chamaecyparis > Chamaecyparis obtusa. The sequence continues at coordinate 709,068 of BSBK01004527.1, forward strand.
CCCCAAGTAGAATCATTGCAAAATCATGTACACAAGGCCAAAGACTTGGTCAATACCCTTGATATCAATGCAATGGATAACATGATTGGATTAGAAATAGATATTGGTGAACAAATTGTTATCATGCAAACACTAAAGGAAACCTATGAGACATCACTGGACGATGCAAAGAAGAGGTATCCACACATTTTTTATATGATACATCCACCTGATCAAAGTAAGTAATTTTGTTTTTAGCATATTTTTAAAAAGAAAAGGGGGATATATATGTATAGGTATTGGATAATATAAGGAATATATATATGGGAAGTATTATCATAGGGGGACTTATAAGTTATAGTTAATACATGGTCACAAGTTTGAGCAAATTTTGAATAAGATTTTTTTTTATGACTTTGAGTTTTTAACAAAGATGTCAAACTAATGCCAAAGGGGGAGATTGATACTCCTAAAGAGTTATTTTTTTGTCATTGGTTTTGTCAAAGTCATATTGGATAGTCAAAGTCAGCTGGTAAATTTTCCTTTTTTCACTTTGTGTTGTTGATTCTTTGGATTTTCTCTTAAAACTAGGTCTCCTACCTGAAATGTTTGTGGTTTCACCTTCTTGTTGTATCCTTTGTAAATTCTTTACTAGTATACTTTGAGATGATCAAACCCATGTTTTATGTTTTCATCTAACAATTCAAGTTCTTATAGACATGATATTATATAGTCCTCATCAGTCACTAAATTTTTCAATGAAACTCTCAGTGACAATCTCAACTTCAATTGGTAACACTGCTTATGACCCATAGATAAGTGTGAATGGATTTGCTCATATTGGTGTTCTGATACTGGTGCAATACACCCATAGTGTTGGATTGATTTGAGTGTACCAATCTCTCCCTGATTTTCTTATTATTTTGTGTAGGATTTTTAGGATAGTCTTGTTTGATGCTTCAGCTATCCATTACCTTGAGGGTAAGAGATCGATGAACAATGTTGTGTGGTTCTAAATTGTAGACATAAGTCATCCATATCTTTGTCTTTGAATTGTCCTTCATTGTCAGTTACAATTGATTAGGGTACCTCATACCTACAAATGATGTAGTTGCGGATAAACATTGATACTTGTTTTCCTGTATAAATGACCGAGGGAATTGCTTCAACTCACATTGTGAAATACTCAATGGTCATGATAATGTACTTATGTTCGTTGGATGAATTTGTATAAATTTGTCCTACCATATCAAAGGCCCAGTGTTGAAATGGCCAATGGGTGATGAAAGGAATTAACTCCCTGGCTAGAGCATGTATCGGGTTTCCATGGACTTGATATTTCTTACATGTTTTGGCATAGTAAATAGCATCTTTCTCCATTGTGGGCTAGTAGTATCCCAGACTTAGAAGTTTCTTTTCTAATGAAAAGCTATTTAAGTGAGACCTAGACACACCTTCATGGACTTCCTTTAATGTGTGATACGAATCTTCATGTTCTAAACATCTAAGTAACATTCCTTCAAGAGCACGTCTATATAAGTCATTCATAATGATTAAATATCAGGATGTTCTTATTAGGCATCTTTTCACATTTTTCAAATAAATTTGAGGAAAAGTCTGATCTCTGAGATAAGAATAAATATGGGCATAACAAGATGGTATTTTGGGTTCAATAGCACATATAATCTAGGAATTGGGAGAAGCATAGACTAGGAAGGGTAATTCTTCCACCGAGAAGTCATAGAGAAATTGACGTTTCTCCATTTGTAACATAGATGTTAAAGTATCCATCACATTTTATGACCTTGGTATTTTCTCACATGTGATACACAAAAATTATTTCTTGAGGTCATCAACCATCCTCTTGTAAGGCATCATTTTTTCATCTTTTGTCTGGTAATAATCATTGAATTGATTAATCATTAACTGTGAATCTACATAGATGTATAATTCAACAATTTTCCATTCTATAAAAATATTCAATCTATTAACCAAGCCTTTGTATTATGAAATATTATTTGTACAAGGAAAGATCATCTTATAAGCACTTGGTATCTTATATCCTTCAGGTGTAATGAATAGGCATCCATCTCCTGACCCTTTTTGTGTGAAAGAACTATCAAAGTACATCTTCCATGGGTGTTCAGTGAGATGCATGATTTCTTCATCAAGAAACTCAATGTGTAACTTGGTTTATCATCTATCATGGGTACATCAAATAGATGATCCATTATCACTTGTCCTTTGATTGCTTTCCTATCAATGTGTTCAATATCAAACTCGCTCAATATATGGACCCACGTTGATAATCTTCCTGTCAATGTTTCTTTATCCAACAAATATTTGAGTGGATCTATTTTTTCAATTAGCTTCACCTTGTGTGATAACATATTATGTCTGATCTTTTGAGACACAAACACTAATACTAGACATGCTTTTGTTGGAAAAATAGTTAGCGCTCCCCTCGGGATTCGTGACATGGCTTAACCACCTCATGTGACTTCTATAAGTCTAGTGGTTGTATTAGGCATTAACAGGTCGATCTTTTGGTGCAATGACAACCACTACTTGTAACAATTGGTATCAGAGCCTAGTTACTTGGAAAAGCATCATTCAAGGAAAGCCTAGCAGCTTGAGTAAGATCTCTATGGATATGGATCAACTACATAAGAATCTTGACGAAGCTCTTGAATAGATTAATATGCTTACTGAAGAAAGAGACACTCTAAAAGGAAAATATGATGATGCAAAGAACCTCATTGAGAAACTGAAAAACAAGTTCAAAAATCTGAAATTAGAAAAGGAATCTACAATTCAAATTGAAGATTGTGATGACAATCTGGAAAAAGAAAATGAGATCCTTGAACATGAACTGAAGTTAGTACATTTGAAGTTGAATTTGAAAGATGGAAATAGCAAGAACGAAGCAAATCTGAAATCTAAGAATGAAAATTTGAAATTTGAGAAAGAAGATCTGAAATCTAAACTTTGTGAAATGACATCTGAACTTGAGAAAACCAAATTGCAGTATGCTGAACTTGAGAAGTACAATACAATTGTGAAAGGTGAACTGACTCAATCTAAGCAACTACTTGAAAGATTATATTGAATAAGATAGAAGATTGATGAATAAATGTCTTATAAAAAACCATTCTATGATAAAACTGATCTTGGATTCAACTCATCTAAAGTGAATGAAGAGAGCAAGGAACCAGATCTGAAAATGTCTAAAAGCATAGATGAAAAGAAATCTGATGAAGTTGACAAATCTGAAGATACACCTAAAGAAGAAGAACCACCTAAGCAAGAGGAGTCACCTAAAGGTACGCACAGAGAATTTAAAGGTAGATGTTTTGCTTGTAATACTTTTGGTCATATGAAGAAAGATTATACTAGTAAGCAATTTAAACCTCTTAATGGTTATTGTTATAATTGTCATGGTTTTGGACATAGAGCTATTGAATGTAGAAAACCTAAATTTGTTGAGAACACTAATAGTAGTAGAATGTTTAGAAATACTAACCATGCAAATAAGAGACCTACTAAAGATGTGAATAGAAGAAATGGAGTAGTATGTTATAGATGCAACAAAGTTGGACACATTGCCAAAAATTGTAGATCACAAATCAACCAATCAGGACCAAGATATGGAAACAATGGAATAGTTTGTCAAATATGTAACATGACTGGACATATAGAAAGGTTTTGCAGAATGAATAATAGGATTCCTCATCCTAACCCTAACCCTAGAAGTCATGCAAGGAGAAATGAAAATGCAAGTAACAATCAAAGAGGATGTTGTAGTAATTCAGAAGAAGTGAAGTTTGTTAAAGCCACAGATCAAGGAGATATATTCATCACTGAAGGTAATCAGAAAGGTGAATTATCTAATGGTAAGAATGAATCTCTACCTGACCCATCTCAAAGTACTTAATTCATGAAAAATACAGTAGAATAGGAACTTCAGATAGTATAGAAGTTAGTATAGGATGAATTGAGTCTTGCGTAGTTAATACAAGGTAGTATACGATGTATTGATGCTATGGTAAGAGCACATAGGATAATATTGTGTTATGAAAGATCGCAAGAAGTTTTAAGTTTTGTAGGTAAGCAAAAACAACTTTTTGGAAAGAAGCAACAAAGGAATTGAATGCGATGTCAGATTTTGTAAGATTGAAAGGTTAAAAGGTTATGATCGATATTATTTGATCATTAAGATGAATACAAGTGCTAAGGAGATCAAAGAGCAGTGATTGAAAGTAGTTTTCAAGGATTTGGTGAAGGATTTTTGTGTCGAATCTACGCAAGCCCTAAATCGTAGAATCAAGGTATTTTACTAAGCATATCTATAAATTGGTTAAAGAATTTGTAGTAGTCATGGATGTTTCATTGATTCATAATGTAAGAGATAAGAATAGACCTAAGATCAAAAGGGAACTAGTAGAACCCTTAGAGGAAGATCCTAAATTAGCTTTATCATCCATACCAGACAAAGTTCTACACTTAGAGAATGTTAGAAGTTACTTGGGATGCAAGCTTGAAACCCTCAGTGATAGTGACTTTACTAAAGAGTATGAAAAGATTTACAATCAAGATATGTCATTGAAAGTAGGGGTTGAACACTTGAAAGATAATGAGATCAGAAAGTATTCTTTACAATATTAGTTTGATGATGAAGAATGTACTAAGATAATCCTGAGCATAATTCAAAATGGAAAGTTTTGGTTAGATGACAGAGTGATAGATATCACATCTGACCTAATTCATGAGGTAACTGGTCTATCTATAATTGGATTCATTCCATTGAATGAGAAGAACATGATAAAAATAGTATTAGACAACACTAAATCATCTTATAATGGTAGAGGCATAGTGATTAGCAGGATACAATAGGATGATGTTAGATATTTGTGCAAGATCCTTACAATTAAGTTTTGTGCTAACTCTAGAGAAGATGACATGGTAGTAGGAATGATACATGTAGCCTACTTAATGTGTGTTGACAAAGTTCAAGTTGACATGTCTGAAATTTTGAGAATTTGGTTGTTTGAGAACTTGGAGAAGATAAAGAAGACCAAGAACTCCCAGTTTAGATTCTCATCATTGATCACTTATATGTTTTTTCATTTGTTGAGAAGATTTCCATTTACAATTGGTGATGATTGGAATGATGGAAAGACCACAATGGAAAGGATAAACATGGTATTCAAGAGACATCTTATTGACAAGGTCAATGAGAGTGTAGTATTGGTAATCAAAACATTTCAGAATTTAATGAAAAATAGATCAAGGATTCCGAAGTCCTTAGTTGAGAAATATAAGAATGAGATATGTTTCATGGTTGATACTGACTTTACATTCATTGAAGTAGTAGAACCTAGAGTATAATTCATAGACCCTCTTGGCTATGAAATTACCGAAGCTGAAACAAAAGAGTATGTGAGCAGATTGCTTAAGGGCAAGTTGGATATTCACAGTAATAGATTTGGGACTTTTGAGGAGAACTTCAACTCCAAAAAGTCTATCTTAGAAGAGAAACAATCTAAGAAGAGAGTAGATAGTACAATAAAGAAGATTCTGAAGGACATAGGGATGACAAAACAAGAATTTGTAATTGCTAAGCAGACAACAGCAGCAATCAGAGACATAGGACAAAAGGAAATTTTGTTTGTTCCACCCCTTTCATTAGTTGTAGAGCAGCCAATAGGCATTCAGATTAAGGTAAAAGTGGAGGAAGTTGAGAAAGATCAAGAAGTCAGAAAATCCACTAGATCATCCTCATCTACACCTGGTAAAAGAATAAAAGAAATTGCTACTAGACCAGGCAAAAGGAAGAAAACTTTAGTGCCACCAGTACAAAGGAAAATTGAAGAAATAAAAGATGATGAAGAGACCCCAGTGAAAAAGAAAACATGGAAACCTTAGATAGAAAAAGTGAATGAACAAATCATACAAGATGGAGACTTCTCTAAGATGAACAAGTATTATGACCTTTATGACTATTCAGATAGACTGAATCTTGAAAATGCAGTTGTGAAACACATGATACAATCTAATAAGAAGTTTGACACAATTCAGGGAAAAATACCCGATGATTTATATGATAAATTAGTGAACAGGAAGAAAAGAGCAACAAGAGAAGACAATAAGATCAAAGAAAATCTTGTAAGAAAATTATGTGATGTTAAAGATGAAGAACATTTCAAGGAGATCATGAAAGAACTGAACACCCATCTAAGAACAAAGAAAAGAACTATTCAGATTATGGGAGGAAATTATGAAGAGATCAACGGAGAAACATAGAAAGCAATAGTCAAAGTAATGGCAGCTAGTGTTGAAAGACACTCTAGTGCAGCGGGACCAACACAACAAGATAAGGAAGTAGAACATCAGAGAATCCCCTCTCCACCAGCTATAAACATTGAAGATGAGTCAATGCATGTGAAAGGAACTAAGATTACTTTAGATAGTGATGAAAACCCTTTTAAGAATCTTGAAAACATTGTTGACAATTCGGCTTTTGAAGAGCAGGACAGTACCAGAGAAGAAGAGAAGAGAGATTCAAGGATTGAAGAAGAAAAGGTAATAGAGAAGCAAGTAGAAGCTCCTAGTCAAGCAAAAATCAGTCTTACACCTAAGACTGCAAAGAAATCATAGTTTGGATCTATATTTGAAAGTTTTGGAAAATAATTTGATGATGATGATCAGATGGAATTGATCACATCTCTGAATAAGATAATTGGGAAGAATAAGAAGGTGAAAAGCCTTGAAGGATCACTAAAGGAACTAACAGAGAAGTTACAAAGCATTGTGACTACATAGATAGCAGAGGCAAACCCACTTGAAAGAGAAAAGAAAGTTATGAATATATTTGATGATGAGTTTACCAACTTATCTGATATAGCTAAAGTGAAGGCTCAAGCAACCTATGAGGCCAAATTACTTCTAGACATAAGCCAGAATATCAAGAATGACATCAACAGTCTAGATATCTGTATAAAAGACTTGAGAAGGAACTTAGACAGAGATAAAACTTTGTACATTAAGTGTACAAAATTTGAGAATCTTGTATCAGAAGAAATTCAGAAGATTAAAGACAAAGAAGTAGAGATTCAAACAGAGGTAAATCTTATAGCCAACCCCAATGTGAAGATTTGGACATTGAGAAGAAAATCAGCAAGATTAATGATGAAATAAGGATTCTATTTGATGACAAGGATAGGAAACTGAAAAGATTCACTCTTCTAAGAGAGCATTTTTCCATTAAGTAAAGAATTGTTGAAGGACAATTGGAAGAATGTCTTTCATCAAAGACATATTTTCAGAAGTTCAATTTTGCAAACCTTCAAGCCTGTGAGATAGCATCTTATGGATTGTGTGCACTACTCAATGTTGCAGATTCCATTAAGAAGGCATGGGAGAAAGAGATAGAGTGCATCAAGATAAATTTTGCAGATTGTGTTGCAAGCCTACCAGCTCTGCAATATTGAATCAAGGTATACACACTTTTTTAGCACAGTTTTGGCACCCTTTTTTTTGTCATTATTGTCAAAGGGGGAGAGATATTTAGCAGAAAATTGTTATATATGATAAGAATTTATATTCTTAGGGGGAGTATAGGATATAGCTAAGATATATGGAGTTATAAGGACAGTGGATATATATTTTTTGTTATGGCCACAATTTTGAGTTTTTTGAAGTGTTATGATTTAGCCAATTTTCTCATATGTTGCCACCAATGACAAAGGGGGAGATTGTTGGAAATTTGGCTGAGTTAGATATTTAGATGTTGTCATTATGGCAACATATGATCAACATGAAGGTCGCACATGACAGAGAGCAAGTATGACAGAGTGCAAAGCAAAATTGTCTAAGTATGAGACAATGTTTTTCCAGTGTACCCGGAGACAGTTTTGATCAGCGATGATGATTGGAGTAAGTTCGGTGCTTGCACACTTGAACATAGATACTATGATGACTATAGAAGACTCACTTGATAACACAAGTTAGTATGGCATGTATGGAAGAAGTTATGATAGTTTTTCCTAAGACATTGTTAAGCCTAGAAGATCTAAGGAATGTTACTATGCTAATGATGAAGAACTTGAAGCTAGTATAGAGAGAACCTTAAGTGAAAGTGATACTGAGAATAATGATGATATAGGATTTGTAGCAATTAAAGAAGAAAATCTTGATTTGAGCCTACATCAACATAGTGGATGTTGGTAAATTAGTGCATCATCCCTCATTTGACCAGTGTTATGTTGATGTAGTAAATTGCTCTTTCTTTGTTAGTCTCATATTCTTGTGATATCAACACTCACAGTGGCATGTCAATTGTTGATATGTATAACAAGAGTGATTTTCCTTGAATTGGAGCCATTAGAATTGGAGGATTTTCTAAATATTTCTTGACTTGGGTAAAGTTCTTCTCACATTGCTCATCTTATGTAACTATAATTTCTTTATGCATCATCTTGGTGAATGGTTGAACTTTGTCTACTAATTGGGATATGTCGAACCTCCTGATATATTGTAGCTTTCCTTGGAGTGTCCTCATTTGACTAATATGTTAGGATTGAGTAATTCAGAGAGGAGGGGGGGGGGGGTGAATCAGTATTACAACACTTTAAATTAAACTTAAACCAATTCCAAATAAACCATATGAATTTTGAAATGAAAAGAACATAAACACATAACACATAAATCATAACACCATTATTTATTTTCGAGGAAAGCTTGGCCAAGGGAAAACCCCGGTGGGGATGGTACCCACAACTATGCACTAAAATATAATATCCATGTTAGGAGATCTAGCCATGTTAGGAGCTAAGCATTACATAGTACATTTCCTTGTTAGAGGAATACAAACCCTGTAAAGGTATACAAAACTCTTTTAAAGGTATACTAAGCTTACAACTCTTACAATCAATAATTTAGTTACAAAAGTGTTCTCAAGCATGAACAATACAAGCATCTGCTATGTTTTGATAGTTCCAATTATAGTCCTCAATAGTCTCTGTCAATCTTTGATCTCACATCTGATGTCAACCATTATTGATATCTCAAACTCTCATCTATCATATTCCATTCATATCTTATTACTATATCACTTTCACAAAACACTCTTTATTTATATCATTATGTCATCCAGTCAGCTTTCAAAATATAATACAAAACATAATAATAACTAATGCAAACAATAAATACTAAGTCGATGATCTTGTATTACCAAAGTGTCCATAATATACAATCTTTATCTGCCTTAGCATGTTACCATTCCATCTAGCATTCTCTTAATCATCACGACTATTCATATGCCCTGTTTCACTTTTACTATGTCTTCGCATGCCTTCATATCACTTTAACTAACTAATATCAGTACAAAAACACATACGACATTAATTGAAGATCATACATATCCCAAAATTTCTTCCTCTAAGCTCGCAAGCCATCATATAGCATATATATTGTCTTCGCTCACCAAAACAATACTGCAGTACTCTATAAATTTGATTATGTACTTAGTCATTTTTATGACTGTGTCTCCAACACTCATACTTACTTCATACGATCAATATTGTAATCACCCGAAAATGGACAAGACTAAATCAAGTGAGCAACCAAGGCAAAATCAAAGCAATCAAATCAAATCAAGCTAAAATCAAAGCAAAATTGTAATGAAGCCATAATCCAAATTTAATTGAAAATCAAAAGTCATTAAATCAATTTAAATCCAATAAATAAAGTTAAATTAATAAATTGTGCAATTAATCTAATTAATTGTATAGTTCAATTTAAATCAAATCAACCCATTTAAGGGTTACACATGGCTAAAAAAATTAAATAAATTCAATTATTAAATTCCTATTTTCCCTCAACACCAAATGGGATTTGGACTCACATGGATCAAGCTCAAAATGAATCTCAATCACACATAAGGTGAGAGCATCTTGGCCACCCATTTTGTCTCTTTGTCCCAAGCTTTGAGGACAATCCATTTAAATTGTCTCCAAAGGTGGAACCATGGACTTGACCCTAATCCAACCATGATCAACTCAACTCTACCCCCTACCCTTGCCAAAATCTATAAAAGCAAGACATAAATCAATCAATTATCATCCAGAAATCTGAGAATAGCATCAAACCTCTTGCAATTTTGAGCTAGAAAGGAAAATTTAGTGTTAATTAAGGCTTAATTTTTTTTGGAATTAAATTCTTAGTTTTCTTATGACTTCATTCTCATTTTAGAGCTGTCACTAATGGAGCCTTGTTGAGAGCTTCACTTAGCAAATCTAAATAGAGGCCCACAGAGTGCTCTTTGTCTTCATTTTCTTAATTAGCTTACTTTTTGTGGTAATTTAGTTATTCTATTCATTTATTGACAATACTAACCCTATGAAGGTACTTATCCTAGTACACAAAATGGCACCCACCGTGGGGCATTAGGCCTCACTCTTTTTAAATTTTGGAAAATTGATAGATTCTAGGATTTTTCCTTGTTTTTTCTCTATTTTGCAGGTTTAATAGCACTTTTGAGACTTTTTGCAATGCGTACCAAGGTTTTAACAGTGCATTCAATGCTTGAAACAATGCATCCACGATAACATTATGCACCTTTACACAACCAAACATCGCATTTAATCTTTCTAATCTCATGTCTACTTCTCTTTTAGCGCGTATACCCTGACTACGGAGTGCATTTGAAGGATTCTTCTACGCTTTTAATGTTTTCTTTAAGCACATTTTCTTATTAAAACAACACTTTCAATTTGTTCTGCAGCGCTTTCAATAAATTTAACAACGCATTTAATTAGTTTTGTAGTGCTTTTGATTGTAATTCAAATTTGCAGAATCTGACAGTCAGGAAATGATTTTTCCCCTATTTTATGATGACAGGTCACAAAAAGATTAAAAATCTAGAGACTAGATATAACAGAAAAGATAAAGCTTTGGCTAAACGGATCAAAAGCAAGAATATAGAAAGCATTAAACTTGTTTTGGAGAATTCACAGCAAGAAGGTGAGGTACACAAACTATATTTACAAGTTGTAGAAGCCTACAAATTGAAATTCGTATCTTTAAATTGGATTTACATGCCTTAATCATTTTTTGTCAAATTTGAAAAATAAGGCTTAGATTTCAAGTTTTTGCTAGCTTTCTTCATATTTCTTGTTTGCGTTGACTAAATTTTCAAAGAGGAGGAAAAGAAGAGGGAACGATCACGATTAGGTGAGTCAAAATCATGGAAAAATCCATTAAAAATGCCCCTAGCCTTTGCTAGCTTCAAATCAGGTAAGCCTAAACTTGGTCAATTTTTACTTAAATTGTGGCCTTTTGATTCTTGTCAAAATCTAGTAATTAAACCAGCATAAAGGATAAATCAAGCATTTAATCAATAATCCCTTGTTTGTGGAGAAGAGTAGACATATTCAATTCCCATTAGTTAGTGGGTTTGGATAATCGAACATTGTTAATTGTACTTGGGAGGCAAGAATAGATAGGGATATGCTCTTCACCTTTTGGTGAATCAAACTCCTAAAACCTATGTCTTAAATCCATTTATTTCTTTATAAATGAACATGCTAGATCTTTAGTGGACTTGCCTCCTGAGATTTTCCTTAACGAGGCCAGTGAGAGGGACAGCCCAAAGTGGGATACAATTGTCTTTGCTGCAATAATCCAACCCACTATAAAAAGAAATGCATTCATCCTTAATGGGGTGGATGACAAAAGGATATTAAGCTTAGAACTTCCTCGAGTAGTCCTTCGGGATTGCACAAAACTCTGATATACCAGTGGTGGGAAGCATCCTAATTTTGGGGGGATGAAACTTAATGTCCATTTTGAATGAAATCTTGATTAAATACCTTGTTAACTTAGAAAGCATACCTTTTAAATCCATACTTACAAACCAATTTGACAACTAGGTAGAGTGCTTGAAGTTGCTTATCGTGAAAAACCTGTGATAACGTTCGAACATATTCAAACACTTTTTGTGTAGAGGGTTTAAAAATAACAAGTGTATTTGTGGTTTATTTGTTTGAAGATACATAGAACAAGTGAGAAACATTCATTTTGCAAAATCATCTTATACTTTTAATATCTTCATAAAAAGAACAATCACCAAGTTTGGGGAAAATAGTTTCAAATCAAACCTTTGTTGATGTCAGTTTCTACATGATCTCACAAACTTAAACTATCTTTACAAGAATATGGCACTTTCATAGCAAGATAAGTTCCCGAATTTGACTCTCAAACTTCTTTCATAAATCACAACCTAGGGGATAGTCTCCCAAATCTTTCTGAAAAGAGAGTTGGTCAGATGGATAGAGACACAACAAATCATGATTACCTTCATGGGGGATACAATGAAGAGAAAGGAATAACCAATCATGACAATATTAACCGAGAAAACCATGGGCCTAAAGAAAGAACCGAAGACAAATCCAATAGGGAGGCCCAAGGCCCCGAGTTCCTTGAGGTTATGGATAAACTTATAGAGAGAAATAAGGAAAGATATTTCCTTAACTTATCCCAAGTAGGGGTAAAACTTCCTCATGACTATGACGTCACAGCACTAAAGAAAGATGAGGAAGAGGATAATCCTATAGGTGCTATGAATAAACAATTGAAAATGTTTCAAGCATAAATTGACACAATGAAGAAAGCGGTCAAACCTAAGCCATTTTCCATTGAGGCTTTATGCCCATTTCCCTTTGATAAGAGCTTGGTTATGGCACCTTTCCCACTTAATGTGGTCTTCCCCAAATATGATAAATATATGGATAAATAAGACCCACAAGACCATCTTAGATAATTTTGTGCTTAAGTCTCAAATTTATGCACGACAACACATATTTAATGAGGCTATTTCTAAGGAGTTTAGGAGGCCAAGCTATGGAATGGTTCTCAAAACTTCCACAAGAGATCAAAAAATTTGAGGAATTGGCTTCAAAATTCATGACTCATTATTCCTATAACATAGAGCATGAAATCACCATGCTTAATCTATGCGATACTAAACAACGAGATGGTGAGTCTTTTCTAGGGTTTCTCCAAAGGTGGAGAATAGTCTTCGCACGATATCCATGAAGCATACTTGAAAAAGAAAAGATGGAAATATTTATGAATAATCTAAATATGGAGATGAATTATAGGCTCTAACTTCAATGTCCCCCTACATTTGAAAAGATCATCGAAAATGGGATCAAAATTGAAGAAGTGTTGGTTAAAAGAGGTGAAATTAAATTATTCAAAGATAATAAAACCTATACCAACTCCAACAATACCAATAAATCTAATTATAATAATAATAAAGGATCCAACAATCACAATGATAAACCAAGACTATGGTTGAAAAACACCAATAAAAATCTTGTGAATGATGGAGTTGTGGAGGCACACAACTTGAAGGCTACCCCCTTTAATTTATCAAGCGGGTCAAACCCAATGTATAATGTCAACCAAATGACCAAGGCTCCTTATAATAACAACAACACTAACAACAACAACAACAAAAAATACCAACAATCCCTTCAATAATTCCAATATCAATAAACCTAAACCATTACTTTCCACATATTAAATAGGGAAATTCACATTTCTAGGTGAACCTTTGGAAAATGCATTAAGAACTTTAGTGGCCAAAAAAATTATTATTCTACCCGAATCAAGGCCATACGAACCACAAGTCAAGCCAACCTAGTGGAATGATTCTCATCATTGTGAATATCATCGCAACAAAGGACATAAAATGAATGAATGTATGAAATTAAAACACCTTATCCAAGATCTAATCAATGATGGAACCATAAAAGGGGAAGGGCCTCAAAATAATGAGGATCATACAGCTTTCAAGAACCCTTTCCTAAACCATGAAAAGGGGGAATCATCAAATACCAATCACAACAATAAAAAGGGGTAATGAAAAGGTGAATTTCACCCATACTTATGATAACACCATTAATGCCTTAAAGTGGTGATGAAAACACAATAAATGTGATTGTGGTAAAAGAAAAGCCAAGGGAAGCAACATCTAATGTTGTAACCAGGGGAAAAGCATCAAAGATCACTTTGTCAGGAGGTGCCCCAAGAATTATCTTACCTGATCAAACATCTCCATCCTCAAAGAAATATAATTTGGTGGACCGATTGCAAAGAACCCCTGCTCAAATTTCTATCCTAGAATTTCTCAAACTTTCACCAACTCATAAGGAGATTTTGGAAAAAGCCCTTTTGAAGACTAATGTGCCTTTGAATTTGGATGCGGATAAGTTCCAAAACATGGTAGGTCATCTTATTGCACCGTATTGTCTATCCTTCTCAGAACAAGATGATATGTCCTTGAATCACCTGCAAAATCTCCCTTTGCATATAGAGGTTTTGATCCACAAGAATAGAGTGAAGAGAGTCCTCATTAATGGGGGAGCCGACCTAAATATTTGTACCTTAAACTTGGTTAAAGCCTTAGGAATTTCTATGGAAGCTATTGACCCAAAGAAGAAAATAACCATTAAAGCTTATGATGATGAAGAAAGAGCCTCTAAAGGTGTCATAGTACTCCCCATTAGAGTTGTCCCAATGCAAAAAGAGACCATTTTCCAAGTCCTAGACCTCAAATTGACCTACAATATCCTATTAGGAAGGCATGGATCCATGAAATGCAGGTTGTACCTTCGACATATCATCAATACCTCAAATTTATGTACATGGGGCAAAAAGTCATGGTAAGTGGGGATTTGAATCCTTTCCAATATTGCAATAACATGAAACCTATAAGACTCCTTAGTCCCACATAATGAAAAAAGATCTATGTCCCAAAGAATAGAACAAGGAAAATTCTCAAAGGATCTTCCATCCTTAAAAGGCAAAGAAAAGGAAGAAAAAGAAGATGTTGTTGTTGAAGATCATCAAGTTCCCACTAACTTAACTACATCAAATAAATGAAAGGAGAAAGTTAGTGAGAAAAGTGCCCATGATGAACAAAAAGAAGACCAAGCAAGATATATTCAAATTTACACCAAGGATTCCCATTATCAAAAGATGGATCACATGATGAAGAATTTTGAGAAGCAATGCCAAATCAAATAGAAAGGTGTAGGTGAATAATCTTTATCTATGATGGATCTACCCTTATCTCCCAAATCCCATGGAAGATTGTCTAGCATACATGTACCCCATAAATAAAATGAACACTTTGTAAGGTCAAGTACTTCTTCATCCATGGATGAAGAAGATAATAAAATCTTAAATTGGCTATATAAGGATGAGGAATCAAGTGCCCATGAAAAATGCATTCAAAACATAAGCATCCCCACTCATCAATATGGAAAAGGATTTCAAATAATGCAAAAGATGGGATATAAAGGACAAAGGCCTTTATGTACAAGAAACGAAGGACTAATTGAACCCATTGAAATGTCATGGAGAGATAGTAAGGAGAAAACTAGATTAGGGTATCTCAAACAAGGATAAACTCAAAAGAAGTACCCAAGGCTTTATGATCAAATCTTGCAACTAGGTTCCCAAAGTGATGAAGATTCGAACAATTGGGAATGAGATTCATTATCAAGTGAATCAAGCCAAGACAAAGAAGTCTATGTCATTCATACTTATACTCCTAGCAAAGGAAAAGAACAAAGTTAAAGATCAAATCAGAATCAAGCTTCAAGTTCTAGCCAAGAGGTCTTAAATAATGTGCCAAGGCAAGAAGTTGAAGAAAATAAATGGGTAGGAGAGCCTTATGTTCCATCATGGAGACCTACTATAGGGGAATCTAACACTAGATTTAATCCAAGATATTTTTACCCATTAGAAACCCAAGAGGATTCAAGTGAGGAAGATTTTGACCCTAGTTATCTAGAACACCTAGAAGAGGCACATATCATAGATTTGAGTGATACAATGTTTGAACCTTCAAATGAGGTCATGTCCTTAAACCCTATCGAACCAAACCAAAACATTGATCCATTGTCCCTTATCTATCTAGAGCTCATTGAATGGGATTCCATCAAAACTATTGGCAAGTTGTCTATACTAAAGTATATGACTAGATATAGTGTTGTCATTATGGCAACAAAGTCATATAGCAGTTTGGGGTCAACACACTAAGTGTAAAGATCAGAAATCAGTTAAGTGTTAAAGACTAGACAGCATACAGAGTTCCTATAGCTTAGAGCACCTGCGCCCATGCGTACGGATGAATTAAGGTATGCGCCCTGGAAGTTAAGGTTTTTAGACTATACTTACACTTATTCTAAGAGCACATAAGTAGATGTGAAAAGATGTGAAAGTTACAGTCAGTTGAAGTTGCACAGCCAGTGTGTGCCAGCAGAGAATAGAGCATAGAGCCAATAGTGACTATTTTGGTTTGAGATTGTAAATTAATGTTGTAGAGGCTATGCACCCATTGTATTTAGGTTTCTAACATATGTACATGTATAATTTTAAGCACACTTAAGCCAATTCATTTGGAAGCCTTATTTTTAATTAGTTATAGGGCCGACCTAATTGTATAATTGGTATGAGCGCATAAATATAAGGTGCGCCCATTGTATTCGGTATGGAAGTGGAAAGAGAGTTGTGAGAAGTAGAGTAGAGGTATGCTAAGAGAGAATATGATGTATTAGAGCTTTTCTAGAGGTCAAAGCATTAGCGCACCAAAGGAACTGATCTAACAAGCAGTGTCATAGTGACAGTTCACCTGTAGATATAGTGTGTATCTAATTCAAAAGGTTGTAGCCTTCATCATTTGAGCAGTGAGCTCTAGGACAGTGAGTCCACTCCCCTAACAGGGATCATTGTAAAAGACTCCTAACATGGTCTGACCCTTAACAAGGTCTACTATACTAAAAGCATTGTAAAGCTAATCCTAACAAGGTAAAGGATCTTCTAATAAGGATCACAAAACACTAGTGCAGATTATTAGTGGGTATCAAGTCCAATTGGGGTTTTTACCTATTTTGGTTTCCCCATAACCATATTGGTGTCATGTGTTGATTTCATGTTTCATGTTTATGTGAATGTTTAATTCAGTACTTAAGCATTTATAATTTAGTATTTGGATTAAAGTGAAAAGTTAAAATACAGTGAACACTGATTCACCCCCCCTCTCAGTGTTCCCATTCCTAACAATTGGTATCAGAGCTCTAGTCCTCAGCAAATAAGTTTAACCACTTGAGGAGATCATGGACAAAGAAGATTTGAAGAAGAATCTTGAAGCATCTCTTGAAGACCTGCACAACTCAGAAAGATAAATTGAAAAACTAAAAGAAAAAGTCAGTGATGCTCAATTAGTTATCAAGAAACTAAGAAAATATTTGAAGGGATGCTCTAACAGTGATCTTGAAGAAAAAGTCAAGAAGTTGAATGAAGAAAATGAATCCTTAGTGAGTTAGCTTGAAGAACTTGATGACAAACTGATGAACAATCAAGATGTCTACAATGAACAAGTAAAGGAGAACCTTCAACTCAATGAAGAGTTAAGGGAATCAAATTTGGAAATCTTGGATCTAAAGAATTGCAAAGAAAGATTGGAGTCTGAATTAAAAGATGCAAAGAACCACATTGACAAATTGCACACCAATTCTGATTTGATAGAATCTCAGTTGTATGCAAGAAGAGTCAAAGGAGACACTAGTTGTATTGGATACAATGAAGCACAAAATCATATTGATAAGATGCGAGAAAGAAAGGAGACACAAAAGGAATCTACTGATACTGAGAAGACTAAAGATCAAACCAAAGATAATGGTAGTCCTCCTAAAAATGAGCGCAAGCCTGTTGAATGTACATGTTTTGCATGTAACAAGCATGGACACATTGCAAGGAACTGTACAGAGGTAAAGCCTTTTAATGACTATTGTTATACATGTAATAGATTTGGTCATAGAGCAATAAATTGCAAGACTAGTAAGAAGAATAGGATTCAACATGATCAAAGAAATCAAAATCAGATCAATGCAAGAAGCTCTCAGAATGTTACATGTCAGATATGTAACTATAATGGTCATACAACAAAACAATGTATAATGGTGACTCATGTCAATGCACCGAGGAATAATAGGCCTCCAGTGATTTGTCACACCTATAAAAAGGTTGGACATATGTCAAAGTTTTTTAGATCAAGGACGCAAGGTCAGGAAAGCCCTAAAAAGGCCGAAGAACTAGTTTTGGATTCTGAAGAAGTCAAGTTTGTGAAGGCATCAGAAGATGCAAGCATGATTTGGTCAGATGGAAAGAAAGAAAATGTTGATGGTAATGTATCGGATGCATTCCCAGTGGACGCACCTTCTACATCTGCATGAATGGCCCTCAAGGTCATAGGGGAGCTAATTTAGCTCTAGACCCCTACGTAGCTGGTATACTCATCCTCAAAGTATGCGCCTTTGGACTTAAGCTTTTGGAGTGTATAGAAACCTTTGTGCAAGAGCACACATGTTGATTGTTAGCGAAACTCAAGTTTGAAAATTTGAAGTGACAGCCTGGTTTATGCGAGTTGCATTAATGGCAAATTTCTTACTTTAAGTACATAGAAAGTTGTTTGTTCACTCATTGCATTCATATTCAGAGTGATTGGAGAGTAGATTGAACCTTGGAAGTTGTTGTGAAGATTTGGAGATTGAGCTATCAGTAATTGCAATGAATTTGATCAGTTACAAGAAACCCTAGCTCGTTGCACTGATTCGGAAGCCGTCAAAACATCTCAAAGATCATTTGGAAAGTGAATATCAAGTAAGTCATGGCTACTCCTATTGTTTTTGATGTTACTGAGAAGAAGAGGTATGTTTTCAAGAGGCACCTGTTTAAATCAACCCTAGATGATTTAGAGGGAGCATTCTCCCGCACAATGATGGGCGTCATGCTTGTAGAAGACATAAGGGCTTACATCTATTGTAAGAAGGAACCTATTGGAGTGGATAGGTTAAGGGTGCACATGGAAAAAATGTTGAAACCAGACAAAATGTTCATGGATGAATACACCAAATGGAATGATCACCCCATTGTTGAGTATGCCACTGCATATGAGTTCTATGAGGAAGAATGGATAAAGATATTGTTGAGCAGAATCCACGATGATTTGTTTTGGATTAGAGATGTACCAGTAAGAATCACAGGAGACTTGATTCATGAGATAATAGGCCTATCTAAGACAAGTGCCATCCTTCCTATGGGTAAGGATGTTAGGAAAATGGTGGAGCAAGTGTGTAAATCTAGAAGTGATAAGCATGGCATGACCATTGAGCCTATAGCGCAACCAGACATCAAGTTGATATCAATGATATTGGGTTACAGGTTTCATCATACCAGCAGGGTGAATAGTGTGTCTATGGGTACTATTCTAGTAGCTATCCGTCTTGTGCAAGAAGATGGAGAGTTCAACTTGTGTGAGATCTTGCGCACACACTTGATAGACAACATCAGAGCTATCAAACATGACAAGACTAAGGTATTCAGGTTTGGGTCCTTTATCATCTATATGTACCTTCATATAGTTGGTAAAGTGTTAGACTTGTATCTAAACAAGTCCATTCCTACCATGCCTTAGATATCAAACAAGGCAACCACAGAAAGCACACTTAGAGATTACATTACTTTGGAATTGAAGACCTTTAAAGCAAAGATGCAGATGAGGTACAGGATTCCTGAGAATATTGTAGAGAAGTATAAGGATACAATATGCTTCATGGTGGAGATTGATACTACTTGTATGGAAGTTGTTGAGCCTAGAACTAAGTGGATTCATCCACTTGGGTATGAGCTTGAGGAACAAGTTCTTGAAGCCTATGCATAGGTACTGCTATCAGCCCCTAAGGATGTCAATGAACCTAGGTGGGGAACCTATGAAGAAAAGACTAGAGAAGTTGATGCTAAGTTGAATAGTGCTGCAAAAAAAAGAAAGGTTGCAAAGGTCACATCAGAGATCCTAAGAATACATGGTGTATCACAAGAAGACCTTGATAAAACAAAGGATGAGAATATTACCCTAGAATTGAAGAGCGCAGCAGAAGAACAAGAAGATCCCAAGGTGAAAAAGATAAAAATTGAGAAAGATGATAGTCAGAAGGATAAAGAGGACAATACTCCTTCTGCGCCCAAAGATACTCCTCTGGAGTATAAGCCTTTATTCAAGAGAAAGAAAGAAGCTAGCACCAGTCTGTTAGTCCATTTTCCTATTCATGCAAAATTCTTTGAAAATGGCCTCTTCCCTGCAAATTTTGAAGTAATGTTGTCCTGCCATGCCTGCAGTCCCTTGTTTTAATGTGTGAAGAAAATCTATGATGTTTCATGATGTGTACCCTTAGCCCTATGCTCTTTATTGTGTCACCTAGCTCTAGCTCTGATCACACCTCCTAAATCATAAAACCCAAGGAGATATTTAAGTTTTAAGGTCTACAGGAAATAGTTTCAGAATTTGCCTAAGTGTCGAAAACCCACAATGTTTTTGAAAACCCATGATGTTTTTGGTCTCCCTACTACCTTTTGGTTTGCATGAAAAACCTATGTGTTTTTGACCTCACACTTATGCCCTGTTTGTTGGCATTCTCTAACTGCGCAAGTCCAACTAGATGGTGGGACCTAGTTTCCGGATCAGTCAGAGGATCATGACATGTCAGAGCATCAACGATTGTCGCTAAAGCATGAAGGATTTGTCAGAGCTATGCGAAATCACGCCGGCCATTGATTCTTCTTTACGATGTAGTGTTTCAATCTGCGGGTCCAAGGTGACACGTGTGCACAAATGGCAGTTCTTTATTGGCTGAATGAATATTGATATGGCAGAGTTGTCAGAGGGACCTATGAGCGAAGAAAATTTGGGGCCCGCTTGTCAGTTCTTTGTGAATGTGGCAACTTGTGTTTCGGTGAGATGGCTTATGTGGCAGGGTGGGGTCAGGTTGTCAGGCGCTTGAAGATCTTGTGGCAGTCACATGATCGCATGGAATATTCTTCCCCTATGTGATCATGCAACTGACTGTTGATTTGTTATCTCACCGTAAGGGCTATGGTCTCAGAGGTGGTTATGTGGCATCCTGTGGTTGGCTGTCACATGATCACATGTCAGAGTTTTTTGACATGTGATCATGCGACCGGTTGACACCTGTTCTTGGGCCCGTTGGTGATTGAGGTATTGCGGTCCCGCTATCAGAGTGGGAGGATGAGGTGGCAGTCTTGCGGCCTTGTCACATGATCACAAGGGCCATCTTTCGGCCATGCGATCATGTGACAAGGGTGCCACATTGTGATGGGGCCCGTTGGCAGGTGGTTATGTGGCGTATGGTGGGCCCAAGTCTAAGGTGTGGCGGTTGTTGGTAGGGCTGAGGCGTGGTAAGTAATGGTTTGTCACATGATCTCATAGCCTTTTTCAAGGCTATGCAATCATGCGACTAACCGCCAGGCTTAGCGGCAGCGGTTATGCAGAGTTGTGAGGTGGTAAAGGGTTGCAGTGCCGACGGTTTGTCACATGTTCGCATAGCCCTTTTCCTGGCTATGCGATCATGCGACAACCACTAAGTTTGTCACTGTTGCAGAGTTAATGGTGGGGCCACAACTTTTTCGAGGCTCTTTGACAATTTTAGAGATTTAACGCGACCCGCTCTTTTTCAAATTCAAATGTCTTTGCAGAGGGTTTTCACGACAGGAGGTACCAGAAGTAATGGTTTTTCTGGTTGATCTCGACTAGTTTGGTGGTGCTGGTTGTTGCCGACTGATCCAAGGGTCTCAATGGCTAATGGCATGATGTTTGTGTACCGCGGTGGTGAAGCATGGAGATGTGTCACATGTTCACATAGCCCTTTTCCTGGCTATGCGATCATGCGATAACTATTGTTTTGCACGGTTTTCAAGCAGTGGTAGTTGCGATGGTGATGTAGAATATCTGTGGCCACACATATCAAATTTTCTTGCCGAGGGTGCCATGCTGATTTAAATGCAGTTGACTGTTTCTCTCTGCAGGCGGCTAGGGATTGTATGTCAGTGATCTTAATGCTATGTACATGTGAAGTTCTTCTAGTGGGTCCTGACATCAAAATTTGTTTTTCCTGCAACAAGAAGGCATTAACTTTGCTTCACAGTTAGCTTGTGGTGATGAAACCGATGCAATTGTACATCAGATTTCTTCTCAATTTTCTAGGCTTCTCTGCACTCTTTCTCTTCTTGTTGTACTGGGTGGTTGCAAACCTAAATTTTGCTCTAGATGATCTATAGCTTGTTGCAATCCTTGTTCCTATAAAAGGATTTTCATGATCATTAGGAAGGGTTTGAATTTTGATCAGTTCCAAAGGTTCTGGTTTCTATTGGTTCCAAATGAAGGGTCCTTTTCCTGTAGATATTTCCTTTTCTCTACATATAGAGTTCCCTCTTTCCTCTCTGGTTTTTTAAGAATATAATACAGATTGTAATAGTTTGTCCTATGTATGAGACTCAATATATTTCTACTGCTATCAGATTGTCTCCATTTGAATCCTAAACTTATTGATTATAGCATCAAGGGTGTTGTAGTTTTTCTATTTGCATTTCCAGTGAGTGTCTGCAATAGAGTTGTCTTCGTAGAGATAACTGAGTTCAAGATTGGTTTTCAAGTGTGTATTGTATGCACCCAAAAATGGTCGCCTAGACTTTGGGCCCCATTTATTTGATTTATCAATCCTGAATCATTTTGATCATTAATCAATATTTTCAACATTATCAATTTCTTGATCAAATCCTAATTTCGATCATATATTAGATTTTTATCTTTGGGCTAACCATTTATCCTGAGTCATTATTTGATTAAAAGGAATATTTCCTCCCCTTTTGATTAAATAAAAAGCCCACATTTTCCTCTTATCCTATGTTGCACAAATAAAACATTATTCATATTTTATAAAAAAGAGAAAAGCACTTTTTGTCTCATATGGACATAAAGTCAACTCTTATTTTCCTATTGGAGGACACTTGTGCACATGGATTGCTCCTCTTTCAATCTCCACCGTTGATTAAGACTTTTTGCCTCTTAATCTCAATGGTCCATTTCTTTGCATTTCTTATAAAAGGAGAGCTCTCTCCTTCATTTGCATATATCCATGTTTTATGCTAATGTTATGCTGCAGGTTTTAGGTGCATTTGGAGTTTGAAGACATTGAAGACTTGTTGCATTTCATTGTAGTTGCATATTTGTTTTCATAGTTGCATGATAATGGCATTCTTAGCTTAGTTTCCTTTTATGCAATAAATTTAGCTCACATAGTCTAAATAGGAGGCATTGTAATCCATTGCTATTTCCTTTCATAGATTAGTTGCATTGTACTTTCCTTTCATAGCTTAGATTGCATTCTCATTGTAGTTGCATTGCATTGCATCTTCATATTGGATTCTTGGAGATATTGGCATTGTTGCCCTTGTCTTCACTTGAATCTCTCATTGTATGGTTGACTAGCAAGGTCATGAGTTTATAGCTCTAGCTGAGAGCAATTTTACAAATCTTGCAACTCCATGCATAGAGAGCTATGAGCCGCTTTGTGAGGCCTCATTCTTGAGCAACCTTGCATGTAATGGTTCATAGAAGTGCATATTTTAGTGTGTACATGTATGAGCTGAGATATCAAGGGTGTCTCATGCTTGTCTTCCAGTGGATGCTGGTTAATGTATCATCTATTTATAGGTCTCTTCTAAGGGGAGGGTTAAAATCCTTTGAATAGGTGATAACACATTTGGGTACACAGGTGGTTTGATAATGTATGGTCTAATCAATGGTGTGTGGTTGATGTAAGGCATCACCATATTTGAATGTATTGTCTTCTTGTTTCATAAGCTCTCTATTACAGTGAGGTATTTGACTCTTTTGCCCATTGGATAAGGCACTAGTCTATGAGAGACTTAGGGTATCTCAAGGGTCCTTTCAACCCAACATCAATCATTCAATTCAAATACCTTTCCCTTTCATGTTGGTAGTAGTAGTAGGAGATTCTCTCTAGTCTTTAGACTCATTCTATGCAAGTAGGGCTATTGCATATGAATTGGCTTCATTGGGGTACAGTTACCTGAAGGGGTTTGAAGACTATTCCACACTAATGTATCTGCAGGCCTATTGTTTATCATCGAGTGTCTTAAGTGTGAAGATAAGGCAATACCCACCTGAGTGATGTGGAGCTCAAAGAAGAAGGAGGATTCCTTTCAATCCTCATCAATTGGATTATTTTCTTGTCAAACTTGAGTGCCTACCCTGAGAATCAAGCCCACCTATTGATTCAAGTTTGGTCCTACAAGGAAAAGCTCCAACACAGTCATCCATCCTCATGAGTATTAAGGAGAAGGAAAAACATTCAAGCACCTCCTAAGGTAGGATTCAGGCCTAGCCTTAAAGTTTTGAGCTCTAGAATTATTGATGAGGGCAGAATTGATCAAGTAGGGAAACATTATGAATCATATAGTGAGATTGATAAGACAAAAATTCATGATATGATTATCAAACATATGATAAAGTTCAAGAAGACAATTCTTGAGTTGAAAACAAAAATTTCAGATAATGTATGGGATATTTTAGAACATCTAAAAAGACAAGCTAATGAGGAAGATCAAAGAATAAGAGAAAAAGTATTAGAAGATACTCTGCCTATATGTTCTAAAGAAGAAGTGAAACTAATATTGAATATGGTGAAGCCACACCTAAGAACTAAAATGAAGACTCTTCACATCATGAATAAAGATTATGATTTGATTACGAAGGAAACAGAAAAGGCCTTTGAAAACATCTTATTGGAGCAACAGATCAAACCACCCACTGCGCACATCACTCATGCACCCATTAAGGAAGATAAAGTGGCAGACCCCACTAATGTACCAATGACAGGTCCTCAGGACTTAGCGCCCATGTCAGAATGTCCCAAAGACAGCACAATTATCATAGATAATGTGGAAATAGCCATGGCGGCTACTGATAAGGAGTTGGACAAGTTTGAGGAAGCATTTGTCAACACTAACGAAGCAAAAATCTTATGCAGCAATACCCCTCCCACTCAGCAAGAAGAAGTAATCATAGAAAATATATTTGATGAGAAAGAAGAAGAAAAGAAAGGAGTAGAGATAGAAAAGAAAGATGAATCTTTTGTTGATTTGGTCAAGGTGAAGCAAGAGGTGATGGATAGCACTCCCATCACTCCCTCCTCAGCATTGTTGTCAAGTTTCACACCTGACACTAGCAGTTTGGACTCCTGGAAGGAAGAAGACCTGATTAAGTTCAACGTCCTAGTGATGGAGAAGGCTAAGGAGAAACAAGTAATGAGAAATCCTCTCTTGGTGGAATCAATAAATATTTTGAATAGTTTGCTGCTAGACGATAAGAAGATAGTAAAATTTCATTTGGTTGATGATGTGAGCACAGTCATCTCTCAGTTCAAAGTAAATTTTTCAAGCCTAGAAGAATCTGCGGCCATAGTGGTAGAGGAGAAATACTTTAAAAAGAGACTCAATGAACTAATGAGTAACTTTGCACTAGACTTGAACTCTCTTAAGTCTGGTCAGGCATCATTGAAGGAGTTTGCAAATCAAGGAAGGAAATTCATTGTAGAATCCATGGATCACGATAAGTTCACTAATGCCCATCTTAAGAAGATCAAAAATGTAGAGGCAATGATTGATAAGGTGAAGATTTTAGTGCTAGACACAGCCACTGATGCAAACATGTGCAATAATGTCTATCAAGGTTAGTTGGACATAATTGAGAAGGCAGAGAAAGAAATGGAGAAGATAAGGTCTAGATAGACTCAATTGAGGAACGCTCGTGCGCCCTCACTAGACATTCTCAGTCAGAACATAAAGGAGATTGATGCGACCATGATAACCTATGATCAAGGTCTGAGCATAGAATTGGAGAAGATGGAGAAGCTTCAATATGCATTATGCACCCATCTACAGATAGTCAATTCTCTGATAACCTTTTGGAAGAAGGAGATCCAGAAACTCAAGATTGCATATCCAGATGTTTTCCCTCAGTAAGTTTATATAGATAAAGTTTTTTGATGCAGCTTTGTCATTAATTTCAAAGGGGGAGTTGTATAGAATATGGAGTACATATATGTATAGGGAGATATAAGAGTTTGTATAAAATGTATAGAAGACAAAAGTTTTTTGTGTAAAGGAATAGTTAGAGACTTGGCCATATTCCTTCATTGCCATCAATGACAAAGGGGGAGATTGTTGGAAAGTTGTCTATACTAAAGTATATGACTAGATATAGTGTTTTCATTATGGCAACAAAGTCATATAGCAGTTTGGAGTCAGCGCACTAAGTGTAAAGATCATAAATCAGTTAAGTGTTGAACACTAGACAGCATACAGAGTTCCTACAGCTCAGAGCACCTGCACCCATGTGTACAGATGAATTAAGGTATGCACCCTAGAATTTAAAGTTGTTAGACTATACTTATGCTTAGTCTAAGAGTGCATAAGTAGATATGAAAAGATGTGGAAGTTACAGTCAGTTGAAGTTGCACAGCCAGTGTGTGCCAGCAGAGAATAGAGCATAGAGCTGACAGTGACTATTTTGGTTTGCAATTGTAAATTAATGTTGTAGAGGCTATGTGCCCATTGTATTTAGGTTTCTGACATATGTACATGTATAATTGTAAGCATGCTTAAGCCAATTCATTTGGAAGCGTTATTTGTAATTAGTTATAGGGCTGACCTAATTGTATAATTGGTATGAGCACATAAATATAAGGTGTGCCCATTGTATTCGGTATGGAAGTGGAAAGAGAGTTGTGAGAAGTAGAGAAGAGGTATGCGAAGAGAGCATATGATGTATTAGAGCTTTGCTAGAGGTCAAAGCATCAGCACACCAAAGGAACTGACCTGAAAAGCAGTGTCACAGTGACAGTTCACCTATAGATATAGTGTGTATCTGATTCAAAAGGTTGTAGCCTTCATCATTTGAGCGGTGAGCTCTAGGATAGTGAGTCCACTCCCCTAATAGGGATCATTGTAAAAGACTCCTAACAAGTTCCAACCCTTAACAAGGCCTACTGTACTAAAAGAATTGTAAAGCTACTCCTAATAGGGTAAAGGATCTTCTAACAAGGATCACAAAACACTAGTGCAGATTATTAGTGGGTATCAAGTCCCATCGGGGTTCTTAACTATTTGGGTTTCCCCATAACCATATTGGTGTCATTTGTTGATTTCATGTTTCATGTTTATGTGAATGTTTAATTCAATACTTAAGCATTTATAATTCAGTATTCAGATTAAAGTGAAAAGTTAAAATACAGTAAACACTGATTCACCCCCCCTCTCAGTGTTCCCATTCCTAACAGAAACTACCATCCTCCCCACATTCTTGAATGATAACTTGGTGTCCCAATACCTTAATGTGGTTGAAACTTCTTCTACCATGGAATATCAAGAAGAAGTGATGAAGGGAAGTATCCAACCTTTCAGTTCAATTAAAAATGAAAAAATAAAAATAAAAAAAATGGAAAGAATCTAGTGTTGAAAATCACATTTTGGCAGCACTAAAAAAAAAAGAGAAAGAAATAAAGAGTGTTGTCGAAGGTGAAAACCCAATAGAGGCACCTAAGGAAGAAGGGTTGGATACTTTTCCCAAACACTATAAGGAAAGATCACCTATCCTAATTGAACCAACAGAGAAAGTTAACATCGGGTCAAAATCAGAACAAAAGATCATACACCTAGCAACATCTTTATCTAGTGAAGAAAGAAAGGATTTCATAAAATTATTCAAAGAGAAACAAATAAATTTTGCATTGTCATACAATGATATGCCAGGACTAGATCCTAATCTGATAATGCATCTTCTAAACATTAAAGGAGTGAGACCAGTCAAGCAGAAATTAAGAGAAATGCACCCCCACATAGCACTTCTTGTGAAAGTGGAGTTAGAGAAATTACTAAAAGTGGGGTTCATAAGAGCCATTGATTATGCCGAGTGGATATCAAATATTGTGCCTATTTCCAAAGCAAAAAAATCTATCAGAATTTGCACAAACTTTAGAGATCTTAATCTTGCATGTCCAAAAGATGATTTTCCTCTACCAAGCATAGATGACATCGTAGATCTAACAGCGGAGCACTCAATGTTCTCACTTATGGATAGGTTTAGTGGCTATAATAAAATTAAGATAGAACTTGAGGATCAAGACAAAATGACATTTACATGCGTGTGGGGGACATTCGACTGGAATTTTATGCCCTTTGGTCTCAAGAATGCTAGAGCGACATATCAAAGAGCCATGACGACCATATTTCATGACATGATGCACAAGTTTCTAGAGGACTATGTAGATGACATACTTGATAAATACCACTCAAGGGAGGAACATCTACCCATTCTAGAAAGGATATTTACAAGATTGGAACAATTCAAAGTAAGGCTCAATCCAAAGAAATGTGCATTTGGTGTACAATCAAGAAACCTATTAGGATACATAGTTTCAACCAAAGAAATAGAGGTAGACCCAACCAAAGTAAAGACAATCATGGAAATGGGGGCACATCGAAACATAAGTCAAATGAGATCGCTTCAAGGAAGGATTCAATCTATCAGAAGGTTCATATCCTAATTAGCAGAAAAATGCCACACTTTTACTCAACTCCTTCACAAGGACACAATATTCAGATGGGATGAGAAATGTAAAGAAGCATTTACATTATTGAAAAAATACCTAATGAATCCACCTAATTTTATGCCACCAATAGGAGGAAAGCCCTTAATTTTATACATGCCAGCGACAAAAGATGCATTAGGGGCACTCTTAGCTCAACAAGATGCAGCTAGAAAGGAAAAGACCATATACTACATAAGCAGAACATTGGTGAAATATGAGTTGAACTGCACCTTTATTGAAAGAGCATGTTTGGCCGTAATTTTTGCTTCCCAAAAACTACACCATTATATGTTATCTCACAAAATCCAACTCATAGCAAAAATTGATCCTTTGAAATACCTTCTCAACAAAACAACACTAAATGGAAGATTGGCCAAATGGGCCATGGTCCTAAGTGATTTTGACATAGATTATGTGGATCAAAAATCTATCAAAAGCCAAGTAATAGTTGATCAACTAGTAGAGGCACCATTAATAGATGAACATCCAATCCAAGTAGAATTTCCAGATTCTGAAATAATTAATGTTGAAGCAAAGACATGGAAATTATACTTTGATGGCTCTTATACACAACATGGATCAGGAGTAGGAATACTATTGATTACTCCTCAAGGGTCCACAATTCCCAGATCATACAAGCTATTATTTTCATGCAAAAATAATATAGCTGAGTATGAAGCATTAGTCATCGGTATAAAATTGGCATTAGAATGGAAAGTGACAGAGCTACAAATCTATGGAAATTCCCAACTAGTTATTAATCAAATCAATGATGAGTATCAAACTAAAGATGATAAGTTGATACCCTACCAGAACATGATTGAGAATCTCAATAAATACTTCACTCTAATCACATTTGAGCAAGTGTCAAAGGATAAGAATAAAGCAGCAGATGCAATGGCTACATTGGCATCACTTCTCCAAATGCCAGATCAAAGCGCCAAATATGAATTCCTGGTAGAAGAAGTTGGACAACCCGCATTTGACCCTTCCCATCCTCACACCATTTTCTTACTAATGGGACATGACTCATCCTAGTATGGATCCATTTACACATACTTAAAAGACCAAATATTACCCATGGACCAAACCAAAAATCAAAAGAAAATTTTTATACGACAAGCCTCTCACTATACCCTGGTATCCGACACATTGTATCCCAAGAGTATAGATGGAATACTTTTAAGGTGTCTAGAGAAAAAGGAATCAACCATAGTCTTACAAGAAATCCACGACGGAATTTGTGGGTCACATTCAAATGGGTTAACCCTAGCTAAGAAACTTCTTAGGATAGGATATTTTTGGCCTTCTATGGAAAAAGACGCTTGTCACTTTGCAAAAACTTGTCATAAATGTCAGTACCATGGGAACTTATTCCATGTGCCAGCAGAAGAATTACATCCTATGACTACACCTTGGCCCTTTTATCAATGGGGTTTGGATTTGATAGGGATGATTTATCCACCATCATCAAATGGTCATAAATTCATCATTACAACAACTGAATATTTTACCAAATGGGTAGAAGCTATACCATTATCCACTGCCATAGGAAAGCAAATATCCATGTTCATATTAAACTACATAATTTGTATATATGGTATTCCTCACGCCATCATAACGGATAATGAAAAACATTTCAAGAACAAAGACTTGAAAGAATTATGTACAAAATTTCATGTGGTACATCACTCATCTTCAATATATTACCCACAAGGTAATGGACAAGAAGAACCTACAAACAAAAACATCCTTAAATTATTGAAGAGAACAATGGATAATTCAGGTAGGGATTGACACATTCAAATAAACCCTACTCTATGGGCTTATAGGACAAGCATCAGAACACCAACAAGAGCTACACCATTTTCTTTGGTTTATGGAGCAGAAGCAGTTTTACCTTTGGAGGTAGAAATCCCATGTTTAAGAGTCTCATTGCATGGGTTACTAAGTGAAGAAGACTATAGGGTTGCTAGGTTGCAAGAATTGGAGCTACTAGATGAAAGACAAAGACAAGATTTTGACCAATTAAAAGTGTATCAGAATCAAATGTCAAGGAACTATAACAAGCACATCACACCAAGGACATTCCAAATGGGTGATCTAGTGTTGCGAGAGAACCCTAAAAATCAAGCAAAAAGAGAGAAGAAAGGAAAATGGGAAGCAAACTGGTTAGGACCTTTTGTAATCACCTCTTCTTTTGGAACTGGCACCTATAAACTAGTTGATTGTGAAGGAGAAGAGTTGCAAGAACCTATCAACAATATACACTTGAAAAGGTTCTACACATGAAACAACTGAAAGGCTATAAAGAAAAAGAGTATTAGAAAATTAGATGAGAGGGCATCCTATTTATTTTACATATTTAAAAGAGATCCTGAAAAATTCAAAAACATTGAATAACAGAAAAGAGAAAACAAATCAGAAATGCAAAAAAGATCAAAAATAGTGGAAAATTGAGTATGAAGAAATCCAAAAAAAATTCAGAAATGATCCTCAATAGGATTTTGTCTTGGTGAAAACCTAGAAAATAGGCGCCTTGATGATATGGAAACAAAAAAATTGAAAAAGGAGAAAATACAAAAAAATGGAAAAAGAAAAAAAAAGTGCCTTGGTGAAAACCTAGCAAATAGGCACCTTGGTAGAAAAAAAAGGAAAAGGCTTGAAAAATAGAAAAAGAGAAAATCCATTCAATCGGTGAAAACTTGGTAAACAGGTGCCATTGAAAGTCCAAGTCATTCTCATGCCTAGTCGTCATCCTTGTAAATATTTCATTTGCCAACATTTGTATATATTGCATAATAAAACCCCACAGTTGCATTGCAAGTACCTGAAGCTTTCGTCACCCATCTGCAAAATGTCCCAAGTCCAACAAACATAATCACATCAAACTAGGGGAAAATCTATTCTAAATAAGGAAGGATTCATCAAAGAAAACATCAATCTGACACCAAATCAATTCATCAAAACACAAGTGAAACACTTACACGATCACATCCTAATCCTAACATCAATCAAATGAACGCAAAATTTTGATCCAAGATCTCACAAAGACCTTACCTTTATCGGGATTACAAGTATAAAATGGATGGAACTATACTTGAAATGTGGATTTGAAAAACAGTGCAAAATTTTCATTAAGTGATTACTTGATTGATGAAATCATGTCTCTCTAGCAAATCGATGACAATTTTTTAAACTAGACAAGCTATGATGAAAGCATGATATTTTATTGATTTCTGAATGAGTGTCTTAAGGTCAAAGTTTTAAAGTATGTATCATCCATATAAGGACATGCTCATCAAAGAATCATCGATGACATGTACATATGGAAAAAATGAGATCTTTGTTTGTTTACGCAACAAGATACCTTGGATATTTTGATGTTAAATATCATAATACCAAAATCCACTTGCAACATAGAATCCAACGAAATCAGTATTCATACTCTCATGATTGATTTCAATCAGTGATAGTTGTACCAAGAATGGTAAGGCAACATGCAAAAGGAAAGAGGTATTCATATCATCATGGTTGAACCAGTGATGGTTGTACTAATTTCAGGTTTCCAAAGCTCAATGATGAATATAAGCTCCTAAATTTGTGAATAGTGACAGCTAGCTGCATCCATCCTAGATTAAATGCATTTAAGTTGTTTATTTTTCTTAGCTCAAAAATGGGTTTTAGAAAAGAGAAAAGAAGGGGGTGGAGTTAGTCAAAAACCAAAAATCAAACATTCATCAAAAACTATATGTGATAGAGTATGTTGGAAATCAACAATAAAAAAACAAAGGTGTCTTGCATTAGATCAATTGCATTTTAAATCATGTTACATTTAGGCTCATTCATCATCTAATTTTAATCTACATTAGTTTTAGGTCATTAACCTTAGTTCCATTAAACTCAATTAAATTACATTGCATAAAATAACATTCATTTTAGTTCGTTCCATTTAGTCACATCCATTATCATTATGTCTCATATCATTAAGCTCCATTAAATTGCATTAGTTTGCATTCATTTTAATTACATCATTTAGTTGCATTAATTACATCATTTTAAGTTCACCTTAGGACATTATTAATTGCATTGCATTAAATTCATTCTAAACATTCCATTTAATTCCATCTCATTAGTACATTGCATTTTTCATATAGGTGCATTTATCAAGGTTCATTACATTTTAAACTTTGAATTTTATTCAAAAATAAGTGTATTAGGTTGTTGCATTTGCATCTAGATCATCATTAATCCATATATCATTTATATATTGCATTCATCATTAATCATTAAATCATCAAAATCCATACATTACATCAAATATGTGCATCCATTACATTTACATCCATCGCATTACATTGCATTATCCATACATTACATCATATAAGAATGCATCCATAATAACATCATCACATAGCATTAATCATTAAACCATTAAATAGAATCATCATACATTGTTAAACATTAAACCATGTATTAAATACATCAATCTATTCTATGTCATTAATAAGACAATCATTTGCACTTATAAGCATAAACATGTGCATTCATGTCATAAACTACATTTGAACAACATAAAAACAAAGCATGTAGAGATAGAATCATATAGATATGCATATCATATAAATCACCTGAAAAAGGAGTCCAACACATAATGAGATCATATAAAGTAAATCTATCAATAAATATCAGAGTCCATGGTATCATCAAAGTCCATCAGAATATGTGAATCAAATGGTCCACCAAGCATAACAAGTATCAATCATAAATAAACATCATCTGATAAGAGAATATGAGTCCAATGTCTCGATATCAAAAATAATCATCATAATGTACATAAAAAGAATGGATCAATCGTATATCATCAACTGCCAGAACCACTGGCACCATCACGACCAGGACCTGTATCAAGACCTCGACTTGAGCTCTCTTGTAGCCCATGCTAACTCATAGTAGCCATGAATGTCTGCATCATACTACCCAATTGACTGACCTACTGCCTAATCTCTGAAACATCAGACCGTACAACCCAAACATCAGAAGCTGATGCTGGACCCTCTATTGAAGGAGCCTATGCAGGAGGAGCCTGTGGTGGAGCCATGGAAGAAGATGGAAGAACAGAGGAATATGGAAGATGAGAAGAAGAAGATGGAAGAGATGAAGATGGAATCTGAGAAGGAAGAGGACCCTATGGAGGAGGAGGAGGTGTTGGAGGTTCCTATGCCTAATCTACAAGAATTTGTGCCACCTGTGCATCCAAATCTATAGCTATCTGAGGCCCAATTTGTCTGAACACTCATACTCTATGTTGACCCCATCTAGCCAATCTGTCCACCCCCACCTGATGGAGTGCTCTAAAAGGACCACCCCTCACCCTAACATGTCTGCCTCTCATCTGAACTTCCTCTCTGACAAGAGTGGGAGCAGAAATAAAAGGAATGACAACCCTACCTCCTCATCTCACCCTACCACCCCATCATCCTCGACAACCCCGTCTCCCACCACCACCGTAATCTCCACCATCATCATCTGACTCCTCAATCCCAGGCACTAGCTTGACCATATCTATAAATATGGGAAAATGGTTTTGTACGAACCGCTATGCATAATCATCGGTCATATCGGCGTCAACAATATGATCTCTCATATCCCACGCAAGGTGGGGTAGCTATAATAACTCATCTTCAGTTGTCCTATAGTCAATCTCAGGACCCCAAAGGGATCTCTCAACCTGTACGCGAGCATAAAGGGATAACCCCTGAGACATCCCCTGTATCTGACCAAACTTGCATAAAACTCGATGAAAGAAGAACTGCTCAATAACCAAGGGTATCTTCCCTATCATCCAACAATGCATGCACATGTAGGGAAGCTTTGTTGCATCCTCTGCTATGGCTCGCATCCAATGTATGGTCTCCATACCACTTGATCAATATCATAAATGATGTGCCACCAGTAATCCACCTTCCCCAGGTGGGCCTGCACAACCATCCCCTCATACATCCAAGCAAAAGGCCATCTTGCATCCTGATGATGAATTGATATGGGATGAGTAACAAGAATATGCTCCCAGGTCCATAACTGAAGGAGGACTAATCCAACAGAGAGAGTAACCCCGCGATGATATACAACTTCATGAAGCTCATGATATAGCTGAGCTAACACATAGGAACCCCAATCAAACCTATGAGGATGAGAAATTAGGTCCTCTAAGATCCGGCCCCAACCAACTACAAACCCATGTCCCTATCGATTAGGAACCAAGAAACCACCAACGAGTACACCAAGTACTGCTAGAAGTACTGGAAATGAAATAAATTGAGCCCACTAGATGCTCTCATCTCCAATGGTCAGTTCGGAAAAGAGGTGTCTGCATACTATGCCATCATAGACCTGGTCATAGTAGACGATCTCCCCATTAGAAGGGATATACAACAACCTGTATACGTCCTCGGGAGTCATCGTCATCTCTCCCATCGGTAAATGAAAAGTATTATGGTTAGAGTGCCAATGCTCTGCCATAGCGGTGAGAAGACCTTGATTCATGTGGAATCGAGGGAGAGAGAGTAAGAAGGACAAATCACATCAGCCTATAACTCAGTGCTCTGATCCGCTCAAGTCATCAATCATATCAAATGGTAAGGGAAACAGACCTTGGATAGCTAGCTATTGAAGTGAAAACTACAAAAGAAAGTTTAAACACATCAGATATCGAAATCATAAACTATGGGATCATCTTAAGTCAATCAAACAATCAAATCTAATCAAACCATAATCAATTTTTCTGATTCTATTCAGAGAGGACAAAAAATTTATCATCATCCATCATCTAAATCAAGATTGACCATCAAACATTCAATATCAAATGACTCCAACTGACATCACACGACTTGCTAGAAGCAGGACTTAAAAATCTAAGCCAATCGATAACTTGACGACATCAGACGGATTAGAAAATTGACTGAAAGGCTCGCAAATTTGGCCAAACAGGGTGTACACACTATTTCAATGCTTAAAAGCACTGAAAATAAAATGCACAGCTTAAAACATCAAAAGCGCAGTGAAAACTATTGTACACGCTACAACAAAGTGTACGCATTGTAGGATATAGTACATGTTGTAGGAAACCTTTGTACGTGCTACTAAAAATCTTAAACGCGCAATCAAATGTGAAAGCACTATAGGAAAGGGCGAAAGTGAAACGTGCCCTAGCTTTAGCGTTTGTAAGCGCTACTAAAAAGTTAAAAAGCACTACAGAAAATCGCAGATGAGCAGCAGGAATTGTATATGTGCTGTTAAAAAGATTAAATGTGCAGCTAAAATTTAAAAAATTGAAAAAAATAGGGCTTTTGATTGAAAAAATCCAAAATTTTCAAAATTAAATATTGAAATCAGACAAAATAAGTTGTCGGGGTACATATCAGAGGCCCGTAGGCAGGTGGACGCTGATATCGATGGCCTCACTCAAACCTATGCTCTTGAATTGGGATCACCATTGTGAAATAGCTCAAAGGGGTCAGAGTGAAAAATTCAAAAGAGAAGGTAAAAATGAATAGTGAAAATGACCTTTTACCCCTTTATATAGCCCATTTTGACCTAAAAGGGGCTTTTTTTACCAAAAAATGACCAAGGACCAAATTTTTTTACCCATTCAACCAAATCAGGGGCATTCATTATCATAGCATCGCAAATACATTATCAGAAATGAAATCGAAATGTACTCATAATTAAATACTTTTCAACGCAAATTGATCGAAAATGCAATATCCTTCACTAGGATCAAATTTCATTTCATTTTCGAGGGGGCATACACTCAGACAATCAAGACTGACATCATTATCATCAAATTAGGATCATAAAATCAAATTAAAGCTTAATCTTTCATCAAAAAAATTTTTGCTTCTCAATCAAGTGGGGCATCAAACATAAAATCAAATTGAATCAGGCATCATATCAGCAACCTATCATCAGAAAAACCATCAAGGACTTCAAATCAATCAGAACTGCATCAACTCTATCATCAAGATCTACATCTTTTATCAAATATCAAATCGAGCATCAATCTAATCAGGACTTCACATCAAAACGATCAGGGCATTCTTTGAACCGATACACTTTGCACATCAATTCAAAGAGGAGCATTTGTAATCACTTGAAAATGGACAAGACTAAATCAAGTGAGCAACCAAGGCAAAATCAAAGTAATAAAATCAAATCAAGCTAAAATCAAAGCAAAATTGCAATCAAGTCATAATCCAAATTTAATTGAAAATCAAAAGTCATTAAATCAATTTAAATCCAATAAATCAAGTTAAATGAATAAATTGTGCAATTAATCTAATTAATTTTATAGTTCAATTAAAATCAAATCAACCCATTTAAGGGGTACATGTGGCTAAACAAATTAAATAAATTCAATTATTAAATCCCTATTTTCCCTCA
The DNA here is from genome assembly GCA_027943335.1 of Chamaecyparis obtusa. Taxonomy (NCBI): domain Eukaryota; kingdom Viridiplantae; phylum Streptophyta; class Pinopsida; order Cupressales; family Cupressaceae; genus Chamaecyparis; species Chamaecyparis obtusa. The sequence continues at coordinate 746,090 of BSBK01004527.1, forward strand.
ACACCAAATGGGAGGAAAATGCATCAACCAATGGGAAATAAGGACTTGGACTCACATGGATCAAGCTCAAAATGAATCTCAATCACACATAACGTGAGAGCATCTTGGCCACCCATTTTATCTCTTTGTCCCAAGCTTTGAGGACAACCCATTTAAATTGTCTCCAAAGGTGGAACCATGGACTTGACCCTAATCCAACCATGGTCAACTCAACTCTACCCCCTACCCTTGCCAAAATCTATAAAAGAAAGGCATAAATCAATCAATTATCATCCAGAAATCTGAGAATAGCATCAAACCTCTTGCAATTTTGAGCTAGAAAGGCAAATTTATTGTTAATTAACGCTTAATTTCTTTTGGAATTGAATTCTTAGCTTTCTTATCACTTCATTCTCATTTTAGAGCTGTCACTAATGGAGGCTTGCTAAGAGCTTCGCATTAGCAAATCTAAATAGAGGTCCATAGAGTGCTATTTGTCTTCATTTGCTTAATTAGCTTACTTTTTGTGGTAATTTAGTTATTTTATTCATTTATTGACAATACTAACCCTATGAAGTTACTTATCCTAGTACACAACTATAACATATGTGTTCCCATAAATGACAACCCTCAAGTGATGTATAGAGCTCTCAAAACATCACTTGCCAACAATCTCTCCCTTTGGCATTGATGACAACACTTAGTGAAAAAATGACTAAGTGTCCAAAACACTAACTGTACAAACTGTACTCTTCCTCTTTTTCTTCTTTTTTACAATTTTCTTTCCACTTTTCTTCTTTTCATTTTCTCTTCTTCTCATTTTTCTCTTCTTCTCCCCCTTTGACATCAATGGAAAAGGTACACGCAAAACTTTAAAATTTCAAAAAAATGTCGGACTTAGTGCTTACTCATCAGTTTCAAAATATCTTGGAAGGAATCTTCCAAGGTCTTCACTTCATCATTCCATGACTTAATCAGTAGTTCATTGACATGAATCAGGCCATTCAGTGCAGAGGATGCAGTCTCTGCTACCTTCAGCTCAGTGGGTACATATTTGGTCATTGAATCCCCAATCTTTTCCATCTCAGTGAGATGAGCTTCAAGAATTGATAGCTTAGGAATTATTTAACTCTTTAGCAAACCAAATCTTGTCACTACTCTCCCTTTCTCTATATCCAAGACATTTACCTTATCCAATATTTTGGATGTCTACTTATCCATTTCTAATACAGTTTGTGAGGAGGTCTCACAACTGTCCATCATTCTGTCCAAGGTAGCCTCGTCCTTAGCTATTATGTCCTCAATGTTCTTGATGTGTCTGATAGGATTGATGCAATAACTATACACCTTTCTTCCTTGTGCAACATAGCTTTTGGCCTTAGAAGTAGTTTCTTTCAGAATGCCCAAGTCCCATGAGATAGACTGGCATACTTCCTTCAACTTTTTCTCTAGGTATCTCTTCTCTCCCTTTTCCTTTGCGATCTTCACAAGTGACTCATAATGGTTGTCGAAGTTATCTAGTGCCATGTTTAGGTTCTATGCATCATCTTTTCCTTGAAATATAAGAGGTATAGGGAGTATTTTATTCATAGTATCTACTGCCCTAGCGATCACCTTAACCTTCTTATCTCCTTTTTGTTCTGACCTCTCATTTGCCTCAGCAAATGCCATGAAGGATAATCTCATTAATTCATTCTCGTCCATACTCTCCACATCAGTTCTCATATGCTTGGCCATATTTTCCAACAATAAGGTGGTGGAAGTATCGGGTTCTTGCTTGATCTCAACTCTTACCTCTTCTTCTTTGTCTGTCCCTATCTCTTTTCTCTTTTCTTCCTCTTTATGTCCTTCCTTTTCTTGTCCTTTCTCTTTTTGTATTTCTTCTTTATGTCTTTCCTCTCTCTGTCCTTCCTCTTCTTCTATCATCACACTATCTAAGTTTCCTTGAAAAGGATCACTCTCATCCAATGTAGTGTCAAGTGTCACATACACACCAACAACAAAGAAGTTTGGTTGCTTGTCAACTTCACTTCCTTTCATACTCTCCTCAGCTATCTTAGAGCTTTCTCCCTTTCCTAGAGGTGTAGGCTTGGTAGCTTTGGGAGGTGAAGTCTTCTCAGGAATTTTGCTCATCAATATTTGATCTAGTGCCTTCTGTGTATCCTTAATTACCTCATCATATTTCCTAGCCATTATTTTTACAAGTCTGGCTTTTGTTCTTAATAGGGGTTTGAGCTCCTTAATTATTTTCTCCCTTTCTTGTACCGAAACTACAGGAAATATATCTTCAATGGCTTTATTCATTATTGTTTCATCCTCTGATTGTGCTAATTGTTTCCTAATTCCAACTTCCCATATAAATATTTTGGAATACTGCCTTCAATCTCCAATAACTTCTCTTTGTAAACTAGTAAGTGCTCAATCACTATATCTTCAATCACTGATTGATTATCAGAATCATACATTTCATAGTATATATTCAATGTCTCCACATTTCCATCTCTTATTATTCTTTTTTGCAATATTTTGATGCCTGATATCCATAGGTTCTCTGCTTTCTTCTGTTCTACTTTCTCTTCTTTCTTCTCTGTCACCTTATCTTCTTTTCTCTTTTCTTCTACCTCAACTTTTTTCTTCTTAGGGTTGTTAGGTATGTTTGATCTTGTAGATCTCCTAGGAGTGTCTGCAAATACATCCTCTTGTGCTATCTTCTCAAGGGTGATTGATAAATCAATTATAGTGGAAGTAGGACTTACTATCTTTTCTGCTTCAGAAGGTGGAGGAGCTTTAGTTTTCATACTAGAATATCATTCTATCATTTTAGTCCTTACTTCTTTTAGTTGTTCCTTTGTGATTCCAGCCTTCACTGCCATGTCATCAACCATCTTCTCTATCTTCATTTTCCTTGTTCCTTTATCACGCTCATCTCTTACTTTTGCGGACATTTCTTTGTAAGTTCCCCATCTCTCCTCATATGTGTCAATTTCAGATGCCAGCATATGCTCTATCTGCATCACAAGAACCTCTGAACTAACTTCATATCCCATAGGATAACACCATTTATTCCTAGGTTCAACTGCTTCAAAGCATACACAATCAGTTTCAACCATGAAACAGAATGTATCCTTATATCTTTCAACTAATTCCTCAGGAATTATGTACCTTTCCTTCATTTTCCTTTGTAGGATCTTTATCATGGAAAATAACTCTCCATCTACCCATGTACTATTGTCTCTGGCAGCTCTCTAATATTTGAATACCAATAGGTATGTTTTCCTTCCATGCTCTAGGGTGCATTCCGGGAAATTTATGCTCAATATGAATATACATATGTATCAAACGTGAACCAAATCTGAATGCTTTTGACTTGTCCTTCTTAACAATATTTACATTCTCCAAGAATTGTTGTGCCAGAATCTCACATAGGTTATACTTGGTGTTTTCCTTTACCATTCTGTAAGCCATCATTATTACTCTTGTTGATACTGAATTAGGTCTGCTTCTATAGTATAGCTTGTAACCTAGAAGCATTGCTACTAGTCTCACATCTTGCTGAAATATGTCATTTATTGTCATATCCCACTTATCCCATTTAGAATGAGTCAGGGTTTCAAATTGCTTCTTAATATTTTTCTCTGCCACAGGGATGGCTCTAGTGTTGTCCAGTCCAGTTATATCATGAATTAGCTGACTACATATCTTCACAGGCTTCTCTCCTATCCAAATAAACTAATCATGCACTCTGCTTAGTATTATCTTAAACCACCCTATCTCACTGAATTCATTCAAGAGGGTTAGCTTTATGATAGATTGGGCATTTAGGTGTTTGAATTCTTCCTTCATTTTCCCATAAGATTCTATCACCTCATCTATTTCCCTATATATCTCCACATCCCCTATAGTCTCATACTTACAATGAATGCAAGCTCTAATATCCTCTACGTGTAGGATGTCGTATGGGGTTTGCAAAAATGCTCCTTCAGGGTCAACCTCACAAGACTTAAAAGGGTGTCTTTTAAACTTATACCTTGGCCTATCAACATCATCATATATCACATGTGCATCCATAGCTTCTTGATTGAGTAAATGATCTAATTACCTTGAATACGCTAAATTATAGAACTTATGCTTCGATCGATCATGCAAACTATGCTCTCCTTCGTCTTTTCTTATCAAATGATGAAGAAATGAGATTCCTTGAGGTATTTTATTCATTGCCAAGTGAGTAAATGCATTTATCACAGTTAGCTAAAGTTTCCACATTGTCTAGTCAATCACAAATCTCGCGCTCATAGGATATAAATCTTCAAATGTTGTAATCATAGATATAGACTCCATAGTGTCTATATACACCATATCTAAGCTCACATGAGTTCATTCCAAATAATCAAGGGCAAGATATATTTTTTTGTCTTCATCCAATGCTCCCCCTAAGGCCATGCTCGACCTTTTAGGTCGATGTAGCAATGTTAAAATCATGCAAAGACATAGTAGCATCTATTGTCTCTCCCTGAACCAATGTCTTATTGAAATCTTTTACTTTCCATACCTGACTATCATCTTCATCTTCTAGTTTCCTAAAATTATTCTTGAATTCATCCATGTATTCACCAAGACTTTTACCACTGTCTCCAATATTTTTCTTTATAACCACAGGAGGTGGTCCTCTTCTTTTTTCCATTCCATTATACCTATAAAACATTTCTATATGTCCTAAGTTGTTGCATTTGCAACATGTAGATAGTCTTTGTCCTGATTAATCTACCGTTTGCAAAACCTTGCAGTATGCCCAAGGTTATTGTATTTGTAGCATGTGATCTTCGCTATTGATTCTTCTATGATGTAATCTTGCCTTTTTCTTGACTGGTCAGGTTTCCTGCATTCTGCTTTCTTGTGTCCATATGCATAATAGTTATAACAATAACTAGTGAAGGGTTTGAAAGGGCCTTTACCTCCACAATCTCTTTTCATGTGTCCAATTTTGTTGCATCCAAAGCATCTTCCTTTGAAAGGTCTGATCTGATCTTTAGGTTCTTCAAAAGTGGATCTATCTTCAGTCTTCGCTTCATATAGTTCTTCATGAGGCTTAGAACATTCTCATTCATTCTATCCAATTCTAGTTATGTCACCTTTAGGTTTTTGTCTCTCTCTCTCTCTGTTCATCAATTTTATCACTGCTCATATGTAACTTCTCAATGTGTAATTTGGCTTGAGTGAGTTCACCTTTAATGATCTAATTGTATTTCTCCAATTCCAGGCATTTATCCATGTAGTGATCAAGTTCAATCTGCATTTCTCCTATCTGTATGTTTTCTCCTTTGAGAGTCTCTTCAACTTTGTATCTTGCATCATTTTCATGTTGAATCTCCTTAATCATCAGAAGATTAATATGTTCTTTTTCTTTCTCCAACTTCTTTACTTGGTCTGATGTATCATTTTCTAAATCCTCCTTGATCTTTTCCATAAGGTCTTGTCTCTGATTTCTTGAAAGTTCAAGTTGTTCCTTTAGTTTCTTGATAAAACCTTGTGCTCTTCTTAATTTGAATTTCAAATCGCCATTCTCAACCTTTTCTTTGTCCAGGTCATCAAGTGCTGCTTCAAAGTTCTCTTGAAAACTTTCTGAATCCATTCTGATCTCCCTTAATTTGTTATACTTTCTCTCCAAGGGCCAATAGCTCTGATACAAATTGTCAGGATTGAGTAATACTGAGAGGGTGGGTGAATCAGTATTACAACACTTTAAATTAAACTTAAACCAATTCCAAATAAACCATATGAATGTTGAAATGAGAAGAACATAAACACATAACTCATAACACCATTATTTGTTTTCGGAGAAACCCTAGCCAAGGAAAAACCCCGGTGGGGATGGTACCCACAACTATGCACTAAAATATAATATCCCTATTAGGAGATGAGTATTACATAGTACATTTCCTTGTTAGGGGAATATAAACCATGTTAAAGGCATACAAAACCTTGTTAAAGGTATACTGAGCTTACAGCTCTTACAATCAATAATTCAGTTACAAAAGTGTTCTCAAGAGTGAAAAATACAAGCATCTGCTATGCTTTGATAGTTCCAGTTATAGTCCTCAATAGTATTTGTCAATCTCTGATCTCACATCTTCTGTCAACCATTACTAATATCTCAAACTTGCATCTGTCATATTCCATCTATATCTCATTACTATATTGCTTTCAAAAAACACTCTTTATTTATATCATTCTGTCATCTAGTCGGCTTCCAAAATACAATACAAAACATAATAATAACTAATGAAAATAATAAATACTAAGTCGGTGATCGTGTATTACCAAAGTGTTGGCAATATACAATCTTTATTTGACTTAGCACGTTACCATTCTATCTAGCATTTCCTTAATCATCGTGACTGTTCATATGCCATGTTTCACTGTTACTATGTCTTCGCATGCCTTCATATCACTGTACCTAACTGATATCAATACCAAAACACATGAAACCTTAACTGAAGATCATACATATACCAAAATGTCTTCCTCTAAGCTTGCAAGCCATCATATAGCATATATTGTCTTCGCTGACCAAAACAATACTGCAGTACTCTGTAAATTTGATTTTGTACTTAGTCATTTTCATGATTGTGTCTCCAACACTCATACTTACTTCATGCGATCACTATAACATATGTGTTTCCATTAATTAAAACCCTCAAGTGATCCATAGAGCTCTCAAAACATCACTTGCCAACATAATATTCCTTGGAGTTTTCATTTCTAGAATTGCTTCTACTTTAGTCAAATCAACCTCAATGCCTTTCGTTGAAACTATAAATCCTAGTCGCTTTTTAGATGATACTCCAAATGCACACTTTTTAGGATTTAACCTAAGTTGAAATTGCTCCATTCTATCAAAGATTCTCCTTAGGTCTTCAATGTGAGTTGTTCTAATTCTTAATTTTTCTAAACTATCATCAACATAGTCCTCCATATTCCTATGCATCATGTCATGAAATATCATTTTCATTTCTCTTTGATACGGTGCACCCGCATTCTTAAGACCAAAATGCATGACGTTCCAAAAAAAAGTATCCCATGCACATGTGAATGTTGTTTTCTCTTGGTCTTTCAGAGCAACCTTGATTTTATTATAACCCGAGAACCCATCCATTAATGAATACATTTCATATCCTATTGTGAGATCTACAATCATGTCTATATTTGGAAGTGGAAAATAATCTTTTGGAAAATCTTTGTTTAAATCTTTGAAAATAGTGCAAACTCTTATGGATTTATCTACTTTAGAAACAAGGACTATGTTGGAAATCCACTCTGCATAATCAATGGCTCTTATGAGTCCAGCTTTTAAAAGTTTTTCCAATTCTTCTTTCACCAATAATGTGACATGTGGATGCATTTTTCTTAGTTTTTTTTCACATGTTTTACTCTAGGAGCAACAGAAAAATTATGCATTATCAAGTCCATGTCGAGTCTAGGCATGTCAGAATAAGACCAAAAAAATTTGATATTGTTTTCTTTGAAGAATTTGGTGAATTGTGCCTTTTCTTCTTATGATAAGGATTGAGAAATGTGAACCATTTGTGGAGCTTCTGTTGTCCCAAGATTAATTGGTTGTGTTGGTTCTATCAATACTGAAGATCTTTCTTAGAAATGATCAGGAAGAATATCAAGAGTCTCATCCTTTGGCACCTCTGAGAGGTTTTCACCATTGGATACGTCTTTTGTTTTTACTATTTTAGATTATGATACAGCCACGATGTGGTTTTCACCATCAGATCTCTTTTTCTTTTCTTTTCTTTTCTTTTCTTTTCTTTTCTTTTCTTTTCTTTTTCTTTTTGAGACTAAGAAAATCGGTATCCCCTTCTATCATATTTACACTCCTTGCACTAGTGGAATAGGTGAAGGGTTTGCAAGCAGTAAGATAGAAAGCTAGAGTATAGTCATTGCCAAAGGATAAGGGGTTTGTGGATTTAGATTCAGTCCATTCTATGAGTTTGAGATTCGCCAAGGATATAGATTTACAGGGTTCAAGAGACAACACCATGTTATCATCAATGTTAGTTATTGGCAAGACGATTTCTATTGAGTTAATTTCCAAAGAATTGTTAAGAACATTAAGTTTGTGATTGTCATTATCAGAGTCAACATCAGTGTTATGTAAGTCTAACCCAATTGACCAAATATTAGAGCTTTCTCCTTCTTCAAAGTGAACTCTAGGAGCATATTTATGTATCACATCAATCTCTATGTCCATTGTAAAACTAGAGAGAGTGTCCCATTCGTACTCATGTGAATCTATTTGACTATCATCTGATCTACCCAAGAAATGAGCTATAGTCATTGTTGTCTCTTCTTTTTTCTCAGAATTATTTTCTTCTTGTTGATTTTCAGTTTCTTCTAAAGGTGTTTGTTGAGATAGGGATGTCTCTTGTTGATTCTCAAAATGAGGCATATCAAGAACATGAATAATAGTAACCAACTACCCCTAGTTAGGGTGTCTACCTTGTTGTTCATCTTCTAATTATTGTTTAGGTTTAGGAATGATAGGAATGGTATTTAGTTCTGATAATGGATCACCTTGTAAGAGTAGTAATCTTTCATATGAGATGTTTTCTCCTTCTACTTCTTCTTCATCATCGGAATCATATGATCTATCAAATTTGAGACCATCTCTAGACATAGGGTGAGATACTTCTTCTCTAAAACCCAAACCAATTTTATCTTTAGGGTTACAAAACTCCAAATGCATTGGTTTTATGAGTCCTTCCTTTTTTTTGTCGATTGGTCCTTTACCTTTGTAACCCATTTGTTTAATGATGTTATACCCTTTGTCATATTTGTTTGGTGATATCTCCGTATTTTTAACATTTCCATCATGTTCGTCTTCTTTGTATAACCATTGCAAGACAACTTTTTCTTCATTTTACTCTGATAGAGACACCTTGGCTTTGACCATCCTCATTCCTTCATGAATTGTTAATGATTTACAGTTGGATGGTGTGAAGGTTGATGAGGGTCTTCCTGAGATCTAGGAGATAAAAGGAAAATCCATCATGGATATTAATGAGTTCATTTTATACTCTCTCATTCCTGTGTCTTGGATATTCAACTTCTTTGCAAAACTTCTTAAGACCATCTTTTTGGAAGTTTCAGCCTCTTGAGAATTTTCTTTTTTTATGCAAAATCATGTTGTCCGCTTGCTTGAGAGTATTGCAAGAATAAATTGTATCATATGGAATTGTCACTTCTACTCTATTATGGGGAACTTTATGCACTGATGGTATTTAAAAGGTACTGCTTGCATTGTATAAATCCATGGATTTCCAAGAATAATATTGTAAGCAAGTGGTAGATCAAGGACTTGGCATATGACATCTCTTTGCCAGGTCCCACTCTGATAGGTAGAACAACTAATCATTTGGAGGATCTCTCTTCTTCGTCATAGGTTTTGATTGTAATCTTCCTTCTTGGATCAATAGAATGTTCTGAAAATCCCAATTGTTTCACAAGATTAAATGTGCATATGTTCAAACCAATACCTTCATCTATCAAGACACGCTTAACTCGGTATTTATGAATCAAGACTTCTATATGAAAGGGTTGATTATGCCAATGATTCAAGGATTTTTCATCTTCTTTAGAGAAAGATAAATAGTGCAAGGAAGTCAAATGACCAACCATAGCTTGGAATCTGTCCACATCCAGGTCTTTCAGAACATTAGTTGCAAGTAAGGATTGATCAAGAATCTCTCTATGCATCGTAGAGATCTTTAGCCACTCCAAAATGGAAATTTGAGCAGGGGTGCATTGTAACTGATCCTCCAAGCTATAGTTTATTGTTGGAGGTGATGCAGGTTTTTTAGATGTTGGTTTTTAAGTTGTTGTAGTAGGTTGTTTTGATGTGGAAGTTCCTTTAAGTGTGAGTTTATCATAACATGGCGTGACATTCCATTGGTGGTTGCTTACCTTTGTGGTTCCAAACACGGGATAATAGATAAAATTTGTATCGGGCAAAAGATTTGAATATTGTGTGTTAAAGTGAAGAAGAGTAGTAAAATGGCAAACAAAACCTCTTCGAATAGAATCATGCTTCCAGATGGATGATTACAATAATTGGTGTGGCTTGGAAAGTCTACAGTAACTGTGATAATACTTCCAAATTCAGCGGTCTTCTACAAACGACATATAATTCCCAGGTGCAAATAAAAAAATATTCAGAGTATAGAATGTATTGGGTGGTGATCATGTAGCCCAATAGATAGACACTAGATTGTTTTAGAGATTCTAGGGTTCTCTGTATTCTATCATAGAATACAATCCCCAATCAAAGCCAATGTTATCTTATAATTTTAACAAATCATAGGTAACCCTCTCGGTAGCTACATAAGGTTATAAACTATTTTACGTTGTCAATAATATTTAAATCCTTTAAAGAATTAAATATTATCATATTGTGTGAAATATTAAGTTGTGGCAAGTTGGGTGAAATTGAATTGTATGATTTTACCTCTCAAGTAAATTAATTCTTCTAAGAATTAATTGTTATTGTAATGTGTAAAGATTATTGCACCCAACCATTTTGAAAATACTAGTGAAAGTGAAAATGAATGTAAGGGGAGAGAATCAATATCGGGAGAAAAATATGGAGAAAGAAAGTTGGGTACAAAAAGGAAGTTACAAGTAGTTACCCAACTACTTGAGTATGGAATTTCTTTAAAAAGGGAAAATTCTATTGTAAAGGGGCTCCCCTCTTGTACCAAAAAATTTTGTAACCAAATTTCAAGATTTATGTTCATGAGTAAAGAATTGGTAAAATTGATATTTTGTTGATAAGAAATTAATATTTTTCTTCCTCGTGATTTTATTTCTTTCAGTAGTCAAAGTGATTTGTGTATCACGATTTAAGAGGGATATTGATAGACTGTGTGCTATCAATATTTTTGGAATTATTTATTTGTAGATTGTATAGGATATTGTTAGTCTTTGTGCTCTCAATATTTCTTTATCTATTTGCAGATTTGGAAGAATACAAATAGTATGTGAACTAAATATGTTCTTGATTCTTTTACCTACAAGAATCTTTTTCACTATTATGTGTTAATTCTAAAATTATTAATAGATTTTGTTCTATTGATAATTAGTCATACTTTATTTTGGTTACAAATATTTATTTAATGGAGGGCAAGAATTATTTAAAATATTAAAAAATTAAAGATTTGAGGGAGTTGCCTCTTTTTGAAGCAGAGGAAAATCATCTTTTCCATGATGATTTATCCAATGTTGCAAGGTTTATGTTACTGTCCATTGGGAAAATTTATAAGAAAAGCACAGTGACAAAATTACTTGCTAACACCCAGCAACAGTCTTTCACCAAGAATCCCCTTGTCTAGCAATAGGGAAGGTGTGTATTCTTATTCTCCTTCCCCTCTCGGTCAAGAATGTTATCTTTGTTAAAGATCTCCTCTTAGGGGGTAGATATCTTTGAGCAATGGTCTCTTCCTCCGTGTGCATTCTTTAAAAGGTGTGCATTCTTTAAAAGAATCCCTTTACACTTGTTGCAAGATATATTTTTGCAACCATCTCTTCCTTTCCTCAAAAGAGTTATTCCCTCTTTGGATTGCATGTACTTTGTTGTTTAAAGGATATCTCCTTGGCAATGGAGTTTATCCTTATTATTTTCCTTAAGACGTCACCACAGTCCTCTATTTTCATCTTAGTGGGGGGAAGGGGGCAAGGCATATATGCAACTTCCTTGTTGCTTATTCAAATGTTGCAGGAATTCCTTATGAATGGCATGCTTTGTTTGGTTATCATAATTCAAAAAATTTAGGATAAATTAACTAGCGTAACACAACTTGCTAGACCATTTGACTCTCCTTGCAGCAATTTTCAGGTTGAGTTGACCAATGTTACACAAGTTACCAGACTATTCAACTATCCTTGCACTATTTTTGTGGTTTTCCTTAAAAACAATGGGTTGTTTGGTTATCCTTGGCACAAATTTATTAGGATCAACTGAACAAGCGTAACATAACTTGCTAGACTATTTCTACTCTTTCTCTTCTCTTTCATGGATCACCTAGCATAACACAACTTGCTACCTAGTGGAATCCATGTTTCCATTATCTTTCCCCATGAGCCCCTAGAATAACACACCTTTCTAGTTGATTGGATCATGGTTTGTTATCTCATCCTTTGATGTATGTTTTTTTTCTTTCCATGTGAACTATTGTGCTCTTGCAATAACATTTCCAGAATGACATTAGCAGTTGAGACATTCTTTTATTGTCGAGGTCTCTTCAACTAATTGTCTTGGAGCCTTTTCTTTTAGTTTTTTTTTGCTTTTATTTTTGTGTCCTTGCGCGTGATTGTATGACTTAAGGTCCTAAGGTTGGGGGCTTGTTCCCTCAAACTTACTGATGTCTTATCTCTTTGTAATCTTGCCCCTAGTTTCTTATGTCTTTCTCTCCCTCTTTCTTCTAAATTGCCATGAGCATGTGTGTAGACTCATACTACTACTAAATTGAGGGCTAAATATATTGTCATAAATTATAACCTCTCACAATTTACACCACATTTTGTGACCTTTCCTTAGTGTCTAGTGTCCTAGTTCTTATCCAAGCCTATTTTGGGCTGAAATACTGAAATTTTGATGTAATATCTTCGCATGGTGATTTGAACTGCTATCTCAGACTATTTGCACCTAATTTCATGCTTATTTGACTTGTTTTTGGAGGTCAATTGCACCTTGGGTACCCTTGAAGCGGCATTGACCCACCAAATTAGGTCCAAATTCAAATATTTTGGTTCCAAGTTTCTGCCAATTGTTCTTCGATCTCGGTGTTTCAATATGATTGTTGGAGGTCAGCTTAATTCATGAAATACCTTGAGAACCCTATATAACAAGAATTTTTCAATTCATTTTCACATCATGGTCTACTACAAGCATCTACTTATATCAAGGCGACATTTAATTTCATTATATCCTTCAAGCATTCTTCATATCTTAGCATTTTGGAGTAGCAATTTACAACAATCTTCATGCAACCATGTTTTCATGATTGATCTCCTTTATGTCTTGTCATGCCATGTTATTGCATCAATGCTTGCAATCACATTCAAAGAGCATTGCATCAACAAGTATGAGGTATAAGATTTGACATTCTACATCACAGTTTCCATTTCAATTCAATTTCATGGTTATCGGGGTTTGACCTAGGCAAACCTCCATCAACCCAACATTTTCCCTTCTTTGCATATGTAGGTGGCAAAGACGAAAGACACAAATCCTAAATCAAAAAGGGTAGACGGAGAGACTTTCACTAACTTTTTTGCAGATCCAAAAAAGCAAGGTCAACCTCCTTGCCCAACAGTGTCCGACACTTTTTTGATGAGACTCTCGCAGAAGATTCTAAGTAGTATCTTGATCCTAGAAAAACAACTTTCATTTGCATCTAACACTCCAGGATCAAGGTTGCCCCACCCAACAATGACCTCTTGATTTCAGCCTCGATTTCAAACACAAGTTCCTTTATATCTTCTCTTTCCAGATTTGTAACTCTTGTCTGCAAATCTATTATGTGATTTGTTGTGTATGTTAAGTACTCTCAATATCTCATCTTTTGCCCTAAATCTACTATCTATTTCATGTGTTTTGCAGTCATTTTCAATTCAATCAAGTAGTGTTGACTTCACCTTGTGCTCAATCCTTTTCAATCAAATCCGAGTTTGAGCCAAGTGGATCCACTCTCCTTAATGTAATCAAGGGAAATAGCTCTATTTCCTAATTCGCACAAATAAACTAGTGAACCCATTTTCCAACATTACAACTACTATTAGCTATTATAATCAATCTAGCATATAAACTAGTTTCGCATTGAAGGATACCATAACACATGAGCATAACACAACATCCATAAAATAATATATCATCCCAAAATCCTAAAAGTATAAGCATACAACATGAACCACTGACCAACAATCACAAATTCATGATGAAGATAAGTGAAAGCATCTATGTTATTGCACCAATGTTGCCTTCCTCTTGCTCAAACTTAGATGCAATGCCTCTAACCTCAATAGGATAGTCAACCATGTAGTGGTGTGAGGCAAGCTCTTTCCACCAAGTGGCAAGATGTTTTTCCTTGGATATGGGATTAGGGCAATCAACAGCCACATGCCCTATGTTGTAACATCTTCGACAACATAAATATAGTCCTTCATAGTCCAAGGATTGAACCCAACATTGATCATCCACTTTGGGCTTTATTTCTATTGTAGATCCTTTTAACTGTCTAAACCTACCAAAATGTGTGCAAAGGTTGTGTGAATGAAATCTAAAATTGATTGTCAATAACCAAATGATTCTCTAACGCATCACTGATCACCTCAAAACAACAATTACTCCAAAACTGCATTGGGAGATTAGGGAGGGAAACCCAAACCGACTTGATATTGAACGATTATGTGGAGAGATTGAAAGAGGGGTGCCTCAGTTTGACCAAAAGAAGATGTTGTCCTTATGCCCATAGATTGGAGAGAATGACATTATGAAACTCAACATGATCAAAGACCACAGTGAAGAAGCTATCGACGCGAGGATAAATTTCTAGCCTTGGTATCAATGATCCATTGATGTAAAACAAGAAGACAATGCTAAAATTGGCTAAACAAGAAACTTATACAAGCCTGTATGGGTTAGCAAAACTATTATTAAGTCCCCTTATTTTATTCTTAATCATTGAGAGTTTCCCAAATTTCTTGAAAGGAATAGCCACATGAAACTTCAAGTTGTCTAATTATACTAATGTAAATTCAAATAATATCAAAACTTTAAAATAAAATCACCCTTTAACCCATCTTTTCTATATATTATTTTTAAAACTTCTCCTATAACACATATTCAACCTTATTCAAACTTGGTATTGATTATACTTATAATAAAACAAATAACACTTTATAATTATAACCGCATGCCAAACTTTCCACTCTCCAACTATACTATAGAGAGGCACCAAAGGCGGTGGAATGTCTACGTCAGTCTTAATATGTACCTTTCTAAGATTTAGCAATCCAATCTTCCTTCGAATGGAAGAATTATTCAAAAAATTAATATCTAGTGAAGGATGGATAAGGTTGAAATAATGGAAGACATTATGACGTAGATAGAGATGAGGAAAATAATAATCAAATCAATACACATAATTTAGGTGGTGGACTTTATTAATGGAAACGCATGGGACATAAATATTTACCTACATTAAACAACAAAGTGAATGTTATATTGGCAACGTGGTTTGAGGAAAAATATGAATAGTACAAATATAAAATAAAAGAACATTTCATTGCTTGTAAATGTAGCGAGTGTGATCGAAGGACCCAAGAAGCTATATATATACCATACTTTATTCTATTGTTTTATGTAGATCTAAATATAATGATATTTTTGTTTGGTTTAGGCTTGATTTTATTTGTATTCATTTTTAATTTATATTTAAAAGATTGGTTATTTTAAATTTTTATTTTTAGAATTAAATATTTTTTTATTTATGAAATAGTCATAAATTGATCACGTTGTGAGAATATTTAAATTGTATGTTGTGATGTTCTAAAAGAGAAATCTTAATTTATTTTGAATATTGAAATGAAATACAATAGAATGGAATTCTTTATAATCTATAATATAAAATTATCTCATATTCACAATATGACGAGACATCTTATTATGCTTCTAATATAAGACGTACAAACCCTAGCCTTTAAGATTTGAACTTGTAACATCTCTCATAAGAACATAAATGCTCCACCATCTAGAATTGATAAAGTATTAAATCATTTTATTACTTTTTGTGTTATTGAAAAAATATATATTAACATAAATTCATCATCCTAGCACATACTATTTGGTTGATTGTTTTACTTCATCTTCGCTCCAGGCCTTTAAATCTATCCATCTCAAGGTTTGATTGAAGGAGAAAATATCCTTGCCTAGTTTGTGTGTGTGCACGCGTCACCATTTAAAAGTTGACGAAACAAATTCTGTCATGCCCTTACACATCAACAACGATGTTGCATAAAAGCATGCAAATCAAAAGCCAACTAATGTTGTCAATCCTCAATTGTTTAGCTATGGATATTTCTCAACTTTTCAGTTACACATAATGGGAAAAACAGAGTATTTATTTGAAGCAACAGTCTTTGATTAGCAGGGAAAATTTGCATGCAGCTCAGCTGAAGATGTAAACTCATAAAGTTCACCCTACATGCAATATTCTGATTTGTAAGGTTATCTAGCACTGAGTGAAACTTTGCTCCTTTGTGTAACGTGTAATGCTATTGGTTATCATTGTGACAGGTATTCATTGTATTCTCTGATAGCCACAGTGAATTATTACTCCTTGTATGTGTGCCATGGAGTGACTATTCCTTATTTTATTCCTTAATTAACATTAAACTAATGCAAAAAGGAAAAAACATATAATTACCATGAAAAAAATAATACAATGATTGATTTCAGCATAAAAAATGCCAAACATGCAGTGCCATACAGCCATTTGAATCATCACTAGCTCCTGATTACGGTTTTGTGAGTAAACGTTACAGTATGTTGCATTTTTGCGTTGAGACAGTTCATTCTTTTATTTTTTTGCAAAAGTCGATGTTATTTTGTACTAGCCACCTCTTGTGTTGCCGTGTGTGACAATTTGTTAACATAAATATTTTACAACACAAGTAAGGTCGAACACATTTTTTGTATTTCAGAAAAGTTAAATATGAGAAATGCCAAAGCACATAATGCTCAGTAGAGTCCAACTCTGCTGAACAGATATTGAGTGCACATCATGCACAAATAATCCCAATTTTATAATAGGGAATTAGGAACAGTCTTGAAGTTACTTGACTTGCATTAATAGGCAATAAGATTTGCCTTCTATGTAAAAATATTTTGCAAGACCCATGTCACAATAACCTAAAAATTTATGAAATCTGGCAAATTTGCATAGCTCGTGATTTGGATTCCTACTTCTCAAAATTGACCTGAAGAAGGCATCTTCTAGAGAGGTATAAGTTTAAATCATTAAAAGGAAAAATTCATATCTACTACAAAATTACATTGGCTTGGCAAAAAAAAAAGAAGAATGCATAGATTGAGAGCACAAAATTTGAAAATTCTCTCTGAACTATGTTTCATGCCAAGCCAACTTCATAAAATACATTTGATAGTGAATTCCCAAATACAATATTCTGGTCAGCCACTGTTGGGGGTCAGAACGATCTTGGTGCTTGAAACTTGACATGTGGCAGCCCACCTTAGACATGAAGAAAACAATGACAAGTCATGAGAATGTGTTGCTATGAAAGGATTTCCCAGAACAAGCATCAGGTTCTCCTATACCCTGTCAAACATCCCAGGCAAATCACTCTGAGAGACAAGCAACAAAGATACGATCCGATAATTCCAAATCTCTCCTCAGGCTCATCATGAAATCTCAATTGGATACAAAGCAACACCATTACGAGCAGCTTGAATGCGACCCCATCTACCTAATCGAGGCTCCTGTTTAAGAAATTTCCAATTACATAAATGAGTGATTGCTCTAACTGTTAATTGATTGATAAAACAACTTGTATTGTAATCTTGGAAGGAATCCCTACAGAATTTTAAATGGAAAAATAGGCAGATGAATGTGAAATTTGTACATTTAGCATTTGTTTGTACCTATAAATCGACATGCAATAAAGCAAAAGTATAGGAACAGATAGAATTTATAATTTATTGAAACCAAAAAATAGGTTGTTAGATATTTGCCCTCCATTTCCAAAAGACATGTAACACCATATCCAGTACATATTCAGTTTGATATGTATTCAAGGTGTATCCATACGTAGATAGTGATAAAGCCCAACTTGTTAAATGTATTGGATATAGTCACCAAAAACATCAAGCCATAAACTAATTAACAATTCTGCAATGGAGTCTTTATGATAAGGTACGAGGACCATGGAAAAAATCAGTGCAAAATTACGCTTGTGACTACCGATAATGCTGTAAGCTTGAAAAGTAAAAACAGAGTTCAGATAGTTCCATGCAGAGTCTGGTGCAGGCAATTGTAGAGGAATGATGGAGACGAAAAGCAGCAGAACCAAAAACTCGGGTGAATGCTGCATTGGATTTACTATCTTATGAGTATTTAAGGGAAATATAATATATTCAATGATAAACAGATACGATATATTTACAAAACATTTAAAAATGATAAACCAAACAATAAGAAAAGAACAGAATAAAAAATTGATTATAGAGTGATGGCCTTAGACTGCTTATGAATGCTACTACAATTAACATGTGAGATGAGCTGACTACCCTCAATCCAACACATTCCCACATACATCTTAGTGTATCAGTATTACATATATACATAAGGATATACTTCAAGACCCAATAAGGGAGTTTAGTATCCACTCTAACATCACCCCTACAAAGGGCATCAAGGAAGATGGCATTCACTTAGCCAACACTCTGCACCAATCTTCCCTCCCAAACCTTTCCGCACACTCTGCACCAGCACCCACTAGTACCACTCCCCCCTCACTATTTTTGAAAAAAAAAGTTGTAATGAAAAGATGTCACTATAGAAATGCAGCTAAATTAGCATACAAAGGTAGAATCATATATAAAGCAGTTGGGAGGCATGAAAGGATTGGGAGTACCCTAGAACCCCAAAATGTGATATCCCATTCCCGAAATAAATTTAATATTAAATTATAATTAATCAATATAATATAATACTAATATTATTGCTAATCAATATATTATTAATATTAATTAATATTATTGTTAAAAGTAAAAATAAATAATCAATATATATTACTAATCAATAATGTATTATTATCAATATATAGATTGATCAATACTATTAACCAATATTAATTAATATTATTGTTAGAAGTAAAAATAAATAATCAATATATATTACTAATCAATAATATATTATTGATCAATATATAGATTGATCAATACTATTGACCAATATAAATCAATATTGTTAATAAATATATCAATATTATTAATCAAAATATATAATATTGATAATATGATCTTATAATATTGTGATTAATAAAGAGTATCATACCATTTCTTAAATATTTAAATGAATAATGATATTAATATTATATCATATAGACATCTCATATTACTGACTATATTCTAACCGGTGAATATAGACTCATGTTATTGACAATTAACAAAGGGAAGCATATCAAGCCTTTTTACTATGTTTGGAAATCGGGAGCAATGAATAGTCCAAAGCAATAAGATATAGCTATCGATATATAAAAACGTGAGAGCATCATTGACTCATATATGGTATTTGGGTAAGGAGACTATCAGGTCTTTCGATAGCACATAATAGTATTACAGTCAGCGATAATGTTATTGTCGACTCCATAAAGATAGCGATTTCAAAATATACAATAATCACATCGACGAGTTGGGAATTAATAAACAAGCAGGAAAAGACTCTTAATAATAAACAAATGATAGTCATCGATTAAACATCAGCCTCGGAGTCAATAACTAAGAATGCGCGTTTACGATAAAAGAAGCTACGACCTTAATAACAAACTAAGAGTAGAGATTCGTTGGCATGCTAATTATACCAACAGCGATTTGTATATTGATTACAAACACTAAGATATTAATTCGACAAACCAATCGATTCGTCAATTAGAACAGTTATAAACTAATCAACTTCTGTTATGAAGAGGAATGACTGAAAAAGGAGGTGTCTTGTCAAGGATGAAAGGGACGCAACTCTTTCAATTGAGTAAGGTTATATTATGGAAATCAGAAATTAATCGAAGAGGAAACGGATAAAAAGAAAGGAATCAAAGGGAAATAGAATTTATATTATTATTGATAAGCACTATATAACAGCAAACAGATATGCTGTGATTTACTTAAGGATACTACTGATTCCCAAAATATAGTAGATGAATATGGTATGAAAGGGATCAATATATGGTCTAGTGTAGGCTGTAGCACAAACAGCAGTTTAAAAAAGTGAAGTCAATATTATAGATTATTAATATATCTATATATATAGAATATTGCAGTATAAAAGAATTAGAAGATATATATATATTGAAATTAAAAATATAGATACATTTATATATATATATATATATATATAGTGAAATCAGATAGTATATGGTAAGTAAACATCAAGTATAGACATTGGTACTAATAAAAGGATGAAGAATCAATACAAACATAATGAGTACTCTCTAAAAGGAAAAGAATAATGAAATGAGATTATGAATTTAGATGATCATGAAATTATTATTTATATCTGAAGCAAGGAATAATATGAATAATATTTTTATACTGTACAAAGAATATATAATAAGATAATAAATGTATAAACATATATATTAATATTATTAAATTATCGATAAATATATTTGAGCATACAAGTAATATTTATAACTATACAATGTAATCATATTTAATCTTGTATACTATTTGACTTAAGAGGGGAAGTCTAGATGTTACCAAGAAGGGGTTTGTATAAATCCAAGCAATGGATCTTTGTCCCAAGATAGGGTAGAGATCAGCAACCCTGAACCCCTTGCGGGCAAAGTCCCAAGAAAGACAAAGGGCTTGGATCTATAAACTTTGAGGAATCCATTGCAAGTTGGTATCTAGGCAACTTGAATAACACCTACTCATTCCGCATTAAGCTGGAATAGTAATGGATGATAATAATTTGTACAAATAACTTAAATCTAAATGACTATTCCTATTAGGGGACATTACAAACCAAACCCTAATTGGGAAATTTAGGATAAATTAAGGTCGGTCCCAACAGAGGACATTACACAAAAAGTATGAGAAAAGCACTTCCATATTGTAGGCAGAATTTTGTAAAGAATTTTGTAGCCTCTTTGCCAAAAGTCCCAATATCAATGGAAGCATGTCTCAAGGTTCGCCTTTTTAAACTTACTTATACTTGAAGTTTGTAAGACATGATTAAACACTATTTTCAAACAGTGCAATATTTAAGGACAAGGGATTAGGGAATAAAAAATACGGTTTGGAAAAGCCAGCAATGAAGAATGGCACATATTATAGCGATTGAAGCATAAGTGGAAGTGTCTTGCAGTAAAACTGAAAAACAAAATGTTTATGCAAAACAGAAAGGAGTGTGTTCATGAATGGAGTGGTCAAAAAGCCTTCTTTCTAAACCCGAAATCCTTTGATCTCTTTGTTGTTTCAGATTTTTTTCTATTGTTGTTTTTAATTTATTCTATTCTGCATTAGTAATTCTTTATTTAGTTATGAAAGTTTTTGTTTTTTTTTTCTTTTAAATTGAAACCAAACGAGGAGTGAGGGTAACAAATCTTAAAAAATACTAGTCAGCAACCTTGATTAAAAGCCAGCAATCAATTCCATTACCAGAATTTAATCTGATAGAAACTGATCTTCAAAATCAAACACAGTAGCTAAATGCAGAATATCAATTAAACCTCTGTGCAGACGCACGAGGCAATTGCAAGCATGTTTTTTTGTTGGTTAGAATGTAGCTACTCTTCGGTAAAATTTGCTAATGTTTAACAGGCTAAACCCGTCCTAAATGAGTATTGGTTTCAGCATTTATGTCATTAGTAGACATGTATAAAAGATCTCAGGAAATATTGAACTCAGCAACAGAGTTTTTAGAATTACAATAGTTGATGGTAAAACCATCAATGTAGCATGAAACTTTTAAAACTTCCTGCAAAAACAATTGCTTTATGCAAAATGTTTGCAAACTATAGATACACTGCTTCATTTGGTACAAGCAGTTCTATGTCTTGTCTGAGATGCATGAGTTAATTTCTAGCACCACAATGCAGATCTTGGAAAAAATTTATCCTTATTTTTTGGACAGTTCAGTATGTGTTACCTTCTCATATCGGAGTTAGGCAGTGAAAAAGTCTTAAGATTATTGATCCCAGTGGTTTCTCCCCCTTTTTTCTAGCATTGGTAGAGTGCGGAGAGAAAGGGAGAGACATAAGTAGAGTGCGGAGAATAGAGAGAGAGAGAGAGAGCACTCAATATATAGATATAAGACAATATAAAGATATACAAAGGGATAGAGGAAGAGGCAGAGTGATGTAGAAAGATATGAGTGGAAGAGGGAGGGAGGGAGAGAGAGAGAGAGAGAGGGGGGGGAGGGAGAAAAATATGAGAGGGAGTAATCAAGATATAGATAGATATATATATAGAGAGAGAGAGAGAGAGGGGGTGGCAATAGAGACAAGTAATATAGGGAGGGAGAAACAAGGTGTTTGTGTGAGTAATAATATTTTGAAATAGAGATAGGAAGGGAGAAACATGATGTGTGTGTGTGCGTGTGTGAGAGAGAGAGAGAGATTGTAGTGTCTAAATTTTAACAAGTTTTAAAAATTATATATTATTTAATTCCTAAAGTTGAGAAAAGGGAAATTAAATAAATATTTAATAATATTACCTAATGAGAAATTGGAAGGTAATTAAAACAAGTGACTTTGGAAAATGTAGATTAACTGGTCACAAATGGTAACTGTGGGAAACTACCAAAAAATATTATAAAAGATTTGGGATTTGATGATGTATGGAATGTTTATTATTTTCTTCAGTTTGGATTTGAGAAGTTCTCAAATTTATCTCATGTGCCTGGGAAAGAGATATTTGCTCTAGATGTAATTGGAAGAATCACCCAGATTCATCATTTGGGGTAACAGTCCGATTGCAGAATAAATGTATTTATTTGGTTCTGAATAAATAATATTATATCTGCATATTGGACGATAAAATATTGTATTAATTGGGATTAAGATATTATTTAATGGAAGGCACATTTATTTTATATGCTGAGTAAATAAGCATGATGAAATTGTGAGTTTCAAAGGATAAACTATGATGGCAAATAAATATTTATTTTGATGGTGATTGTGGCAAATGATTTTTATTGGAGCGGCTACTATGTTTTGGCATGAGATTTAAACTATTTTGGTGGAATATAATTCTAAGGCAGTTATGTGTTGGGGAATGCTATAGTTTGATGGTGTGGAAGTATCCGAACAGTTTATCAATCATATCAAGACATTCATTGATATAGGCCACCAATGCTATTTGACATTTATTATACCATTTGTAAAGTTTGAAAGGATTTAAAATTGCATTCTACATTCACTGTGAGTATTCCTTTCCAACACAGTGCAAAAGAGTTTCTCTCATGTGAACTCCCTTACCATGAGATTTATGTCAAATTGGTGCATGTTTTATCGATCTGGTGTACACAGTCTGGAACGTTGGCAAGCCATCAAAGCAGATATCATTCACGAGAGTGTATCGGGAGGCCATCTGGTTGTCACAGGAGTTTTCATCAGTTCCACGGAAGTTAAATATTTCAATACCAAGAGGCCTTTTGAAATGGGCATATGAATAATATATGCTGGGCTTCTCAATCATTGCCATTGTTGGAGCTTTATCGTGGAGTTCCTGGAGTATTTGTGATGTGTTCTGCATAACTGCCACTGGTTGAATTGTGAATTTCTGAAGTCATTAAGTTACTTGTCTTGTAGTTCATGGAGGCTTCTGGTTGTATGCAGGACTGAGGAAACTATCCTCTTCCTAAGCATGAAGATTTATTGAACCCTGGTGGATATGAGCATATTGCTGTTTATGGTGTGGAATTCTGAGTGACTGGTGTTTGTAGTTCTCCTTATGGTGTTTGTATCTATACTTGTATTAGCAGCTAATTCTATTGATCGAATACCATTGAACATTCTGTCAAAGAGCATTATATATCATCGAGGGGAATGAAAGCTTGCCACAGTCATTACGGGACAGTGGCCATGTTTGACTTGTGGGGTGACTTATGTTCCTTTGGATGTCATGGGGTTTTCTAAGTTCATGAGAATGTTAATTTCTTGATGGCTGAACATTATAAGAATAGCAGTGTAGAAATATGTCTTGTAGTTGTTTTGAAAGAATCACTACAGCAGTGCAAATATCTAAACAGATTCCACATATGTATAATACACTTGGAACCATTAAGCATACAGTGGAGATAAGAAGATTAGCAAACTGAAACGACACCACAAATCATATTAGCAAACCAATACCTTGGAGTGGAAAGCTGAAGGGTAATAGTGAAGGGTTATAGAGACACTAGCTCTGTTATGCAAGTAAACTGTTTGATGAAATGTCTTCAGAACTAGAGCAATTTTAAAGTACAAATATGCAAGGGACTTTACAGAGATAAATAAATAAATAAATAGAAAAGGAGAGAGAGAGAGAGAGGATAAGTAGAGAGATATAGAAATAGGAGTGATCAAGAGAGAGGGAGAGAGAGAGAGATAGATAACTAGCAATCGTACCTTAGCATGCAATGGGTACGTCGCAAAGGTATGGAAGGTCAACTAAGTATTTGTCCCCTTTTCCATCTCTCCCTCTCATCCTCTCTATATCTCTTTATCTCTCTATCAATCTATCTCACCATATACATCTCTTCCTCTCTATCTCTCCCTCTCTATGTCTCCCTCCGTATCTCTCTAGATCTCTTTCTATCTTTATCTCTCAATCTATCTCTATCTCTCTATCTATTTTCCTCCCATTCCTCTCACTCTATATTCATATCTATCTCTATCTCTATCTTCCTCTCCCCCCTCCATATCTAGACACATCCCCCTCTCTCTATCCATCTATCTCTCTCCATCACCCCCTTCCTATACCTTTAAATATCTGCAATCCCATATTTCTTCCCCCATCTCTCTCTCTATTGCTATCTTCTTATCTCTCTCTCTCTCTCTCTCTCTCTCCCTTTATATATATATATATATATATATATATATATATATATATATATATATATATATATATATATCTAACTTCTGATCTCTATCTTCATCTTCCTATCTCTCCCTCTCTCATTCTTTCCTTATGTCTCCTCTATATATATTTATCTCTACCATCTCTATCTACCCCTTTCTCCTCTCTCTTTATCTATCCCTTTTCTTCTCTACATATCCCTCTCCTCCATATCCATCTCCATCTCTAGCTCTGCCTTCCTCTCTATCACTATCTCTTTACCTCTTTCTCTCTCACTTTTTCCCCATACCTACCTCTTTCTATTGCTATATCTCCCTCTCTCCATATTTCAAACATAAAATGACCTTGTTGGTAAACAATTTAAATAACAAATCATAAGATTAAATCTAGATTATTATTTTAAAAATTCTATAAATTAATTATAGATACATTAATCAGATAATCATATATCTTTCATTTATTTACTATTATTTTAATGTTATTATTTTGAGGAAAAAATAATTTTAAGTAAAACATAATTTTTTTAATCGGTAATTAGTCATATTTTATTGATAGTCATTACATAAACATGCACCATACTTCATATCAGCAACTCCATAGTCTTTCAAAAGGACTATTTCAACTACTTAAAAGCTAGCCTATGCTTTTAAAAGCATATAAGAAAGTTGAAACTACAGAATCGTCCAAAGATCCAAAATTTGGACAAATACAGAGGAATCCACCCCAGACAATAATCTCGTTCTACACACTACTATAGTTCAAAACATTATATATTCTCAGTCACACATAATCCTAACCAGGCACTTGCTGCACTTCAAATAAACTTTTTAAAATCATCAAGGCTTGTTCGCCTCAGAAACGATGTGCTTAGCTACTATAACAGTCAAAAACCTATCTTTATAATTTGCCTTGATATCTTCTCCATTTGCATCTCCAGGCAAGGTAAATTGGAATGGTTGCATCTTGGCCGAAGGATCTTCTAATGTCAAAGCCTCTGTCTGTAGCAGGTTCCTAGTGGACCCTGCTATTTTGGCTTCCGATGAGCGTGTTGGGAGGCATGGGGTGCTTTTTTCCCTCAAGTTTTTGCAGTTTGGTGATGTACATGTTAAGAAGAGAAGTGTTGCATTTTGGGTTGGCTTTGATGCCCATGTTTCTACCTTTGCCAGTTCGTCTTTTGGTTGGGGTGGTTTCATCTTGGCCTGTGGAGCCTTGGTAGTCGTTGACTATGTTTGTGGCATGTTCCCTATGGGATCCCTAATGCTTTTTTCGGCTCTGTTCCCAGCGGCAGGTTGGAATTTGGGGTTTTTGTTGCCACTTCTTTGGTTGGTCTGTTTGGCAGAGCATTTGATCTTGCATGTCCCTTTCTCGGGGTTTCTTCCAAGCTTCTTGGCTTGCTCGTTTGGTGATGAGAAGCAATGTTGGTTGGAGTGTTGGGTGGTCATTGTTTATGTTGATGCGCCCCTTACTAGTTTTGTTGTGATGGGCATGTTAGCTTTTTGTTCATCTACTATACCCAGTTTGATTTTGTCTCTTGCCTTGTGTCTAAAACTAATTGCCTCGATCTCATCTAGGCCAGTTTTAGATTTATGTTTTTGGTTTAAGGTCTCTTCTGATGTATTGGAAGATAAGTTTTGCCCGGTATTTGTTGAGGGGGCTCTTGTTCCTATTCTTGCTTATTTTCTGATAAGAGCCTTTATTACTTCTACCCTGTCCTCTTTGCTTGTGTCTCCTATTGAGGTGGACAGTTCCCCTATGGAGGTGGAGATATTCCTTGTGAGGTGGACTGAGGGTTTGTTTCTTCAGCTGTTGGCTTCCTTTCTTGTTTGTCCTATTGAGGTGGCCACTTCTCCTATCAAGGTGGAGAATGTTGGTGCGGGATAGGTGGTGTGTTGTTGTAAAGGAACGGTTGCTGCCCTTTCTTAGAGTATTGGTTGTAAGGTAGCTAATGCTGATCTTGTTCCTGTTTTCTTTCTTCTTTCTCCTATTGAGGTGGAAACTATGGAAGGAGAAGGGAGCTCTTGGATGTATTACTAGAAGGCTATCGGAGCCTTTTCAAAACCCATTGATCAGGTAATGGGAGCCTGTCAAAACCCCTTGTAAGTTGTTTAGAGACTTCGGCCTGATTTAATTGCTGCTTGGGATTTTCTTGTTTAGCCTCTTTTAGGCTGTTGCTGGTTAGCTGATTGTTGGGGTGCTGTTGGTGTGTTCTATTTTTTGCAGCTGTCTGTAATTGAGTTTTGGATCTTGTTAAAATCCGTTTGTACAGGGTTTTGGGGCCCCTTCCAAACCTGCTTTACCTTTAATCAAAAACAAAATAATTCTAAGCTATTTTATTTTAAGATTTTTATCTATATATTTTAATTAATTATAACTCTAATCATATCAATAATAATTTTTAATTAATAAAAATAAAAAATAAAGACAACCTAATTTATAATATAAAACATAAAACAAAGAACTTTAAAAACCTAAAATTATACATTCACCACCATTATTATTAATATCTTTGGCTTAGGGCAAATCGTGAGCATAGGGTTTTTGCTCTTTTTCCCAATTGGACGGATTTCACATTAATTTTTTGTTTTAAAATGTTTATTTTTTCCACTGAGTCATTTATGTAAGTATTAAAGGAAAACTGAAATGAATATTTTAATAAAATAATCGACGATTGAAATGATTTCAATCATCTTGCATACAGCTTATAGATGATATCAGCTCTGGATTGTCAAAAATAGCTCCACTTTATATAACAAAATGCCTTCACCAGAACTATAATTGCTGATTTCATATGGATCACGTAAAAATTCCGGCAACAATTGCAACAGCCAATGGCTCTAAGAAAGCTAGAAAATTGCTTAATAACACACTCATCGGAAGGATGTCTTATCATACACAATGTCCAAATTGCGCTGGTAGTTTTAGCTTATGATGTGTTATCCTCACTAATCATCCTTCTGAGGATTAAAGACTTATTACTATTAGACAGCACACTGATGGAAGAATGGCTACTGTCCAGCCTTTTGCTGCTGATGTCCTCTAATAATTTGAAGGTTAGTTCTCAACTTGCATCGTGTTCATATTGTTATCCTGAATTTGTTTTAGGATATAGTCCTCTTCACTTGGTTTAATGAACTCTGGACGCTAGTGTTTAATTCCTTCAAATCCTAAGTCAAGCCAAGATTAGGACCTTCAATTCCTCCAAAGATACCCTCTCCAAGTTCCAATTTCTACAAAGTTTGGCCTGTATAAATAAGACGAGATTATAACGTTGATAGTTGACAAGGACTCGGAAGCCTGAGTCTGAGACTAAGTCCGAGTAATATTATTGAGTCCATAGATTAGGCTTGTGGGTCTCACAAGTCTGCACAGACTTGTGCGTCCAAGTTTGGCACTCACAAATCTGCGCAGGTTCACAATCCCAAGCTTGGACTCATCAAATCTGCAGGGCCACCAGTCATTTAAAAACAATATTTGAGAAAAAAGCAAAACTCGATATTCTCAACACTAAAAAGGCACTAAACTCTAAAACAATCACTTGCCTATTTGCTTTCACCTACTTTCACTAGAGTTTCAATGAAAATGAATATGGTATCTGGCAAATTTCTAACATCCCCTAATATAAATACAACTAGATAAAGAAATTATAAAAAGTATAGATACATTCAATTACTTGCACAAATAAAGGGCATAGCACATAACTTCTATTACATATTTTATTATTTTAGTAAAGATCTCTGTGGGGGTGCTAGGTTTACAAAACAAAACAAAAATATTAATAATTGTTTTGTGCTGCACAAGATGGAAAGACAACATTTTTTCCCAAGTAGTTGAGTTCTATTTATACTTTTGGTTTCGTGAGTCAAACTCAAATCCAAGTAAAATGCTATTATGATATTTCAAATTATTTTGATATGAGATAAAATATAATAATTTTTTCCCTTAACATTAACTATTTTTCCCAATGATTTTTAAATTTGACAAGTATCACCTAGATTAGCATTG
Organism: Chamaecyparis obtusa; assembly: GCA_027943335.1. Lineage (NCBI taxonomy): Eukaryota > Viridiplantae > Streptophyta > Pinopsida > Cupressales > Cupressaceae > Chamaecyparis > Chamaecyparis obtusa. Next base: position 774,933 of record BSBK01004527.1, read on the forward strand.
AGTCCTAGTCCAAATAAAAAATTACAGGTCTCAAAACTACAGCTTATATATTCTTGGTGAGTTAATTTACGAGTCCATCTAATTGACCTTGAATTGGTTGCTTAGACAAAGATTTGCAAAGGATATGCATTCATTTTTAATTTTTAATGTGAATTATTTTGGAAAGCTTTCTTGGGCATCCCTACTAAGATGCTACTCTTTAGACATTATCAAAAAACTACTTTTCTTTTTGGATGAAAGCTTGGAGAATGTTAAGAGGACTCAAACTGTTTGGTTTAAAGTATGATCCACCATAAATGAAACCCATTATTGCATTATCTAAAAGCGTTTTCTGCCCAAATACTACATCCTGAGAGCATCAACACATTTCTGATCTCTATGCTGCATTTTTTTCTTGTTATCTTTTTCTCCATGTGAGGTAAATTTGAAAGAACATTTTATGTTTCAAGTTGTCCATCTACCATGGGATCCAAAAGATATTATTCCTTGTTCAAAGTTTCATGAGAACTCCTCACTACAGATTTTGGCTATATCACCTTTAGATGTTGACTTTATAAGGGCCTTTAAGGACTGACCGATTAGTTACCCACCTCCTAGTTGAAATGTTCAAGCATCCTTTGGTTTTGTTAAATTTTGAGCCAGAATAGCAAATAACAAAGATCAGATATCATTAAACACAGAACACCAGAGATACTCTGGGAAAACCCTCCTTCTCGAGGGAGAAACCCAGCCACACCAAGAAAAATCACTTTATTAAATTATAATGAATGTCTGAATACAGCTCTCTAACTTCTGAGATTATACTGACTTGAGGAACAAAACACTGTTCACTCTCCAAAAATATTGACTAATAAGCAATAGATATCCTTTTCAATAAGACCTCTGCAAATATAATGGATACCAGAACTCCTTATGAAGAATCAGGATAGAATAGACAAAATACAAACAAAGACAAGACAACAATCTTCTACAGCAATCAATCAACAGAACAATATGCTGACCATTATGATCACGATAATCTTCACCAACAACAGCTACAACTATAACTCCTGTAATGGCAATAAGAAGATTGCTCTCACAGTATATATATCATCAAGATCGCAGAACTGATGCTAGCAAAAAACTCTTTTTACTCTACAACAACAATTACCAATTACCCAAAATGAATGACCACCCGCATGATACAGAAGACTGATGCTACAAAGAGATTCACTTAATACAAGAACGGTAACGCTGCATATGATAAGCCATGACCCAGCAGTTACGAAAACTCTTGGATTTCCAAAGTCCGCATAAAAATGAATCTCTTCAAATTCCGATAGCCAAACTATTAAGTTACCCTAGTTCGCCCCTAGACCCCTCTAGACCAGCCTGGGTACGAGCTGGTACCTGCTGTTGGTCCGGTCTGCCTGCTGGTCCGAGCAGGGTTCGATTTTTTGGCCTCAATTCGAACTGCAGCCACAGCCAATCAGAACCGGGTGGACCACCACCCAAAACGACAAACTTCCAGAGAATTTCAGCGAACTGGGACCCGCGGATGTCTCTTAAGTGACTTTTTTTTTAAATTTTATAAAATTTTGACATCCTTAACCCTAAAAGGTGGATATGAAAGGCTTATGTTTGCTTCTCATTCTCATTTGTCGTGTGCAAGTTGGTTATTTTGACTTGAGCAAGAGCAAATAGGTGGTTGAGCAAGTTCTTGGTTGTGCAAGGAGGAGTTGGAAGATTGGTTTGTGAGCTTTCTTCAAGTGTTTGTGCCTCATTCGTACACCTTTGCAAGCTAACAATGAGTGGAAGAGGTAAGTTCTTGTTTCATTTGCTTTTTGTTTTTGTTTAAGTTTTTTTTTTTTTTCATTTCTCTTTCATTGTCCATAAGATCTTAGCCATTTTTTCTATAATTTTCATTCTCTTGCTTTTAAGTTTTATATTGAATATGTATACAATTTGAAATTTCCTGCCATAGGAAAAGGAACTACAATGTCATATACCTCTTCCTCAGTAAGTAATACCAAACAAAGAATAGAACCCCACTCTGATTCTCCTTTGTGGAAGCGTATTGATATTATCAGACCCCTTTCAGAAGGTGGTGCATTCCGTTGGAAATGTCGAGGTTGTGATGTAGAAAGAAATAGTTCATATTTCCGTGTGGTAGGCCATTTGTGTGGATACCCTGGTAGAGGAGTCATGAAGCCCTGAAAAAAAAGGTGCACCTATACCAAATGCAACTGTACTAAAATATATTGAAGAGCATGAAGCAGCAAAAGAGAGAGAAGAACGTAGGCAAAATTCAACCGATGGCATTGGCAACAAAACGAAAAGTAATAAAAAAGCGAAGGTAACGCAACCCCCCACAGATGTTGTGATAGAAGACCACCCTTTTTTTACTACCTCCGCTACCCGTGAGCCTGAAAAAGCACCCCTTGGCCTTACACACAAAAGAAAGGAACCACTAGAAACTACATTTCAAAATCAAAGTGGGGAAATTGCCGACATTGATGTGGCAAGATGCTTGTAGACAGATGTTGAAAAGTGTACCACCCACCTTGTTGGATCAAGAGGTTAAGTTGATAGATTATCAATTGAAGCCCATAAAGGATTCATGGATTGAGACAAGGGAATCAATTGTTTCAGATGGGTGGAAACATGCTAGAAATCGTTCCTTGATCAATGTCCTAGCGATGTCCCCTAAAGGGGCAATGTTTTTTAAAGTGGTGGATTGTGAGGGGCAAGTAAAAGATGGGTCATTTATTGCTAATATTCTCATCTCTTCCATTGAAGAAGTGGGTGCTAGTAATGTTGTCCAAGTCATAACAGACAACGCAAAAAATTGTAGAGCTGCTGGTTTGTTGGTTGAAGAGCGATATCAGCATATCTTTTGGACACCTTGTGCAATCCATTCCCTCAATCTTATGCTACAAAAGATTGGGAACACAACTGAGTGGATCAAGGAGGTGTATGCAGAGGCTGAGTATATCTAGATGTTCATCACAAACCATCACATGACTCAAGGAATATTCAGAATGTTCTCACGTTTGGAGTTACTGAAGGTAAGTGAACTTGAACTAGAGTTAGTTATTTAATTATTTTATTAAATTAGTATCTTACAATTTCTGATTTTCATTTTTTTTATTATGTAATGTGTATTCTTTTATAAAGTATATATCTAATAGTTGTTTTTTGCTCTAATTTATGTTACAAGTTGTTGAGACTTGTTTTGCATCAAATTTAATCGTCTTGAGACAGCTTGTGCAAGTGAAAGAGGCACTTTGCAATATGGTAATCAGCAACGATTGGGTTGTATGGTGGCAAAGCAACAGTGAGGGGCAGCCAAAATAAAGCAAAGGATATTGGATGACTTATGGTGGGAACGTGTGGAATACCTCATTAAGTTCACCGAGCCCATTATGAGCATGCTTAGGTACGCTGACATGGATAGGCATTGCCCATTAATACTATTGTTGTTGCTGCTGATCCCATTGGCCTTAGCTCTATTGCTGAGTCAACTAATGTTGAAGATGAAGAAGAATATTAACACATTTTTAATTCATTTGTTGAACTTGAAACAATGATACTTGAACTTGATGTTATGATTTAGTTTTAATGTTTTGAATCTTTGATGTTGAACTTGAAGTATATGATGGTATGATCACGATTCATGATGCTATGATTACAAGTTTATGGTGTTTTAAACAATGAAGTAGACCACAAGTTACACACAAAAATATAAAACAAATGAGGCTCAGCTATTCTTACATTTGACAGGAGGCGTAACCAAATTCCTGATGTTCATCAAGATCAGAGTGAAAATCTTGACCAACTGCATAATGAGGGCCTCATCTAGTGAGTGATCCAAGTTGAGAAGAGCATTACGAATAATCTTTTGAGACAAAAAACAAACAGACTTGCACAATATCCAAGGCAAAAGATGTGGAAGTAGTGGAAAAGCTAGTATCACTTGTTGCATGGAAAAACCTTAGTGTGGCAGCAAATCATTAACAGTTGAGATTTTTTAAGAATTATTGCATCTTTTATTTTTTACCACATTATTACTGGAGTCTCTATCAACACAATACAACATGTTGTCATGTAAAATGATATTTCCATATGAAGTTTCTGTACGAGTCTGGTTGGTATCTTTCAAATCCAAATAGTCATGTTTCTATAATGGTCATCCAGTTAGGTTCTTTCCTTTTTGTAGTTAGTCCTTATTATAATGTTTCTTTTCTGTCTTTGTTTCCATTTTAGAAACTTTGGCTGTAATCTCTATTTAAGGAGATTTTGTCTCCTATGTTTAATATTGTATATCAATCAATAATCATTTCAATTACAAATCCCTATCAATATTTTACAACCTTTTCTCTACTTCTAAGTGGCTGTGTGGGCACCCTCGAAGTGGATGATAATAATTCTACTTGAAAAAAAATATCTTCCTTAAACATATCATGGACAGCGACATCCAATGAAGCACCAACTAATGTCTCTTCCTAACCTTGTGCTGCTACATATGCTGTCCACTTTGCTGCTTCTCTCTCAATATCAATCATCCACATCATCATCAATCCAATCTAAATATGGAACTATGTCATCAAGGTTCATGACATCATGTTTGTCCCTTCACTCTATCCACCTTTTGGATACACATATGAAGATTATACCACACAAAAACAAGGTCATTCAAACACTTTTGAGTCAATGCATTGTGCTTCTAGTGTGAACAGCATCAAATTTCCTCCAATTTTGCCCACAAGCAGAATTGCTATAGGACTACGCAGATTACAATAACAAGCTTTTAAAGATTAGGTGTTTTTGCACCATAATGTTACACCACAAATCTCATAGACAAAATTTACAATGCTGTAAACAACCTAGTGAAGTGAAAAAACAAACTAAAATCTATATTTATTAAAGACTTGATTAACAATGAATATTGAATATTGCAAAGCCAATCTTCTTCAAATGCATACAAGTGACAAAAATGTTAGAATTATTAGGCACTGAGAAGGAGGGTGAATCAGTGCAACCCAATTATAAACTAACTCAACCACCAATCTGAATAACTTGAATAATAACTTGTCAATCACAAAGCATATAACTGAAGTAAACAAATAAAAGTAAACAAAATCAAACATCCACAAAATCATCACACATGAAACAATGATTTTTGCGTGGAAACCCTTGGTTAGAGGTGAAAACCACGGTGGGGATGACACCCATGTGATATACCTTGTCAATTACAAAACTTTGATAAATAAATAATTAAATAGTTATATATTGATTATGTTAATCAATGTTATTAATAATTAATTAACAAATATATCAATTATTACATAATTAGCAAATAAATAAATATTAAATAATGAAATCCTACAGAATAATGAATAAATGATATATTAATTAAATAAACATATAAAATATTAATTCATAAAATATATGTAATAAGCTATAAGCCGCAACACCCATACAATATTATGCGCATTATAATTATGCACGAGCAACATGTTAACACACGGCTGTATCTCACACACGAGATAGCCGAACATCCAACAAATGAAGGTGACACGGGATGGTCGAAGTCTCACGGCAGTGTAATGAGCGGCTAAGCAACGAAAGATAATACGCAAGGATGTGACGGTACAAACTACCATTCAGGATTAATAATCTGTATCATCAACGGACTATGGAAAGGCATGAGCCGCACCCTTGAAAGGGCATAAGATGCGCCTATTGGAAAGGCATAAGCCACACCTCTTGGACATTTCAAAATATATATAGAAACACGAGCCATTCAATGAGGAATCATATTGGAGGAAAAGAGGATCATTATCGAATCCTACCATAAGTAAGAGGACTACAAGTTAATGCTTCCTGGCATTGGAACAGTGACAACAGGACTGTGAGTAATTAAATTATTTGTTATAAATAAATAGAATGTTCTGTTTTGTAATCAATTAATAGCAGTTCCTTGACCATATGTTCATAAGAAATTAAGATAATCGGGAATCCCAAACATAATATAAAATTGATATCTATTACTGCTTCAAACACGAGAATGGAAGGCAAAAACTACCAAAGAGGGGCAGTCTAAATCCAATAGGGTAGTTCCCAAGATAGGGTAGGGACCAGCCCCCTCTTTAACCTTGAGAGCTTGAGCTCAAGACAGGTTAAAGGCTGAGTTTGTAAACTTTGAGGGAGTCTATCAATGGTCTCTAAGCGCTTTGGTTTGACTCCAATGTCTTCTCCCTTCTCAAGGATTGAAGTAATAATAAGGTCAGTCTTGTAATATAGCCAAAATTCTTAGTTCGTTATTTATTCTTTATTTTTACTTCAAATGTTAATGTTAAATTAGCAAGGGACATTACAATTGGTATCAGAGCATCTTTCCTGCCACCCTGTGGAAATATAGTTAATGCTAAGGGCTCAAAGAGTACTAGAAAGAGAAAGAAGGAAACTAGTAACCAAAACTAATAATATGATGGATGAATTAACAGACGGAGAAATGAGGTCATTCATGGAAATAACAACCAAAACACTGATGGAACAAAATGAAAGAGCCCAAGTGCTCATGGAAGCCTTGAAAAATATGAATGCTTCAATTAACGATTTTAGATCACACCCCAGTGGAAGAGACGTTAATACAAATTAGTACGAAAATAATAGGACATCCACCCCAAAAATAAAAAACCCTTCCTTTCTACCAAGGAAGAATACATTGAGGCAGGAAGAAGGGAATAATCACCCCCCTAGCAACACAGAGGAGTTAGCAGAAGCATACTCAAAACTAAGTCCTAGAATAAGGAGTGTGTCTTTTAGAGATTATTGTGAAGCAAAGAGATCAGAGGTGTTAGTTTAGGTAATACTGAGAGGGGGGGTGAATCAGTATTAGAACACTTTAATTTAAACTTCAACCAATTGAAAATAAACCATAACAATGCTGAAATGAAAAGAACATAAATGCACAACACATAACTCATGACACCATGATTTGTTTTCAAGGAAACCCTGGCCAAGGGAAAACCCCAATGGGGATGGTACCCACAACTATGCACTAAAATATTATATCCCTGTTAGGAGCTGATTATTACATAGTACATTTCCGTGCTAGAGGAATACAAAACCCTGTTAAGGGTATACAAAAACCCTATTAAAGGTGGCAAGCTTACTGCTCTTACAATCAAAATACTGGCAAGGTGGCAAGCTTACTGCTCTTACAATCAAAATACTGGCACAAAGTGTTCTCCAAAAGATGAACAATACAAGCACTTGCTATGCTTAGATAGTTCCAGTTATAGCTTTGTCAAACATTGATCTTGCATCTGCTCTCTGCTCTCAGATTTGCATCCATCACATCATCATAACACTTATCGCTTCCACAAAACACTCTATACTTATACAAACTCTACCATCCAGTCGGCTCTCCAAATATAACTCAAAACATAATAAATACTTATGCAAATGCTAAACATAGAGTCGGCGATCTTATATTACCAAAATGTCAGCAATATACAACTTCTATCTGACTTAGCACGTTACCATGCCAACTAACCTTTCCTCAATCATCGCGACTGCTCATATGCCCTGTTTAACTGATTCTTTGTCTTCGCATACCTTCACAACACTATATCTTCCTGATATGATCACCAAAACACATGTGACCTTAACTGAAGGTCTTACATATCCCAAAATGTCTTCTACTAACTTCGCAAGCCATAATACACCATACATTTTATCGCTAACCAAAACTGTAACACAGTATATTGTTATCCTGATTCTATACTTTGTCATTTTCATGACTGTGACTTCAGTACCAAAACTCTCTGCATGCAATCACTCCAGCATAAGTGTTGCCATAAATGACAACCACCAAGTTGTCCCTAGAGCTCCAAAACATCACTTGTCAACAAGAGGCTCCTAGAAGAGAAAGGGACCAAACTAATGAGGACTTGAAACACAAGGTGAATAAGGTTACCATTCCCAACTTTGATGGATCTGGAAAAATAACAGCCCGTGGATGGCTGCAAAAATTAAACACCTTTTTGAACCTCAATTCCATAACCGAAGAAGATGCAATTCAATTCGCCATCTTACATTTGGAAGACACAGCCCATGATTGGTGGTACTATGGCATCAATACCCAAGGCTACGAAAATATAAATTCTTATGAAGAATTCTTGCAAAAATTAATAAAAAGGTTTGACCATAAACATCCCCAAAAAGACTTCAGAGAATTAACTCAACAAAGGCAAACAGGAACAATGGAAGAATATATTCGTAGGTTCCAAAGAATTTCAATAGGTGTTACAGGGCTGGATGAGGAAAAATTAACTTACCTATTTGTGGATGGACTAAAAGAATCAATTAAAGGGCTGGTAGCTGCGTTCAAGCCAGCCACCTTAGATGATGCACTAGAAACAGCCCTGAACTTAGAGACATCATCCACTAATAAAGCCCCAAACGATCATGTAAAAAATTTCATAAAAAAGACCGCCACCACAGGGACGACCGAAATCGAGACGAACTAAAAAGGAAGAACTTGTGCTTCAAGTGTCAAGAACCTTGGGAAAGAGGGCACAACTGTCATAAGAGAAGGTTAAACAATAAAAGAGAATGCTATAAATGCAAAGAGAAATGGGAACTTGGCCATAAATGTAAGAGTCAAGCCCACCAACTAGAAGTAACGTCAGAAGGGGAAACCGAAGAAAATCCTAACAAAAGAATCAAGTATGATGATGAAGAAAGAGTGACTTTGGCTACCATCACCCAAACCACCAAGCATCATCCCTTCTGCATTAAAAGCAGCCTTAGGGGACAAAAGGTCATTATTTTAGTTGATAGTGGAGCTTCCCATAACTTCGTAGATGAGAAGTTGGTGACAAAAAGGAAATTAGAAACTAAAGACTTCAAGGGCTTCACAGCAGCAACTGCAACAGGAGCCATGCTGGAGTGCACCAAGATAGTACCCCAATTGAAAGTATTCTTGGGAAAACACCCCATTAAGGAAGATTTCTACGTAGTACCCTTAGACGCCGACATGATTTTGGGTGCTCCATGGATATATTCCTTGGGATGCTTTATGTTTGATCTACCAAATTTAACCATTCGGTTCCAACATGAAGGGAATGAAGTGACATTAAAAGGGCTTCCTAACGGCTCCCCAAAGATGGTCTCTTGCAAAAGGATGGAGAGAACTTTTAGGAAAGGACAAGGAGAATGGGCAGCCCAATGCATGATTCTCGACAAAAATACCTCTCAAGAAAAGGCCACAAACATTGATATAGAACCCATTTTAAAAAGGCACAAAAAAGTTTTTGATGACATTCCTCCAGGACTACCCCCCCAAAAGAGGATTTGAACACATCACAAAATAAGAAAAAGGAGCACAACTAGTGATCACCACTCCATATCGGCGTCCGCAAAATTCAAGGAAGAAATAGAAAAAACTATAAATGAATTATTAGAGATGGGCCACATTCAACCAAGTTCCAGCCCATTTGCATCGTCAATTGTACTGGTCAAAAAGAAAGACGGAACAATGAGAATGTGCATTGATTATAGAGCCTTGAATAAGAAGACAATCAAGAATCATTATCCTATCCCTAGAGAGGATGAACTTATTGATGAACTCCATGGAGCCAAATACTTCTTGAAAATTGACTTAAGATTTGGATATCACCAAATAAGGATCAGAGAGGACATTCCAAAAACAGCATTTAGATGCCACTATGGACACTTTGAATTTTTGGTCTTACCCTTTGGGTTAACCAATGCTCCCCCAACATTTCAGTCCTGTATGAATCATACCTTTAGGAAGCAACTCAGGAAATTTTTATTGATATTCTTTGATGATATCCTCATATATAGTAAAACCTGGGAGGATCATCTTAAGCACATTGATGAGGTATTGCAAATTCTTGACCAAAAGTCACTTTATGCCAAATCTTCAAAATGTGAATTTGGTTTGAAGGAAATTTTATACTTAGGCCACAAGATCAGCAAACAAGGAGTAATTGGCGAACGAGAAAAAGATCAAGTCTATAAGGAGTGGCCTAAACCCAAAACCTCAACCCAATTAAGGGGCTTTTTGGGGCTTTGCAGTTACTACAGGAGGTTTGTTAAAGGATTCTCAAAATTAGCCGCACCTCTCATAGATCTAACAAAAAAGGGAATTTTTGGATGGAATGAACCAGCCCAACAAGCTTTTGAAGTGCTCAAAAAGACCATGAGTTCATATCCAGTACAGCTGTCCCCGATTTCTCTCTACCATTCGAGTTACAATGTGATGCATTAGGAGAAGGCATCGGTGTTGTCCTCATGCAAAATAAACACCCAATTGCTTTTGAAGGTAGGAAGCTCCACCCCACTGAAAGATCCTACTCTATCTATGACAAAGAAATGTTAGCAATTATGCATGCATTGGAAAAATTTAGACAATACTTGGTTTGTGGGAAGTTTTTGGTCAAAATAAATCACAATAGCCTACAGTTCTTCCTCAAACAGAAAGGTCTTAACAACCGTCAACAGAAATGGGTAAGCAAATTACAAGCGTATAACTTTGACATAGAATATGTAAAAGGGAAAAATAATATAGTAGCCGATGTACTATCCAGAAGACCCTACTTGTGTACCATAACAGATATCACAGCAGATTGGAAGCATTCCATTATCGCAGAATATGCCAAGGATTCCCATGCCAGCAATATCATCGAAGGCCACATACCAAATGAAGATTACAAGGTGGTAGAAGGAGTTATCCTCTATAAAAATCAAATTTATCTCACACCCAGCTCAAAAATGAAAGCAATTATCACCAAAGAATTTCATGACAGCCCCCTAGTAGGACACCAGGGGTATTACAAAACATACAAACAGATAAGGGAAAGGTATTCTTGGAAGGGACTTAAGAAGGACATACTCAAATATGTTCAAGAATGCATGACATGCCAAAGAAATAAAATAGAACAAGCACAACCAGCCAGATTACTTCAACCCTTACCAATACCAAACCAGAAATGGGAGAGCATCTCCATGGACTTCATAGTGGGCCTCCCCAAAGTACAAGGGAAACACTGTATATACGTAGTGGTGGATCGATTGACCAAATATACACACTTCATGGCCATATCTACAGAATATAGAGCACCTCAAGTTGCAGAAGTTTTTTTCAAAGAAGTTTTCAGATTGCATGGATTACCAAAAAACATTGTTAGTGACAGAGATAGTCGATTACTAAGCATGTTTTGGCAAGAACTTTTTCATTTGACAAGCACAGAGCTGACACCAAGTACAAGCTATCATCCTCAAACTGGAGTGTAAATAAATGGATAGAAGGGTACTTGAGGAATTACGTTACAGGCCAACAGAACGCATGGGTAAAATGGCTACACCTAGGTGAGCATTGTTACAATACCACACATCATTTATCCATTGGAATGAGCCCATTCAAAGCATTATATAGCTATGAAGCCATTTCTTTTGGGAGTCTAATTCTTCCAAAAAGTAAGGTACCTGGAGCTAGAGATTTTGCACAACAAAACATGCACATTATGAGAAGTCTTAGAGATAACCTAGACCATGCACAAAACCAACAAAAGATTTATGCCGACCGAAAAAGACCTAAACAAACATTTTAGGTTGGGGATTGGGCTTTCTTAAGGTTACAACCCTATAAGCAATTATCAATAAAAACTAGTGGAGCAGAAAAACTTAAGCCATGGTTCTATGGACCATACAAAGTTGTAAGGAAAATCGGTGAAGTAGCCTACGAACTAGAGTTACACGAGAATAGCAAGATCCACAATGTCTTCCATGTATCACGGCTAAAAAGAGTCCTTGGACAACAAATTACTCCATGTGAAGAATTACCCCAATTGATGACGAGGGGAAACTTATCCTAGAACCAGAAAGAGTCCTCAATATGAGAGAGAAAAAGTTAAGAAATAAAATCATTCGAGAATACTTGATCAAATGGAAAGGCCTGCCTGAGGAAGATGCAACTTGGGAAGGAACAGATATTTTTGAACACCCAAACCTTAAATTGCTTGAGGACAAGCAAATTTAGGAGGGGAGGACTGTGATGTACCTTGTCATTTATAAAAATTTGATAAATAAATAATTAAATAGTTATATATTGATTATGTTAATCAATGTTATTAATAATTAATTATCAAATATATCAACTTTTACATAATTAGCAAATAAATAAATATTAAATAATGAAATCCTACGGAATAACGAATAAATGATATATTAATTAAATAAACATAAAATATTAATTCATAAAATATATGTAATAAGCTATATGCCGCAACACCCATACAGTGTTATGCGCATTATAATTATGCACGAGCGACGTGTTAACACACGGCTGTACCTCACACACAAGATAGCCGAACATCCAACAAATGAAGGTGACACAGGATGGTCGAAGTCTCACGGTGGTGTAATGAGCGGCTAAGCAACAGAAGACAATACACAAGGATGTGACGATACAAACTACCATTCGGGATTAATAATCTGTATCATCAACGGACTATGGAAAGGCATGAGCCGCACCCTTGAAAGGGCATAAGACGCGCCTCTTGGAAAGGCATAAGTCGCACCTCTTGGACATTTCAAAATATATATTGAAACAGGGGCCACCATTCAATGAGGAATCATATTGGAGGAAAAGAGGATCATTATCGAATCCTACTATAAGTAAGAGGACTACAAGTTAATGCTTCTTGGCATTGGAACAGTGACAACAGGACTGTGAGTAATTAAATTATTTGTTATAAATAAATAGAATGTTCTGTTTTGTAATCAATTAATAGCAGTTCCTTGACCATATGTTCATAAGAAATTAAGATAATCGGGAATCCCAAACATAATATAAAATTGATATCTATTACTGCTTCAAACACGAGAATGGAAGGCAAAAGCTACCAAAGAGGGGCAGTCTAAATCCAATAGGGTAGTTCCCAAGATAGGGTAGGGACCAGCCCCCTCTTTAACCTTGAGAGCTTGAGCTCAAGACAGGTTAAAGGCTGAGTTTGTAAACTTTGAGGGAGTCTATCAATGGTCTCTAAGCGCTTTGGTTTGCCTCCAATGTCTTCTCCCTTCTCAAGGATTGAAGTAATAATAAGGTCAGTCTTGTAATATAGCCAAAATTCTTAGTTCGTTATTTATTCTTTATTTTTACTTCAAATGTTAATGTTAAATTAGCAAGGGACATTACAATTGGTATCAGAGCATCTTTCCTGCCACCCTGTGGAAATATAGTTAATGCTAAGGGCTCAAAGAGTACTAGAAAGAGAAAGAAGGAAACTAGTAACAAAAACTAATAATATGATGGATGAATTAACAGGCAGAGAAATGAGGTCATTCATGGAAATAACAACCAAAACACTGATGGAACAAAATGAAAGAGCCCAAGTGCTCATGGAAGCCTTGAAAAATATGAATGCTTCAATTAATGATCTTAGATCACACCCCAGTGGAAGAGACGTTAATACAAATTAGTACGAAAATAATAGTGGGACATCCACCCCAAAAATAAAAAACCCTTCCTTTCTACCAAGGAAGAATACACTGAGGGAGGAAGAAGGGAATAATCACCCCCCTAGCAACACAGAAGAGTTAGCAGAAGCATACTCAAAACTAAGTCCTAAAATAAGGAGCGTATCTATTAGAGATTATTGTGAAGCAAAGAGATCAGAGGTGTTCTGTTTTGTAATCAATTAATAGCAGTTCCTTGACCATATGTTCATAAGAAATTAAGATAATCAGGAATCCCAAACATAATATAAAATTGATCTCTATTACTGCTTCAAACATGAGAATGGAAGGCAGAGGCTACCAAAGAGGGGCAGTCTAAATCCAATAGGGTAGCTCCCAAGATAGGGTAGGGACCAACCCCCTCTTTAACCTTGAGAGCTTGAGCTCGAGACAGGTTAAAGGCTGAGTCTATAAACTTTGAGGGAGTTTATCAATGGTCTCTAAGTGCTTTGGTTTGTCTCCAATGTCTTATCCGTTCTCAAGGATTGAAGTAATAATAAGGTCAGTCTTGTAATATGGATTGGAAATAGCCAAGATTCTCAGTTCGATATTTATTCTTTATTTTTACTCCAAATGTTAATGTTAAATTAGCAGGGGACATTACAACCCACAAGCTCACTACTGTAGTAAAATGAGTTTGCCCTATTAGGAGCTTACAATTACCCTTTTCAAAGGGTTCACCCTGTAAGGAGTAATTAGTACCTTGTTAGAAGTACAATCAGATCTGCTAAGATCTACCTTGTGAAAGGATTTCAAGATCTGTTAAGAACTCACCCAATTAAGGGATTTACAATGAGAACCTATTAAAGTTCACCCAGTTAAGGGATTTTCATGCTGTAACTACTAGTGAACAACAAGTTGAGTGATTTGAATGTAGCATTGACTGCTTGATAGATCCAATCCTTTCTCTGCTCTCTGTATCTGCTCACAACTCTGACTCTATTAGTTCTTTTATCGCAACCTTAATTCCTTCACAATAACATCAATCTTCGTATTTCAATTGTTGCTGGCAAATATGTTATGTACGGAAATGTTGTTATATTAATTATGCCATTGTTATGTCGGGTATTTACACCAGAGGGGTAGGTTGTATGGTTGCGACGGTTCACATTCGCACCCCCTCGGAGGATATGTACTCTCTCTGGGAGGGAAGGGGGTGACAAGTTAGGGGATGTCAGGTCATCTGTTGTTTTGATACCCTGTGATGTAAGCTTATGAAGATCAATGAATACATGGCAGTTCTTTGAGATCTTGTTGCAGTTAATTTCTGTTATAATTTCTTTCACTAGTATATATTGAACCCCGTTACTGTAGGCAGTAAACATTTGGCATCGTTGCCCGTTATGGATATGGGAAGTGACAAGTATTGATGGCGAAGACTGAAACATGGGTCAGCTGATAGACCACGAAGAATGTAGTAGCTGAGATAGCAACAAATAATACCCAGAACTTTTCAAAGGGGAACAAGCGCTCGCACAGGACTTTGCAGCGTTGCTACACGTGTCCTTTGAAACCCACATCCAAACGGAAGTCGTACTAGAGGAAATACCCGAGAGCGTTGTACAAGACGCGCTCGAAGTGAACCTTGCAATAGATTGCTTGCTACGCCATCTCCCTCATTTGCTGGCACATACATTTCTCACCCTACAGAACCGTCAGGAGGAGGTTAACCGTGAAAACCGCAGACAACAAATCCTTTGTACCTACGAGGAGCGAAACGGTCATGAGGAAGAGGAACGAGATGGCACTCACAGATCGCAGAACAATAACTAAACCTTCGGGAGAAAAATAAAATAGAGCACTCTGTTTTGTGGTGACTATGTCACACGGCTGACATATTGTACCCCAATGAATGAATAAAAAGTGTTCGGTTAAATATGAGGTTTTAATTTGATGCCCAATCTATTAAATAAAGATAGAAATAAGAAAGCACAAACTGATGAATGGGAGGCCGCACAGAGAGCTTTAATCCTTGAACAGCAAGCAGAATATCGACGAAGGCTAAGGCAACTTGTTGAAGGACAACCAACCAAAGGGTCGCCGAAGAGGGACCACGGAGGTATCACAGAAGGTGCAGAAGCCAAAGGAGAACACTACGCATCGCCAAAACACCATAGGGAAACAAGTTTGAAGGATTTGATTGAAGAGACTCGACAGTGGATAGACCTCCTAGAGGAGACCCAACATCGATTAAAGGGCATGTCGCTCACATCGTGCACAGAGGAGACCCAAAGGAGAGAGAGGAGGAACCCATACGGAGGGTGAAGAGATCTGCAACAGAAGTGAAGAGGATATTGGTGCGGTTGTAGGTGTCCAGGAAACACAAGTGCATGGTAGTCAAAACATTCTGTTAGGACCCCCCACACCTAACACAATGGTTCATTCCAGTACACAGACATACGGAGGACAGAATATCCAATCAAGTACCAACACGCCCAACACAAGAGGGAGTTCCGGTACAACTAGTGCAGGTGGACAAACTCAACCTCCACCGCCGGTAACCGTACAAATGGCAACAAACAAACAAAAATTACCCAAGTTCACAGGTGATAGAAAGGAAGATCCTATGAGACATTGTCGCACATGCAAGACCATTTAGTTTGCAAATGGAGTAGCATACCAGGCAGAGTGGGTAAAACAGTTCCCTGCCACCCTGAGAGGGGTACCATCGATTGGTACTCTAATATTGATAAAACAAAAGTAGCTACATGGGATGAGCTACGGAAAGCATTTCAAATAGAGTTTCGGCTATTAATAGATGACAATGAGATTGTCTCATAAATCTACAGGACGAAACAAGGGAAAAAGGAGACCGTACGCGCTTACGGCCGAAGACTCAAGGAGCTAGTCGGAAAGATGGACAATCAACCAGCAAATGGCCCAAAAAAGCGATGGTTCGTCGAAGGCCTAAAATCCACCCTAAGGAAGAAGATGAAGATAGCACCCCCTTCTTCATACGAAGACGCATATAATCGAGCAATGGACATGCAGAGCAAACATAAGACTTCCAAAAAGAAGAAAAGTAAAGTCATCCTCTGATGAAGATAACTCTTCAGAGGAGAGCAACAACAATGAGGAGTCACACAAAAAAGTCCACGCTCTACAGAAGGACGTGGAAAGGATGTTGAAAGAATTCAAGACAATGAAAGGAAGCACAAGCAAAGGCGAAGACGAGTTGTGGTGTACAGAATGCGAGGAAAATGGCCACATGAAGGGATCATCATCTTTTCAATATGAGCAGTGCCACATATATATACACACTTCTAGCATCGACTTCATAAAATTAAATATTCTCCCATCAAAATGATAAACTTGATGTAAAACACATTTCCCTATGACCACGTTGACTTTCAATAAGATCTGCATTTTAATTCTCCAAAATAGTCAAACATGTTTTGACTTCTCCAATGCACCGCCTAAAATCTTCCTTATACAATAGCATCGATCCAAAAAATAACACTTCATCGATTCTATAACCATTATTACAAATCATAACAATAAGTATCATCGCAACTTCTAAACTGCTTACCGATCTAGAATCTTTCAACTGATGCTCAAGAACACAAGTGTTCTTTCCTATCTGAATGACTGTGACCCCAAAATCTCTTTCATTGATCAGCCAAATGAGTTGTGGTCGGAACCACAATATATTATGACCATGTTGATACTGCATCTTTGACCGCACCTTGTAATTCTTCATTTGTCATGACCACTACCAAAGTGGTGACCTCTCTGTCTACCGATCTTCTAGACTTAACCAATTTCCAGAATTACCGATTCCTTAACCAGTACATCGATTGCCTTCTGTAATTCACCAATTGTGATACATGACCAATCTGACTTAGTTGCCATCAATGACAACCAAACCAATTATTTTCGATGACTTCAACCAATATGCATCACCATCAAACTCATAATGCCAACAGAAAATGTATCAAATGACGGTGGCAAGTGTTTGGGGATAGCACCCCCAACAAGGTAGAAAGTCGACACCTCTCATGAGGGTCTAGGGACAACACCCCAACAGGGCAAGGGCACTCTGCATTTCAATTTCTTGGTGCGTGACATTTTCATAATTTTTAAGGCGGCAAAAAAATGTATGTTTTCACTCCAATTCACGCAAGAATGCTAGTGGGGTTGAGGGGTAGTGCATGACATTTTCATGGTGCATGCCATTTTTTGTAATTTTAGAGAAGGCAAAAAAATCAATATTTTCACTCCAATTCACAAGCTCTTTGCATTGGTTTGCATTCTCATCAAATTAAGCACACGAGGGTGGTTGCAGATATATTTTGTTATGTTCCTTGCATCCTCCACCAGGTTTGAGCCACAAAAAATTAGTCGATACCCTCAAGGAGTAGATCAATTAAATGAGCAGCAAAAAGGCTCTAAAAAATAGTAGGGTGGCTTGCATGTAGTTGCCTACAAAGCTACCACCTAAGCTAGTACGTCATGCATCACAAATTGAACTATTGTTTGCACACCCACCACATCC
This sequence comes from Chamaecyparis obtusa, assembly GCA_027943335.1. NCBI lineage: Eukaryota > Viridiplantae > Streptophyta > Pinopsida > Cupressales > Cupressaceae > Chamaecyparis > Chamaecyparis obtusa. The sequence continues at coordinate 792,961 of BSBK01004527.1, forward strand.
AACATGTTGCAGAGTGTCTCTACATTTTTTACTGCTTTAGGAGTCACCTAACTTCCAAGCACCAACTGATTATTACAAGCAACAAGGAAGCTAATTATGGTGTAATTTCTCCCACCCATTAAACAATATAGTGCAGCCCTTTATTTGCCAAGCCCTCTTTTGTTCCTCCACCAAGAGCTTTGTTTCTCCGATAACATCATCCAACAACAATGCACTCAACAAAAGAGTTCCAAGACTTAAAAACCCTTTTCCTACTATTATCAATGTTGTGTCAATTGACTTCCAATAAGGGTTCCTTGCAACATGGAAGGGTATGTTATTGAAGTACCAAAAACTAGTGATTGTCAACCTCACCACATTTTGCTTGTCTTGGTTCCATGTCGTAACTTTGAGGGAAGATTGGGCACCAATAGTGCCCTGTGGAACAAAGAAACCATGAATATCAAAACAATGGATGACTAGAAACACCTATCATAAAAGAGCTCCCTACACTACCACAATAGTCCTTTTGTTTTCAAATTTCCATAACTTACATAAAGAGAGGAGAGCATTACCTTAATCTGCCCCTCTTCACAAAGAGAAACATCTCTTTCAAGGGTCCACACAAGATAATATGTGAAATCATTGATGCCTTCTATCATCTACTTATCACAATGTTTCCACACGACTAGTCTTGTTTGTCCCCTTGGGGTTTCATTCTTTTAAGCAGATGTCTAGTTTTGCCACCAACACTGTTACTTCCATATATCATATCTCCAACAAAAAACTAAATTTCAACCCTACCATAATAGCATCTAATTAAACCAAAAAAATAATAATAAAGCCCTATAATGAGAGGGTAAAACAAGAATAAATCTAAAAATTAAAAAAACACAAGTAGGGACTTAGCTAAATACCTTTCATATGCTACCTAAAATGTTGTCAAGTCAGCCCAAGATAAGCAAAAGTGTTGAAATTGCCTGAAAATTCACTAAATGTTTAAAATTAAGTGTTTTGATCTTTTTGTCTGGAGAATCCTTTTTTGCATCAACAAGCAAGGATTTCTGTCAAACTCACTAGTTTTGGCAAGTTCATTTGCAAGTAACTCACCAAGTAATCAGAAAACAAACTCAGAAAGTTTACCCACGAGTAACTTGGCCAGCATATTCTTTGCAAGTGCTCACAAGCCTGCAAATTTTAAGGTGTGTGTGACTTGTTTGCTCAATTCAGCATTGTTTTGGGGGGGGAGCTTTACATTTTTTCTGAGATACCTCCTGTTTTCTTAGGCATTCTATTTGCAGTTGCTTTTGCTGGTTCCGCTTTTGGGTTCCATGTAGCTATTTACAATTGTAGAAAATTACATTACATCATTTCATTGTAAAGGATGCAATTGATGCAGATAGCTGGATGGCTCTCAATCGAAGCCGAGTTGAATTTAGCATAAAGAGACATCCAAAGCTACCGTGTTCTGTAATATGTCTTTTTTGAAATGGTATTTAATCAATAATAATAACTTCAAAATATAAAAAATTAAAAATAAAATATAAAATATAATTTATGAAATGAAGAGCTGTGACTCCTACAAGAGATATAGAGATATAAAAGGGAGATCATTTCATTTGAGAAGCACATCCAAGGATCATTCATCCAACAATAGTCAAGGAAGAAAGAATGGAGCATATCAATCAAGGATTAATAGAAAGGAAAGGGTAGAAAATAAGGAAGTGACTATTTCAATGGGCAGAAATTATGAAAGGTTGTACTCTTTCAAAGAGTGGTAATTGTGAAAGGTTGTGACTCTTGCAAAGGGCAGGTGCAAGTTCTCCCTCACACTGGATGATATAAAGGGAAGAAAGTTTCATTTGAGGACATGCAAGGGAGATCAATTTGGAAAATAAGTTACTATTATCAAAAGGCACAATGGAGGGTGGTGACTCAATTCTTATGAAAGATGGTGACCCTTTCACCAATAAAGCATAAAGGAGAAATCATTTCGAGCATTCAAGGATCATTGTTCAATCATCATTGGCGAATCCATCAAAACAAATTCTTCATTCGTCAATCAATCAACAATCCCTCAAGAAATCAAGTAAACAATCAATCAGCAAGATCAAGCAAACAATCATCAAATCCACATCAATCATCACTTCATCTTGGGATCAAGAAAACAAACAATTCAGCAATCAAGAATCACTTTATCAAATCAACAATCAATTGAACATCATCCAACAATACCTCAAATCACCAAATCAAAGAAATTCATTCAATCAATCATCAAAGACATCAATTTGGAAATATAAACAGAGAGCAGCAATATATATATATATATATATATATTATTATTATTATTATATATATATAGCAGCCATTTGAGAATAAATCTATTAATCCATCAAGAGGTATTTTGTTAGCAATAAGATAGAAAATTCCTTTAGAAATATATATTTTGAATTTATATTAAAGTCTTGCCAATAGGAAGGATAGCCAGCCTTCCGAGTTCACTAGACTCAAGTACACCGCCCCGAGATGAAAGTTATGCTTGTAGGACAAAGGCATTGAGTGCCCCTGGGTTTGAGGTCCCATCAAGTATGCCATTCTGAGATGGTTGGAGCCATACTTGTGGACCAAGGGGTGCTGAGTGCCCTAAGGCTTGAACAAGGAGGACAACCTCCAAGGTGGACTGAGGGATGGAGAGGGTCTTACTCTTGCCATACTTGTGGGCCACGGGGCCTTGAGTGCCCTTGGGCTCGAGAGTCTTATCAAGTATGCCACCCTAGGATGGATGGATGGGAGATCCAAACATGCTCTCACAATACAAAAACAATTGTCATTGGGAATGCAGTTTGCAAGATATTCCTAATATGATTCACTATTGGAATATACTTGCTCAAAATGATATTGACGAGGAATTAGATATTAAAGGACTTATGGAATTAAATGCTATTATAGATTATTGATGTTTATTCTACTAATATAAGTTTCTAGAGATTAATGATGTGTGCAAATCCTAAACCAGAAATAATTCCAATAAGGGGCTTTAGAGTTGGCAATTTTATTACAAGTTTATGTCACTAGGGATAATGCATTTCTCATCTTGACATTAATTTGTTGTTTTAGAGCTAAATTTAGGTAAATCCCAAATGGGGGCATTCAATGTTCACCTAAATTTGTACATGGACTAGCATTTACCATGGATATATCATATATGCATGTCCATAGATATATATGGATATATGCTGTTGTGCAAGAATGACATAGAAATGGTCTAACATGATATTCAATATTTTAATCAATTGGGATGGCTTCATTAAAATACCAAATAACAAGAAGTTATGCAAACATTTATGAAATTTTGATCATAAAATTGTTGTTTATCTTTCACGGTCATACCACAGAAATGCAAGACCGCATTTATCATGTATGAAAAATGCTCCTGTCAAAAACAACAATGTCATTCCATGTATCTCATAAATTTCAGCGTTCTTCTAGATCGTTGAATATTTAAATAAAATAGGCAAGAATTCAACCTTGACCTGTTGTTTTCCACCACAGAAACACAAATCCAAACCTTCAATATAAACTGAAAATAAAAAATACAATGGTTCTGAATCATATTTAACTAAAATTGAAAATAAAAGAAAAACATGTACCTGCCCAACTCCAGCAATAAGAAATCGTCCAGACTGTGCAAATGCAAGTGAATTAACAAATCCCGTCTGTTTTCCACAAAGCAAACAAACAAGGCATCTATTCAGAATAACTGACATGACATGAACATGGGCTTAATATTTCAAATAAGGTATCACCTTAAGCATATGAAATGAACAAAACAAGAAATATAGCATATACTATAATTCTAATGGAATCGTGATTGTGTACCACCCTGAAGACCCAAACATAAAAAAAGATTATGATAAAATATTAATCTAAAACAGAGTGAGACATTAAAATGATGGAACCGAAAAACACAGAGAAGTGACAGAAAGATGAGGAGCAGAAAAAAGTGGAGTGAATTAGAAAAATAAGCCAATGGAAGGAAAGTTTCAGAAGGAAAGAAGAGGATGGGCAGAAGGTGAAAGTCCAAAAACTGCCAAAATGCTTCTTCCAAGTTGAGTGTGAATCAAAGATTCAAGAAAAAATTCAAAAAGGGGACCCTTGCTTAATGGATGGAGTTGGACTCTAAATCAAGGATTGGGAGCCAAATTTTGACCCTTCTAAGCACAACATTTTGAATACACCTATGTGGATTAGAATGTATAACAGTTAACCTACCTCTAAAACTGGAGTTCTTTGGTTCTAGCAGAAATAGAAAATTATCTGCACACTTTCATAATGGCTGATAAAAATACGATCAGAAAATATTTTTGGTTATAAGTCCAAAACAATTGCCAGTCCTACAAGAACTAATGAGTCTCTCTCCTAAATAAGGAACAAAATCGAACCCCAAAACCTAGGAATAATTAGCTGGAAAAGGACGTTTGTGAATAAAATCGCATGGAAAGCACACTTTGTTAGGGAGATATTTAGATATATAAGGACAAATCTACCTTTGATATCACCTTGGATTTTTTTGGAATCACAAAAAAAGTAGGGGAATATTCACCACTAAGGGAGAAAATGGAAGACTGCCATTAACAACTATTTCTCCTAGTGACAAAAAAGGATAAGGAATTGATTGGTGCAAAGCCCACCCAATTACAACGAAAGATGAAGGGGATGCAATATAAGGAGAAGAATCGGAACATGTGCGACAAGAGATCCTCAATTATCAAATATGAAATAATTGGGAAAGAACAACACTGGATTGTGAGTAAAATTACCTATACCTCTATTGAATTGAATAATTTTATTGATCAAATTTATATGGTACAACTATAAGCACAATTAAAAAAGAGTTTGGGAACAAATTATCATATCTATTGATACTATTCCCCAACAATTTGTGATTATTGGGATGACTTAATGCTATCCAAGATTTTGAAGACATAATAGGAGATGTTAAGAAGGTGAAGCAATCATGGCTAGACTTTATATAGTTCATAACTGGAGCAAGTTTGCCAACATTAAACCAAAAGATGGACTCTTGGGCAGATCGCCACTTGGGTTTTTGTAACATAGCTAAGAGACTAGATACATCTTTTGTAGTGGTTAATGGATGTCTTTCCCACTTACGTGTGAATGCAGTGTGCTCCTTATTCTTGGATATAACTACTTCTCAATTTAGTTACTCCTCAAAGAAGATCAAAAGCTAGATTGATGCTCCTTAAAATTTGAAAACACGTGGCTCAAAGATCCAAACTTCAATTCCACTATGGAAGAAACGCCACTATGGAAGAAACATGATCTAAGGCTAAATCACAAGTTCTAATTCAAGTTTGGTGATCATAACAATCGGATGAAATTCAGCAAGGGTAAAAATTTGAAAAAAACATTGACAATAAATTCGCCATATATAAATTTATTTATTTTAAATATAATATATCCACAAAATTGTCAAACAGTTTAACATTGCTAAATAATTTAATTAAATAACTCAATATTATTTATGAATAAAACAATATTATATCAAATATTTAAAATAATATATTTAAATTATCAAATATTTAAAATAATATATTTAAATTTAAATTAAAAATGTTAAATTTTAGTATATTTGTTTAGTTTAATTTAAATATTTTAGATTATGATGTTTAGTTTCATTATTAATTGCTTAAAATCTAAATTGAATATTTTAAAATTTCGCATATTAATTTATTAAATGATAATATTGTGGGAAGAGATCATTTGTTAGTAGTCTCTCTGGGTTCGGACCAGGCTAAAAGCCTGAGTTCTCCTAACCAAAAATGATGTTTAGTTTTATTATTAATTGCTTAAAATCTAAATTGAATATTTTAAAATTTGGCATATTAATTTATTAAATGATAATATTGTGGGAAGAGATCATCTGTAAGTGGTCTCTCTGGGCTCGGACCAGGCTAAAAGCCTGAGTTCTCCTAACCAAAAAAAAGCATAATATAACAATCTATATTTATATTACTAAACATATAACTTCATTAAAAAAAAGATAATTAAGTGCTACCAATATGGGGGTAGCTCCCTGTCATTAAACAGAAAAAAACATTACATTAGTTGAAATTGTGCAGGAAGAAGCAGATTCCTTCACCAATATCATAGATATGCTGCATCTCATGCGTCAGTAAATACATCCAGATTTGTTGCATGAAACACATTGATGGCTGAAAAATCATCATTCTTAACACAGTGCTTGAAAATGGACAAAGTTTTTTTCATTTTTCCTTTCTTACCCCTTTGTACATGTCAAATATGGCTCCCAAGAATCTACAACCAGCCTACTACCCACTTCCCTTGCCCATTCTTTCAATCCAACAATTTGAGTGATTGGTGTGAAGAAGTATCTATATACCCAACCGTCATGAACAATTAAGCTTGCAGCAAAACATCTTCCCATCACCAGCAATATTGCCAGCCTGACCTCGTTATTGTCACATTGAAAGAACCTTTTGCATTGATCCTCAGGGATCTCCTCTGTGCAGTTACAATTGGCACCAAATGTGAAAATCATCCTCACTCCTATCTCCTCTCCTTAATGTTGTTGAGTGAATTCAACAACCTATTTATTAATGCTCCAACCTGATCTTGATGTTCTTTTGCCCTTCTTGGATCTGCATTCTTATCATACAGTAATATTCATCTGCCTCTTTCATTGTTTCTTTATTCAGTGTATCTTGACTTACAAAGCCTAAATCCCTGCCTGCTCTGATTTCTATCTATTACTGTACTTCTGTTTAGCTTTATCTCATCTTTCCCTGTTGCATCACCTTCGAAATAGCCATTTTCTATTTTAATATTGCTTATCTTACTGACTTAGCTGATCTGGAGGGATTCCTTATAGATAGTACTAGCAACTTTTTCCATGTCTCATTATGGCTTTGCTTCAAATCCTGTCACCAAGTGTCCTGTTTTGACCAATCCCAATTTCTATCATTCTCCATTTTTTAATCATTTCATTTTCTGCATTTTATGAATGTAACATCAAGTCTTTCTTTCAATCCTCCTAACAGTCGTGCCTTATTGGATTCCAATTTTATGTCGTCTCTGGTTGATTCAATCCATTGTACCACTGTTTAGGATTAATCACTGTTACGTCCTTTTCAGCTTTGAAGCAACTCATGTAGCTAGCTCTGCAAACCTGTATAGATGCAACCACTTTATTTGCATCAACACACCTCTTTGTCTTGGTACCTAGCTGATCTGTTTCATATACCAAAGATGCTGTGGTTTGCTACCTTTGCCCTATGTTTCATATTTTTAGATGCTGTGGTTTGCTACCTTTTCTTCTTTTCTGTAACCTTCTTCATCCATACCACTGCTACCTTTTCTTCTTTTCTGCATCGAATAAGTCACCAAGAAAATTCATTTATAACTTAAAATGGCCCCATGTCTATGACTAAAAAATAGGAACTTAAGGTGTGGCCCCATAATGAATAATTAAAATAATATTTGCTGGGACTTTAGCTTTGTGGCCTCTTATTTAATAAATCATTTTATACTCTTATTAATCCCTTGGCTCCATATTGGGAACATGACAAGTCTTCACACCCTGAGATTGCTTGCCCCAAGCAATCACCAGAATCAAATTTGATTAGGATCAAGTACACCATTTAATTCCTGGATCCCAACAAAATCTTGGTGCATCTTCTTCGAATTTCCATTGCTCTAAACTTATGTAAACATGATAAGACCAAACCCTATGAAGCACGCTGCCATAATCCCAATGTAGAAGTGCCTCAAACCAAACCACACACCCCAGAAACCTATCGTACAGGGTGAAGAAGTAGGAGCTCATCAAGTCACCCAAATTTGGCCAAACATTTGTTGTTTGTAAAAACAAACCATCATGAGAACAATCAAATACCTCAACTAGAAATTCTGAATTAAGCAACTCATGTTTCACATCATCAAATGAATGGTGAAAATCACAAACAAGTTGAAGATTGATCTCAGCTTCTTGAGCCAATAACTTGGCTTGCCTTGCCCTTTCTAGCCGATCATCATTCATCATTTGGGACTGAGTTATATCCACTGCTCCAAAATGTCTAAACCCAGTCCTTGGTTGTAAATCTTCAGTTGAGACAAGCACCTTTTTCTTGTAAACTTCATGCTCAACCTTTATATCTTGAATGCCAATGCTAGAGGTCTCTTATTTATATCTTGAATACCACTGAAGAAATGCACCACACGTGTCAACACTAGGGTCCCAAATCTTTGCACTGTCATATCCATCCATCATGTCAATGCTTATTATGTTGTTGTTGTGAGCCTCTACATCATCTAACCAACTGAGAACTTCACTCCAAATGAAGCCATAATTACTACCAACAACCAACTCTATTAGGAATTCATGAATGAGCCAATCTTCAGCAAGGAAAGAGTGTTGAATACTTCTCCAAGACCTCCAAACAGCTGTTGTAACTTGATCTATATTTCTACAAATTAGTGTGCCTTCATTAAAGGTTGCTAAGGAATTGTTTTGTTTAGCCATGCAACCAACAAAGTCCCTTACCTTTTGATCCTCATAGCCCAATGTAATATCTAAAAACATTGAATCTCCAATCAATAAGTACATCGCTGCCCTATCATATGAAAGAGGTGACAAGTCCCCTGATGAATGGTAGATGTTTCTATTTCTCAACAAAGACAGGCATTTAGTGGCTGGTCCACTATGTATGCAACCAAAAGTCTCATCAACTCTAGGTAGGGAAGGATCAACTTCACACTTGATCATCCCATCTTGAATGTTCTCAAACCAAAGTTCAGAGTTATACTCATGCCTCTTCAAGATACATTCGCTGTCCTCTTCTTCCCTTGGAAGAAATAAAGATCTAAGATCTGATTCTCTTTGTTCACTTGTATGATCTAACTGATTGCATCGCTCTTCAATCCTTTAAAGATGTTGTCTTGCTCAATCAACGAGCTTCTTTGCTTGGGTAGCTCTAAATAACCAATCTTCATTCAACGTTTGGCAATGTTTTATATCAGCTACTCCAAAGTACACAAAATCAGCTTATGATGGATTGTATCATTCCAATCATTATGTCTCATGCTTGTATATTGTGTACCATCAATTGTAGGTAGCATATCATTGATTTCATCTTGGCCAAAGGCTGCAATATCTTGAGAAAGATGGGCCGCATCACTATTGTTATAAGATTCACAATCATTGTCATACCTTTGTGTCAAATCTTCAATTGTCACAAGCATCCTTCCATTGTAACCTTCATGCTCAGTCTTTGTATCTTGGGTGCCAATGTTGGTGGACTCCTCCTTGTTGCTAAATCCATGTGTCAAGGATGCAATCTCACAGGAATGAGGAAAGGAACTACAGCTATCCAAATCCAGAATTTTGAGCTTCGCTTCCATGCTTTCTTCAGAATCATTAAACACTGCCCAATGGTCATGCAAGTCTTTCCACACCAACGGCTTTTGTTCCCAGCCTTGTATGCCAACTTCTAATTTTTCAACATGTGTAGGAGTGGTGCCAATATGAGAAGCAATGATCACACTAGTAGATGCATTAATATCATTGCCCTTCGAATCCAAGTTATCACTATCCATGTCAATTTCATGTTCTTCATCAGTCTTTGAGCAATCTGAATACTTATCAAACCTCTCGTGAATGACCTCATTGCAAGGTTCATGTGATGACAAAGAACTGCTGGTCAAACTCAGAAAATCAGAATCGTGGTCATCAATAATCTCTCCATGGGCTATTGTACCTTGCATATTGCTTGAAGCTACAAACTCTTCTTTCACATCTTCCACCATGAATGATGGGACAGCGTTGTGACCAACCAAAGAGCTACCAATTGGATCTATAGCAAGTAGTGTGACTTCTGAAACAAATGTTCTGATTGGTTTATAGCTTCTTCCTCAACACTTTTCCCATCCAACTCATGTACTAACAAGCTATCATCAGCATAACTGTGGATTGGATCATTTACCTCATGCTCTTCTTTACTTGCTGTCATGAAATCCGATGGTGGGCAAACAACGTTTTCAACTTCTATCATGTGTTTATCGACCCATACTTGGCTTTCCTCAATGCATTGCTCCCCTCAATGCATTGCTCAAGTGTTAATAGTGGACTGCTGATTGCATTAAAGAAATCTAAATTATGATCCCTTGAAGTTTCTTTGTTATCTTCAACAAGCTCTAACGTTTGGTGCTCAGAGTCATATGCTGCCTTACCATTCCAAACGTGCATTTCCAATGTGCTCTTTGCCTCCAACCAAAACCATGGTGAAATCATCAAGACGAACCAAACATTATCATATTGTAAAACCCTATGGTTAGGCAATCTTCTAGTCCCTACAACCAGCTCTCTAAAGCAAAATGATTCGTATGACTTCAACAAGCAATCCTCCATTGCAAGCATATAAATGAGACAAGTAAAATCTATCTCACTACATGACCATACATTATCACAAAGTGATTTCTTACCAATAAATTGTAGAGCTGTCTCATGCAAAGGAATATAGGTGGAATCCACATCCCCATGTAGCTAATCAATCAGAGTAGAGTTTGCAAACTTCGTGAAAACATCTTCCTTCACCTTGAGGCTGCCATGAAGACACATGCGTTCCTCGCTTGATGTTGTAATTGTTCCTTCTTGCTTGTTCATATCCTCTTGTGGCTGGAGTGAACATGTGAACATGACTTTATCTTCCTTAGAGCTTCCACATGTTTGGCTAGAAGTCCAAACTTCTAAACATGACCAAATTTTGTCTCTTCCATGATTATTTGTAGGTTGCAAACTGCAAGTAAAAGCTTCCTCTTTCTTCTCCATCCTTTCTTCAATGGTGACACATGAGTTTTTTCGTTTCAAGAATGTTCCTCCTGGCTATAGCTCCATACTCATCTCATTCATTTCAATTTTGACTCGTTTTTAATACATGATTCATCATGCTTAGAATCAAATACCTCTTGAACTTTCGCTTCTTTGACTCTGATTGACATTATGATTCAAAATTCGTTTCTTCTTTTCTTTTTCTTATGTAAAACCTAGCAAAAGATTCGGTGGCCTTGACCTCCTTAGGTTCACTTAAGTATTCATCAAAAATTATGATAACCTCCTCATTTACAGGAATAGTCAACCTTGACAAATCTCGATATTCCTGAAATGTGAGAAGATTCTTCCTCTTTTGATATTTGTTATACCACCTAGCAATTTCAGTGGCAGCAACTTCATTTTCCAGTTCTTCCATTTCTGTTTCCACTGGGTTGCTTCCAATCCCTTCCACTTGCTGTCCAAAACTTCTTCTTCTATTGTACCTGTGCGGTTCAAACCCACTGGAGAGCATAGAACCACTTTCTACTGACATGCATTGGATTAGGAGCAAAAAGAAACCATAATTTCTGGCATGCAACCGAAAAAAAATTGACATGCAAATGAAAATCTATGACATGCAACTGGAAAAGTTCACATACAATTGAAAATCTTGACATGCAACTGGAAAAGTTGACATGCAATTAAAAATCTTGACATGCAACTAGAAAAGTTGACATGCAATTGAAACCCTCACAGGCTGGCAGGGACATTGTGCTCCAATACCACTGAAATATCCGATCTTCTAATTTTCAGGTAAATTAGGAATTCACCTTGTTTTAAATTTCAGATTTATTTCTCAATACAAATTGATTTGTGCATGCAATGATGAAATTCATACGATCAAGAAACAAATGAACTTTCCATGAAATCAACTCTTTAGAAACTCGATCAATGAAATATCAAATTTAGGACATACTTGGTTCAAGTTATATGAAGAGATATTAGCAAACCAATTTGTTGTAGATTTCAGACTGCTTTTTAGGCATTCCCAGTCCACCTGTTGTGCATGCGATTTCCTTCAAATGCTTCCACTGTGTTCTTTCCACTACTTATGCTCAGACTGATTGAAGATGCCTGCGCGACTTTCCAATGACTACAGAATGAGCTATGATTCTGATTTGAGAAGCACGTCGGACCTTAACCTTTGAATCTTCTTCCAAGTTGGGCGTGTTAAGTTTGATTCGTGTCTCCTATATTCTCTGATTTAAGAACTATAGATGTAGCTTGTTGTAGTTGTTCCAAACTAATGCAAAACGGTCAAGAAACTTGGGTTTGTGTCCAAGTTCAAATCTCAAGGGTTTCGTCTTGAGAAAAGCAAGTAGTTTGCTTCCTTGCAAAGAGTAAAACCATAACAAAATCAATAGATAGCATAATGAATCACTTATAATTGCCCTCAGTCACCTTTATAAAGACTTTCCTTCCAAAAAGCAGCTAACTCCTCCATAAATCCTATCTTTTAGGTGACTTGACTTAATTTACCATTTATTAGAAATCCCTCAAAGAACAAGTCACCAAGAAAATTCATTTATAACTTAAAATGCCCCACGTCTATGACTAAAAAAAAGGAACTTAAGGTGTGGCCCCATAATGAATAATTAAAATAATATTGGTTGGGACTTTAGCTTTTTGGCCTCTTATTTAATTAATCATTTTATACTCTTATTAATCCCTTGGCTCCATATCGGGGACATTACATTCACTCATATTATGTACCCCGATATTTGTACATATGCATAAAGACACTTAGATGAGTCCACCAACAAGCAATGGAATGACTCTAACATGAAGAGAAAGAAGAAGAATGATTTCAAGTCCTTGGATGACCTTTTAGTGATGTTATGTTGTCTTGTATGGAAGAAGTTCAACTAAGGCCAAAAACCATCAACTAAACTTTGTTCCCATAATTACAAGTCTGTATGCAAACTAGCATGTCACTTACAAACATTCTTCCACAAATTCCCTACCTTTTTGGCTTGAAATCTCATTCCCTCTCTCGTGGCATATTTGTCCTATCAACCACCAGTCTATAAGTGATTATCCAAAAGTCTTTAGATCAATAAATAAGGAATAGTGGAATATTGTGTTTCACTAATTTGAAGTACCACATTATTTAACTCAGAAATAGGTGTGATTTTTACCAAACTAGCATCTCTTCTAGTGATTAATGATAAAGATAGACACAACTAATTTATTCTTTTCGAACATTGATTCCAACACATAATTTGAAAAAATAAAATATCATTTCTATCCTAATTTTATCTCGCGAGGTAATAGCCAAAACCTTTCCCACTATTCATTCCATTTAGGTATTATGTTTCTTTACAGCTAGTTCATTTTCCTCGATTCAGATTAACCTCATTTCATATGGTTTTATTAATAAATTACCACAAGACTTCATTATATAGGATCATAGACCACATCCTTGTCCCTATCCCCATCCCCACCCCCACAATTTATGGTGACTGTCATTCAAAAATGATATAGCCATATCCAAATTTATTTAATCACATAAGCTAATTTGAAAGTTGTCCCCATATCAATGCTAGTAACCCACATCCCTAGGCAACTATTCACTTTTTATTATAATAAAAAGACAAATTATAAAATTTAAAAGAAATCAAAAACACAAAATGAGAAACCTTCTTTGCCTTCATCATCTTGACATCCCTAAGCCCCACTTACCATTGCACCCATTTTACCTTTCCCTATTTTTCACTTGTCACATCTGTTGTGCAACATTGTCATCCTTGCTTGCCCAGTTTTAGAAACATAATTTGGAGCGCAACTACTTTTCCTACCATGTTTGTAGGCTTATATCTTACTCACATGCATTACAATCACCTTAAGATGTTATAATAGTTTTTCTTAGCATTGTGCTCTTTTGAGATACTTAGTTTTTTATAAGCCTAATAAAAAGATAAATACATATGTTTCCTGAGCCTATTTTGTCAACTTCGGATGCACCTCCCTACCTTCCTCTCTCCAAGAATAATACCCTATGTTACCAAGTACTACTAGTAAAGACAAGGTTCTGATACTGGTACTGTACAAGTGTAATATAATTCTAGCTATAGCTTGGGTACTTACTAGGTGTGTGGGTTCATTGTGGGTCCTCCTATGAAGAACCCATAGAAAACTTGGGCAACCCAGGGCCGTACCCAAGCAAACACACCAAATATGTGCATGCATATGAAATAAAATATGCATTACTTCTAAATTGACATCAAATCTTTGTATGAATATACCAAACGAATCTCTATATTAAGCCTTTAAATATTTAGAAACAAAATATAGGTACCCAAAACTATGTACGATGCTTCTAATGAAGAAAATATGAATATGATAGAGGTATTTTATTTATAATTTTACTGGTAATTATGGATTCATGAGTATCACTCTTATTTTTATAATATATATTTAAAACTTTGATGTTTGCACATATGTATGTATGTATATGTGTGTATATATGTGCGTATGTATGGATGTACCTGTACTTGTACTCAAGGAAAGAAATTTTCCGTACATGTATTTGTACCCATACCCATACCTAGATCGACAACTTAGTTAATACTATGATAAAAAATGGTACTGAGCTTTGTTTAGAGTCTAGTTGTTTATTAAATTATTTTTGAGTGTTCACAACATCATTGGTTGTAAAGCTTTGGTTTCACTTCCAACCAACTCATAGCATGCTTGCACAATTGCACCTTGAGACACATCCTTAAGGAGAGTAAACCCTACAAGCTCCATCCACTTCATGCAAAGCAAACAAAGTAATTAGTGTGAGATCCCAAGTTTGTGATCAAACAAGTTATTATTGTATGTCCATATACTTTCCAGGCTCCATATCATCAAAGCACTTATTTTTAATTTGAGTTATACAATGATGACACTTAATCATGCAAGTGACTATATTTGTACAAATCAAGGTAACCTGCATTGTTACTAATTATTTAAACAAACCTAACCACTTTCAAGTTGTACATCTTGTAACAAGGAAAATATTCACAAGTAAATAACACTTTTAAAGTGGTCTTTTCCCTTGTTGATTTCCCATCTATTGCAGATAAATATGGCACAAAGTTTGTGTTCATGTTCCACTATGAGAATTTTCATGATTAAATAAGCACATCATCTAAGCCGCAGCAATAGAAACATCAATGCAGAGAAATGCAGATCATTTTCCGGACCAATCCTAATAAACACCTAAACTGCCAGCATATTGCATTTGGCAGAAACATTTGCAACAACACCAGGGACCTGAAAAGATAGAAATGCAACCTCCACAACACATACAATCTAACTTCCAAATCACAAGACCATAGCATTAAATGTGGAGGAATATGGAGCATTCTTCTAGACAGTCTTCAAAGCTTTTTCCTGCATTTTCACCTTTAACAACTTGCATGGATCAAAAAATTATTGTGACATCATTTGCTCCCTCCAGAGCAATAAAACAACAACCTATAACGTGCACAAGACTATCAGCATCATATCTACTTCATCACCATGCTTCTAATTCTCATCTTAATATGGTATCATCGTGATAACATCTCTACTGACAATCAACAAGTCTCTGCATCACCATCTCTATCAAGTCTATCCATCACCATCTCTGTTCTTCAACAAAGAACGTCAACATTATAATCAACACAACATAATAAGTGTAGACATCAACACCAATGAGGGTTGACATCCAACCCTAGACTGCATCAGCACATCAACAACTCTCACAGCAACATCTCTAAACACAATTGAACATATGGCATCAAAACCATAACATCAATCTCCACAATGTTGACCCATCAGAGCCTTCAACAGTCTTGACATCAATGACACAACGAATCTGACCTCCACCATCAATTACTCTTATCTAATCCTATGGGATCCAACACATCATATTCAAACCACCTCCACCAATACGCATTTACACCATCCTCTTCAACATCATACGATTATTTTTCTGCATACAAATCAGCACTAACAAAATCCATATGTATCAATTTCTCTCATTCTCTAACTTTTCCTCTTTCATCTCTACAACATGCAAATTTACATTACTTTCATCTTTCTCAAAATTTAATTAAATAAGATTTTACCTTTCTCATCATCTGCTCCAACTTCAGTTTCATCTTTCATTCTCTTCTTTCATGCCTTCAAAAAGACGTTGTTGTAACATCTCCTTTATCTTCAATCAATGCAAGCCACTCTAACTCTACTACTGAAATTTCTAACAATATATCTTCTTTCATTTTCTGCTACCCTCATGTCCTTTAAAGGACTCACTTATGTTGTAAGACTATTCACCTTATTATGCTCACAGCTACCTTTACCATAATAAAATTTAAAAAAAAGAACTTCGCCTCAATTTCATCCACTATTGCAACTCTTTCATCACCTTCCTCCTCTGCTGTCAACATTTTCAAGCCTTCACAAAGACTTTCCCATTTTGCAATCTCTTTATCCATGTTCCCAGGTTCGGCTTCCACAAAGATATTGATTCTTCTAATCTCCTTTCAAATTAACATTCTCATCTTTGTTAATCTGCGCATCAAATAATGGACCTTCAAAGTCCATCATCTCATCCTCTTTGATCTCGTTCTCCATACCTTCTAGCAGCATGTATCCACAGCAAATTTATTATATTTTTTATCTTCATTGATTTTCTTCATCAAATATTGGAAATTCCAAGTCCTCTACTGTAGCTTCTTTTTCTTCTTCGATGCCACATGAATGACACTATGATGCATCTTTCCTCTTTCCTACAATCAATACATCATTAGAAAGAAAATTTGAATCAGCCTCACCCCTATTCATCTCTGCTGTTCCTTTTCAAACTCTGCTCTTAAATCATTCAACTGCTGTTAGATCCCATCTATCATTTTATCTCTTAATATTCTTTCTCTTCTCAAAAGTACAAGAATCCTTAGAATTCATCCGATGACAGATTCCATTTTCTTCTCTCTTTTCCTTCTTCAAAATCTTCAACCCCTCAAAGCCTCTACACTAGTCCCCTTATCAACACCCTCAAGTCCTAGTGCAAATTGCCTCATGTTCAGTGCTCTACCTACACAAAAAAGAACTCCTGCTCCACAGATCGTCTATGCAGCTCCTCTTGCAACTTTCAAATAATCTACAACAAAACTCACATACATCTATCCAATACACAATAAAGATTTTTGGAAGACACACCTCTCTCTATGCCACTCCACCCACAGATCCTAGTGCCAGACTGCCTTGCATTCCATGCTCTGACCACACGCTCAGGAACAAGGGTTCTGACACCATTTGAAGGTACTCCACCACACACATACACACAAAGCAAAACAATGGATAGAAACACAGAAATTGCAATTATAGTAATGGGTACATTTTAGAACTTATGCAGGATTTATATCACAATGATGCAGATGGAAGAATGGCACTGTAAGACTAGAAGTCACATTCTCTTTTTGTGGACAAATGGATCTTGGAGAGAGACTATATAATTATAATCATTACTTGTGACATATAAAAAGCAGGAGACTGTGTCTCTGTCATTAGACACACAGAAAAATTTATTTTAAATGATTGTCTCAGGTGTTCAGAACAATCTCATAGATTGAAGACGAAAGCATCTAGCTACCGATGATTTAAATGCTTCATCCAATACAAAAAAGGGCAGAACAAAGAGCGACTAAGGCTGCTCAGGCCACAAACTTCAGGCAGCTAAACTAGTCTCTGTACAAAGAAGATCATTTGAAGTTGAAGGCTTACTGCTCAAATACAAACCCTCTATGCATTTCACTGCTTTTGCTTATAGAAACTGATTTAAACGCGTATAAGTGCATTTATTCTAACAAATTTAATTAGTCAACATATTGAAACCCCAGTCTGAGGGGAAGAGGATCACATGCTTTGGTGTTAAGCTTCATCCAGCACACCAGTTAATACACGATTAAATCACGTTAAGGTGCACCAACAAAGAGGAGATGCCAGTAAAAGCGACCTATGTGACAACCAAGCCATAGTCATAAGTTTCTCAACTTTAAAATTTGTTAAATGAAAAAAAAGGCAGTAAGAAACCTAGAGCACCAACTTGAAAAAGGGGGCTATATCAAGGTCCCATTCCATCTCCATGCAAATTATGATCAAAGTACAAACTACAAGGCACTGAGTAGTTCACACCAAAAATGAAAAAAAAAAATTTGATTCAACAAGTATTATCCCATTAAATATAACATAAGATAATCAAATTAATGTAAAAATGTAAAGTGTCAAAGAGAAGACACGAAATCAGATTGAAAAAGAAACCAACACATGGACTACCCCTGTTGCCCATCCTTAGGTGTGTCAGAACTTTTCATGAAAATAGAGTAGCTAATATAGCTGATTTCAGAACAATGCCCTTACCTCAAATAGCTATTAACTATTCCACTGTCACAAAAAATAGTATGCTGATAAGTAATAACTCTACCATATTCAATAGATATTGTACGAAACTTTAAAAAGTAAAGGTGACAACTTCAAGAGTGCATAAGAACTGTATAGTAACATGCAGTGACAACACTCGATACATATACACTCAGATGCAAAGAAAGCTTTAAATTGGAGATTAAACGGACAGAAGAGGAAGCCCTTACTGTAACATATCCTTGCAATATGCAACATTGCAAGATAATCATCTTTTAGGGAGTCTTATTAGCTAGCATTTATCTTCAATTCACTTTAGCAATGTGAACTTATAAGGCAAAATATGCAAAATATGTTCACCAGTGCTAATTACATTTTAATTGGGCCTTTTCTCATCTGTCATAGAATTTAAAACAGAAAACAGTGATCTCATTTCTTACCAAGGGAATGTCATGCACAACTTTAAGGCTTTTACTGCTATTCTCGATAGCCCACAATCGCACCATTCCATCACCAGCTCCTGATGCAGCAAGATCACTCCCTCTACACACTGCAAGAGCTCCAACCCAGGACTCAACAAAAGAGCTACTTCCCATTGTATGTGTTATGTTACCGTTCCCTGCATCCAAGCAACCAAGGAAAAAATTCAACACAATGTTTTAAAGATATAAGTTAAAAAAGAAAGAAAAAGAAAAATCAATGAACAAAAACAGCACATTAAATATATAGACAACCAAGAAGCAGTAACAAGGTCAAAAGTTGCAGTCCTTGTAATGTCTTCATTTTTGGATTCTCTTGCAATGCAATTAGTGCTGACTTTATAAATGAGTGTCATCCTAATGAGAGGGGTAATTTGATGTTACCAATGAACTCAGATGGTTTTCATATGATACTTTCAAATGTTATTTTCAGTTTCTAATTTGGTCTCCAAGATTCTTGAATGGAGTGTCTATTCTAATAAGTCGCCTAGTCAGGTCTGTCTATCACCTTTCATCACCAGGATCATTCCTACGCAATTAGTTTTTGATTCCAATGCATTTCAGCCATTGTCACAACTTGGGTGTAATTTAGAGCTAATATTTAATTAATTTCACTAAGGTTGTCATTTTAATACACGCATTAGAAAGCTTTTAGTGGAAATACACGCAGAGCTAAAAAACTTGTGATTTTTAACACTCGTCGAGTACTCTACGTGTTTTCCATCTATGTGTTGAAGTTTATTATTTCTCTATATGAGTTGGTTCAACTCAGTCATCTTGAGAACGAAAACCCTCTTAGAGAAGATGCACTTTGGTGGTGAAATATCTACCCTAGATAATATTTTCACCGTGTTTTGCAGCTGGATTCAGTGGTACAATGATTCTACCCTAGCCAGTTTTTTGGAGATATCAATTCCGATATTTCACAATGCATTCAAGGTTGAGCTTATCAAATTTGTGCAATCTCTTTCAGAGACAAATTTGCAGGTTACTGGTTTTATTGCAAATATTTGTGGAAGTAGATTAGAGGTGACATTTCTCCTCTTGAAACAAACATTACATTGTGAGTATCTTGGCATGAGAGCTTGAAGTAGTTGGCAGGTTCATTTCACCATCTCAGCATTTAGCAAAAGACTTTTAAAAGCTATGTAAGACTTGAGAGAAGAAACCGTGTGCTTCACCTTGGATGCAGCTTGGCATTTACCAGACACATATCTAGACTCCTTTTATAGTCTGGCACAGCTCTGAAGAGGAGGTCGTGGCTTTAAATCTAGGCACAGCAAAGGAAAAAGAAAAAATGGAAGACCAAGAAGTCACAACTAACTCACATATATATGTTTTGAGTTAATCATGAAGTTATATTCCAAGTGAATCAACTGGGCACAACTAGAAATCCTTGGCATTGAATTTAAAAAATAATCTGGCCAGGCTGCCGATCATTTGCTAGAGGTCATGAATATTTTCTTAGGTCTTGCTGAGTCATATTTTCAGTCTGGGCGCTGCAAATGTATCATAGGAACCTTCCTGCTCCACTATCAACCAATGTAACGAGTAAGTTGATGTTACCTGGTGTTGAGTGACTAAGTTTGGCCTCTTCATGCACTTAGACAACAATATATTGGCAGAGTTGGCACCTTTTTCGATAGATGGTTGAAGGCAGAGTTAAGGTATATGCTGTTGGGGCAACAGAGTAGTTGCAGAAGTCGGGCATTTCTGTGAAATTTGGTGCAATGATGGATCATTACTTTCAGTAGCAGCAGAAGTGACTTGTGATTTAGGCAGAAAATTAAGAGTATAGTGTAGGCAAATCATTCTAGGAGGAGATGTAGTTTAAGAGGCAACAGAGTTAAGCTTACTTGGACAACAGAAGCAAGGATCACAAGCAGATTATAGTCATCAAGAACAAGCTAGAGTTTCAACAGAGGCGTCTGTTCCACAAGGATCAACTGGAATCAAAATTACATTGCAGTCTCAAAATCATTGCTGGTTGTATTCATGCCTATGAGGTCAGATTTTGGTACAGTAGTTTGTCAATTATTGATTATCTCAATACTTCAATAAAATAAATTGTTGTTCTGCCATATATCATTGGAGCTAATGACTATAATGATGAAAACATTATTAGTGCACTAGGCATATTATTGCATATG
This sequence comes from Chamaecyparis obtusa, assembly GCA_027943335.1. NCBI lineage: Eukaryota > Viridiplantae > Streptophyta > Pinopsida > Cupressales > Cupressaceae > Chamaecyparis > Chamaecyparis obtusa. Next base: position 813,870 of record BSBK01004527.1, read on the forward strand.
AATTGGCATTATTATGAATAAAATATCCAGTCGTGTGCAAAAAATACCAATGCAAACTGGAAACACTTAAATCTGTGAATCGCAGACTTGATGCTCTACAAGTGTGCAAACTGTTTGACAAAATTATCAGAGAGGAAAAAATTGCAAAAAATATGTCTAGTAACAGGGGTGGTCTTTACAGTCCACTCATCCTTGATTTTAAGAAAATGTCTACTATAGAGATTCCAGACTACTAGTAAAAGAGAGAAAAAAATGACTCCAAGTTTGAAGTACAGCAGTTCTGACACTTTTACCTAGCATAATTGCAAGAAAATAATAATACCACCTTTCTTTGCAAATTGATCGTTTTTGCTCAATGTTGTCTTTTTAAACCTTTCTTGACAGATCAATTATTTTGGTTCAATGTTGACTTTTTAAAACATTTCCAACAGTGGCAACTGGCAAGACATTGAGCCTACATTTCTATTTAGCATTTACAAATTGCTTACCAATATCATTGCCATCATTAATTTGTGAGGATGTCATTTCTTCTGGCTTTTCCCCAGTGCCAGAATCTTCTGAGAGATGTTGAATACCTGGATGTCCATGTGCACCTTTTGCAATAAAAACCGGTTTTTTCCGCATCATGCTCCAAAGTTCTATGCTTCCATCATCGGAACCTGATATGAACTCTTCATTGTTGACAAAACAACAACATTCTAAAGATGCTGCATGTCCTCTAAACACTAATTGTGTCTCCTCTGGAATCTGCACAGAAAAGTTAGTCATTGAGGACAATCTATTAAACAATGAGTAAACCATAACCATCACACAAGCGCCCTAAAGACAAAAGCCCATAAAATAGATTTCATCATCAAAGGAGAAGCCACAGAATGCATTTGTGATGGGACTTTCTCGTTTATCTGCTTGAACATCATTAGTAATAATTGATCCCTCATTAAATATAATGTCAGCAAATAAAATACTAAAATCATACATAGAAGCTACAAAAAAGGAATAAAATAATTGTGAAAGAGATAAATCAGCCTTTCCACAACCACGGGAATGCTCCATAATATAGAAGTAGCCTAACTTGGGAGAATGATATGATGAACGAAGCACTCACACCATAGGATCATTCTGATTTTCTAAACAAGAAGTTTTAAAGCCAATTCCAACAGATCTTGGCATTTGCTTCATGGCACACAACATATACTGATAGCAAGAATTTCAGAAGACTAAGTATCATCAAACATCTCAAAAGAAGTGACGTAATCTAATAATGCAGACTTGAGCTGCTATAAAAAAATTTGTATATGAAACAGGATATCTCTAAGTGCTTAAAATCTTTCCACCAATACATTGAAAGATACCTTCCATAAACGCAATGTGTGATCACGTCCAACAGAAAGAACTCGTTCTTTTCGCAAGCAATCTACCATTAGGATTTCACTTTGATGACCATAGAGAGTATCAATGTAGGATCTGTCCTCTGCACTCCACAATTTTACTGTGCGATCAAATGATCCAGATATAAGTTGCTGCGTACCTTGCCGAAAAGCTAAACAAGAAACAGCTCCCCTATGACCTGGAAAGGCCTGCAATAAATAGAAAGACTAGAAATTGAGCAATTGCTCTGCCCAGATAAATAATGTATACACTCTAGAGGTTATGAAAATTGTACTTGAATATGTTCCCGTGTCCGGGTATCCCATAGATGAACATAACGATCGAATCCTCCAGTAGCCAAATACCGGCCATCGGAACTGATAGCCATTGATAGAATTTGTTTGCTGGCCTGTTTCCTATTTGAACTTTTTGTAGAGGCTTCCTTGCTGGGCCAGTCATATTTCTCACTTGCACCTGTTTCAACATCCCAATGAAAAATTGTACCATCTTTTGATGCTGAGAAACCCTTTGAATCATCTTCTCTTAGAGCTACAGTTGTTACAGACTGCTTGTGTCTTTTAACAACTCGCCACTCTACCTGCTTGGAGGGCCTCATAACCCTGTTGAGAATTAAACTTTAGCATTCATTTATTATATGGAACCAAACTAACATACCACAACATATTGTCTTGGATTTTCATTCACTAAATGAACTCTTTTCAAAAGCCTGAAGGATAAATAAGAATTTCCAGCAGTTCCTATTAATGAAATTTCGAATTTAGAATAATTGTCCACTCAATTAATTACTGTCTCAAATCATTATATGAGGCTATGCATTGCACTCTTTTACAAAACTCGGTACAAATCACACTATCAAAATTTCTTTAGCAAAACAAAACTTGCCACGAGGCTGGATAGCTATTCAAAACTCATGATATAATCATCAAAAAATGAAACTAAAATGGGGATGTATGTGTTTAGAACAACTATAATCATTCATACGCATAGCTTTGTTCCTTGAATGAAGTATGCACACATGTGACAGAATTAAACAACTAGGCTGGTCAGTTGAATAGTGCCTTTTTTCGGAAGTAGAGGAAAGATAAATGCCCCAGCAAGCTATCATAGCATCTACAAAATGTAATCTTTGAATTGTATTTTGTTAATAAACTGGCCATGAACAAGCCTCTAAATAAACAAATAAAACTAGATTAACAATCTTCTGTTAATATTTCAAATTATCAGTGTTCAAACAAACATTGATTCTCTGGAGCAAATGAAACTCAAAGCTTTTAAAATAAAAGACCTGGTCTTAATAAACACACAGAATCGCCTCAAGGCAAGAAGTTCTTGTAATACAAAATTTAAAACACAACAGTTTTGGATCTCCAAACCATCAAGTTGTTCTTATTTCTGACATCAACAATGAACACAACTAAACCAATATACAGTTGTGAACTACAGACGCCAATAAAAATAACTAAAAGATTTAACCAACAAGGAATGAAAGATCAATTGTAAATCACAAAGCTTGTAAGCTGATGCATGCAATCAACTGTTGCCTATTTCTGGTACAAAAGCTTAAGCTGCATATTCAATGCAACCACTTAGAGTTGGATCTACATCAAAAAAAAATTGTGCAGAACTTGTCCCCAAAAGATAATTTCTGCCATATCCATAAATTTAAGTTACTCTAGAGACCATAACTGAAATAAAAAATATAAAGTACCGAAACAATGCAAAGTACTATAACAAAAATTTATGTGCTATAAATCACAACTTCAACATGCAATTGTATAAGCTTACTGGTTACTAAAGCACAATGTCTCATGGTTTAGACAATTATATACTTGATATGCTTCTATTTCTATGCATTTAAAAACCTTGCTGTCCTATTGATAATATCTTGCAGAAAACAAATTAAATTCAAGATTTGATATGCATTGTATTTAGATAAATATGTATTATTAGGCTCGTGATACAGGCTGGACTCTTTGATTTTTGGGACGTGTCTGTGCTCCCTGTAAGGTCTATCTTGCTTCTTTAAAGCCCTGTCATACTTAATTTCTACCCTCAGGACTTTCTCTTAATCAAAACCAAAACCAAAACCAAGTGATTTCATGAACTCCATTGCTCAATGTTCCTGTCAAAGAAAGTTGTCCTCGCACATGATACCTCCAAAACATCTTGCCAAGTATTACCTCCGTCGCAAAGAGAATTTTTTCAAACCGATAAATAAATTTAAATGAAAAAAAGAAATACCTCGAAGCAAGAAGGCGCTGTACCCGGCCGCTCTCTTCGAGCTGCTCCTGCTGAAGAATCTCGGCTACAAGCGAATCCCTTTTACCCCTCCTCCCTTCTTCATCTTCATCTTCATCTTCTTCGTTTTCCTCTTCCTGGACTTTTGTTATTTCCCTAATTTTGTCCAGATAAGCTTTGGCCAACTTAAGTCGCTTATCATCAGCAGTCTCTGTGTCTTCCAAGGCGACGTCTTCTTCTTCTTCCTCCCCATTTCTGTCAACAAAAATCATCGTCGTCTTCTTCGCTGCTGTGAATCTCCTCGCCCTTTCCCCTTTGTCGTTTGGGAGTTTTATCGTTGAAAAATGGATCATTGTCAATTGCAGGAGTTTTCCTTTTTCTGTTACTTCCCCCTCCTCCTCCTTTTCCTCCTCCTCTGGAAATATTGTTCTTATGACGCTGCTGGTTCTTCTTCATCTTAAATATTGTCCGGAAATCCCGATCCTTTCAGATTTAACAATGGCGGCGCATTCCTTCGGGAACTCTGTGGCAGAGACTGCTTTTTTTCATCGGCTTAAACCTCTGAAAGTGAATCTTAGGTTTTTGGGTACTAAATCTTATTGGTAAGAGCTAACATAAGGTTTCGAATGGGAGGAAACGAATTTAAATTTTTATTATTTAACATATATCTCTTTACAAAATCTATATTACTATATAATATAATAAAAACTGGTAGGCATATTACAATACTTTTCAAACCGTATTCTTTCATAGAAAACTCAAATATCTCTTAAATGACATGAGATATAAGAGGTATGTGTAAGATTTTGTTCAAATTTGACATCGTACTTAAAAAATAGTAACTTTGTCAAAATAGTCTCTACTAAAAAATTAAACAAAATTTTTGGGTGATGGAAGATTGCTCTTACACCTTAGATGCTCCTACATTATGCATCATAAGTGTTTATGTACAAAAACGGAATAACTTTTGCCCATCCATATAGAGGATTTGAACAAAAGGCTTACATTTGATGATAAAATCATGATGAGCTCATGATGCTTATCACATTTCAAATGAAGGGTGTTTTTCTATGCTTGCATAAAAATATGTGTGGGGCACCCAATGAATAGTTGACATTGAGCACTACTAAATGACAATGCATAGTGTGGGTTTGATGTCAATGTCATGCTTTACCACATACCTCCTCCGTAATTCCTTTTCCATGCATTATTTATGCATCATCTTCGTTCATCAATTAGAGCTCCCATAATGAATTTTTATTGTGTCTAATACACACTCATAATATAAATTGTTTGTGCTTAATGTTTGAATGGTATAATACAACAAATACAATATTGACTATTGACGAATTAGGGTCAGTGTATTATGTTTTGCAATGCAATTTCATTTGCATGTGATGGTCTTACTCATTTTTTGTGTGTATGTGGTTTATCATCTCTATTTCTTGGAGATGGAAGTGTCGATGGAGTATGCAACACACACACACTTAAAATAATAAATTTAACCATTAAAGTGATATCCCATTTATGATTTCTTACCAACAACACTGGATCCCCGTGATCTCACCTTCATTGATGAAATAGATGTGGGTTTTCACATATAGGGACAAGAGCAAGCATATAAATCATTTTGCATACTATTATTTCTCCTTTGATTTATTGTAGAAGGAAATCAAGAAAAGAAATTTAAGGAAAAATAATAAATTTAATGTATTGGCCAAAGTGGTGTCCCATGTGTCCTTAATTGAAGAGAGGATCTAAGTTTGATTTCCAAATTGCAAGTGTAAGTCCTCGATAGTATCAAAATTACCCATGACATCTATTTTCTGCTCTATTTTCTAACCAGAGAAGCCAATCTTATCTTCATTACTTCCCTCGGCATTTGATCCATTTTCCCTTGTAGAAAAGATAGTTGCATGTGGAGTTGTTGAATTTGGGTTTTAATGGAGCCATATTTATCCGTCTCTATATCATATGTGCCAGGTAGAAGAAAATATTGTGCCTCAACTAAGTCACATTCTTTGTGTGTATTCAGGTCATCTTAGACAAAATTGATATACTACAATTGCTTCACAATACTATACTTAAATTTCCTTTATCTTTCTATAGTGAAATGTGTGCATTAGAAAATTGGTCATGGACCTTAGTAGGTCTTTATCATTGAATTTTTTGATAGCTTCCTTCCCTGCTTTCATCTTTGTGTGAGTTAAATGAACCTTAAATGAGTCCATTAGTAGTTTCAATTATTGTTCTAGAGTAAATTATGTACCAATATTTACATCTACTAAGCCCTTATATACCAGACTCACAACATCACTTATCATATTTGCATTCTTCTCATGTTTCTACAACAAATCCTTCTTGGCTAAAAAGTTCAAAAAGGAAGCTAACTGAAGTTTTTGAACATGGAAAATATCATATAGATCAATTTATCCTTCATGTGTGTTGGAATTTTTAATAATTGCGGTATTATTATAGACAAAAACTATACTTGCAGTCCTAGTAGGTCTTTGAAAGTGTTCAGAAGATCTTTCACCAACAACTTCACTTGAATAGCCCTTTTGCTTCTCAACACCCTCAGTAGAAACCATCTTAGGAGCCTTTTGTGTT